>JANBXA010000069.1:9272500-9872500 GCA_030556225.1 Cricetiscus sungorus
CTTTAATCGCAGCACTTGGAAGGCAGAGGCAGGTAGATCTCAGGGTCCAAGAACAGCCTGGTCTACAGAGTGAGTTCCAGATGGCCAGGGCCACACAGAGAAACCCTGTCTTTAAACAAAACAAAATGGTGTCCCCTGTGGAATGACACTAGAGGTTGATCTCTGGCCTCCACATTTACACATGTACCCACATATACACACAGAGAAAATGAAGTTTCTTGAATTATAGCTCTCTTTATGCATGAGCAGAGACCTGACACTATGTTTCTTATTCTTCATTTGCAGGCCTGGATCAGTGACATTCGTGCAGGAACTACCCCCACATGTGGGAACCACATCAAATCAAGCTGCAGGTGGATTGCCTTCAACTCTGACCGCCCAGGTAGGGAAGCATGGGAGAAAGTTACCATAGGAAGAAGGGCGAGCTCCATTACATTGGAGAGCTGGAACAGCCTGGGCTGGGGCAGAGGCAGGCCTTCCCCTATATATACACTGTTCAACATACAGCAGTCAGACATTTTTTTCTTTTTTTCCAAGATAGGCTTTGGAGCCTATCTTGACACTCACTCTGTAAACCAGGCTGGCCTCAAACTCACAGAGATCCACCTGCCTCTGCCTCACCATTGCTGGGATTTAAGGCAAGCGCCGCCACCACCGCTCAGTAGCAGTCAGATAGATTTTGCATAGGCTGTGCTTGTACATAAGTCACGGTGGTGGTTCCAGCCAAGTGGGAAAAAACCGGTGCTTCTGTTTCAGCCATCCACATGGACAATTCCCCTCCTTCTATCTGGGCTTGGGTGGCTGGGATTGATCATAATGAAAAGCTGAGAAGTTTTGTGCCAGGTGTGGTGCACCTGCCCATGGCCTCTGCTCCAGGAGGCAGAGTCTGGAAGATTGTGAGATCGATGTAAGCCATCCTGAGCTACCCAGACTCCATCTCAAAGAAGAAAACAAAACAAAACAAAAACGCTATGTTAGTTGAGGCTAACTTGGCTGGGTCCAAAGGTTCACAAGTACTATCCATGCCCACTCTGTACCCCACTCCACTCCCATCCATTTAGTTTTTCCAGACAGAGTCTCACATTGTAGCCCAAATCCAACTCATAGGATTCCTTTTGCCTAAGTATCCCAGGTACTGTGATTAAATCTGTAAACCATCTCACTTGATCTCCAGTTTTTCTCTTGGCTTCCTTCTCTGATGAAGATGGGAGGAGTAGTAGCTGACAGCTCACAGCTGACCTCTCATGTGATCTGCAGAGTGAGAAAAGAAAATGTTTTCCCAGTGTTCTGTACATCCACTGCAGATAGTTCAACCAAGGTTTCTTCAAAGTCAGGAAGAAAAGTGACAACTGGTAGAGGCTTTCAGGAGGTCACATGGTTTTGAGTTTGGTCTCCTCTTGTAGTCCTTCGACGGGAGGTAAGTGGCACCTGCTAAACTCAAAGTTGGAACCCCTGTGTTTGTTTAATAGGTGTATTGGGCATCATATCTCAGGAAGGCCATGGAGAAAGCAAGAGGCATGTGGCCTACCTTGGCTGCCATTCAGGTGAGTGGTGCTTGATTGAGGAAGCCTGGGGCCAGGGATTCATACATACTTGGTCCCATTGCCTGTGGCTTCTTGTCCTCACTGTGTGTTCTGCAAGGTACTTGGGGTCAGAAGGCTGCACCTCGTTTGAGATTCTGGCCTGGAGGAGGGAAGCTGGTGTTCCAGATCATCAGCATGGCAGGAGAAGGGTGTGCAATATCAGTCCTGCACTCCCGGATATCTTACCTGAGAACATGGGCACACACACAAACAACTCATATGGTGTTCTCTGGAGTGCAGCAGGACACCTCATTTCCAAGGCTCCTTCCCAGCCAGGGTGCTAAAAGCTGTCCAAGGAAGTGGCTCTAATGGGCTGCAGGGTGGAGATGGGCCCTTACAAAGGGCTTTTGTCTATTGCAGCTGTTTCTGGGGTTCCTAGCAGCCTGCTTGGCAGCCTGCCCACTTTGGGGAAAGTTTGCTATCCCCTAGGCATTGGCCTAGCTGGCTCTGTCTCCATAGTTGTAGTCCTATGGGCTAAATCTCTCTTGTTGGAGATCTGGGGTGAAAGAATAGGATAAGTCCTTAGTCCTTAGGCCAGGTAGGGAGAGGGAGAGTTGAAAGTAGGGATGCTGCTCAATGTCAGAGTTATCATGATGATGATGATTAAGGTCAATAATAAAAGCCAAGATTTATATAGAGTCCTCTGGCTATTTTCCAGACTAAATTAGTTTTGTTTTGTTTTTATTCTATTTTTTGTTAATTTATTTTTTACATTCCATGTTTTGTTTTTTGAGATAGGGTTTCTCTGTGTAACCCTTACTGTCCTGGAGCTCATTCTGTAGACCAGGCTGGGCTTGAACTCAGAAATCTCCCTGCCTATGCCTCCTGAGAGTTGGGATTAAAGTGTGCACCACCACACCTAGTCCAATCTAAATTTTGTATACATTTTTTATGCGAATGGGTTTTGCCTGCATGTATGTGCACCACATGCATATCTGGTGTCTGAAGAGGACAGAAAAAGTTGTCAGATTTCTTGAAGTTACAAATGGTTGTAAGCACTATGTGGATGCTGGGAATTGAACCTGGGTCCTCTGAAAGAGCAGCCAGTGCTCTTAACTGCTAAGCTATCTCTCCAGTAGCCCACTATTCCAAACTTTGAAAAAGTTTTTTTGTTTTTTTTTTTTTGTTTTTTTTTTCCAAGACAGGGTTTCTCTGTGTAGCTTTGGAGCCTGTCCTAGAACTCGCTCTGTAGACAAGGCAGGTCTCGAACTCACAGAGATCCACCTGCCTCTGCCTCCTGATTGCTGGGATTAAAGGCATGCACCACCATGCCCTGCTTGAAAAAGTTTTGAGATGTCATTTGGATACCATATGTACTGCTTGTTTTAAGTGAAGCGTTTATTTTTTGGTTAAGTTTTTTTTGTCGTCGTTTTATTTTTGTTTTGTTGTGTATGGTTGTTTTACTACATGTCTGTACCACGTTTATGCAGTGCCCTTGAAGGCTAGAAAATGGTGTTGAATCCTGTTTCCAAGTGTTTCTATTTTTATCTGGATCCTCTTATGGTTAGTAGAAACCTTAGCACAACAGTCCTAGGCAGTCATCATTTTACTCTCCCATTCTAAAGCAAAGGTCTGGTCTGCACATTATTCTCATGGCCAAAGCCATCCAAGGTTGACAGGAAAGCAGGCCACACAGCCCAATTCCTGCTAGGGTAGCGCATCAGGTGCGCCTCCAACTGTGCAAGGCTCCAGGATTCACCCCAAAAATCTCTTTTTGGCTTAAGCAGCTGGAATTGACCTCAGTTGTTTACTGGGGAGGGCAATATGGTGGTGCATGATGAACCAGAGCCAAAAGAGAAAACAGGGCTGGTGGTTTGGGGTGGAAAGAAAACATAAAGGATAGCTGGTAAAGATGGGGCTACAGATGGGTCAACAGGCCAGTATTACCAATGCAAGAGGCACCACTGCTCTCCTGACTGCTTGTCTCAGTGTGGGTGAGAATACTGCTATCTATCCAGTCAGCAGAGGCAAGGGAAGTGGGGTGGATAGGGACAGGCAACCCTTATAGTGACTTTGGTCTGGATTTCTAGCCAGCAAGAGCATATAACAAAGAAATGAAATATGGTAATGAAATTGAGTCACAGGATGAGTCCTTGCACACATAGACCTTGAATTCTCATAGCAACCCAGCAGTGAGTTGTTACTGCAGTAACAACTGACTAGAAAATGAGGATACCAAAACCCAAAGGGTAAGCACCATGCTTGGAAGAACACAGCTAGAGAGGAGTGAGCTGAGGGTTAATTCCAGCCATTCTTGCTTCAGAACCTGTATTGTCAGAGTGGTATCCTACTGCCTTTGCTTAGTTGGAGCAACAATAGGTCCCATAGCCAGTTCTATCACCTACATCTCAGGCTATTCTAGATGCCCCATTGCTCTGTTCCTCTGGCTGCTAGGTGGCCCTGGCAGGCATCCCACAAGATGAAAGGCTAGAAGGCAGGGAGCATCCAAAGGCAGGCAATTGCCCAGGGTCTCTCATCATTAGCCAGAATAGCACTTAGTATCTCCAGGGCAGACTTTTTTTCCTTGTACCTTTTTAACCTCCTTGTTGTTGTTTTGGTTTTCAAGACAGGGTTTCTCTGTGTAGCCCTGGCTGTCCTGGAACTTGATCTGTGGCTGGCCTCAAATTCAGAGATCCACCTGCTTCTGCCTCCCAAGTGCCTAGGTAGATCCTTAGCACAAAACAAAACAAAAGAACCAAGAACAGAAACCCACCTGACCAAACCAAATAAAGGTAGAGGCACTTGGGAGGCAGAGGTAGAGGTAGAGGCAGAGACCACCTGCCTAAGTAGAGGTACTTGTCTGAAGAGGTGCAGGCTTGATGGTATGAGTTTGATCACTGGATCTCACAAAAAGACACTAGTGAACTTATTCAGTAGAGTTGCCCTCTGACTTTCACATGCTGCTATAACATGTGCCTGCCTGCATATACACATATATTAAAGTAAATGAATTAAAAATATGTGTGTGTATATGCAACCACAGCAGTGTTTAAAATGAAAAAAAAAAAAAAACCAAACAAACAAACAAAAAAAACCACCAAGCCAGATATGGTGGCACACACTGGTAATCCCAGCATTTCAGGAAAAAAGACAGGAGTTCAAGGTTATATCCAACAGTATATACAATACATCAAGTCTGAGGTGAGCCTGGGCCACATAAGACTTACGTTTTAAAGGATTAGAAAACAGATTTCTTACATGTTACAACAAAAATCAATCTCAGAAACACAAGAAAGATGAACTGGAGAGGTGATTCAGCAGCACTGGCTGCTCTTGCAGATGACTGGGGTTCAGTTCCCAGCACCCACATAGCTGCTCACAACTGTCTGGAACGCTACTTCCAGGGGAATCTGATGCCTTTTTCTGGACTCTGGGTGCTGAATGTGTGTGGTGCACATACACTGCAGGCAAAACATTTATACACATTAAATGAAAATAAAACATTATTTAAAAAGCAGAGAGGGGATTAGAAAGATAGCTTAGTAGTTAAGAGTACTTTTGGCTCTTCCAGAGGTCTGGGGCTCAATTTCTGTCACCCCCATGTGGCAGTTCACAAACATCTGCAATTCCAGTTTCAGGGACCTGACATCTTTTGGTCTCTGTAGGCATCACACATGCAAATAGTAAATAGACATACACCCATAGGCAAAGCACTCACATCCCCTACAAAAATTAAAATTAAAAACTCCATACTGTACTGTGTGATTCTGTGTTAATATGCAGAGTAGGGGCTATTAGATGTTTTCTGTGAAGTTCAAGGCAGTGTGTATTTTAGGATGCAGAGACTGTACAGTTTCTGTCCCAGCTACTCAATTCTGGGTAGCATGTTCTTCATGGTAGTAGAATGTGTGCTTAGCATAAACGATGCCCTGGGTTTGATCCTCAGCACAAAACAAAACAAAAGAACCAAGAACAGAAACCCACCTGACCAAACCAAATAAAGTTAGTTAACTCTGCAGTTGTTGTTGGAAGCAACACAGACCAATGCATGATGGAGCTATGCTATAATAAAACTACAGAAACAGCAGCCCAAGGACTCACAAGGATATGTGTTGTAGTGTCCAGTGGAAACGTGGCTTCTCAATGTGGGTTAAGGTGTTACTGCTGAAACTCTGGAAGGATCTCACTGGGTCTGAAAGGGACATTCAACAGATCTGATTGCTCCTCCATACAGATCTGGTCATTGACTTGGACTTCTCTCCATTTGATGACTTCCTCCTGGCCTCAGGTTCAGCTGACAGGACGGTGAGTGGGGCTGGCTGGAAGAGCTGCTTATGACCCACCCCCTATAGCCTGGGCTCTCCGGGCCCTGGCCTCTATTTCATGTCCTTGCTGGCCCCAAATGCCTGCTCAGAGCTGCTGTTATGGTCTGCCCTTAGGATGCATGACTGCCTGGGGGAAGCAGGCTGGGGTGGTGTGTGAAGCTGCAGAGGATTACAGGGCCCTGCAGCACTCACAGGCCATCCTTGTTAGTCTCTGATCACTCTGATCTGCTCTTTCTGAGTTGGGCTCTCTCCATTTGTGTCCATAATAGGATATGTGGCTCCCAAACCCTAACAGGTAAGATTCCTTGACTCTAATGTTTTGGCCTGGTTTCAGCATGAGACCTTACTTGCTGGGACCAGGATAACTAACTCTGGGCAGGCCTGACTAGCTGCGAGGTTACTAGGCATCTGGATTACAAACTTGGTCTTTCTTTTAGGTAAAGCTCTGGCGGCTGTCAGGCGCCAGAGACAGCCTCCCCTCAGTGCCTGGAGTGGTGCTGGGTCCTGAGGAGCTGCCTGTGGAAGTAGTGCAGTTCCACCCTACTTCAGATGGCGTTCTGGTGAGCGCAGCTGGCAGGACTGTGAAGGTCTGGGACGTGGCCAAGCAGCAGCCCCTGACAGGTACGGCTGCTAGGGAGGGGCTGCCCTTCTTGGGCAGCCCCCATATGGACAGCCCTTTCCTTCTCTGTTGGTGTTTTTAGTAGTGTGGGGAAAAATATATCAAGGATGGGGTACAACTCAGTACTGAGTGCTAGTCTTGCATTTCTAAGGCCCTGGGTTCCATCACCTAATCTTAAAAAAATAAAATAAAAAAGAAGTTCTATAGTATGATAGGCACATAGTATAGGTTCTTTGTTTTTGCTTTTTGGGTGTTGGGGTGTTGGGTTTCTCTGTAGCTTTGGAGCCTGCCCTGGAACTCACTCTGTTAGACCAGACTGGCCTTGAGCTCACAGAGATCCACCTGCCTCTGCCTCCTGAGTGCTGGGATTAAAGGCATGTGACACTACCGCCTGGCACATTCTAAAGCTTTGTAATAAGTAGTATATCACCCTTCATTCCAGTAGGCATCTATCATATTCCGAACCCCCAAACTGTAAAAGAAGGAGGGATATGGAAGAGCAAAGGGGAGGGTCTGTGCATAAGAGCATAGTGGGTGTGTGTGTTAGAGTGAGCAGAAGTGAGCATGGAAAGTGAGGGCCAGGCTGGGAAGCTGGGAATCTCAGAAGGTTATTAAATAGCGGCATATCCTGATGAGGGCAAGCTTAAAGAAGGAAGCCTCTAAATGCATCTGTAGCATATGTGGGTGGACTGCTGTCCCTGCCCCTCCAGGCTGAAAGATTATCTTTGCTGCTGGTGTTACCCCAAGGCAGGCCCTGGTGCCCTCATCTCCTGGTGCCTGACCTTTCCATTTTCCTGCAGAGCTGGAGGCCCACAAAGACTTGGTGCAGAGTGCTATTTGGAGCCGGGATGGAGCCCTTGTGGGCACAGCATGCAAGGTAAGTGGGCAGCAGGCAGCCTTAAAACTTAGCATGGGGCTGGTATAGTATGGTCAGGAAGTCCTCACACCTTGTATGCTCAAAGATATGGGCTGAAGAACCCTGAGTCAGGATAGGTGTCTTTGAGCTCCCTGTGCACCTGAAGCACTTTAAAAGGAAAGTCCTGTGCTGCCTCCTGCTGGTCTGTCCTCTTTGGTTTTGTCTTTTGTATCAGTAAAGCTGTACCAGCTGCCTGAATGGTTTCTCTGAATGGCTTTCCATAAAACATCCAACTTGCTTCAAGGATGGTACAGATAAGTGAGCAGTTATGACCTATAACTCACCTCTGAAAGGGACATGGTGCTTTGCACTGGTCAGATTGGTAATAGCAATTTGACCAGAGGCTGAGGATGAAAACCCTGGGAAGAGTTTATTTCAGGAGCAGGAATGGCAGATGGAACATGTGTCTGTGAGACATCTGCAGGCAATGCCAAGCCTTCAGGAGTAAGTGCTGGTATTGTTGCTGTGGCAGTGAGCAAGTAGGAAAGTTAAAGCCAGAAGGGCGGGTGGTGGCTTGTGTGTGAGCAGAACATGGCTGAGGTAGACAGTGTCTGTACTTAGTTTTGGGGCTGCAATGAGGGAATGAATAAGAGGACCATACTTGTTTCAGAGTGGTGGAGATGGGGCCCATAAAGTGCTGGTGGATTGGATGTGAGAAGTGTGGATCTTGGGTACCAAGAGAGGAGTCCCACACTGAGACAGACATGCAAGCAGGTCTTGAAAGTTGGAGATTACCTTGTGTGAATGATCTAGACGGTACTGCTACCCTATGGTTGGAGATATATTGGGCTGGGGTACTTGGAGACATCCCAGCTTGTCTGGGCCTGATAAATCCTGAGCCAAGTTAAGCAGAGATTGAAAGGGAGGCCCACTGTCAGGGATATTCTCTGAGGGGAAGAATCACAAGCCTACAGGGAGAAGGTGGAGATAAGAAGGTAAGCAGAGTGGGTCCTGGGATCCAGGCTGGAGGGTTCACCAAGGTATCTGTGCACCAGTTCTAGGAAACCTGGAGTAAGGGGCATTGATGGTACGAAGCATTTTTGATGGTATCAGGGCCTGAAAAGACTTACGAAAAATAGCAACCAGGAATAACAATGCATGCCTGTAGTCTAAGGAGGTAGAGGCCATGAGATCAGGAGTTTGAGGCTAGTGTGAACTATATAAAATTCTATATCAGAAAATAACAAAAGGAATAGGTGTCATGGAATCAGAGAGGGAGTAGGAAATGCAGAAAAGGGGACCAATGACGGCTTCCAGTCTTGCATGCTTCCAAACCTGTGGGTTCTTATTTCCCATGTTCTCATCTTTATTCTGCCATTTTTCAGAAGGCACATCTCTCAGGCTTCTTCAAGTATCCTTTCCAGTTTTGTTCATTACTCAATAAGTTCCAGATGCTGGCTTGAGCTCTGGAGATTGAAAAGTAATATGAACCCAAGGTACTCTGGTTAGTTTATTCAGGTTTAGCACTAGAGGCTGGGAGACACTTCCCAGAACATACATAAACTTGGCCTTCATTCTAGAAAATGAGGCCTGGCTATAGACAAAATGGGTTTCCCAGTCAAGGAACCAGCCCTGGTGACTTATCACCTGAGTCAAGACCAGCCTCTCCTTCCTTTGAGAAATCTCTATGCCCTACCTCACTGATGTGATGGTCCAGCCCCTTCTTTTTCTCTCCTCTGAGCCTGATGTATCACCATAATTGTGCAGGAAAGACAAAGAATAAAAGCCCAGTAAGCGACGGCGATGTTGCCATCACAGTGTGAAGTACTATGCCTGGCCTTGCTCTCTTGCAAGGCAGAGTTAGAAGGAAAAAGCCAAACCCAGGGAACGCATGCTAGTTCCCATGGGAAGACATTTTCCCTCTAGACCCAGAGCCCAAAGCTGCCAGAACAAGAAGTACATGCTTCCCAAGCTGGTGGCACAATAAAGCTACAAGCCTCTAAAGTGACCTCTGCTCCTTCCCCTCCTTTCCAGACCTAGGTGTGCCACTGTGGGAAGCAGCACCATCTCTTCCAGGCTGGTACCTGTTGGCACATGCTAGGGCTAGCGAGTACCTTGATTATGTGCCCACTTCTGCCTTCCTTTGCTTGATCTTGGGTGGTACTACTGGCCCATGGGTTTACATAGCAGGCCTAGAGTGTTGTTGGAGTGATAGGTGAGCTCACTCCATAAGAGAGCCCCTCTTTGCAGAGGTTGTTGAGCAGACTCTGGCTTCACGCAGTTGCTGTTTGTATTGCCTGACTGAGCCAATATGGCAGGCCACTCTCCATCAGAGGTGCCTGGTTCTCAGTCCCATGGTGCTTCTGCTAGTGGGGCAGCTCTGCCACTCTCTCTCAGAGCACCCAACTAACCGGAACCTCTAATGTCTGAGAGAAGAAACGAGAGGCCACTAGAGGGCGGACAGGTATCACAGATGGAGGGCTTGGCCTGCTATGCGCTCTCGGCATCCTAGCCCAGAACAGCCTCAAGACTAGCTTACTGGGAACCTGATTTGCACCCTGCCTTAAACTGCTGCACTTTAGTTGCTCTGTGGTGCTTGTTGCATGCTGAGAACAACGTTGCACTCCCAATCCCAGTGCCCTCCTGTGAGAGATGCTGCTGCCACTTCCTTGTCATTGGACTCAGTCTTGCTTAGGTCAGTGGTGGGGTTAGCATTTGAATGTAGGCCGCCAACGTTCCTCAGAAACTCTAGCCCTGCAGAGTAAGAAGTGATTTCTCCAGTCCTTTACCTTGGAAACTTCTGTCTCTCCTGTCCTTTGTTGTCATTGCCCTATCTGTCCTGTGTTTAGCTCTGGTTGTGTCAGCCGCTCCTCCCCTTATGTCTGACCTCATGTCACATGGCCTCAGGAGCCCTGGCTGTGGTGGGCAATGCTGCTCAGGAACGGAGTCCTGGAGTGTCTGGTGCAAAGTGTGTAGAAAGCTTTGCAGAAGAACCCTGGGCCTCCCTGACCTCACTAGGCAGGCCTAGCTTCCCAGCTCTGCTCTAGTCAGTCTACCCCCTGCACTCCCTCTGTCTGCTTCATTATATGCCTTTGCCCTCACATCATACCCAGCAAACTCCTATCTATCTCAGCATCCTGCTTGTGATTTTCCACCTTGTTTTGTGCTTTTGAGATTCAACTCCTGTTTCTTTCAGGTTTTCCTGTGACAACTCTGGCTGGAGAGTGCAGCCCTTAGCTGTGACTCTGTCTTCACTGGGACTGGCTGTTCATTGGTCCCATCACAAGCACCCAGACTCAGGCTATGCACAGAGCAAATGCTCACTTGGCTTCCCTAATATTTGATCTAATTTTTTGATTGACTTATTTTGTTTATTTATTTATTTATTTATTTACTTACTTATTTGTATATGGGTGTTTTGTCTGTATGTGCATCTGTGTATCACATAGGGGCCTGGTGCCCTTAGATTCTTGGAACTGGAGTTACAGATGATTAAAAACTGACATGTGGGTGCTGGCAATGAACTTGGGTCCTCTGAGAGAGCATCTAGTGCTTTTAGCTGCTGAGCCATCTCTCTAGCCCCCTCAAAATATATTTTGAGACATAAGCTGACCTGTAACTTCACTATATAATCCAAGTTGGCATCAAATTCAAAGTGATCCTCTGCCTCCACATCTGAATGCTGGGACTATAGACATGAGTCACCCTTCTTGACACAATTTTATTTTTATTCAGCAGACTATTTTAGAACTGTTTTATAGGAAAAATATAGCAGATAATACAGAAATTTCCCATATTTCTCTTCTTTCCACATTCATTTCCTTTATTATTTTGTTGTTGTGTTTAAGATGTTTGTTTTGAGATGGAGACTTAACTCTGTAGCCCTGGCTGGTCTGGAACTGGATATATAGATCAGGTTGACCTCATGGAGATTTGCCTGCCACTGCCTCCTTAGTGCTGGGATTAAAGGCAAATAAGGCAAATGCCACCATGCTCAGACTATTATTATATTTTTCAGACAGTCTATATAACCCAGGCTGACCCTTTATTTGGAAATCTACTGCCTCAGCCTCCCAAGTGCTTAGATTACCAGCATATTCTACATCTGCTTCTCCTTACTACCTCTTGCACTGGTGGGATACATTGTTGAATTATACAGATATTGATAAATTATTAGAAACTAAATTCCAATTTTCATTAGATTGTTTGCTAATATGCATACATGTCAGAGAGGAATGTGTGTGTCCATGCAGATCAGATGTTGGGTGTCTTTCTCAGTTTCTATATTTATTTTTCAGTATATTTTCATTTTCTTTTATGTGTGTTTTGCCTGAATATTTGTATGTGCAACAGTACATGCTTGGTGCTCATGGAGGTCAGACAAGGGCAATGGATCCCCTGCAACTGGAGTTGCAGGTGAATGTTGTGGGTGTATTTGTACACTGTGTGAAGATGTATTGCTGTGATTGGTGTGATGAAATGCTGAAGGCCAATAGCTAGGCAGGAAGTATAGGCGGGATTTCCAGGGGAAGAAAGGAAGAAGAGGACAGTTGGTACAAGATGCAAGGGAGGTAACACCACGTGGTAGAATGTTTATTAATATAAATGGGTTAATTTAAGCTACAAGCACTAGTTAGGAACAAGCCTAAGCTATAGGTTGAACTTTCATAATTAATTAGAAGCCTGTGAGCTGTCAGCCCAAAGAAAAATCCGACTACAGATGTTGAAAATCAAACCTGATCCTCTTCCACAGCAGTAAGTACTCTTAACTAACTACTGAGCCATCTCTTCATTGTTTTAAACTAAAAAAGCCAAAAATGACCAGGCATGATGGTGCATGCTTTTAATCCCAGCAGTTGGGAGGTGGAGGCAGGGAGACCTCTGTGAATTCAAGGCCAGCCTAGTCTACATAGCAAGTTCCAGAATAGCCAGGTCTAATGTAAAAAACTATCTAAAAAACCAAAAAGAAAAAAAAATGTATTTTGTTCTTATGTTATGGCATACAAGTTGGGTGGGTCAGAGGACAACATTATGGAGTTGGCTTTCTACTTTATCTTTACATAGGTTCCGATTCAAACTCAGATCTTGAGGCTCACATGATGTCTTAAGTAGGGTTGCTGCTGTTGTGGCACCACCCCTGGTGAGCTGGGCTCTCCCATATTAATCAAGAAAAATGCCCACCAATGATGATAGTGTGAATAAAATTTTAAAAATTAAAAATTAAAACAAACAAAACTAAAACTGTCCTACAGAATTACCTACAGGAAATCTGATGAGGGAATTTTCTCAAATGAGGTTCCTCTTCCCATATATATAACTCCTGCTCATGTTAAGTTCACACACACAAAAAAATCAGGATACATGGCAAGTGCCTTTCTCTACTGAGCCATCTCACCACCCCCTTGACCCTATTGTATTTACTTAGACAGAGTCTGACATTTTACTATGTAGCCTTGACTGGGCTAGAGCCCAGTAGAACAGGCTAGCCTTGACCATGGAGATCTACTTGCCCTAGTGCTGGCATTAAAGGCATGCACCGCCATGCCCAGCCCATCCACTTAGTTTTTGAGTCTGTCTCTCTTAGTGAATCTGGAGCTCACCAACTGGCTGAACCGTTGAGCCACTGAGCCCAGGATCTTTCTGCATCCACCTTCTGGTGCTTGGATTCCAGATGTGCACTGCTGTGCCCATTTTCTTACTGGGTACTAGTGATGCTGATTACAATAATAACTTAACTCCCCAAACCATCTCAACCCTAAACTGACATTTCAACAATAAGAAGTCTTCATATCCATGAAAATGGAATATCCATCCATTAGTTTATATCTTTTTTTTTTTTTTATCAGTGTTTTTAGTTTGCCTGTTTTGTTGATACATACTTTGTAAGATTTATAGCTAAATATTTCAGCTCTTTGGTGCTGATGCAGATGTAATGATCTTAGTTTGTAAGTCTGAGTGTCATTTTTGAAAATATGAAAATAGGTATCTGTGCTGAAGGAAATAAAGTTGAGTTATGCTAAAATATAAAGTAGAAATATTGGCCAGCCCCACTTCCTCACCCTTCATACTCAACATTGACTAACCCATCTAAGCTCAGTCCTTTCTCTTTGATTAGCAAACTCCCAAAGTGTATAAGTACATGGTCATGCAAATGGAGGTTTGTATTTATTTTGACAGTAGCACATTCACACTTTGCCATGTTGTCCTCAACTCCCTCTTTGTACCTAATGGCCAAACCTATAAATCATGGATACAAACTACTGAGTTGTTTTTTCTTTCAGTGATTGATCCAGGACTTTATACATACTTGCATGCTAGGTCTGGCCTTTTACAGTGCTGAGCATGTGTCCCAGCTTTTTATGCATTTGTGCTTATGCACACACACACACACACACACACACACACACACACACACACACACAGATGATCTTGCAGAAATAAAACATGGCCATTTTATTTCAGTTATAGATTTTTGTCTTTTTTTATCCTAGTCCTCAGGTAATCATTATCAGTTAGTGCACTGAAAGGATGGTTAGGAAAGATTTAGCTTCTCTTTAATGTGGTGCACATTTGTAATCCCAGCACTTATGCTGAGGCAGCAGTGGGATTGTTGCAAATTCAAGGCCTGCACGGGATACATACACAAGACCTTGTCTCACAGCATTGATAAATGTAGACTGAGACAGGGATTGCTAAAACTAAACAGAAAGTTCTTTGTGTGTGTGTGTGTGTGTGTGTGTGTGTGTGTGTGTGTGTGTGTGATTCTCCACCTTCCTGTGTGTTTTGTATGTGTGTGTGTGGAAACCAAAGGTTGATGTTGTGTCACTTTCTTATGTATGTATGTATGTATGTATGTATGTATGTATGTATGTATGTATGTATTGGGGTGGGGGAACATGCACCATGTGTGGAGCTCAGAAGACAATTTGTGGGAGTCTGTTCTTTACACCATGTGGGTTTTAGGGATCAAACCCAGGTTGTGGTAAACACAATTACCTGCTGAACCATCTTACCCTTTTTTGTTTGTTTGTTTTCTTAGATAGGGTTTCTCTGTGTAGCTTTGGCTGTCCTAAAACTTACTCTGTAGACTAGGCTGGCTTCGAACTCACAGAAAGCCACCTGCCTCTGCTTCCCCAGTGTTGGGATTAAAGGAGTATGCCACTATTACCCAGCAAGCCATCTTACTTGATCCTACAGTATATTTTTTTTTACTTTTAAATTTTTTTATGTGTGTTCTATCTGCATATATCTATGCCATATGAGTATAGTGCCCTCAGAGGCCAATTGGATGGAATAGAGTTAAAAATGGTTGTGAGCTACCATGTGGATGCTGGGAAATGAACCCAGGTCATCTAGTAAAGCAGTCAGTGCTTTTTCCCACTGAGCCATCTCTCCAGCCCTTCCCCACTGTATTTTTTGAGACAGTGTCTCATTGATTTGGCTAGGCTGGCTAGCAGTGAGATTTGAGGATCCTCCTGTTTCCGTCTCCATACCCCCAGAGCTAGGGTTATAGGTACACATCTGGTTTTTGTGTGAGTGTTGGGGTTTAAACTCAGGTCCTCATGCCTGCATAGCAGACACTATTAAACAAATCACCTCTCCAACCTCAGTGTGAAGTTCTTTAAATGCAGAAGTACCATCATCCCGTAAAGCCCTGCCTCAAAGGAAAAAAAGGTTTGGCAGGGGTGTGCATGTGACACGTCTGGCAGGTAACGGGTGAATGTGGAATATTGTCATTGAGTGTTGTCTTTTGAGACTCTGGGCAGGAAGGGATCTGCCCTCCAGGTAAGATTGAAGACCCCCCCCCCAGCTAGGGAAATAACATCTGGTCTGTGACGCCAGTCTGTGTAATGTACCAACTGAGAGCCTATAGAGCGAGAGACAAGCTGGCCTCCAGAAACCCTCAGGCTTTAATTGTATCCTTTGGTTCTTTCTCCCTTCTTTTTTAGGACAAGCAGCTACGTATCTTTGACCCCAGAGCAAGAGCCAAGGCCTCTCAGGTAAGTTAATGTCCAGTGCCAATGGGTAAAAACCCCTACCCACAATTCCAAGACCTGGAGGGACCTGGTGGGGCAGCAGCTGCTGCTGCTGGGACCTCTTTCTGAGACACGACCTCTGAGTCCTGGGAAGCGCCTGGCTTTGATCACAGGGTGGGATGCAGCCAGGCTGCCCACAGGCTGTCAGTGGGGGCATTCCCTGAGTTCAGGAATGCAATTTGAGATTTCAGTCCCCTCCCCTCCTTTGAACCCTGCTGTCTTTTTCTGGCATGGTCAGCAAAGACCAGCTGAGGAATCAGAAAGAATCCTTATTCCATTTCCTGTATCCAGGTCTTTTAATGGACCATGGGATAGACTGACTTCCCATTCCTGTAAGACCTGGGGACTTTAGGTATTTTGTTATTATCTGTGTACTGGGTACCTGGAGCCCATGTAGTCATGACTTCCAAATGAGGCAGTAGGCATAGGGCCTCTGGAGAGTCATTCATTTCTCTAACAGACACCCTGTAGGCAGTAGTGAGTTAGATATATATATGGCCCTGTCCACAATGGGTGTTCAGGGCTTCTCTTTCCTGAAAGGCTTAGTGTTTGTCCTGAGAAACTGGCTTACAGATGAGGACTCAGTTTTACAATAGGCCCTAAGCAGATGGCCAGAGGTGGGGAGAGTTTGTTATAGAAGTCATCTGAGAGGATATAAATGGGAGAAAAGAGATTTTTTTTTTTCTAGAGGGGGGGCAGGCTATTGATACAAAGGGTCTGTCCCCTGGGGTATGAGAAACAATTAGTGTTTTAAGTAGGGGGTGAGATCAGTGAATTTCTATTTTATTTCTTCTCTCTCTCTCTCAAGACGTATTTATTGCTTTTGTGTGTATATGTGTGTATGTGTGAGAAAGAGCCTGCATGCATCCATACATACATGGGTGCCCACTAAAGACAGATTAGGAGGTTGAACCCCTGGAGCTGGAGTTGCAGGTAGCTATGATGTGGGAACTAGGAACTACACTCAGGTCCTCTGGAAGCAAGCACTCTTAACTGCTGAGCCATCTTCTCCTAACATTCCCCTTCCTTTCTCTGTCTCCACTCTCTTTTTCTCTTGAGACAGAGTCTCACTATGTTGCACTGACTGACTCTCTAGGTGTCTGGACCAGGCTGGTCTTGAACTTACAGAGTTCTACCTGCTTTTGTCTTTTGAATGTGGGATTAAACATTATACCATACTTGGTATATTTGTATTTCTTTTCTTTTTTTTTTTTTAAAGAGACTTATTTTTATTGTAATTTTAAAAAATGTTTATGTATTTTATATGTGCAGTTTTGTTTGCATTTCTGTGTACCTTTCATGCATGCAGTGCCCACAGAAGCCAGAAGAGGGCATTGGAATAGAGGTTACAAATAGTTGTGACCTGTTGTGTAGGTAAAACCCTGGTCCTCTACAAGAATGGCCAGTTCTCTTAAGCACTGAGCTATCTCTTTGTTCCCAACTTTTATTATTTTGAATTATGTATCTGCACATGTGTCTGAGTAAGGGATTGTTGTTTGAGTGCAGATGCCTACAGAGGTCAGAGGCATTGGATTCCCCAGAGCTAGAGTTACAGACAGTTGTAAGGTGCTTAACATGAGTGCTGCAAACCAAACTTGGGTTCTCTGCAAGAACCTCATGTAAATTTTTTCTTTTGGTTTGGTTTGGTTTTTTCAAGACAGGGTTTCTCTGTGTAGTTCTGGCTGTCCTGAAACTTGCTCTGTAGACCAGGCTGCCTCTGCCTCCGAGTGCTGGGATTGCATCATGCACATTTAACTCCTAAATCATCTCTCTAACCTCAGGATTTCTCTTCCTTCCTTCCTTCCTGACTTCCTTCCTTCCTTCCTTCCTTTTGAAATAAAAAAGAATTAAAAAAAAAAAAGTTTGTTTTATTGGTATGAGCATTTTGCATATGCCTTTATAGGCCAAAAAGAGGGTATCAGCTTCTGTGGAATTTAACCCCTGTGGGGTCCTCTGGACAAGTAGCCATCCTTCAGCCCCAGGAATTCATAGTTCTTAATAGAACTGGAAGCTGATAAGGCTTTTTTTTCCCAGGGAGATGTGGTACAAAGTCTTGTTCCTAGTAAAGACCTAGGTCCATCACAGATAAGTCTTCCTCTGCTTTGAGGACTGGTTCCCTGTAGGGAGCTAAGGATAGCCTGGGGCTCTTGCACATTACACCTCTTGGGCCTAAATAGTTTGCCACATGCTGGCCTTGTGTTCCTGGAAAAGCTGCTGATCTGATCCCACTGGGTTATGTGAATCTCAGGTTGATGTGTGAACAGTAGGCCTTGCCTGATAGGCTTTCTCTGAGCCCCCAAGCCTTTCTAGAAAGAGGTACCCAGATGTGTTTTAAGGTGAGATAGAAGCCCCTTCTCAGGGTGACTTGCCCAGGGTGCCTGGCAGGTGGGGGCACTACGCAGAGCACCTGCACTCATGCCTACCGAGGCGCCACACTGGCCGACTGCTTAAGTGCTTCCTTTCCTCATTCCCTGTTTCAGTGGCCTCTCTCCAGCCTGCATCTCCCCGATCCCCACCCCCTTTTTCCTCCCCTCCTACGCCTCCCTAACACCCCACAGAGGTGGTCTGTGAGCAAGGCTGAGGTGGAGCTGGTGTGGCTGCTAGCCAAGGGGCTCCAAGTTGCTGAAGAGTACAAGCAGGCTGTGGGGATCTGGGCAGGAGGAGCCCCCTGGAGGGGTATTAGTCAGGAGATCTGGGAAGAGCGTGGGCAGCTCCACTGGCCGCTGGGATGGTGCCTGTGTTTGGCTCTGAGGCTACATGCAATGCGGGGGCAGCAGCAGGCCTGGAATGCAGCCCTTCAACCGTCCCTGCCTCCCCCCACCAACTTCCGCCCAGGGCATCTGGCCCACACCTGGCTTCTATTAGAAAAACCATTGCTGGCGGCCAGGGTGGTGTGAGCTGAGGGGCCAGCTCAGAGAGACTCCTTCTGAAAGTGCTTTCTCTGAGTTCCCCCTTCCTGTCTAACAGGAGTCAAAGTGGGGGTGGGGCGGAGTGTACCACCCTGATCCTACCTGTACCTGTTGCTGGCCTCTCCTCAACTGAGCCCCATGGTCCTCAGAGACTGGAGGCTGCACATACCTCCAATGTTGTCCTCTCTCCACTGTCAACTTTGGCCTGTGCCTATAGGTACTTGATCTTGAAGCAAGTGACACTTAGGTGGCTCCCTACTGTATTTTATACCCTTATTTCTATTTTTATTTATGTAGGCTTTGATTTGTTCGGGTTTTGTTGTTGTTGTTGTTGTTTGTTTGTTTATTTGTTTGAGACAGGGTTTCTCTGTGTATCCTTGGCTTGTCCTGGAATTACTTTGTAGACCAGGCTGGCTTTGAACTTACAGAGATCCTATTACTTCTGCCTCTCAAGTGCTGGGATTAAAGGCCTGAGCCACTACCACCTGGCTTAATGTATTTTTATGTGTATGTTGTGCCTGCATGTATGTAAGTGGGAATGGAATTCTGGATGGTTGTAAGCTGCCATGTGGGTTGTGGGAACCAAACCTGGGCTCTCTGGAAAAGCAGCCAGTACTCTTAAGCTCTGAACTATCTCAACTTCAAACTTTTGAGGTTTGAGTGGAAATGGGCATTAGTGGTGAGGATCCAAGACCTTCACTGGGGGGCGGGATAGAGTGGGGACAAGCCTTCTGACCTTTCTTTTGGACATGTACTTTCTAACTACCTCAAATGTCAGAACGGCAGGCTGAGGAGGAAGTTGGTGGTGTCATCATGGCCATTTGGTGATTCTCTATTTCAAAGTGGGGGTTAAGGGAGGGGAGGGAGCCACAAGCCAAACAGGTATTTGCTGGTGGTTGTAGTTGCCTAGGAGATTGCACACCTCCTGGAGAAGTTCCCTTTTCCCTAGAAAGTTTAGAATTTTCTATCCTGCATTGGGGGTGTTGCCATGGTGTTGGAGAGATGTGACTGCACCTCATTTGGAATGTGAATATGCCACTGCCCCCTGGTTGTGGTTGGCTGGGGTGGCTGGACCACTGCCATTCCTGTCTTTTCTCCAGGCCAGATGTGGGAGACTTGTTAGAGAACTGAGTGGCAGAAAATACCTCCATCAATATGCTTAGTGACCCTACAGTGCAGGCCAGCCTTGGAAACCAGAGGCATCTGGACTGGTGGTGGTCCCACTTCTGTCACCTTGCAGCTATAAGTCTCATCATCTATGAGTCACAGGACCCCTTCCTGATAAGGCTCACAAGGCTTAGGGACTTGAGGAGCCTCCAGTTGCATTATGGACAATCAAGGCAGACAGCTTCCTCTGTCTAGGCCCCTGATTTCGCCATATGTTAATGGGAAGGTAGAAGATGTGGACCAAGGTCCATTCTACTCCATGTACATTCTACTGCATGAAAAGCTGCCAGTGGCAACTACCCTAAGCCTGTGGGAAGTACAGAGATTCTTCTGCTCACAGCTAAGCACTAAGGGAACCAAGAATGTTAAACACACAGGGTTGTCCCTTCAAGGGAGGGATGTATGACCTGTTTATCCAACCAGAAGTCTGGGAGCGGATGTGGTTAATAGCCTGGTGACCTTTGTGCTATCTGTGTGGCCAAGACAACACAAGATCCTCCCCAGACCCTTTTCATGAGCTTGTCAATCTATAGAACTCATCTTATGGAAGGTGTTACGTGTACTTTACAAAGAGTTTTGGTGTAGTCATGTCTTAAACTTTATTGTACACATAGTATTAATTTATTACCAAGAAATTTTTCACCAAATTGTGCTGTTCTTAAATATTTTTAAAATAAAGTGCTTGGGGTCAGACTCCCAGAGTTTGAACTGACACCAACTACTGATTATGTTGAACCAAACTGCCTTCTTGGCTCCTGTAGATGGTTACTCTGCTGGCTATGGTAGTTACACTGATTCCTGTACCAGATCAGCCACCTCCTTCTCCCTGCCTGCAGCTTCTTGGGCCTTTTTGCTTCTAGTCTCTGTGCAGGGCTAGCTCTGTGTAGATTCTTCCATTCTAGCTCAAATAAAATATTATTTCAGTTATATTCTGTGCCCTGTTACCTTATAAAATACATATTTGCAGCTGGGTGTGATTGTGCACATCTGTAAACACATAAACCCAGGCTAAGGCAGAAAATCAAGTGTTCAAGACTAACCTGAACTACATGGCATGACCCTGTCTCAGAAAACCATGTCCCCACTCCCCATCTCCCAAAACTAAACAGCAAAACACAAGCACAGTGCTAAACATTTAGTAGATTCTAATGCCTAGTTCTGCAATGGATGTTCAGGGGAAGATGTCATTGTGCTTTTCAGAGGTGAAGAAACTGAGGCACAGTACTCATCCAGGGACAGGGCAGTGGAGACAAGGGTGGGTTTTCACCAGGGCAGTCTGACTCAGGGCTTCCTATCCTGACCTCATTTCCTCCTTTGTGGTGTATAGTAGTAACTGCAGTGAAGTTACTCTCTTTAGTCTGGCTGTCCTCCTGTAAATGTTGCATGGCTCGGGAGCCTTACCTGCCTTGTTCTCCTGTGTCCAGCTCCTGGCACAGTATATTCTTTTTAGAAAGAAAGAATGATCAACTTTACTCACTTTCCTGGTCTTTGGAACTTGTCTTGCCTCACTGTTGACTCCTAGTACAGTTCCTAGACCCTGGGAAGCCTCACATGTTTGTTGACTGTGAATGAGTGAGTGAGTGAACGGTAGTCATCTAGTTTTCCAGCTTCACAAGACATGCTGCACACTGGTGAAGATTTTGAGCTTAAATGTCACTGCTGACCCATAATCCTATGTCAGAGGCGAGCCAGTGGCTTGACCCTTGCCCGGTCCGCACAGCCTCTTTTACGTGGAGGGAGAAGTGTGGGGCCCTAGTTCTCAGGCTCTTGCTCCACCTTTCTCTGCCACTGTGGCTGGGTGGGAAAGGAACAGGGAGGAAGCCCCGGAAGGACAGGCAGAGCGTTTCCAGTGGTCTCCCACGCTGGGGTCAGCCTCTTCGTGCTGGGGAGGGGGCCCTGGCCAGCTTCTCCAAACTGCTTCCCTGCCTCATTCATTCCCAAGGAGGAGATCGTGGGAAGTTTGGAGGAGGCTGGCCACATTTGGGGTGAGCTATTTTTAGTAACAGGGTCCTTGTCTCAGGCTCCAGGGGCCAGGGTGACTGGGAGAGAGTTGTTTGCTTTTCCTCTGGCCCCTGGACTCCCTCCTGCCAGGACCCAAGGGGGACAGGGCCATTCGCTCCTCCTGCTGTGTGAACTTCTTTTTCCTTTCTGGGGGCCTCCAGCCTTCCTGTCAGATGTTCCGACACCCCTGAAGGGCCACCAGGGGCACTACTTTACCCTCTCTGGGATGTTACCCAGAGCTTGGCCCCAAGCCCGCCCTCTGGCCTGCTGGCAGTGACAGGAGGCAGCAGTAATCCTTCTAATCCTGTGATTTGCACGGGGCTTTTCTCAAGGCCCAGTCCTTCTCAGTTGATCCTCTAAGCAGCTCCGAGAAGTGGGTGGCATGGGCACTATAAGCCTCATTTACAAGTGAGAAGAATGAGCTGTGCAGAGGGTTCATGAGTTCATGCAGCTCTTGAATGAGGACCCTCAGCTGTCAGCCTTTGGACCTGGCACACCAACATTCTCCAGAGGATGAAGCTGAGCCTGGTGGCCAGTGCTCTTCCTATGGCACTTGTGGCCTTCAGGACCTCTCCTATACTCAGACAAGTAGGCACAACATATCCCAGTTCCTAACCACTCAGGAGGGCCTTGTCCCCAGCAGGGGGCCCTGACGGCTCAGTGCTGTCTCTTGTCTCCTGCAGAGCACACAGGCCCATGAGAACAACAGAGACACCCGGCTGGCATGGACAGGCATTCAGGAGCATCTTGTGTCCACAGGATTCAACCAGGTAGTGTTTCCTCCAGCGTTCACGGTACTACCAGCCAGGGATGTGTCCTTTAGGCTCCTGCTTCAGGCAGGTTGGGTGAGGCCATTGGGAGGTGGGGTGCAGACAGCCAGTTACTGGCCTATCCATATACGGCCTGGCTGTGCAGCTGGGTCTCGGGCCCCCAGGGAATTGAGGACTTTAGAAAACTGGCAGATTCCATTTGCAGTAGCTAAGCTTGATCCCAGGAGCCATGCTAGCCCCATAGGGACCAGAGTCCATGGAGGGAAACGCCCCTTGTCCCTTGTCACCCAAAGGTTCTTAAAGGGGCAGGGCAGGACATTGAAAATCCAAACTCTCCCTCCCAGTCATGACTTCCTGAGACTGTGGAGCAGGTGACCATGCCAGGCTGCACCCTCAGGCACTGGGTTCCAGGGGCAGTAGACTCCTCTGAGCCTTTCTCTGGTTCCCCCACAGATGCGTGAAAGAGAAGTGAAACTCTGGGACACCCGCCTCTTCAGCAGCGCCCTGGCCTCCGTCACCTTGGACACCTCACCTGGGTAGGAACTTTGACATGTGGGGAGCTGGGAGCCATGAATTTAGGAGGTGTCCAGACTGGCCACTGGTGATGGTCCCTGTCATTGTGACAGATGCTGAGCCTGGGCTGCATCTGTGCCCAGTACTCCAGGATCCTCAGCTTTCCCAGCAGGGGGTGCTGAGGCAGTCTTAAATGGACCAGTGAATGAATTTGTCCTGTCCTCTTGGGGCCCTGTCAGGAAAGTAGGCCCCTGGTCATGGGGCACACTTCACTGCCTAAGGGTTTATTCAAATGTGTTTTTGAGTTTAGGGTAGAAGCTATGACCTTAGAAATGTGTCACTGGGGTACAGGTAACAGAAATGAGTTTGCTTTTGCTGTGGATGCTATCATGGAGCTGAGAACTTGGGGTTGCGGTAGGAAGGTAGAGACTGATGAATATGAGATGATGAGCAGATGGCTGTGTTTGCAGGTGTGCGTGACAGGTACGGGGAGCTTGGAGTCCACTGATGTTTATATAAGAAGTTTGTTGGTATCTGCCTCACATATGTTCTCAGATACCATAGGAGGATAGTATGTATTTCATCCTTCCATCCCTGCCTCTCAGAAGTATATAGGATCCTGGCCAGTCCAAGCACCTCTGTGTAGAGATCGCTTTGTTCTGTAATGGCTTATAAAGCGGTCACTAGCAAGCTGGAACTTAGGATAAACAGTCTGTTCAATCTGCACAGCCATCATGATTAGCTAAGTGGAGGCTTCAAGAAGAACAGACTTTGCTAGGCATGGCTGTAGGGGGAGGAAGGAGAGACTCGATCGGAAGCTTTAGCCATGACTGATTGAAGGGCTGATTGGGAACCCTGTGAGTAGGTTGACTGGGGAATACTAGAGACAGGAAAGGTCCCTGGCCCTTGGCTGTCATCTAGCTTATCCTTTCTAGAATATTTCAGAACTGAAGAATCTGAATCACAGCAGAGCAAGGGTTTATCAATGGTCCAGAAACAAGCATCACATTAGGGGTCAAGGATACTAGGGGAGTGGTATTCTTTAGGCCCTCAGAGGATGGGATAGATGTGTCAGGGAGATAGACTCTATATCCCATCCTTTAATGTATAAGGAGAGACTGGGATACTTTGTTTTTTGCTTGGTTTTTCAAGACAGGGTTTCTCTGTGTAGGCCTGGCTGGCCTTGAACTCAAGAGATATGCCTGCCTCTACCTCCCAAGTACTAGAGTCAAAGGCATGCACCACCATGCCCAACTTGGTGACATATATTTTATAGATGAGGAAGGCAAAGCTGAGGCATATTCAGGGTCAGGGGCTATGTCTCGAAAGGCACTCCATCAGGGTGGCACTGCCCTGTAGAAGACAAAAGTGCTGGGCCTTGGAGCTGCACAGCCAGCATTTATCTTGTGTCCCCAGGCCTGGCACTGTCTTAGCATCTTATCTCCAGACCTACTCAAGGCAGATGACCTGTTCCCTGCACGCCTCCAACAGAGGTGCTGTGGTGGTGAAGGGCACTTGGCACCATCAATCAGGTACTTTTTACCTAGTACTTCTGGCCAGTCAGGCCCCACTCTCAGTGGTAGTGATGCTAAGTATCCCTTCCCTGCAGGGCATCTCCTGCCTAGTGTTAGGATGACCCCTGAGAAGAGTTAATCATGCCCAGACCCCATGGTGCCACTGGCCAGGGCTGACCCTATAATTACAGCAGTTAAGAATAGCCTTGAAGGACCAACGAGGACTGGAATTTGTCAAATCACTCCCAGATGGGCCACCAGCCCAGCATTCCTCCCCTCAGTCCCCCAGCCCTGGCCTATGCCCTGGCAAGCTGACACCCTTGGCAAGGGAGCTAGGACTCTCCTGCCTCCACAAAGCTAGTGGACATTGATGCATGTGATTAACTAGGCTGTTCAGAGAGGTGGCAGGTCCCATGTCCTCGAAGGCACACTGGAAAGCAGACCCTCCACCCACCCCATGATTGAAGATGGAAAGTGTACAATGTGCCAACTCTGGGCACAGCCAGGGGGGAGGTTGGCAGCTGTATCTACTCACCACCCTTGATCTCTCTGTTACAGATTTTCCATCTTGGTTTAGGCAGAACAGTGTGTGCTCCCAAAAGCTACAGGGCCCAAGAGTCAGGCACATGTCCTTCACCACCCTCCTCTCGCAGGGTCCTTTGTCATGGTCCCCATCTCTGTCCTCCCTCCCCTTGTCATTATGGAGTGTCTATAAGGATACTTGCCACAGTGCAGAGTGGCAGAATGTTGCCAGTCTCCCTCGGGCCGTGTGGCATATTCAGGCTGCCACCCAGAGAGCTTTCCAGCACTTCCCATGCACCAGATCCCAGGTTCAGCATAGGGAGGAGGCACAGGATGGCAGGAGGTTCTGCAGAGTCCCTGCTAAAGAGCAGCTATGGTAAGGAGCATTGTCTGCCATGTTCCTTGTCCTGGGTGTACTGAGAGTCTGAGTGTGAAGATGGTACAAAGGTGTGGGTAAACTGCAGGTCCTACCCTTTGTAGTGACAGGGTAAAAGCCCTTCCCTGTAGCTTGTCACCTCTCTCTAGACCAGGAAGCAGGTATTGGGACCCATCTTGCTGCTGTGAGCTATTACTGCTGTTTTACATAGGGTACCTTTCCTCTTCTAAAGGACATTGTTGGTCTTGGAATGACACCACACTTCACATCCATCTAGCCTGACTTTGGTAGAGTTATCTTCAGTGGAGGCTGCATCTTGGTCTGGTCCACACTAAGGCTAGGGTAATCTGGATGCCTTTCTTGAGGGGCTCTTTCTCTTTCTCTAGGCCTCCCCACTCACCCTGCCATCCCTCTAGGCCAGGTTTGCTTTGCAGCAAAAACATTTACTCAGCAGTTGCTGTTCTTCCGCAGTGACCCACAGGCCCACAAAGGCCTCTTTGATGGGGCTGCTGAGAGGGGCAGGCCTCACCACGCCTGCTGTCCTAATAGAACCCAGGCCTACAGGAAATCCACCTGGGCTGCTGCCGCCACCACTGCAGCCTCAGTAGAAAGGGGCCCCACCCAGGCCCATTGTTACCACCTACTGCCCCACATGACCCCCATCCACCTCCTCCCTCTGCCAGAGCCCTCAGCAGCCGCTAATTGAATCCAGAGTCTCTTGTGGCTGAGGCTGACTTGATGCTGACATCAACACCCCAAACCACAGGGCCTGTTCCCCAGGCCTGGCTGGGCCTCCTCCTTCCCTCCAGGGGTGAGACTTGGTACCAGGGCCATGACCCACAGGAAGACAGAGATTGGCACTGGGACCTGTGAATGAGTTGCTTTTGCTTTTTGCTGGGCCCTTCCAGTCTCCCAGGGCCTAATTCCTCTCTCAGGCCTAAGGGTTACAGGTAAAGATGATGTGTGTCCCTCAGTTTTAGGAGCTGCCCACACCCAGTTCAGGCCACAATCTGTAGTCTTCCTAGAAAACATCCCTTCATTGGGGTTCCAGAATTGCTGGGTACTTCCCTAGGCAGAAAATAAAGAAAACCCTGGGCCACAAAATTTGGCCAGAGTCTCCTTTGGCCCTGTCCTTGCTGCTGCTGGCTCTGTTCTGACCTCCTCTTTCTGTCCATCGAGCTTCTGCCTTGGTGACCCATGTTTCTCCCACAATGCCCTTCTTTACAGCTGGGCTTGTGACAGACAGTGTGGACAGCAGGAAGGAGCTAGGGCCACACATACTTGTCCAGCCTAGGATTCTGTGGGAGAGTCTGGAAGTCACCTGGCCCAGGGTCAGCCATTATTAAGCCCTAAAATGAGGAAGCTCCAGGATGTCATCTCTACTGAAGGCAGGGGTAGACTGTCCTTCAGAACACCCAAAAAGTATGTGACCTCCCTTGGACTCCCTCTGTGTTCTTATTTACATAGGCACTGTGGCTCCTGCTGGCAGAAGACTAGAGCTAGCTAGGGTAGGCTACCCTAACCAGCCCATTTTCCTGCCCCACCCAGGTGAAGGTACTCACCACGGGTCTGGGCCTGTGGTGGGAGCATTCTAATGGGAGACACTCTGAGCAGCAGCCCTGCCAAGCCCATGCTTGTGGCTAGTGACCGTGGGTGTCCTCAGAACATAAAGCTCTCATGTACCCCAAGCCCAACCAGAGAGACAATCAATTCATTTTATTTTTTATTTTCTTACAAAAGGCCTTCATATCATCAATAGTCTTACAAAAACCAAAGTCCTTGTCACTGAGTTTGAAAAACACTTTTCCCAGCATAAACGGGAAAAGATCTTTTATAAATACATTAAAAAAAAAAAAAAAAAAAAAAAGCAAAAACAAAAACGAAACAATAGAAGCAAATCCACATGTGCCCAAAGCACCTTCCTTTCCAGTTTCAAGTGTTCCTGCACTTTTGGGGCCTTCCTTCACTGGTTACCAGACTTGGTGGCTTGGGAAGCCCAACTTGCCTGTCCATGTTACCAGCACATGGCAGGGCTCACGTCCCAGGATTGCACACTGCAGAAGACAGCCGGTGCCTGTACTAGACATACTGATGGCTATGACAGTTCATCTTGGCTGTAGCAGCTCACAAATGAGATCCAGCCCAGAGAGGATCAGGGACGGCTGCTGTGCCACCATGCATGTATGTGCCCCGGACTCATATTGAGAACTTGCTTGTGTGGCAGCAGGAAGGTGGCACTGAAAGCCTGACCCCCTGTATCTCTCCTGGCTTAGATGTAGTGCTTAGCAGGGAGGGCCCCCTGAAGGCTGGGCCCTGAGTAGCCCATAAGGGGCACTTCATATTCAGGACCACCTGACAAGGCCTCCCCACTTCCCTCTGTTGCCTTAGAGCTTGGCTCCAAGGGGGCTTTCACCCCCTCTAGTTCCAGGGGCCCAGCCGCCGGTCCCGCCTGCCCTTTGTCCTGAGCTGTAGCTGTTGTCCGACCCCGCCGCACACAGTAGGCTGCTCCTGCGGCAGCTAACACAGCTAGAAGGACAGCAGCCAGGGCAGGTGCAATGAGGAGTGGCAGATGGCCCTCACGGGCCTGGCTGACTGGGGCATGATTGGAGCGTACAGCCTGGGGAGTGTTGGCTTCCCCACAGGCCTCCTCACCTTCAGGTATCCGCCCAGCTCCCAAGGGGGTGACACAGATAGAATAGGTAGCATTGGGTCGCAGCTGGGTGACTGTGTACTCTGCAAGTGAAGCAGGCAGCCGTAAGGTCACCAGCCGCTTGTCGGGACCAGACAAGTTACGGTAGGTGAGGCGGAGGCTGCGGAGCTGTACCGTGTTGCCCTGCAAGTATCGCTGCAGCCCCACACGCAGGGAGGTGGGACTCACCGGCTCAATGCTGAGAGGCAGGGGGTGGGGGGGCCTTGGAGTATCTGGTATGGAGCTGGGCTTCATTCCTTTCCCCACAGGGCTCTCGCAGTACAGACCAGTGAAGCCCTCGGGGCACAGGCATTCCCGGTGGTGTCTTGCCCCTACACGGCAGGTACCACCATTCAGGCAGGTGGAGGCTGGGCAGTCCTGGGGCTGAGGAGCAGGCCTCATGGTTGGTGGGGCAGTGGATGGTAAGGTGGAGGCCTGGGTAGTTGGTTCTGTGAGGCTGGGCCATGTGGAAGCTCGGTTAGAAGGTGAAGGTGTGGACTCCCTGACAGTAGGCCTTATGGTAGGTACTGTGGCTGTGGTAGTGGTGACTGGGCAACCAAAATCTGTATAATCCAGATCCAGGAGCAGTCGGCCAGCATTCTTGGGTGGGAAGTGACAGCGTGTCTCCTCAGGGCTGGCTAGCACAACATGGCTCTCACGCACCCAAGGCCCAAACCAGCTCAAGGGGCACAAGCAGTTGAAGGGGTTCCGGGCAGCTGCTAGGAGGCGCAGGCGGGGGAAGAGATTTGAGAGGTCACTGGGCAGAGCCTGCAAGCTCAGGTTGCTCACATCCAATTCTTGCAGGGCAGTCAGACCAGCCAGGTCCTCGGGCCGTATATGGGCAATGCGGGTGTTACCAGCCAGCCGCAGGCGTGTGAGGCCACGCAGGCCTTGGATCACAGATGGCACGTGCTCCAACTGGTTGTCAGAAACATCCAGGTCATGCAGGTTGCGCAGGCGGCCAAAAAGCCCCTCATCCAGCTGCCTCAGCCCCAGGCCAGCCAGCCTCAGTGCCTCCACATTGGCTGTGTCTAGTACTCCAGATTCCAGGGCTGGGATATTGTTGTAGCTAAGGTCAAGCAGAAGTAGGCGGGGCAAGTGCAATGGGGGCAGCACCCGAAGCTCATTGTCCTGCAGCTTGAGCTCCAGGAGGTGGTCGAGTGCATCAAAGGCACCAGACTGGATGTGGCGAATGCGGTTCTTGCCCAGGTAAAGGCGTTCAAGGCGGCGCAGGCCTCGGAAGGTCTCATTGGAGATCTCATGCAGTTTGTTGGCAGTCAGGTCCAGGTTACTGAGGTTAACCAGTGGCTGAAAGATGCCACCAGGCAGGCTAGTGATCTGGTTCTGTGACAAATCCAGGAGCTGCAGTCCTGGTAGGCCAGCAAAACTGCCTACATCGAGTGTGGTGATGCCGTTCTCAAAGATGTACAGCCCCACTGTGTCAGGTGGCACGTCTCGGGGCACTGTGGTTCCCTGGCGGGCAGTACAGAACACTGTCTGTGGCTGGTTGCACTGACAGCCTGATGGGCAGCCCTGTACTCCAGACTCACCCAGCAGCAGGAGCAATAGCAAGAGAGGTGGCAGGCAGCTCCTGGAGTGCATCTTCTGTTCTTCCTAAGAGCAAAGAATTTATGAGTCAGGGCTGAGGCTGCCACATCAGGAAGGCCAGGGTCGAATTCTCCACTCCCAACTCTCAGATGCAGTTGAGCCCAGAACTTGTGAGTCAGGTCCCTCGTGCCCCTGGCCTGTTTCTGGCCCATCTCTGTCACCCTTCTCTATGTGATCATATCATTATGGTGTTGGTTTTCATGAATGAGCATTCAAAGAGCTGATACATGTAGAGGCTGGCTAGCTAGTACAAGGACCAACAGCTACTGGCAGTAGCTCAGTGACAACACAGCTTCCCCTTCCTGAACTCAGGCCTTCTTCCCCCAGCTGAGACCAGTCCCTCTATCCTGCTACATGGAGGGAAGGAGGGGGATTGTGGATCCTGAAGCCCCTCCCTGTAGATGGCCGTCAGCCCGGGTGCATAAGCAGAGAAGCTGGCTGTTGGGGCTGCTGGCCCCTGCAAAACACTCTTGTGTCCCTCCCTTCTCTGAGTGAGGAGAGACCGCAGCAGGAAAACTTCACATGGAAACTATGGGATCTGTGTTTTTCCACTTGTGGTGTCAGACCTGCCCAGGATGGGGGATGTGGGCCGCCAGGATGTGGCCAGTGATGAGGTTCCTAGAAGAGGGGTAGAGGCTGGCTGGCAGCATTGGCTTGGCAAGTGCCCTTGTCTAGGGGAGAGGGTGGATAAATGAATAGAAAATTTTTTTCAGCCCCTGATCATCAAAGCATGAACTAGAGATGAGGAACCCTGTGGTTGAGGTGCGGGACAGTGTTACGTGGTGGCCTGTTACAGTGCCAGGATAGACAAGTACATCATGCTAACCCCTCATATAGTTCTTGGTTCTGCTCTGTGCCAGATCTCTAGAACGGAGACAGCACTGTCCCCCAGACGTGACGTGACAGTGGCCCATCTTTTCCACATGCCAGTACTTGTTCCCTCAGTGGCCAATTTAGACGGAAGCATCTTCTCACTCTAGTCACAGAGGGGAAGGGACTTTTGGAGGTACCAGTGAGTCTGAGCTGGAGCCCAGGGCTTGAGGATAGTCGCTTTGACAGGGTCTGCCCCTGGGACAGGGTCCACTCCCTCCAGAGCTCCATGTATGAACAACCCACCAAAGGTGGGCTCCCACTTATTCTGGGGTGACAGAGGTCAACAACTTGCTCATTCCACTCAGGCTTCTAGGAAAGCCTGAGGGCCACACCCAGGCAGTCCTCACCCTGGGTGCCCCAGAGGCCTGAACCTTGCCTGGGATGCCAGGCTGCCTCCAGGCAGGCAGTCCTGCTTACTGGCTGACAATCCCTCCCATCCCAGGCACCTGCTACTCACACAAGGGCCTTTTGTGCTAGAGCTGGGGCCTCCCTTCCCCCAAGTATGGCCACAGCAGGTAATAAGACCCCCACTCAGCCTGCCTTTACCACTACCCCATCTGTGGGTTCCCCTTCTCCAAAGCACAAGGGCCCCTGTATGTGAAAGGGAAGAAGACAAGCTGGGTCCCAGGACAGGTGAGCTAGATGCCTGGAGCTTATGCCAGCTCTAAGTGAAAGAAAAGGCCTTGTTGCCCAGGTGAAGCCACAGGCTCCTGTGGCTTCAGTGTCAGGAGCACTTAGGTAAGGGCTTACACTCAACTGAGACAAGTACCAGAACCTTGAGGGCCTCAGGTGTCCCTGATCCTACCAGCACCGTGGACTCTGCATTTAATGACCTAAAGTGACGCTGCTAGCTGCAGCACTAGCTCCCTTACCCCACAGAGCCTGTTCACCCTCCTGGACTCGAGGATGGCTGGTTTGGCCTGGCTTCCAGATACAGGCTTCAGATGACCTCCACCCACATCTTGTATCCATGTAGGGGCAGAGGCCTTCCCCTCAGCTACTCTTTGCAGTAGGGCCTGGCCACTCTGTTGAGTCGTCTCCTCATGGGGCTTGTTTAAGGCTATAGCTAAGAGCTCGCTCCAGACAGGGAGGCAGGTCTATGTTCAGTTGTCCCTGCTGTAAGGGCCTAAATTGGCAGCTGGATACTTAGCACCTCATTTTCTTCTGTGTATCCTGGATGCCAGTACAGGGCTGAATGGGTGTGTTAGGAAGGCTCTCCTTACTGCACACCAGCAGCAGTTACAGGGGAAGAAGGGCAAAGGACGTGCACCACAGGATGGCCACTTGGCTGGCAGATTGTAAGCTTGTGCAATGTACATACAAGTTGGGAGGAGAGGGAACTAAGTTAAATCAGGAGGGATCAGAGTCTAAGACAAGAAGACATACAGGTAATAGCTAATCTAATTCCCATTCCTCTAAGAGTCATGTTCAAGTTCCTTTGCCTGACCCCTGGCTTCATCCCTCCCAGCAAGGGGAGACTGAGGCAGAAGATGGTGTTAGAGCTTTGGAAAATCCTAGTTTGCAGGCTTCAGTGTGTTGGCTGGGGAGCTGTCATGGCTCTGAGAACAGTGTGGGCAGTCCTTGAAGGGTTTCTGGTTAGGGCAAAAGCTGACCACAGTTTTTTTTAAAAAAAAAAAAAAGTGAACCAATTTAAAGCAAGAGACAGGCCTGACTTTAGGCCCAAGTTCTGCTGAAGATTCCTGAGTCCTTTTTTTTTTTCTTATTTATTTATTTGTTGGCTTATTTGTCTATCTACTGGTTGGTTGGTTGTTTTTTTGAGGCAGGGTCCTGGAACTCACTATGTAGACCAGGCTGGCCTTGAACTCACAGAGATCTCCTGCCTCTGCCTCCAACATACTGGGAGTAATGTACTACATACCACACCTAGCCAGAGTCCCTTCTTAACTGACTTTCATCTTTTTATTTAGTGTTTAAAACATGGTTTCTTTGTGTAACAGCCCAGGCTGTCTTAGAACTCTCTTTATAGACCAGGCTGTCCTCAAACTCACAGAGATCCGCCTGCCTCTGCCTCTCAAGTGCTGGGATTATAAAGGTGCATGTCACCATGTCTGGCTCTTGATGTTGATTGTTTTTTGTTTTTGTTTTTCGAGACAGGGTTTCTCTGTGTAGCCTTGGCTGTCTTGGAACTCACTCTGTAGACCAGGCTGACCTTGAACTCACAGAGATCCGCCTGCCTCTGCTTCCCAAGTGCTGAGATTAAAGAGGAGTGCCACCAACACCCGGCTTGATGTTGATTTTAAACAGGGAGTTCTTTCTGTTGTCATTGTGTAAGGCTGTTTTGCCTGCATGTATGTATATGCAGTGCCTATGGAGGCCAGAAGTGACTGTTGGATACCCTGGAACTAGAGTTAAGGTGGTGGTGAGTCATGGATGCTGGGAATCAAATCAGGGCTCTCTAGAACAGCAGCCTGTGCTCTCAACTACTAAGCCATCTCTCCGGCCTCGAACAGGTTGTTCTTTTAATATGTTCTGAAGACACTTAGCCTGTCTGGATCTGGGTCCTTGTGCCTAGTGTATGTATGTACATGTGGCGGTGGGTGGCTTCACTAGAGTTGTTACTGCCCGGTGCTTTCAGCTGATTACGGTGGCTCTAACATTACCACGGCCCTTGTTTGATATCTGATCCGTGTGAGGCTAAAAGTTGTAGGGAGAATTCTAGAGCAGCCCTGGGTTTTAGGGGTCAGAAGGGCAACAGTGATGAAGGATCAGGCCTCCTGGATTCCTCACCTGCATTGGCCTCACTCTCTACCACAGCCTGGTGGATAGAGGCAGGACCTAGCAGCCAGGATGAGGTATTTAGGAACCAGACCACAAACCCTACCTTAGCATCTATTGGAGCTGGTCAAAGCACCTGCTTCCCAAAGCACTTGCCAAATGGTCAGTGCACATTATTTGCCCCTGAAGGTGGCTACCTATAAGCCAAGAGTCCTCATTACCAGGACCCATTGTATGCACCACCTTCATGTTAACTAGAGACCCCTGGGCCTAGGTCAAGGCCACATGACCAGGCATCCCTCCACTTAAGGCAATGGGAAAGTGGGGGTGGGGTCCTTAGTTCTATAAAGGAATGTAGGGGTAAGTGTAAGCTGTCCTTTGGCTCAACCTCCTGAAGCACATGACCTCCAGGAGGGGCTCTGTGTGTAAGGACAACTAAGGGCTTTGGTCATCTAGCTCTCAAGGGCCCAGAATGCCCTCCACACCCAAGTGTGTAACACACTGTGGGCACCCACCCATACACATGCCTGAGGTCAGGCAGGGACGGGAGAGTGGGTGGGGTAAAACCCAGGCATTTGATGAGCACATCAGTCCTGGAGCTGGTGCATGTACATCTCTCTGAGGCTAAGGGGGGCCATGTGCCCAGCAGGGTGGAAAACACAATCCAGACAAATCCCACCCTGTCTTTGAACACTTCTGGAGGGTAGGTACAGATAGGCTCTGCAAGTCTGACTCTCAGCTCTGGGCTCCCAGCCTCTGCCTCCTGGTGCTGGCCTGAATGGGCTCTACTCTGCTTGCCAGGGCTGGCAGCAGCCCAGCCCCAGGAGGCTGCCAACACCCCCCCCCCAACTCCCTCCGGCAGGCGGGACTGTGCCGGCGGCCAGAATGGCTGGCTCCAGTTTCGCTGACGTGTCCAAGGCAATTCTGGGTCCTGGGTTGGTCCATCCCATCTCCCCTTCTCTAGGACACAGCAATCCTGGCCCAACAGAGAAGATCTGGTTTGAGGGTCTCTATTATAAGTTCTTAGTGGGGGAGGAGGTATAACCCAGGATGGTGATTAAGTCAGGGCATCCCAAGCCAGTTCTGTTCAATCTGCTCTGTGACCTCGTCCCAACTCCCTGCCCTCTGTTGGCTTCTATCTCTGATATAACTCCAAGGGCTTTTGCACTTGAGCTACAGGTTAGAATTGCCTAGGAATCTCCCTTAAAACCTCAATTCCCTGGGCTGTGTTCATCTTTAAAAAAAAAAAAAAAAAAAACTCTGGTGGATCTTCTGCATAGCTAGAGGAACTGCAAAAAGGACAGTGAGGCCATAACCACTGTGTCTGTCCAGGAAAGGATTCTGGGTCTTGAAATAGGTGTGGCCAGGGTGGCTTGTCCCCACCCAGGTGGGTGTCTTAAGTGGCCCTGTGGGTGACCTGGCTGCTGCCAGACCTGTCAGCCAAGGCAGATAAATCAGTGACTAAGACCAGTCTGTCTCAAGTGAACCCTTGGGGTGGCAGGTTGTGCCATCTTAGGAGAGGTGCCACTTGCAGGGCAAGAACACCTGTGGCCCCAGGAGCTATGTGGTGGCTGTGGCCCAACTAGAAGTGGGCCAGTAGAATGGCACTGTCAGCACGAGGCAGATGTGATGCCACTGGGGCTCAGCCTCCTACTGCCCTGTCCCTGCCCAGGGCTTGGCACCCATTGAATAAGCTGTAACCCTGCAATTAACCCTGAATCTTCCAAAACACCTTAGTCACTGCAGACTACCCCAAGCCTCCCAGGCACAGAAGACTCAGGGAGATGGAAGGGGAATGGCCTCAGAAGGGGTCTTATCTTACTCAAATTCACCATGCCATTGTTCTACAAATCACTCAGCAATCTTAGATGAACCCCCCCAGTCATTGTGTGGCACAAGGGACCCCTTCTGGGGTCTATGAACTGGTCGCTGAACCACAGTTCTACCCCCACAGTTGTCACTATTGACCAGTGGCTGTGGCTAAGGGCCAGCAAGGCTCCCCAACCTATCCCAGCTCCCTCAGTGCAAGCCGACTCCCTCCTTAATGAGATCTCTCAGGCAGCCTCCAGGAATGCCAGAGCCTTATTGCATTCCCCAGGAGGAGCTGGCTTGCGTTCGGGGGAGGGGGCGTCCCCAACCTTGAAGAAGAACTGGCCTCTTGCTTCCCCCCACCCCCCTAACCCGAGGTGGCCTGAAGACTCCTCACACCCAGGGAGACTGGAATGAGGAAAAGCGGGGGAGGCCTGCGGCCTGGACAGCAGGCTGAGAGGTTGGGGAAAGCAGCCCCGGCTGACTCTGGAATGTGGAAACTGATAAAAGGAAGGAGGTCCAGTCCTCCCTGGCTAACACCAAAGCACCCCTACAGGCTCTGCTGCAGTCACATGCATAGACACACACCCTCTGGGCCACACACTCACACACACACACACACACACACACACACACACACACACACACACACACACACCTCCCTCCTCCAAGAACACACACAAATTCCACAGCAGTGAGGGGAGCTAGTTTTCTTGGCAGCCTAAGAGCCTTGGGCTCCACAGCTCTGGGAGGGGCTCTGAGAGGTGCTGAAGGGAACTCTGGGAGGGATAGCAGGTCCCCTTCATATAAGACTGGGACCTGCCAGTGGTCAAGAATGACTTTAGGCACTTAACCAAGAGAACTGTCTGCTTGGTGAGGGGGATGAGGGTTCATTTATGAGCAGCAAAAACCCTGACTCCCCTGTGGGACTCACGCCAACTCTCCCAGGCCTGGGGATGCGTGAATGGAAGTGAGAAGGGGGTTGTCTGCTGCCTATCTCTCTTGGCCCCAGGGCTACTGCCAAAGAGAACTTACCCAGGAAAGCTGAGCCTTGGCAGTGTCTGGGAGGGTCCTGTGCTGGCTTCCTCTCCCACTGCTTCCAGAGGATGGCATCCAAACACCTGAGACGCCAGCCCTTCACCTCACACTTCTGACTGTACCCACAGACCTCAGTTCCTGCGTGCAACTCCTAAGCTTGGGGGGGGGTAGGGACATGAAGTGCTGCCCCCCCTCTGGGACTGGCACGTGTGCTCCCAGGTCCTTTCCTCTCTGGATGGGAGATGCTAGATAATGGTCTGGAGGGAATCCAGCTGGGCTGCTCATTACCAGAGCCCTCTTCCTGCCTCTGACACTCTGTTTACAGAAGTTCCTCAGGGGCTGATTCCCCTGGGAGAGGACAGTAAACTCTAGAGACGGCCTTCCCATCCCCCACCTGCCTGTCCCCACTCAGTGGGGCTGTACTAACAGCTGGGTCCATACTGGCCTAAATTGCCCACACCAATAGAGCCCCTCACAAGGCTCCAGCCCACCCACATCTCTGCTTTCTCAGCACCCAAAATCCAGCGTAGGGGGAAGGGACCTTTTACATTATGGCCAGTCCTCTTCCCCAAGGGCTCTTGGCCCAGACAAGGAAGAAGGCTCTTGGTGCCTCTTCCTCTCACCTGCCATTAATGTATAGAGCATGCAAAGGGACTCCTGGACCCTTAGGTTTCTTCTACCCTGCAGACTCCACTCCTGGGATCCAATGGGTGGAAGCAGTCAGCACGCCCCTGTGTGTGGTAATCGTTAACTGGGGGGGGGGGGTGAGGTAGTGTGGTTGGCACCAATCAGCTGGCCTGCTAGTGACCACAGAGAACCTCTTCGGTCTTCTGGACCCAGAGCTTTGAGCCCAGGGACACAAAGAACTAGGCTGGCTATAGGCCATTGGGTTTGCAGCCCAAGCAAGGCCCCTTCACTGGGAGAGATGAGATGCTGATAACGGAGTACTAAAGGTTCTGCTCAAAGTCTATCCCTAACCTGGGGGCACACCTATCAATCTTCCCACCCCCATTCCTCTCCAGGGCTGCCTGCGTATTTGCTGGCCCCAATTCTGCCATGTGTGACAAGGCCCAGAGGACCCCAGGCGACCAGTCTGCACAGGGGCACCAGTCTGTCTGACCCCATGAGGGGGAAAGTAACCAGACTACGGCTGGGCCATCCCCTAAAAGAGGTTTGATTCATAAAACTGGTCACGCCAGAGGGCCCAGTCGTGGGAGGAGGAAGCAAGGGAGGGGGGTGTTTATTTTGTCTACTCAGAGTCTTACGGGTAGGTGAGCCATATATAAATGCACACACTGGCTCTCCGAGGGTCAGGGAAGGCCCCCGGGCCTACTCGGGGGACGGGGAACAACTGGACATGCCTGCCCAGGTGGTCATCCCGATGCCAGAGGGAGTCCCTCGCTCCCGCAAGCACAGTCACACCGGAGAGTATGTGTGCTAGTATGCAGGGCGAGTGTGATCAGCCTTGCCTGGCGCCCCCGCCCTCTTCCCTAAATACTCACCCGGAGGTGGTGACCGAGGGAGCCGGACAATGCGGCCCACAGCCTCAGTGGGGCCTCGGTCCTTCGCCTCTGGCCGGTCCCAGGGGATCCGGGGTCCCGGGGTCCGGAGGCTGCGGCGTCCGCGTCTCCCAGCCCCGGGCTTCGGCTCCGAAGTTGGCTTGTGAGAGGTTGGTCTCTCCTTAAGATGTGGGGGGTGGGACTGTCTCTGCTGAAGGCGGGGCTCCTTCCCATTGGCCGAGGCAGGGGTTGGCCGAGCCTACACACACACCCCTCCGCTGAGCGGGTCATTGCACTGAGCAGGCCTAGTCTGCATCTAGATACCAGTGAGGAGAGATTTTATTAGGCTGATTCAGTCAATCCTGTGTGACATTGCACAGATTCCTGCTTTTCAGCTGAAAAACAAATAATGACATAAATGCAAGAGGTGAACATGAGGGTCAGTGAAGATCTAGAGAAGCAGAGGATAGGATAGGAAGGCCAGCCCAGTTGAGGCTTAGCCCCCATGACCAGCCAGAGCTCAGGATTTTTCGTACAAATCTAGATTTTTAGCTGCAATCTCTCAATGTGTTATTGTTGGTAGCTAATCCCAATTGCAAAAGCTAGAAAGGCCACACAAAGTGCTTTCAGGAGCCTCTTATATAAAATCTCTTATGCTGGATTTGGGATCCTTGTAGCCATGGCAGCATCCCTGGTCACCTTCCTGGTTTTAAATGGAAGAAAGAATGAGGTCTAGAAACAGATGTCAACTCAAACTCCTCCAGTTACTGGAAGCTAAGCTTCAAGGCCACAGTATGCTTGGGATGAGAGGTAGGGTTGGGGACTTCATCAACAGTAGGAGGGACCTAGGTGTTTGTTGACAGTGGCCTTTGATTGAGCTGGAGGGGTGAGTGCCAGGGACTAGTTAAGAAAAATCCCCTGCCCTGTAGGATTCCAGGAAAATGATTATCCTCTACCCTCCCCCTCCATGGGCTTGTGGTTAAAATCAAGCCTCAGAGCCTTTGGGGACCCAGCTCAGCTCCCAGATTTCACCACTGTACCCCCTTTGTGCCTGGCCTGTAGCCAAGGCCTTTGGCTGAGTCACACTAACTAGAGACTTGTCTGACCTCTGCGGGACTCCAACCCCACGAATGAAGCTGAGCCTGGGTCTAGTTATCAGGAGCTAAGCAGGGTCCTTGTATTGTAAATGCAGAGCATCAACATGCGTGTGCAGAACACACACCCACCCACCACTCCTGTGCAGAGCTAACTCCAGCTGTTTTGTTTGGTCTGTGTAACAGGTTTGGATCTTTGAAGCCATTGCCAGAATTTTAAAAAAAAAAAAAAAGTGGTTTCACATTGAGATGTGGTTCTCAAGTCTTTGAACACGAAGAAGTCTCCTGCGGCTGAGTGGCACTGGCCCTCTGGCCAGGGCTGGGGTTCACCAATTACTCCAGGCCCAAATTCTTTGTGTGCCAGGTTCCTTGATCACTGAAAGTTGGAGTTGGCTCTTTCATCCAGCTCCCTGAAGTCTGAGGCAGGAGGATCGCAAATTCAAGGCCAGCCTGAATAATTCCAGGAAACCTTTCTCAAAGTAGAAAACTGGGGGTATATCTCAGTAGTAAAGCACTTAGGATAAATAAGGTACCAAATCCAGGACCCAGTACCAGCAAAAAAGGAGAAACACGCAAGTACTGTGTGACTTCTAGTCAAGCCTCTTCCCATGAATCATGAGCCCTCTGAGGCCCCATCCTTCCACATGCAGCCTCCAGTATGTCCTAACTTGTCTAACCTCTCCTTGTTGCTCTCCAGAGACCACTCCCCCCTCTGCAAAGGAAGAGAGTGTGAGACCCCTTTGGCCCAGTCTGGGTGACAGTGACAGATCCATAGGACCTGGACTGCTTTTGCCAAGCTGTCTGGGGTCATGGATGGAGGAGACACCGAAGGAGTTCAGAGCTGCTTCCCTCAGCTGCCACCCCAGTCCTTTCACAGGACACTTGGCAGGGCTCAGAGCACTATCTGACCAAAGCCACTCCCACTACCTAGTGGGCGACACCATTTCCCTCAGACTTCTGGTTAGGGATAGCTCCAGGCCTTGGACCCTCTCTGACTTTGGATTTGGGGTAGACTCTGGACTGATGTTAGGGTGAGAGCCGTTCATTGTGGCAAGCTTAGAGACCATAGCAGTGGGCAAGGCGCTGGCACTACCTCCCTTCCCATTTGGCCGTCTGTCAAGTCAAGGTGTGCCTTCTGTATTCTGGATCCAGACACAACTTGGTTCTCTTCACAAGGCCTGGAGTCAGGCCTGTGCCAGCTGTTGGCTGTTAGTACTGGATACTATGACCCCATTTCCTTGCCCATCCTGACCGGTGGGCAGCAGGATGCTCCTGCCTAGCAGAGATGTCCAGATGGCTCTGCCTGAGGCAAGGAGGACTGGCCTGACCTGTCAGAGGAGCCAGCCCTGCCCTCTATGACTTCCTGTTCCTGCCACCCAACACCTGAGTCAGTGGCAGGAGCTGAGGGGGCAGGTCGAGGGGAGGCCTAGCCAGCCTTCTGCAGGAGGTGTTTCAGAGAGCTGGTGAACTCGATACCCAGTGAAATTCCCAGGGCCCTAGTCACTTCTCTCCTGTGAGTACAGCAGAAGGCCTCAGAGGCCTCCCTGACAGATCACTTGCTCCCTACCTCTGCTCCAGTCCTATGTCCCTTTGGCTCCTGGTCTTCCCAACCTTTCCTTTCTTAGTCTTTGTGACCCATCTCAGTACCATCATGCTTCTACCGTACTTTGTCTTAAGTATACCCACAGCTGGGGATGGTAGGATGATTTGCCTAGCATGTATGAGGCCCTGAATTCTATCCCCAGTTTCACAAAACAAACAAAAGGTAATCACCATCTTCTAATTGTTTATCTCCTAGTGGAGACAGAACTCCTGATTCACCTGGCCCTGCCTACCTGAGCCTCAGCCATCGCCCTCACTGCCCAGGCCACCACACACGTTCTTTCCTAAGAAAGGCCTTAATCCAAAACCTGCTACAAGCCCTTCCCACATAATGTTCGCTTGTCTGGAACCCTACCCCTTGTGATGTTTGACTTCTCCCTGACACTGGAATTGAAGAAACACTGCCTCCCCAGTGGTCCAGCCAAGACCCAGCTAACTAGTCCTGCCTAATACTACACAACCTCAGAGAACCCGTCTTTTGTGTATTTATTTATGAGATTGTATCTGCCTTGTGCACCAGGCAACATTGTGCCTTGAAGATTATTATGGGGTGTAGCACCCTCCTTTATTCATACAAGCAGGTTGAGCTGAGGGGAACGGAGAGATGATTATGTATAAATGGATGAGTAAAGCCATATGGGAACTGCAGGGGCTCTGATGTCAACTCCAGTCTTATGGGGTGACCCTAAGCCACATACCACCTTATCCCTTACTTGCCTTCCACTGTGGTAGACAGGGGTCAGGCTGTGTAGAGAAGGGATTCAGTGAGGCCGGGTTACCCTGCCATCCTGAGGTAATTAGGGCCTGTGTTACTCACAGGTTACCAATTTGGGCCCTCCAAGAAAGTGTGGATATACTCAGGGCCCCACCCAGTTCTCCGCCTACTCGGTGGCTCCTAGAAGATCACTAGTAGGCAGGGGAGGAGGGAACTAGACAGCTGGCTGACACAGCGAGGGACCACAACAGGGATGGAACACTAGGAGTGTGTCATAGACTACAATCAGGAGCAAGTGATAAATTCTCACAGCCAGGTGGTGGTGGCACACGCCTTTAATCCCAGCACTTGGGAGGCAAAGGCAGGCAGATATTAGTGGGTTCAAGGTCTACAAAGTGAGTTCCTGGACAGCCAAAGCTACAGAGAGAAACGCTGTGTCAAGAAAAACAGACAAAAAAAGGTGGCTCTCAGGTTCTCCTGTTCTTCTGAATGCAGGATGCTTCTCCCCAAAAGGTGGCACTCTTGGGCCTGGGACCTTCTTATAAAGGGCCTCCAGGGCCCAGAGTGGGAGGCAGGAGCTCTTGGCCAGTGAAAAAGCTGACCTTGGGCTGAAGTTGTCATAGTGTCAAGGGTTCCGCCTACTCCAACTCTCTGGATTCCTTACTGGTTTGGGCTGTAGCTTTGGGGATTTCAGAGAAGTCCAAGAGCTTCAGGTGCCTGTCTTACCATTGCCTGGCTCATCTGGGCACAGGGAATTGGAGTAGGCATGGAGGGCCGTCTGAGCCTTTAAGATGTAGGGTGATGGAGTAGCCAATACTACTTTATCCCTGGAGTGGCTAGAGTGGCCCCTACAGCGCTAGGTTGCACTGGAGGTTGGAGGATCCCTGGTTGGAACATCTACCCCCTTAATCTCCTTCACTGTGTTGGTCTCATCTAGGTTGGCTGAAGCATTACAGACTCTGTGTGTATGAGTTTCTCATGAGTGTCTTGGGGTATAGGTCAGGCCTAAGTTCCCAATGCCCAGGGTCATTGCAGACACCACAGGGAAGCAAAACAGCTAGATGGAGGAGCGGAGCACTTAGTGTACAGGCAGGACCAAGAGAAGAGATTGAGTATTCTGGAAGCCAGCCAGATGCAGCCAAAAGGACCAAGTTACTAATGTCACAGATTTGTAGCCTTCTTGCCATCACTTACCTATCATTAACCCACTGGCTCTTTCCCCAGGTCTCTGATACCCCTGCTGGATCCAGATTCTGGGCTACTAATCCTAGCAGGAAAGGTGAGCAAAATGCTGGATCATCCCACCCACTACCCTCCATGTGCACTACTCAGACTTTAGGCCCCGTGCTGTTTTCTTCCTTGCTGTTCCCTGAAAGAGCAACCAAAAACAGTGTGGCCCAGTCCTGTGCCATCTTCACATAGGCAGCCAAAATGATATGACCTCTAGGTCATCCTCAGGAGGACAAGACCACACTGTTGGCATGGCATAAACATATATATGGTGGTGCTCACCGCACAATGTAACAATGTAATGAGCAAGTTAAGGAAAGTCTGGTGCAGGTCTATGGCCTATGCTCAGGTGGGACTCGGGCTGTGTGTTTTAGGGTGAGAATCAGCTGTACTGCTACGAGGTGACCCCACAGCAGCCTGCACTGAGCCCAGGTGAGTCCTGTTCTCCTTGCCACCCTGTCACCGCCACTGGTTTTCTTCCCTCGCTGACTACCTCCTGTGGTGTCTTTGGCAGTGACCCAGTGCATTCTGGAGAATGTACTGCGAGGGGCAGCCCTTGTCCCTCGGCGAGCACTGGCTGTCATGAGTTGTGAGGTGCTCCAAGTCCTTCAACTGAGTGACACGGCCATCATACCCATCAGCCACCACGTGCCCAGAAAAGTGAGAGGGGCCTGGACAAGGGGTTGGGGGTCTAGAGGATTGGAACCTCACTAACTGACTACTTTGTCCCTCACTAGGCTGTAGAGTTCCATGAGGATCTGTTTCCTGACACGGCTGGCTCTGTGCCTGCTTCTGATGCCCACGCCTGGTGGGCTGGGGACAACCAGCAGGTAGGACCAAGCCTGGCTCCTCCTCTTCCTCCTCTTATTCTCCCAGTCCTAGCAAACCCTGGGAGCTCACATTTGGTTCTCAGCCTCCTGTCCACCCCTCCAAGGGTCTCCTTCACACTGGCAGCATGTGCCTCCTTCAGTGGCCTGCCTATCCACAGGTACAGAAGGTCAGCCTAAACCCAGTCTCCCAGCCCCACCCCAGCTTTATTTCCTCCCTGGTACCCACTATGGAACCACCTCTGGACATGGTCCAGCCTGCAGAGATGCCCAGAGCCGACACAGACCCAAGTGTAAGTACCAAGTCACCTCCCCTACGGCTCATAAGAGACCACAGTGGGGTAGTGAAGCAGTCCTATTCACCTGCCAAAAAACCTTTCTGATCTTCTTTAGCTGTCAGGCATAACAGAGATGAAGTATAGTAAAAAAATTAGCATTATATTCTAAGCTGAGCAGATGTTAAAGAAACAGGGCTGGCCAGGCAGTGGTGGCTCACACCTTTAATCCAAGCACTCTGGAGGCAGCAGCAAATGGATCTCTGAGTTTGAGGCCAGCCTGGTCTATAGAATGGCCAGGACAGCCAGGGTTACACAGAGAAACACTGTCTTTAAAAAAATCAACCAAACAAACAAAAAAGACACAGGGTTGTTCTTGAAATGCTGGCAGCTGTAATTCCTGGCATAGTCCCCCACAAACTGGGGGGCAGGAGTAGCCATCTCTATCCCCTGGGCCTAAAGCTCATTCTTTTCTTTTTCGATGTCACCTGACTTATGCCTCATCTGGCTCATGCCCAGCCCATTGTCCTGAAGCCCAGAGGAGCCCAGAGCAATGGCCCAGGGGATAGAGATGGCTATCCAGCAGTTAGCCAGCTGTCCCCTTTCTGCTTGGTTAGTACACCCAGGGGCTGTTGGCTGACCAGGTCTCTCTCTCTCCAGGAGGGCTTTTCTTCCCCTCCCAGCTCACTGATCTCACCCTCCACACCATCCAGTCTGGGGCCTTCACTCTCCAGCACCAGCGGTATTGGTACCAGCCCCAGTCAGCGGTCACTTCAGAGTCTGCTGGGTAAGCTGCTCAGGGCAGGACCCTGTCTGCCCCAATTCTAGCCCCGATCCTCTGTCCACCAAGCCTAAAGACAGACATTATATAGACTAGCCCAGGCTTGTGCTGCAAGACCACTGATTTTCATGCTGTAGAGGAACATGGGCAAGCATTTTTGGACTAGTTGTGTATGCCAACCCTTATCTAGGCCCACTAGGCTCCTTCCGCTGGTGAGGGCAGTAGGTGGCCAAGACTAGGCACAGGATACACAGGTATGCATCCTCACATGACTGTTCCCACTACCCGCCAGGCCCCAGTTCTAAATTCCGCCATGCTCAGAGCACCATCCTCCACCGAGACAGCCATATCACCAACCTTAAGGGCCTCAACCTCACAACCCCCGGTGAAAGTGATGGCTTCTGTGCTAATCGTCTGCATGTGGCTGTGCCCCTGCTCAGCAGTGGCGGGCAGGTAGCTGTGCTTGAGGTAAGGGCCCTGCCCCACCAGGGTTTCCTTCAAGTCTCTATAGTGGGCAGGGGCAGGATCCTAAGGGTCTACCCCAAATAACTAAGCACAGACCATGTGGCAGGCACCTGCCCAACATAGCCTCTCACCAGCCCAGCTGCCTCGTGTGGTAGGTGCCTTTCTTATCCCCATTTTCCAGATGAGAGTGAAGAAGGTCAGAGAGGTGTAGTGACCTGACCTGGTCACACAGCTTTGTAAGTGGAACAGGATTCAAATGCAAGCATTCTGAACCTGAGCTCCTTCCACCCTCCCACGCTGCTATGCCCTCACTGCCTTCACTTACTGGGGTCTCCCTCTCCCAGTGTGCACTTGGGACTCAGCACACGTTGTCTAAGGCAGAGAGCTTGGGCCACCCAGCAGTGGGCTCTCTGTCATTCTGTTGTAGAAGGTGATGCCCAGACACCTCTTTTCCTGGGACTGGCTCTCTTGCCTGGTTCTGATGTACCTTGGGGTGGGGGTTCATCCCACAGCTGCAGAAGCCAGGCCGTCTGCCTGACACAGCATTGCCCACACTGCAAAATGGGACAGCTGTGATGGACCTGGCTTGGGACCCCTTTGACCCACATCGTCTTGCTGTGGGTAAGCAGCCTGGATGCCCAGGGTTGAGAGGTGGTTCCAGGCCCTGCAGTGAAGATACACTCTTCTTTCCATAGCTGGAGAGGATGCCAGGATCCGGCTATGGCGGGTGCCCCCTGGAGGCCTCAAGAATGTTCTCACCACACCTGAGACTTTGCTCACAGGTTAGAGGGCTCTGATAGAGTCAGTGGGGCAATGGCTTCCCAAGGACTGACTCAGCATAACCTCTGGTCCTCTCCAGGCCACACAGAAAAGATCTATTCTCTGCGCTTCCACCCCCTGGCTGTTGACATACTGGCTTCCTCTTCCTATGACCTAACCATTCGCATCTGGGACCTTCAGGCTGGAGCTGAGCAGCTGAGGCTTCAGGGCCATCAGGACCAGGTAGAACAGCTTCAGAGTCGAGGACCCAGCCATAAAAGGAGAGGCCACCTCTTATGCCCTTATCTGTCCCCAGATCTTTAGCTTGGCCTGGAGTCCAGATGGACAGCAGCTGGCCACTGTATGCAAGGATGGGCATGTACGGGTCTATGAACCTCGCAGCAGCCCTGAACCCCTACAGGTGAGCATGCATGGTCTGGGGCTTGAGGGAACCTCAGGGTCTACATGAGGACCTATACCTCTGAAAGTAAGCATGTAGGAGCTGGAAGGACAGGGTGGTCAGGGTCTGTGAGCCCTGGAGCAGCTCTACATCCCTACAGGGAGGTACCTTTGGGCTGAAGATGTCCCTTTTATCCATTTGGAGGGGACTTTGACTGAGTTGCATGTGGTATATCTCTGTAGGAAGGTCCAGGACCTGAAGGTGGCCGTGGAGCCCGAATTGTCTGGGTGTGTGATGGTCGTTGTCTGCTGGTGTCTGGCTTTGACAGGTGAGGACTTAGGGACCATCATCCCCAGGCTTTATCAGCTACCCGATTTCCCTTTTTCCAAAGTCACAGCATCTGTCAGGCTTGCAAAAACTGTTCCCACAGCCAGGCATGATGGAGAATGCTTTAAATCCCAGGATAGGTGGGTCTTGGCAAATTTGAGGATTATATAAGGAGTTCAAGGACAACCAGGACTACATAGTAGAGAGACCCTGTCTCAAAATAAAACAAGAAAAAACAAGCAAACAAAAGCTGTTCCCACCCCTCACTTCCTGGATGATGGGTGGTTAAATGGAAGAATAAGGGGTAGGTAGATATATAAATAAGTGGATCAGTGATGTATGGAATGATGGATAAATGGATGAATTAATAAGTGATTAGATTAGACAGATAGACAGGTAGGCGATTAGATAGTAGAAAGTGTTGGTGAGGGAATGTGTATTGACAGGGGACTCAGGGGGAGGCCAGGCCGGGAACCCATGCCTGATAGAGACAGGGAATAAGAAACAGAGCCAAGCCTGAGAGGTGGTCATCAGGCACTTTGGAAGATGGCTTGGGAAGGGCCTTCCCAGAGAGGTATAAACTGAGCTGGGTCATTCAAGTGTGACAAGAAAGGCTGGATGGCTGGAGCTGAGGGTGCAAAGCATATTGTGAGGGGAGAGGGCAACAGGAGGCTGCAGTAGACCAGGACAGGCACTGGGGTCAAGCTTTTGTAGAAGACAAGCTGGGAGGTGAGTAGGGGCCACGCAGTGGGCTGGACACTTCTAAGGGCTAGACTCATCTCTCCTCTGACTGCTGGCCCTTAGGCTTTCCAGCCCAGAAAGGAGCAGGGTCCCTGTGGGAGTCTTTGCCCTACCCCAGGCCTCTTCAGCCCTAAGGATCTGCTCTACTCCTGACTCCCTGGCAGCCGAAGTGGACGCCAGCTGCAGTTGTACTTAGCTGATGCCCTGGCAGATGGCCCCTCAGCAGTTCTGGGCCTCGATGTAGCTCCCTCAACCCTGCTTCCAAGCTACGACCCTGACACTGGCCTGGTGCTTCTCACTGGCAAGGTTGGTTGGGGCGGACTGCCTGGGTGTGGGGCAGGGTCTGCTGTAGGTGACTGCTTCACTTTCATGCCCCACTCTATCCCCCAGGGTGATACCCGTGTGTTCTTGTATGAGGTGCTCCTGGAGCCCCCTTTCTTCTTGGAGTGCAACAGCTTCACATCGTCTGACCCTCATAAGGTAATAATGTCACTCTCTCCACTGAACTAGCTGTCCCCAAGTTGGACTACAAGGTTCCTATGCCCCCTTGTGGCCATGTGCAGAAGTGCAGGAGCCAATGGGGGGAGTCAAGGTCCTGTCTAGATCTATGCCCAGGTATAGCTGACTGGAATTATCTAGGAATTTTGAAAGCTGGTTTATATTCAGCTATTACTAAAAATTAACCATATTAGGAAGGTTAAATTGTAGAACCAGGCATATTGGCTCATACCCGTCACCCCAGCACTTGGGAAGGTAAGGTAGGATCATGTATTGAGACCAACCTGGGTGCTATAGTGAAACTCTGCCTCAGCCAAACAGAAATATCCAAGGAAATGATTCTGTTTAGTTGCTTGCTTACCTTAATGTATTGTGCACATGAACTGAACTCATGCAAAGGACCTGTCCCACAGTGGCTGGTGTGTAGCATACTCTTCTTCATCTCTTTTAACTGCTTAAAGCAGAACATGGTGGGACTTTGTCCTCTGTAGAAACAGGCCAGTGTTACATGTCTGGTCTTAAAAGCAAGTTGTGCCCACTGACAGTGCGCCATTATTGTCTTAGTTTCTTTTCTATTGCTGTGAAGAGATAGCATGACCAAGGCAACTTATAAAAGAAAGCATTTGATTTCAGAGGGGGAGTTCATGGCCATTATGGCAGGGAGAGTGGCAGCAGGAAGAGTGAGGGAGAGCTAACCGTAGAACGGTAGTGGTTTTTGAAACCTTCAAAGCCCATCCCTAGTGGGCTCCTCTAACAAGGCCACACCTCCTAATCTGAGGACCAAACCTTCACACACATGAGGCTATGTAGCGGTGGTCATTCAGGCCAGCACAGCTAGCGTGGGCAGGCCATGGTCCTGGCCTAAGTGAGGAACTCTGCTACACTAGAGTGTCCTGTGTCCATCCAGCTAGGAGCTCTTGGCTCCAGCGTGTACTTTGTTACTCCTCCCAGGGCTTTGTCCTTCTGCCCAAAACTGAGTGTGACATTCGGGAAGTGGAGTTTGCCCGATGCCTGCGACTACGCCAGACCTCCCTGGAACCTATTGCATTCCGGCTGCCCCGAGTCAGGGTGAGTTTGGGTCAAGAACTCAATCTCTTCCTTTGGTGGCTGGCCAGGGTCCCAGGAACTTAGGTTCTTATCTGTTCTTGCATCCAATTCTGCCCACTGCCTACTTTTTGAAAGCATCTACCTCTACATTCTACTGAAATTCTGCAGAACATGGGATTGCCAGTATGGGTGGGGCCAGGTCTTCCGTGTCCTAGGCCCCTGGTAAGTGTCTCATGATAGCCCTGTCTCCTCTACAGAAAGAATTCTTCCAAGATGATGTGTTCCCGGACACAGCTGTGAGCTGGGAGCCAGTACTCAGTGCCAAAGCTTGGCTGGGGGGTGCTAATGGACAACTCCAGCTACTGAGTCTACAGCCCCCTGGCATGACCCCAGGTTGAGTAAAGGATAAAATGGGAAGACGGCGGGGTAGGGAGAACCTGGTCAGGAGTGGGAGGTGGGAGGAAAGATCAGAAGATCCAAGTACAGTCTTCTGTTTTTGTTGCCACATAGAGACCTGTGGCTCATCTAAGGATGGCTGGACATGTCTCCAGACCCAGTCTCTGAAGGGCAAGTCCTGTGGCCTATGTTTTATCCTAGCACACACACACACACACACACACACACACACTCAAAACATATACTCCTTTTTGTTTGTTTGTTTCTCTGTGTGATAGCTCTAGTTGTTCTGGAACTTGATTTATAGACTGGGCTGGCCTCAAACTCACAGAGATCTGCCTGCCTCTGCCTCCCGAGTGCTGGGATTAGGGGTGTGTGCCTCTGATTCACCGCCAAGCTGACATGCAAACTCTTACAAATGTATACCCTGGTGCTTTGGGAAGCCCTGGTGAACAGGGTTTGATACTTGTTGATACCGCTTCTTTGATCTCTGCCAGAGAATCCCCTGGGGGGTTGGTTCTGAACAGGACCTTCTTTGATGCTTGTCCTTGCTCCACCCCAGTGAGCCAAGCCCCCCGAGAGGTCCCTGCCCGGAGAGCCCCATCCTCAGCACAGTACTTGGAAGAGAAGTCTGACCAACAGAAAAAAGAAGAGGTGGGCATGGGAGAGGGCTGGCCATACTTGTGCAGACAGGGTCCTCCATGTGCTTGGTTATCTACAGGTCCAGCTGCAACCCAGATGGCAGGACGAGACATGTGTCACTCTTGTCTCCACACCAGACTTTGGGGAGGGGCCACACCTAGGGGCTGCCCCCAGGGCACAGGAAGCCAGGAAGGGCAACAAGACACACACATTTTAGCCAGCCCTGGCCCAGCCTGGTGTACATTTGAGCCTTTGCGGCATGCAGAGACAGCAGTTCCTGGGTCTGGCACTGCATTGCAGCCCTTGTCACTGCTGTTGATTCTGCTACTGTCTTTGGGTCTTTTACAAAGAACACCCACCGTCCTCGCCAGGGTTCTAACTGAAATGGCTCTTTTTCAGCATTATTGGTGTTAAAGCTGGGGTTTTAAGTTACTGAGATCAGAGAGTTCTTTCTTTCAGTGCCTCCCCTATCTCCCTTCACAGCTGCTCTGTGCCATGGTGGCAAAGCTGGGGAATCGAGAAGACCCGTTGCCTCAGGACTCCTTTGAAGGAGTGGACGAAGATGAGTGGGTGAGTGACAGTTGAACCCAGCTTCCTTAGCCAGTAGCACTGTTCCTCCTATAAACATACCCTCCCTTTCGAGGCCCTCTTAACTCCTATCTCCTGGTTTCTTACCCCAGGACTAGCCTGCACACCAGGCACCCCTGGCCTCCACTGCCTTTGATACTTCCAGAACCGTCTGCTGCCCTTCCACACCTTACATCTCTGCACACTGCTGCTCTGGCCTTGACAGGCACACCCAGCCCAGGAGCCCCAGGTTTCCTGCAGACCTCAGGCATTGTCACTGCTGCTGGGCCCACTGCAGCTCCAGGGAATTTCTGCTCCCCTGCACTCCGGGGCCAGCTGTTTATCTTCAGCTGACTATTAGCATGTGACCCCAATGGGTGGGAAGTGGATGTCAGTAGCATGTCTCTGGGCTGATTCTGGATGACTTGTCTCTCCTAGTCTTTCTGCTGGCTTCATCTGCCATCTTCAGTTACTACATGCCAACTTATCTTGCCTACTACCCCAGCTCCAGTCAAGGACATTGGGGGCTGGTCCCCCAGCAGGCTGTTGGGAGCAGCTTTATCCTCAGGGGCCTGGGACCATTTGCCCTGCTTCCCTGGCTTGAGGCCAGGAGAAAGGGTCTCATGGAGCTAACAGCCCCAGTCCAGTGGTGAACCCCACAACAACCAGCCTATACATGCTCTGGCTGTTTTCAGCAATTAAACTTTTCTAAGCTGTCTGCCTCTTGTGCTAGTCTCTGGGAGTGTAGAAGGAAAGGACTGAGTATGAGAGAGAGAACTTTGGTACTGTACTTCTCTTCATACTGGGTTTACTTTGCTGCTTACATTTACTTAGTAATGAACAGGACAGATGGGGCTTCAGTTGATCATAGCTTTGTCCTGGGGAATCAGACTATGCATAAGAATGCAGAATGAGGAAAAACTGAGAATACTGACTTGGGGTGGGGAAGCAAGGTGTCAAGGGGCTGAGGGAGAGATGTTTATGTCCTTTGAAACTGAAAACTAAGACCTGAAGGTGTCAAGAGCAAGCGAAGGGAACTTCAGCAGTGTGCCAAGGGAAGAGAGAATCTGGAGAGACAGGTTAGGGTTAGGGTCTAGAGCAGAGGTTCTCTATCTGTGGGTCATGACCCCTTTGGGGGTTGAATGACTCTTTCACAGGGTCACTTAAGACCATCAGAAGACACAGATATTTACATGTGATTCATAACAGTAGCAAAATTACAGATATGAAGTAGCAAGAAAAATAATTTTATGCTTGGGGAGTCACCACAACATGAAGAACTGTATTAAAGGGTCACAACATTAGGAAGGTGGAGAACCACCACTATAGAAGAATCTGACTAAAATCCATTTACCTAATATCTATATGAGTGTCCATTGCATGCCAGACTGCCTTCCAGGTGCTTGATAGCTAGGAGAAAGGACCTCAATGTTCTGCCCACTTAGAGTTCATACTCTAGTGGCAAGGCATAGCAATAAATAATAAAGGTAAAAATAAAGTAATTCTGTTGTAGAGCAGTGGTGTTCAACCTTTCTAATGCTATGACCCTTTAATAAAGTTCTTCATGTTGTGGTAACCATAAAAATATTTTTGTTGCTACTTCATAACTAATTTTGCTACTGTTATGATTTATAGTGTAAATGTTTTTGGAGAGAGAGTTTTGCCAAGGGAGGTTTTTTGTTTTTGGTTTTTCGAGACTGGGTTTCTCTGTATTGCTTTGGAGTCTGTCCTGGGACTAGCTCTGTAGACCAGGCTGGCCTCGAACTCACAAGAAATCTGCCTGTCTCTGTCTCCAGAATGTGAGTGCTTTTAATCTTAAGGGAGTTTGAACCCACACATTAAGGACTACTGTTATAGAGGATGAGAGCTTCAGGGGAGAAAAATAGACCAAATGGAGCATGAAGGAATAAACTAGTCACAAAAACCTCATCTAGTTCTGACTCTGATTCTATGGGACATCCAGAGCAAACCATAGACACAGAATGCAAATAAGTTGTTTCCAGGGTAGGGAAGTGACTGTGGAAATGTTCTGAAGTCTAGATGGTGGTAAAGCAGAATTGAATTGTGCGCTCCAAAAGGTGGAACTGTTTGGTGTGTAAATTACAGGTGTCCTGACAGAACTGTCACAAGCAAATAGACACAAAGACCAGCGAAGATCTTGTGAGGTCTTTGTAGAGAAGAGAACCCTCTGCAAGCCAATCAGAGAAGCTTAAATAAACAAACCTGGAAACATGATCATCTTGGACATAAAGATTCTATAACCAGATGGGTGGTAGTGGCACATGCCTTTAATCCCAGCACTCAAGAGACAGAGGCAGGCAGATCTGTTGAGTTCAAGGCCAGACTGGTCTACAGAGTTCCAGGACTACACAGAACAACCCTGTCTTGCCACTCCCTCCATCCCCAACCCCCAAAGGATTCCAGAACTATCATTTAAAGCACACCCCAGTCCCTCCGAAGCAACAGCATGGTGGGCATATCAGTGTAGTAGGGGAACTTGATGGACCTCAATGAGAAGAAGGCTTTAAATTATAGACTTGAGGTGGGTGGAAACGATCCCGTGTGGTGTCTAGTGAAGTTTCACGAGCAGGAGGAATCTGGAATTAAACTTATTTTGAAGTTGCTAGTTTCTTAAGTATTCCAGAGAAGTTGATATCCAGCCCTATATGACTTTGGCTTATTTCATGTAATGGCTTCTTCCTAAATATTTCGGGAAAAAGAAGGGAAACAACTTGGTGCACCAGTTCCAAGGCCACCAAAGGTTTGGAGCCGCCCATCGCTCGCCCATCGCTCGCCCATCGCTCGCCCATCGCTCGCCCATCGCTCGCCCATCGCTCGCCCATCGTAGTCTGATCTCGAGGCCGGCCCCGCCCACATTCATGCCGCAAGAGCCACGCCCCTGGAAGTGCGTCGCGTCGTCGCGCACGCGCTCTCCGGTCCCCCTTGACCTCTGACCCTCCGGCAGCCCATGAGCTGGTCCCACTGGGTCGGGAAGCGGCACCGTCCCTGGGAGGCGGAGCGGCCGCCATGGTGAGGCCCGGGAAGGGAGGTCGAGTCAGAGTCGGGCGGCTGGCTCGGGCCTGCGGCCGTGAGCCGCCTGCGCACCCCACAGGAAGCAGGGTCTGTGTCGTGTCGCAGGGTCGCAGGCAGTTGATGCCCGGGCGGGGACGACCGCGGGCCTGGGAACCGAGGCTCGGCTGGCAGGAAGCCCCGGCCAAGTCCACCTCCGCGTGCTGTGCCTCGGAGTGAGCAAGCCTCTGTGGGCAGTGGGAGGAGGTGATTGGCGTGGGCCGGCTCCTGAGTGGCAGGACTCGGCGATGGCGCTTGACAGTTGGCTTGTCCAAGGAAGTGGTAGATCTGGGACCTGAGCCGAAATCGAGACCTGGAGGCCGAGTGTTTGTGGGAAACTGTGCCTGTCGCCTGTGCAACCTTTAAAAAGGCAGGTTCTTTAGCTTTGCCCCTAAGTAATTGGAAGGTGGGGGAACCTATGTATTTCCTTATCTGCTTATGTACTTACTGAGACAGGGTATCACTGTATGTAGCCTTGGTTGTCTTGTAACGTCCAATGTAATAGACCAGGCTGGTCTTAAACTCACTGAGACCCACTTGCCTCTGCCTCTCCAGTGCTGGCATTGAAGGTGTGCACCATTACACCCGACTGGGGATCCTGTTCTTTAAAAATTTGAAGGTGGCAGTTAATTGCTTACAGTACCGTTCCTGGAGCTGAGGCGTTACGTAGATTGGTAGATTGTCATTTAATCTCTCTTAGTCGTCCCCATTTTACACTCAAAGGACCTGAAGTTCTGAGAATTTGACTTTTCCAGGCTCCTCTTTTATGCAAGAGTCAGAGGCCGGTTTTGGCCCAGTTTTGTTCATGTTCTGAGACTACACATTTGCCACCACATTATTCCTGCCTTGTAATTGGGTCACCGCCATCTAGTGAGGGCCTGTATTGATTCCTCTTACAGTTGGTCTTTACTATGCATTCTCTACATTAACTTTGAACTTTTCTCAGGTGGTCACTTGGGAGGCTGAGGCAGGAAGACCAGGAGTTCGGAACTAGTGTGGACTTCACAAGTTCCAGGGCAGCCTGTGCCCTTTAGTAAAGAGGGCAGAGGGAATAGCTCAGTGTTATGTTTGCCCATCACAGGACAGGCCTTAGATTCAATCCCCAGTATACCTCCAAAAAAAGGAAAAGAAAAGTACTGTGGGAAGGTATAAATGGGAGGAGCCTAGAATTTTCACCTGGGAGGCAGGCTATGGGGTATTTTTCAAGCCCTGAAGGGTGTTGAAGGTTTTTGGTTTGGGGCATTGTCTAGCTTTGTAACTCAGGCTGGCCTCAAGCTCTAGGGATCCTCCTGCTCCAGCCTCCCAAGTGCTGGAATTATAGGTATGTACCACCAGGCCTTTGCAATGTTGAGTCTTGACAGTATCTAGATAGGAAGGAGGGTAGTCACACAAAAGAACTCAGAGCATATAGAATCATGAGAGCTTGACCTAAAAGTAAAGGGTACAGTTGCAATGGGGGGAAGGTAAGAGGGAGAAAACCCAGAGAACTAAGTTGAGGTCAGAGGTGGGAGAGGCATATGGAAACCCTGCCTGGGGAATGGAGTGCGTGAGATTGCAAGTTTGGCCAAACAGCACTAAGAGCAACTTGATTAAAGTGTTGATTCATGGACAGTCACATGCTTTCAAGTGTATGTACTGAGCACCTGCCGTGCAGGCCTCTGGGGACCCAGAAATACCCTAACAAATGGCACTATGAGTCCTGACCTTCCTCCTGTCTAGCTGTGACACCAGTAACTATTCAAAGGGCCCTAGCAACGACCCAGGTTCCTTCCTGTTGTCAGTCTGATCCACACCCAGGGCCTGCTACTGTGTATTGGAGGAATATTGTACACAGGCCTGAAAGTTGGGCCCTTCCTGATGCACTCCATGACTTAAGCCTCATTTTGCGCTCCTCCCCCATCAGTGTTGTCTGAGGTGTCTTCTCCCTCATTGCTTCCCACTTAGGAAAGAAGTGTGTTGTGAATGGCAGGTTTCAGGGGTGAAGCCCTGTGGTTATGACTCCTGTCCCCAGCTACTGCTTGCCTGGAGTGAGCTGTGAGCTGGTTGTTGTTGGCCTGGGATCTTGAGGCCTGTCAGTGAGTTAAGGGTTGTTTGGGGTCTTAGAGGAGCAGAGTTTGCACCTCAGAAATCTGCTGGGAGCACCACCTGATTTCCAGGCTGTTAACACCAAACCGGGTCTGGTGTGGGAGCAAAGCCAGCAGTTGAGTTATGATCCCAGGGTCCTGCTATCTGTCCACTCGACTTTGTGTGCATTGGCTCCCAGGGCCTTGCACCCCTCCTGTAAGGGGATATATTATTGTCCTCATTTTGCAGTTTAAAATGAGCTGGGTTGGAGGTGGCACATGCCTTTAACTCCAGTACTCAGGAGACGGAGACAGGCAGATCTCTGTGAGTTCTTGGCCAGCCTGGTCTACAGAACTAGTTCCAGGACAGCTAGGGCTGTTGTTACACAAAAAAACCCTGTCTGATTTGAAAAACTGTGTTTTTGTTTTGTTTTAGAAAAACAGGTCTCCCTATATAACCTTAGCTGGCCTGGAATTTACTATGTAGACCAGGGTGACCTTGAACTTGTGCCTGTCTTCCTGCCTCTGACTCCTGAGTACTGGAATTAAAGCATGAACTACCAGGCTTGCACTGCCTGGCCATTGCCAAATCTTTATAAAAACAGAGTAGTAAAACATGGAAACTGATACTTGCTGATCACCTGCTGAGTCACGTAGGCTCTACATCAGGCATCATCTCAATCTCTGACAGCCATGTTGTCCATACTTGTGTTCTCAGGAAACTGAGGCACATAAGGGTTAAAACTTTGACCAGGTTCACAAGGCTGGGATGGACATAGGAGATAATCCCCAGGCTGGCCTGCATAAATACTGTCTTACGGCCCCTGTAACAACCCTCCACCCCCCAGAACATGAGTAGCTGTCTGCAAACCCCAGGTGCCTGATGAAACTGCTGGCCAGTTTTGCCTTCTCTAATACCTTCCAGGCCTTTGGCTAAGATTATGCAACCCTGCCTTCCTCACAGCCATTATACTCTAGATATCGGGCCACTTGCCACTTTGGTTTGAAGTGAGGGGAAAGTTCTCCAGTCCATTTTGTTTTATTTGTTTATAGCTCTGGTTATCCTGGAACTTACTATGTAGACCAGGGGCTGTTCTTGAACTCAGAGATCTATCTGCCTCTGCCTCTAAAGTGCTAGGATTAAAGGCATGTGCTATCATACTGGCCAGCCTCAGTTTTCTTGTTTCTTCAAGATAGGATTTCTCTTTGTAGTCCTGGCTGTTCTGGAACTCACTCTGTAGACCAGGCTGGCCTCAAACTCACAGAGATAGGCCTCTGCCTCCTGAGTGCTGGGATTAAAGGTGTTTGTCACCACGCTAAGCCAGAACCTCTGTGTGTGTGTGTAGTGTGTGTGTGTGTGTGTGTGTGTGTGTGTGTGTGTGTGTGTGTGTGTGTGATGTTCTATCTGCATGTGTCTCTGCAGTCCAGAAGAAGGCACCAGATCTCATTACAGATGGCTGTGAGCCATCATGTTGTTGCTGGGAATTGAACTCAGGACCTCTGGAAGACCAACTCATGTTAAACACTGAGCCATCTCTCCAGTTCCAGAACCTGAGTTTTTGTGGATTTTTTGTTTGTTTTTGTTTTTACTTATTTATTTCCCTTTTTGAAATTTAAATTAGAAGCAATCTTATTTATATATCAATCCCATTTCCCTCTCCCTCCCATTCTCCCGTGTCCCACCACGGACCCCCATCCCATCCTTCTGCTCCATAGAAAGGGTAAGGCCTTCTATAGGGGATCATCAATGTCTGTCACATCATTTGGGGCAGGGCTTAGGCCCTCCCCATATGTCTAGGCTGAGAGAGTATCCCTCTATGAGGAATGAGCTCCCAAAGTCCATTTGTATACTAGGTATAAATGCTACAACCTGAGTTCTTAACATCCATTATTTAGCAATGGCATGGACCTTATCAGGTCATGCTTCCAAGGTCATGTAATGAGTATGTGGCAACAGAGGCAGATTTTCTGTGTGAAGTAATATCTCCCGAGGGGTGTTCTAGGCCAAGGGAGCCCTCTAGAACCAGTCATACAGAAGCTAAATTCCATGTCAGTGTTTCCTGCCTTACTTGGCAATAGCTCTAGGTGAGAAAGGTACAAGTCAGGTGAGATCACAGGTCGGTAAGCACTCTGTTGCTCCTCTTACTCCCACACAGCTGCCTATAGCCCATGCCTGTCTTTGATCACAGGAGGGGCTTCTCTTAGCCCATGCTTTCTGGTATGAAAGCTAGCTAGGCTTCTGAAATTCCAGCCTGCTGTGAGGCCTCTTCTGCTTGTTAGAGAAGACAGGGCCTAGAAGCCAGAAAGGCAGGGTCTGGAGTCTGAGCTCCTGATGCTCATCATCTTGCTATCATCTTCCCTGTGAAGCAGGGTCCTATGGTTAACAGAGCTCCGGCTTCCCCATTCCCTCTCCCTAGCACCAATGAGTCACTAAACCTCTTGAGTTCTTGGGATGAAATGGTACAGACACTGACACAGTACCTGATACACAGGCTCAGTCAGTTACTGAGATTCGCCACAGCACGGCACAAGGGAGAAAGGCCCAATCTTTGAACTGTGCAATGTGAGTGCTACAGTGAACATTGACCAGGAGTCCTGCATGCTGCTATATATCATTTCACAACATGGGATCCAGTCCTATGCATGCTGTCCATACATCATTTCTGTTTCACAGTAAGATCTCAATTTTTCTTCATGAATCCATCCTCTGGTCTTTTTCCAGCCTAGGATGCTTAGCTCCTGTACTTATGGCTCATTATCATTGCTCCACCTATACTAGGTTCCAGTCTAGGAGAAAATACCGTCTTTTCCAGAACTCCCTCCCATTCCTGACACTGCCTCAGTGAAATCTGCTGCTGATCAAGTCTTAGTGAGGCTCCCCAGGGCCTTCATATTACCTTAATTTATATAATATTGGGGTCTCAGTGTCCTTGCACTGCTGAAGATTATTCCCCTACTTGGACAGTGGCTGTGCAGCCTGTTCTGAGAGCAGGGACTGAGTCCTGTGTGTCTTTGTCCAATGCTGAATTGACTAAATAGATAATGTGAACCCAGCAGTTTAAGATACCATACTCTTCCAGGTGCTGGGTTTGTATCTTATTGTGTGCCTGAATCCCTTATAGGCTCTTAGCACCTGAATGCTGTGTTCTAGGTAGACCCTTAGCCTGCCTCCCCTTTTTTTCATTGGTATGGTGTGTGTGTGTTTGTACATGGTAGGTAGGATTTTTTTAGGTCTCCTTTTCTGTCAGTACCTTATTCCTTTGAGGCATGCTCTCTCTCTCTCTCCTCCCCCCCTCTCTTTTTGAACCAGTTTCTTCCCACAAGTCAGTATCAGCCTTTCCAATCTGCCGCTGGGGACTCCAGTATATCTAGAACCACCAAAGGAAGTTTAGAGGAGGTAGCCCTTAGGTCCCCACTCAGATTCTCCAAGGTGTCCCTTCTGCCCACAGGCCAAGTACCTGGCCCAGATCATTGTGATGGGTGTGCAGGTGGTGGGCAGAGCCTTTGCCCGGGCCCTGAGGCAGGAGTTTGCAGGTAAGCCTCTACCTCTTTGCATTCTGGGAGTCCTGCCCAGTTTAGATTTTCCTTTAGGGTTATGTCAGTTGTGAATGAAGGGATCTCTTTTGGGTAGAGTTCTTAGATGGCCTAGAGTAATTTCCCATGGTAGGAGGCAGTGCCAGACTTTGAGACATTCCTATAGACACGAAGGGCCTGTTTTCATATAGGCCTGGTTAGTGTTGAGTGTCAGGGCAAGTGGGCCCTGTGTCAGTCCATTTTGGTAAATAAGAAAGTCTGCTTTCAAGGAGAGCTGAGTAATTCCAACACAGACTAATTGGCTGCAAAGTTTATTATCTGGCACTTTAAGAGAAAGTGGCTGGCTTTTGAGTGTAAGGTCACCAAAGGAAAGCAGTCCTGGGGCAATCTGCTCTGATAGTCTGGGCACTTGCTAGGCCAGGTTTGAGGTCTCTGGTACCAGCTAATGATCCTCCCCTGCCTGTAGCTTTACCCCAAAGTAGCTTAAAACTCCCAATTTGCTAGGCCTCTGGGACAAGGAAAGAGGGGAGGAAGGAGGGACAAAGTCATTTTGTAGTGTAGACTGAGGGAGCAAGAACCTAGTTTGACCTTATCTTATCCTTCAGTGTGAAATGTTTGCCTCTTCCCTCCAAAAAAGCCAGTACTAACAAAAAGGCACCCCTGGGTAAATTGTTTCTTTTGTGTCACTTAGAAGGCCTGGGGGAAGCTCTGGGCCACCAAGGGGGCTAAGCAGTCACCAATGTATCCACAGCAAGCCAGGCAGCTGCTGATGCTCGGGGTCGTGCTGGGCAGCAGTCTGCAGCTGCATCCAACCTCTCCGGCCTCAGCCTCCAGGAGGCCCAGCAGATTCTCAACATCTCCAAGCTGAACCCTGAGCAGGTCCAGAAGGTGAGGCCCTTCGTCTGCCATGGGATGGTACTGCACAGGCAGTCACAAGGTGGTGGGTGTGGAAGGAAGATCTGACCAGAGCCAGGGGGTGCTTGAAAAGCCCCAGGCAGCACAAATACAGAGACATGGTAGCTAATTATAGCAGCTGAGCCATCACACATGGTTACCTGTCTTTCTCATATTCTTGTGGTCACAGCAGCTTCCTGTATGACAATGTGGGTTAGAGGTCAAGTCTTTAATTTCTCTTGTCATCAGCCTTTCCTAATGTCTCACCCGGAGAATAATGTTCACTGTCTCATCTCTGCAGAATTATGAGCACCTATTTAAGGTGAACGATAAGTCTGTGGGTGGATCCTTCTACTTGCAGTCAAAGGTGAGTGCTCTTTAAGTCTATGAGGAAAGGAAACCATGGGCTTCCCCTTCTTCCCTGGGGTGCTACTTAAGTTATTTGAATCTTGGCAGTCTACTGTCCTCTAGGGAGGTTGTTAGAGCCTGGGACAGGAAGGGGAAAGGTCCTCCATTCAGGCAAAGAGCAGAGACTGTCAAGAGCCTAATCTTCCTCCTCCTCCTAGGTTGTCCGTGCAAAGGAACGCCTAGATGAGGAACTCCGAATACAAGCCCAGGAAGTCAGAGAGAAAGGGCAGATGCCCAAAACGTGACTGCTGGGCACTCCCCACCCCACCCATTGCTTTGTAATTTATAGCTTGGTAATAAATGTCTTTTCCACGTTTCTCCAGTGCACATATGCCTGTTTGGGGCTGTGAAAGAGCCAGGAGGCAGCAGCCTTTGACAGCCTGGTGGGTGGGTGACCAGCGACACATCCATGTTAGTACACCTGGCCTGGATCTGTCACAGAGGTTTTGTTCCCTTCTTTTTGTCCTACCACAGTCCTGAGGAAACCAAAGGGTCTGCCCATGCCTTCTCTCAAGATAAAGGACCCCTGACCCCAAATTTCCAGCTGGGGTTGCCTACTGCTCTCCTTGACATGGTCACGTGTTCATGTATAGTTGGGAAGGAGCTTTGACCGGCCTCTTGCTTGGACCAAGATGTCAACCAGTCACAGCAGACAGTGGCAGGTCAAGGCCGGAACCTTGTAGTTCAGAATAATCTGCATCCTTTTGTTCCTTACTACCTACCTTTCTTGTTCTTCCCTTTCTGTCTGATCTCTTCTTTAGAGTGAAGGTAGCCCGTGGCAGGTTGAGGGGAGAGCTCCAGGCCAGGTCTTTAGGTGTCTGTCTGGTTGGGACGCCCACAACCAAGCACTGAGCAAGTAACCCAGCTCCTGGCACATCTATTATGCAGAAACCATCTTTGCAACTCACTTTTATTGTTTCTTTATAAACTTCCTCTCACATGGAGGAATATATTGTTATAGTCATTAGCTTATCTTTTTTTTTTTTTTAAACTCTATGCTAACAGCAATGGAGCCAAAAGGAAGAAAAACATAAGCTACAATAGAAAGGCACTTAGAACCTGTTAAAATACTGATGTCCTGGAATGTGCAACAACAAACTGACGACAAGTATACTGGCCCTTCCAAGCCTGGTCTATCACTGAATCACATGCTGAGCTAGTGTCACCTTCCAGTGCCGTGTTCCTCTGTTCTTGGTCTTGAGTCTCAAACCCAATCCCCTGGCCAGGAACTTAAGGCCTAGGGCCCTAACAGAGCCAGGATGTTGCTTGGATTGTGGGTAGACCCGAAGACAGGAGACCAGCTCCTTAACTTGCTCACAGCCCCTTCAAGGGGTAGAGCCAGCACAGCAAGCCCTATCAGGGCTGGGGTCCTAAGCCCAGCAGTTGGGCAGGTCAGATTGGGTCAGGGTGACCCTTCTGAAACAGAAGGGCAGTCTGGGAAAAAGAATAGGCAGAGCTGCTCAGCAGAACCACAGAGCTACTGAGCCCACTATCATCCCAACAGCTCTTCTGTTCTACAGATGGGGAGATGAGAGGCTTAGCCACTCTGCAGCATAGTATAGGAGATAGCAAGAGGCCAAGTTGGCGCATCTAGCCTTTTGGAGCTGTGGAGCACAGTCCTCCAATGTCCTCGACTTACTCTAGCCCTACATAAGTGCTAGACCTTATTTTGAGTAATACAAAGCCTGGGAGAGCTTGGGTAGAGTTTGGGGGCAAAAAAGAGGCACCACCAAGAAAAGGGCTCAACTGGAAAGTCAGAGGAAACAATCTTGTCCATTCTCTAGCCAGCTTTTCCCAAGCACACGGTTGATCCTCCAATTGCTATGCGAGGCTGCGTAGCCTCCCTCACACCTAGGGGCTTCAGTTTGTTGTTTCTAGAAAGATCCTTTCTAATGAATCAGTCCTTCCCTGCATTCCATGACCTCACAACCCCCAAACCTGGTAGTACACCTAGTGTAGACTTGCAGGCTTCTTCAGGGTAACATTGCCAGGCCAAGCCAAGCTGGACCGGACCGGTACAACACTCCTTTGAACCTGCTTGTACACCCCAGGGAAATGGTGAGTGCTGAGCTACCCCTTGTCTAAAAAGTGTTGCCAACCCTCTGGCAGTGCTGAATCGGGCAGGAGGTGGCCACTGACAGCAGGCTTCTCTGCTAAGCAAGCAGGGAAGCACCTTGTCATAACAGGCAGGGAAAGGTAGCTTTTTCCTGTGCTTGGCCAGGGCCTGTGTCTGTCTTGCTCTCCCTCCAGGGGGCGGCCCAGAGGGAAAGGGGTCTAAGGAATTCCCAAGCATGGGCTTCTGATCACTGAGGGCTCCCCAGTTGACGAGTAGGTAAGGCAGGGAGGAATGGCAACCTGCCCTGCCTGCTTATGAAGAGTAATGCACCGGAACAAGAGGCAGGGTGGAGGGTCCTTGGAGGACAGGCAGAGGAAGGCCTCACCCAAACTATGGGCTAGGGAAGTGGAGGTGAGCGAGGCCTTAGCACCCAAGAGCATGGCCTCCTTGGACAGCAAGCCCAAGCCAAGTCCTCACTCTGGAGCCAGGGAGCCACTGAAGACCTTCTAGCACCATCCTTGCTACCCAGCTTGTCTGGGGCTGCAGCTTCCCAGGAAGCAGACACTTGGGCCCCTGGAGCAGTAGGATATTATTGCTATTTCGCAGAAGAGCTTCTGTTCGTCAGGGGATGAGCCCACAGTAGGTAGCTGGGCTGTCATAGCTGGTAGGTGGGTAGCCCAGGTTCAGTTTACCACAGCTGGTTTGAGCAACACAGACCCTGGTGGGATGACCACCCAGCCAGGAGTTAGCGCCTCTGGACTGCTGGCTGCTGAGTTGCCCGTGGACAGGTCCAGTACAGTGCCCGGTAGCAAGGGGAGTCCATCAGGGCTTGGCCGTGAGCGGCTGTGCTCCGTCCTCTCCAGGGGAGTCTTGTGGTCCTCCAGGCCCAGGACCCTGGCAGGCCCTGACCCACGACCTTTCTCCCCTTCAGCCTTGCTACCAGAAGAACCACCCAGGAGAGAGACCACAGGCAAGCCTAGTCCACCAGCCCCAAAGGGTGAGGGCAACAGTGGGTTCTTGGCCAGATTGAGGGGCAGAACAGAGCCTGGTAGCCCAGGACCCATGCCCCCACCCCCACCCCCACCATTGCCACAGGCCAGAGCACTGAGGTCAAGGGGGCCGGGGGCCAGGGGTAATGGCAGGCCAGGCAGACTGGGGCCTCCAAAAAGGGCAGCAGGGTTGGGGATGATGATCTGAGCCCCACTGACATAGGAGCCACTGTCGGGAGTGGGCAGCGGTGGTTTCGGGGGTGGGCGCAGCCGCAGGAGCTCCTGCTGCTCATGAGACACAAAGTGGCCATGGGCTTTGATGTGCTTGCGCAGTGAGCTGGGGTCCGTGTAGCGCTTGTGGCAGCCAGGCATCTTGCAGTAGTAGGGCTTGTCTACGTAGTGCGTACGGGTATGCTTGAATCGGTCACTCGAGTTGGAGTAGCGCTTGTTGCAGCCCTCATAGGGGCAGACGTAGGGCTTCTCACCTGTAGGGGGTAGTCTGCATTGAGGGGGTCTCAACTCTGCCAGATTTTTCCACCTATCCCCTTGCCTCTCCCAGGTCCAGAGCCCCCGAGGAATTCTGACTCTGATTTGGGAGACAATCCTGCACCTGGCATGAGGCTGACCCAGCTAAGGACAACAGGCCTTTGCTATAGATCCTGTGAACACTGTTAGGCAGAACTCGACCTCGAAGTATGTGCCCATGCAGGGCTGGCCCCTCATAAGCACCAACAATGCTACCTTAGTCTTTCATGTGGCCTTGCTCAGAATGGCACACATTCTTTGTTTTTGGAGACAGAGTTTCTCTGTGTAGCCCTGGCTAGCTCTATAGACCAGGCTGAACTCAGAGATCTGCCTGCCTCCTGAGTGCTGGGATTCAAGGCATGCACCACCTTACCTGACTTGAATCACATAGTGACTACACTGACAAAGACAGGAGCCACCTGTAACCATTCAGCTGGGTCCAAAAGGAGATGTGTTGTGCGGCTAAGACATACTAGATCTTAAAAACTATGTATGAAAGCAGGGATTACAATATTCTGCTGTTTTGTTTTGGTCATTATTTCTTTTTCTTTTGTGAAATGGGATCTCACTGTGTTGGCCAAGATGGCCTTGAACTCCTGAGTTTGCCAGGCAATAGTGATGCACATGCCTTTAATCTCAGCACTCAGGAGGTAGAGGCAGACATCTCTTGAGTTCAAGGCCAGCCTGATCTATAGAGGAAGTTCCAAGACAGCCAGGGCTACACAGACAGACCCTGTCATAAACAAAACAAAAAATTCCTACAACTCTCCCCTTCAAGCTCCTAGTTATTTGGGAATACAGACATTCATCACCATGCCCATGTTTGCTGACATGTTTTAAAAATACTAACTACACACACACACATACACTACCTGCGTGCACACACATTTATATATTGGGTTTCATAAGATATATAATTACAATTAATTTCACCTGTTCCTTTTACTTTATTTTGTTTTACTTGCTCTGTATACCAGGCAGGCCTTGAATTCACAGAGATGCTCTTGCCTCTGACTCCCAAGTACTGAGGTTAAAGATGTGCGATACCATGACCATGCCCAGATTGCTCTTTTTTTATTATGTATATGGTATCCTTTCTGCATGTATGCCTAAAAGCCAGAAGAGGGTGTCCCATCTCATTATAGATGGTTGTGAGCCACCATGTGGTTTCTGGGAATTGAACTCAGGACCTCTGGAATAGTCAGTGCTTTTAACCTCTGAGCCATCATTCCAGCCTCCCCTCCTCTTTTAATGTAGTAATTGAGTTAACTTAAAATGAGCTGTGTGGTTCTGTGGGGGCTCTGGGTACAATGAGTAGAGATAAACCCAATCTGCCAGCCCTAAATTGGTGTCAGATGGTCATACCCATCCATATAAAGGTTCCCTTAGCAAATGGCCTTCAAGGTGATAGGACAGCCATGCCCATAATCCCAGCACTTGGGAGATTAGGAGTCCATGATCATCCTTGGCTACACAGTTAGAAGCCAGCCCCGGTTACATGAGATCCTGTCTCAAACAAGGGGAACAAGCTATGAGCAATGAGATCTGTCCTTCCCAGTCCTTTCCTGGACCTCCCTCCACCTCCATGAGGAACTCACCTGTGTGGGAGCGGTTGTGGATCTTCAGGTTCTCCAGGCGGGAGAAGCTCTTGTTGCAGGTGGGGCAGCGGTGTGGCTTCTCATTGGTGTGCGTCCGGATGTGGATGAGCATCTTGTACCTGCTCCAGAGAGGGCCCGGGGCACACTCAGCTCAATGGGCACCCAGCCCCTCCCTTCCTGCCCTCACCCTGCTCCCTCACCTGGCATTGAAGCCACGGCCGTGGCGGGCACAGCCCTCCCAATGGCAGCAGTACCGAGCATCCTGTTCCGGCTTGACATGGTGGTCATTGACATGGTCAACCAGGTCTTGGAGGAGCTCAAAGAGCTGGTTACACTGTAGGGCCAGGCAGGCAGGGTTCTGATCCCAAGTAGGGTGCTGGCCCAGCCCTCACCACTCTTCCCAGCTCCCAACTCACCTTGGCCCATCGACACACAAGCTGTTTGGCCAGGGGCAGCTCTGGTGAGAGGCACTTGTCCTTGGGGGGTGTGAGGAAGGAGGAAGCAGGCAGATGAAGAGCTCCCCCAGAGCCCAGGGGCAAGAAGAACTGGAAGGAGCTGGGGACACCATCCAAGTAGCGAAGTGGCTGGAAATCCTAAAGAGTAAGGATAAGAGACAGTTAGTGTACCCCACTGGCAGGCTCATATCCCCCCCCCCACTTTTTTGTTTTGTTTTTGAGACAGGGTTTCTCTGTGTAGCCCTGACTGTTACCCAGAGGTCCACCCACCTCTCTCTGCCTCCCAAATGCTGGGATTACAAGTCTTGCCCTCCTGTGGACAGTGTTAAATTATATCAATACAGCCAGGTTTAACACACCTTTAATCCAACACTTGGGAGGCAGAAACAGGCAGATCTGTGAGTTTACGGCAGCCTGGTCTATATAGGGAGCTATAGAACAGCCAAGGCTCTGTAGAGTCCCTGTCTCAAAACAAAAACAATGATATCATCCCAAAAGACAACCCGAGTACTAATCCAAGGTACCTGAGTAGATCACCTTCTTTGGAAATAGTCTTTTCAGGAGTAATTAGTTAAGGTGAGGGTCTACTGTGGTAAGGTGACTCTAAATCCAACATCATATGTTTTTATGACAAGAGGGAGGGCTGGACACAGACACATACAAGAGAAAGGGCCAGCTGAAGATGCAGGCAGCAATGGCACATGTAGTTACTGGCCTGGGAATGAATGCCAAGGACTAGGGCTTCCAGTATCTAGACCAACAAGGAGCCTTCCCCGGGAACTTCCTAGGGAGCATGGCCCTATCATTATCTCTACTTTCTAGTTTCTAGAACTGAGAAAGTTCCTTCTCTTGTTTCAAACCACCCAATTTGGTGACACTTGCCAAGGGGCCTCAGGAAGCCGACATACCCTCTGTTTCTCTAGAATCTTCCCCCTCCTTACCACAGCAGTAGGCAGTGGAGGCAGGTCCCCGTTGCCCTGGCGCTCAGGGGACAAGGAGCTGCTGCCATTTGGAGAGTCCAGTCCAGATGGTGGTGACAAGCTGAGGTCTACTAGGGGGGCTGTGGAAAAGCGTCCATCTACCTTCTCAGGGAACTTGGGGTTCAGCAGGAAGCCTGAAAGAAATCATGTTTCAAGGAAGCTGGCTAGAGTCTTGCTGGACCAAGGCCCACCACTTCTAGATCCCTACCACCATCTTTGACTACTCTGGGACCCCAGATAGCCAAGGAACAGCCAAGACAGTTATAGTGATGACAACATCATCTTGTCTGACCTTCATCAGGAGGCTGGCAGAAACAGGAAATAGGGCTGGCATGGTGGTTCTTACCCACAATTACAACATTCAGGAGGTTGAGGCAAAAGAATCAAGAATTCAAGGCCATCTTGGGCTACCTAATGAGTTCAATGCCAGCTTGAACTACACGAGACCATCTCAACAACAAAAAGATATAAAATTGTAAGTACCCATCTTACAGATGAGACTTATCTGACACATGGAATAAGCAGTATAATTAGAACTGGAACACAAGACTACTTCACTCCCTGTCATATTCTGCCTTGATGTTCCTTTCTGTAAAATGGGAAAATTGTGATGTGCTGACTCTTCTATCTCAAGGTTGTGGTAAAAATGTTTCTCAAGTCCAGCTGAAGGTACAACAGATTAGGTGAATATCACCACACTAGGAGGGAAAACAAAGCATCTTTAAGATACATTTGCTGTCTCTGTCCCCAGTCACCACCTAGTTTAACCAGGCATACAATCTCAGAGTCCAGTGATACAATCTTGGGACTATTGCTGCTGATTTGCCCCCTCTACCTCTTTCCAGAACCTTCCACAGGCCCTGGTTGAGGCTAGCTTTACATGCCCACTGAATAAATTGGGCAGGTCTCATCTACTCACAGGGTGAATGGACAAGCATGGATGTGGCACTCTCAGGCACATACCTGGTGGGGGGGAGCCTGGGGAGCCAGGTGTGGGGCTGTCATCCACCAGGCCCAGCTCCCTATGCAAAGCATGATGCCGGGCCACACCCAGTGTCCTCTCCCGATTCTCTCTCGCCGCCCGGAGCTTGGTGATGCTCAGCTTTAGGTCAAGCGGCTCGTCCAAGGAGTGCATGGTGATGGGGAGGGTCAAAGAAAGTACCCAGCTGGTCTTCAGGCAGGAACCTGGGGAAGGACACAACACCCTGAATGGCCTGGGTCATAGGTACTGTGGAGACTCACATCCACCTGGTGCAGCATTCCACTGTCACTTCGCATAAGCCTTTTGGGATAGGCCAAGTTTAGGATCTCCATTTAACAGAAAGAATAAATGTTAGAAGCTGCCCAGTGACGGAACTCACAATCTGGCAGAGCATCTCCCAGGAACAAGCTGGCTAAGTCCCAACTGTCACTTCTGATAGCATAGGAAGCTATGCTTGGGAAGCCTGCTTGTCTGAATACAGAGACGTAACAGCAAGTTGGGCAGCAACAAGCATCCTCCAAGATGTAGGTATCATTCCTCAGAAACTCATTGTGCCAAAAATGCCTGTCCAGGGCAGGGAACTATGTCATCCCCCAAAGGAAGCAGGCTAAGGGCCTGTCCTAGGCATGTTGTACAAAGAAATCTTGGCCACAGGGGTGGGCAAACAGGCAAAGACTGAACCTCCTAGGGAAAGCAAAAGTTAGGCCTACACAAGCCACCAGGGGGCAGCTGGGGACTGTGGCCAGGCCAGCCCTACAGGGTCTGTTGTAATGACCAGCAAAGTAGATAGTATTTTAAAAAGAAAAAACTGGTAATATTCTTCTAATTCCATACTGTGGTATTCCTTCTGTTTATACAATTTCTCACTGGTGTAATTTTCACATATAAAGAAGGACACACAAGTCCACTGACCTAAGAACAAAGCCAGCTGTTTCAACCCAAACTCATTTTTCCAGCAGTGGTTTCTCCACCATGAAAAACCTCCTACTTGTTTCCCCAGCCTTTGTCATGCAGATTGTCACACCCTGAAAATCTTTTTACTAAACAACTACACTATGAGACTCTACCACCATATTTAATACAAAAAGTGACATGGCAGGAGGAAATACTTGGGGCAGTTTATTGAGTGTCCTAGGGGGCTTGTGGGGAAATTGTGGGACCAGAGATACATGTGGGATCAGAGCTTCTGAAGTGCCCTTCCAGGGATGAGCAAGGCAGAGAGGACAGTCACTGTGTCCCAACCCATCTCTTCTCCAGGCAAAGACTCCAGGGCAGTTTCCCCTACATGACCCTTACTAGCTTCCCAGCCCCACATGTGCTTCCCATTGACCTCCCACAAGCTCTAAGCTTCAGGGAATTTCCTAGGTACACATGATGGTCCATCCCTTCTTTAGCCTGAGATACTGCTTGTGAGGATATATCCCCAGCTCCCACTACATGTGGCTACATAGGATCTGAACACACAAGGCTGCATCATTGGAGCTCAGGAAGCCCCTCTTGACTGTAAGATTCAGGTCTGCAAGCTGTCAGATGCACTCATTATGGGTCAAGCCATGCCTGGACCAGAGGCCCTCATTGATACCCTGGTGACCCTCTTAGGAGTCTCAGACCCAGGTAGGTGGGTTGGTGACAGTGATGGGTGGCCTCGGGTCACTATCCATTCCTGTCTAGGCAAAGACTGCCCTCTGCTTGACCTGCAGCCCATTATGTCTGTCTGTCCATCTGTCTCTCTACCTGTTTATTTTTAGACATAGACCCAGTCCAACCTCCCTGAAGCTGCTCTATGCTGGGAGCCTGGAAGGGGAGGAAGGAAGTAAATATTTATGCTGATTAAGAATTCAGGAGCCAGGAAGGGCTGGTGGCCTGGTCCCTCTTCTGGCCCAAGGCCACAGGCCTCCCTGCCCAACACCCACCCTGGAGAAAGAAGGCACTGGCAGGGTACCTGAGCTAGAAAAACAAGTGCTGACTCCCAGTCACAGTGCCAAGCAAGCTAAGTATCCTTTGTCTCATGTTGTCCCCCCAGCACAGCGAGCCTAGGAGGAGCTACTGGTCTATCACCTGGTTCTGAGGTCCTCCAGGGAACAGTGCAGTGTTCACCTAGGGCTCCCTGGGTGGAGCACCCATTGCAGGAAAGGGGACTCTCCACCATCAGCCCACCCAGTCTCCAGGGATACCCCTTCACTTCCTGCCCTTGAGTTCTGCCCAAGGAAGTAGGGGGTTCATTCTTCGAAGCCAGAACCCAGCCCAGGCCCTGCATCCCCTCCAGGGAAAGGAGGAAGGAGCAGCCCCAAAGAGTCTAGCTAGTTTTCCTACCCATAGCCCCCCAGGGAGTAGACAGCTTATGACCCCACTCATGCTCTGACCTTGGCCAACCTCAAAGTCCCTGCCCAGCTCCCATTTCCAGCCAGCAGCAGCCAGTCTGGGCTCAGCTTTGCTCTTTGTTACAGAGCTAGGTGAAAGGGGCAAGTGAGTGGCAGGTCCCCCACTCTTCTAAACAGTCTGTGCAGCTTAGCCCCTCCACAGCTGGCCCTGTCAGCACCAGCCAGACTCAATGCTTAGAACAAGGACAGTGGGGGAGTGTGACCCAGAAAAGGTGAAGCTGCCTCCCTAGCTGGCTGCTTGCCCTTAGAGTGCTGGAGATCAGTGGGTCTCCGGGAAGCTAGTGGTCCACAGGGGCACCCACCTCTTCCAGCCGAGTGCAATGCCAAGAGGCGGGAACACATCAGCCCACTATCCTGACCTTGCTGGGGAAACCTCAAGGGCCTCAGTTTCCCTACTGGTTGGGAAGGCCTCGTGCCTCATGCCCTGTTCTGGCTGTGGAGCTGTGATCATTGATTTGAGAGCTCACTCCTAGTGGGCTGGGTGCACCCCGAGACACACCCACCTGCATAAGCTGAGAGGGGAGCCCACATCAAGGTGGCTGCTCAGTCCAGGCCCCACGAGGCTCCTCCAACTGCAAAAGGAACTAATTAGAACAGAGCTGGAGGACGTGGCAGTGAGAGAGGAAGGGCAAGAGGCAGAGGGGGCTGGCTGAGCAGGGACCACCAGGGTGGCAGGGGTGGGGACAGCCCTCCCACAACCTAGGGCGGGGGTCACCCTGAGGGTGGGCTGGGCACCTCTCACCCCTTGGCCAGCCATGCCAAGACAATGACTGCTATTGTGCGCCAGCAGCAGACCCTGTGCAGACGGCCCCCAGCTGCAGCTCCTGCAGGGCTCCCGGCCCCTATAGACCTATCTGCAACCATCCCTCCCTCTTGGGAAAACAGCTTCAAAGTCACCAAGATAATAGGAGACTAGAACCCTGCTCAGGATGATATCTGCCCTTCTGTGTCTGAGGGAGAATATTTGGTTGGCCTTGAGACTGGAGGTGTAGAGAGGGAAGGCTACCTATGCTAGATAGTCCCTTAGTCCCCGGCAAACATGTAAAGACAACTACCTTAGCAAGATGCGGCCTGTATCCTTGTCTACCTACCCCACAGCAGTGTAGCTAATGTGAACAGCCCAGGCTGGACATTAGTGGTGCTCACCTTTAGTCCCAGCACTTGGGAGGCAGAGGCAGGTGGATCTCTGTGAGCTCAAGGCCAGCCTGGTCTACAAAGCTAGTTCCAGGACAGGTTCCAAAACAATACAGAGAAATCCTGTCTGGAAAAACCAAAAAGAAAAAAAGAACAGCCCATTTCACCAGGGGTAGTCTTGAAACTGCCCATTTGGTGAGCTATATAGCAAATACCAGCCTAGAACTTGAGGACAAGGGCCCAAAGTTCACCTTTCCATACAGTCATGGTGGCACATGCCTATAATACCAGCATTTGGGAGATGGACAATTAGATCTGCCATTCAAGGCTAGCTTCATAGTAAGTTCTAGGTCAGTCTGGAATGAACACACACAGTCTTAAGTTAAAACCAAGTCCCTGGTCTCTTTTCAGCTGTCAGCAGCCAGGCCCCACTGAGTGTACCTCCAGGTCTGGCAACTTGACCATCACTTTAGCACTGTGGGCTTACAGACTGGGAATCTGAGGACTAGGGGAAGTACCTGCTCCAGGTTGCAATCGTGGGTGGCAAAACCAAAACCATGGTGCCTATCACAGTGACTGTCCCAGCCAGTGGCTGATAGTCCAACACACTACATCCACGCACTTTACAGAAGCAGAAAGTGAGGCTCAGGAGATGGCCTGCCCTGGGTCACAGGGTTTATCTGCCCCTCTGTGTCCTTGAACTTGCTTAGATTGGCTACCAACTCCCCATCAAGAACCAGGAAATGCAGCGAGCAGGCAGTGGGTGGGCACTGAAGGGAATGACAGGGTCGGGGGCCACCAGAAGTCTGGGAGAGCTGAGGCAGCAACGCTGCCAAAGCAAACTGCCCATAACCCCACATTCCTGGGAACCGACTGTGCTCCCTACTCTGGCCAAGAGCTCCACCCTCCTTGGCCGCCCAGTGAGGGAGGCAGAAAGGCAATGGCAGGGACAGGACCTCTCAGGGCCCCCTTCCCAACCGGGCAGTGGGCAGGGTTCCAAACATGGGTCAGACCACATGGAGCCCCAACCCTGCTCTGTTGCTTCCTGCATGTCCCCTGACCCCCTCCTCCTCTTTCCTAAGGTGGGATGTAATGTTCAATATACAGAACAGAGTTAGACACACATTTTAGGCACTTAGTAAAAATTCATTCTAAGCGTCACCACTGCTTAAGTCCCTAAGTGTACAGGGACAATGCTTAGGGGAGACTGGCCCTCCCTGTGTACCCACAAACGTTACAATCTCATTCCAGACAAGAACTTTGGCCAGCCCTACCCCTCGGAGAGCCTCGGTCCTCTACTGTCCTGTGGAGTGACCACAGAGCTGGGGGGCACCCTCCAGCAAGAAGCACTCCCTATGGAGGCTGACTGAGCACTAAGACCCTGAAAGGAGGGTGCAGTGTCCAGAGACCTCCTGAGGCCTAGAGAAGCAGCCAGAGAGAGCCACTGCACTTTCAGGAAGGGTTTGGGGTTTGCCTTCCTTCCCTGTCCAAGAGGGGCTCCTAGCTTGCATATACCACCTCAGCAGAGACCCAATGTCCCCAGACAACTAGTTCAGATCAGACCTCTTCTCTGCCAAAGGGAGTAGAGACTGGCTGAGCAGCATCCAAGCACACAGCTTGCAGAGAACTTGGCTAGGGCAAGTTCACAGAGCAAAACCAGCAAACTACCTGGCTGTAGCCTCCTCTGGCTGTGTGGCTCTCTAAGCCTCCACAGGACCTTTTCCTCATCGATAACTCAAGCACCACAGTAATGACCCCAGATATTAAGGACATCTTACAAGACCAGCCTTGGCCCCATGCCTGCCACATGGAAGATGATAGTGACTAGTAGCCCTGAGGGTTCTCATTTCTGCCCCAGGATGGGAGTGACCCACACAGTGAGTCTACCAAGGTCATCCAGCGAGGAAACGAAAATGCCAGCAGGTCTGCTCCCTCTGCACCCCTCACTAGCCCTCCCAGAGAAGCTTCCTTGCCTGTACCAACAGGATAGGTGACAAAGCCTCAACACCAACATACATTCATGCAGACATATGCTGCAAAGCCTGTCCAGGCCAGAAAGCCTCCAAATGTTCTGGTGGCTCTGGCCCCCTTCTCTGGCCCCCACCTCCTGCTGCCTGCCGCCACCTATGCACAACTATGTCTGGTATTTTCCTGTCTGCCCAGCTTTGGGGGGGGGGGGTTATGGGGCCATGAGCAAGCCTACACCTGGGCCTCAGCCAGAGGCAAGCCAGCCAAGCAGCCCCCACACTGCCTGCCAGGCTGGAAGGGAAGGACATAGGGCTGGGCAAAGCCACTGAGATCCCCTGGGAGGTGTGGGCAGCAGGGAGTCAGGAGGGACACACACCCAGCAAGGCTGAGCATAGGCAGAACTGCTGTTTGGGTACTAGAGATATAGCTCTCTTGGTAGAGTGCTTGCCTAGCACACACAAAGCCCCAGCCGGGGGTTCTATCCCCAGCACTGCACAGACCAGGGCTGATAGAAAAGGCCTGCAATCCCAACATTCAAGAAGTAGAGGCAGGAGGATTGGAAGTTCCCAGTCAGCATGGGCAACATAGTGACACCCTGTCTCACAAGACAAAAGAAACAAAACCCCACCAAAGGCAAGGAGGCAGGGGTGAGGGGAGTGGGGGGATGGGGGATGGGGGGCGCAGTGTGAGGTCAGCACAGGCACTGGCCAGTATTTCTGAGCAGTAGGCGGGCAAGCAGATATACAGACACATGTGTGTCACCCTTGTGCACAACAGTACACAGAGGCCAGCCCTTGGCTTCAATGGCAGGTGCCACTACTTAGGAGACTAGATAGGTATGGGTGACTGATCCACAAAGGCTAGGAAGCTGTACTTCCCAAGCAAGCCCAGCAATGCCCATGAACACATCAGGAGGTCCATACCTGTGGCCCACCCCTCCCACCACCCTGGAGCTGACACCAGGCCACTGTGAACATCCACACCTGCCAACTCAACAGCAGGAGGGTGAAGGCAGGATCTGGACTTTGGCCCTTCCCTCCCCACTCCATTTATGCATTCCAACACCAGGCCTCTGCTGGGGTCCAGGATAAATCAGATGGAACCAAGGCCTGAAGGTCACTCAGACGCACGGGCAGTGAAACACAGCACACAGCTCTGCTGGAAAGTGGGGGGTCAGATCTGATAAGGCCATGAGGACACAAACAAACCTAGGAGTTGGAGCTTGTGTCACCTGCCTATTCGTCCAGCTACTTGGGAGGCTGAGGCAAGAGGATTACAAATTCTGGACTATAGAGTGAGTCCAAGACCAGTGTGGGCAACATAATAAGATCCTGTCTCAAAAAGCAAAGAGCCAGTGGGGGCACACTCCTTTAATCCAGGCAGTCAGGAGGCAGAGGCGAGGGGGTCTTTGTGAGTTCAAGGCCAGCCTGGTCTATAGAGTGAGTTCCAGGACAGGCTCCAAAGCTACAGAGAAACCCTGTCTCAAAAAAAAGGAAAAAGAGGAACATTCCTCCCTTGGAGCTCCTCCTACTCTTAAGAGCTCTTTCTCACTTTTTCTTAAGTCTATATATTTGCTCTAAACAGTAAAAGTAGGCTGGGGTACAGTGCTTGCCTAGTGTATAGGAGACCCTGGGTTTCACACTAGTACTGTAATAAGAGAAGTCTGAGGATATAGAGACCAAGTCCTCCCTGGCTAGGGACAAGCCAATAAGCCTATGGACCATCCTAGTTTATCCTGCCACCCCTGTGAATGAGGTGCTATTTTCTCCCTCTTAAGTTAAAGTAACAGTAGTGAGGCTGGGGTTCAAAGCAGTCTTCCTGGGCACAAGGCTGCACCAAAGGAGTGGCCCCCACAGAAGCCTACAGTAAGTCCCCTTGCCATCCAGCATAGGACAAAGCAGCAGAGAAGAAGCCTGTCAGAGGACTGGCTGGACCAGGAGCTGAGGAGCACCAGGGAGCCAGAGTATCCTACACAGAAGAGTGCCACCTGCCCTTTCAGCTCAGAGCCTCCTACCCTTAGCCCCTCCTTACAATCTTTGCCTCCCTAAAAGCCTGAGGCTTACTTATCAAGTGGACAGCTACCCATAGTCCCCTGCAGCTATCAGTTCCCTGACCCTCTCCTCTGGCATGTCTTCTGTGACATAACCTCTCCAACCTGAGCTTCTTGGAGCTACCTGAACAAGAGTTCACCTTGTCCCTGCTGCTGAAGCCCGGTGACTCACTAAGCTCAACAGCAATGCTATGAGGCCCCACCATACCAGCCCTGGGTCCAAGTCCTGGCAAATGCATCTCTAATACCGCAATGTCGCCACCCTCAAGCATGCCAAGTGTGCCTGGTCCTTGCAGTGGCCAGTATACTACCACCTGACCTTCGGCATCGGGCATTCTCCAGGCATAAGGAGCCTCCTTCCAAGGAGAAAGGCCTGAAGTGGGCAGGGACTAGGAGTCCTGGGCAGTGCCAAGCCCACTGAGGAAGAAAAGAGGATAGCCAGTACTGGAGAGATGGTCAGCTGATAAAATGCCAGCCATGTAAGCATAGGCACCCAAGTTCAGGCCTCATGTGACAAAGGCCAGGCACAATGACCAACGCTTACAATACCAATACCGGAAAAGCAGACACAAACAGATTCCTGGGACCCAGCTGAGCCTAGCAGGTGAGTTCCAGAGCAATCCCAGACCTATCTCAAAAAATAAGATGGACAGTTTCTGAGGAAAAACACCCAAGAGTAGCTTCTGGCTTCTATATACACAACACACTTTCACATGTACCCACAAGCATGAAGACACACACACACACACACACACACACACACAAGAGAAGACAGCATCAGCAGACCCTTCCCCTGTTCCTGCTGACCCAGAACCCAATCCTCTTCCCATAACCAACTGAGATGTGAAGTCCTTGAGATATAGGGTGGGGAAATCAGTTATGACTTGATTTGATATAAGGTAAGACCCTGGGCTTTAGTTTCCTTGCTGTAAAGGAACTGACCTGGCCTGGAAGGGAATGGGAGCTGGCACACCAGGCCTGTTTCACACCTGAGCTTCACTTCTCCCAAACACTTGGCCTTGGATGGATGTTTGTTGAGTGAGTAAGTGAATTCAGTTGTGTGTTTACTATCAGGTGAGGAGGTAGGTTTCAGGGTGCCTTAAGTCCTACAAATGGAAGTGTCTTCCAAGATCAATGCTGGAAGTAGGACACAGAAGTCTCTTCCTCCAGTCTGGGGCACACACTGGGATCAGGTATAGAGTTGAACAAGGGTTAGAGAGGGGAGATACTGCATTGCCAATACTAGTCACCTGGGATGACCAAAAGGACCCAACTCCTTAGCTTCATCCTGGATTCACACCCACCCTAGCCCATACCAGTAGCTGAACTGTACAATTGCTGGCCTCTACCCTATACCCTCCCTCAGAATCTTCCCATTCTAACTAGCTTACTCACTCAGCTCTACAAAGCAAATCCAGAAGCCAGGGAAGCCTTCAAATCCATCCTTACCCCAAGGGTAAGGGGCCTTACCCTTCAGAAGGGGCCTGCCAGACCCAACCTGATCCAGCATTTGGGGCCCAGGGTCTATGGAACTGAGCAGGAAGAGTTCAGACTGGGTGAGAAAAGGTTCAATAGCCTTCTCAGAGGAGGGGCATCACAGCTGGGGTTGAGGTACCTGAAAATGGCAGTGTGGGCTCTGAATAAAGAATAGTGTGGCTCAAGGAAGAACTAGCCCAGGCAGGCTGGGATATTCCAGTCAGATGCAGAAGACAGTGGAAGCAAAGGATGCAGGCTTCCTTGGATACAGGCAGTAGACTTGGGGATTACGAAAGGAACTGGGCAGGTTCCAGGTTGAAGTGGTATTTTATGGGTCAGGGCCAGAAAGTTTGAGATGCCAGGATACCTTACCCTGCTCAGTTCCACAAACCCTGGGCCCCCAGACGCTGGATCAGGTTGGGTCTGGCAGGCCCCTTCTTATGGGCATCTCCTTGGGGTAAGGATGGATTTGAAGGCTTCCCTGGCTTCTGGATTTGCTTTGTAGAGCTAAATGGGCAAGCTAGGCAGAAAGGGATGACTTCTGTCCTCCTCTCACTCCGAGACCACAGGACAAGTCACCAAACCTCTCAGAGTCTCAGTCCTCCCCACTAGCCCCCAAAGTCCTTTTTACTGTTGGGATCTCAAGGGGATGCTGATTGGTAGACATGGTGAAACCATAGAGACCCTGTCTGCTGGGAGGAACTGCTGTCTCTCAGGCTCCCAGCCCGACTGACTCAGGGGTTCAGCAGCCTCCAGGGTCCTCTGCTGGGCTCCCACCCACTCCCGGCCTTAACTGCAGGAAAACAACAAGGACTGTTAGATGTGAATCCCCTTCTCCTAGCCATCTGCCAAAGCCCAAACCCCTCCCTGTGTGGGTACTACCTGGCCTGTCAGGCATCAAAGACAAAGGACTTGAGGAGCCCTTGCTGCTCACAACAGTCCTGGCACTGGAAGATCCTCAGCCCATTTGCCCATCCCCCACCAAGGGCATCTGGAGCAGATGGGAAGCCCCTGTTCCTGAAGCAGACTCATTCCCACCCTCATGCCCCTCCCAGCCCAGCCACCAGCTAACTAGGGCCTCCCCCTCCTATCTGGGGGATGGGTAATGAACAGCCACAGTCAAGGACTGTGCCTGCCCAGTCTGGAGGTGCCTAGAGGAAGGTGTTCCAGCTGCAGTGCCAGAAGGGTCACCCAGATTGAAGCTCTGGACTCCCAGGGGACCAACCAGCTATAAAGGAGGTTTCTAGAGGCCTTCTTAGGAAGACCTGTGTTCCCCAACCCCCTCTCACAACCCCAGGGCAGGAATGGGGAGGAGGCCAAACCTAGTCTCTCATCACTCATCTCCCATGGAGAGGTGGGATGAGGCAGGCAGCTCTAAGGAAAAGATGATGGAAGAACTTAGGGCACCCGGCTGCTAGAGGATGAGGCCGCAGATCCACCAAGACTAGGAACCTGGCTGACATGCCCTTCCCATAGATCCCGATACCCACTGCCCTTTCCACCCTGAGCCACACTTCTCTCATTTATCAAATTGGGATTAACAGGCCTCTTGTCACAGGTTTTGTCAATTTCAGGTGAGGATGCAGTCAAGTTGGCCAGGCACATGGAAGACATGTATGCTGGTTGGATTTTTCCAAGGGATACTCAGGAGGTATTAGTGCCCTACCCCCCAACAAACCATTCCATTGCTGTCCCAACCCTAACCCACTTGGGAACTTCCACCATTTTTTATTAGCCAGAGCAGGAGGGATGGCTCTGCTAAGGTGGAAGATGTGGGGGTAGACAGTCAGACTTTTCCCTGCGAACATACACCCCCCCACCCCCCACCCCCACAGCCCGGTCTATTACTAGCACCAGCAGGCTCCATCCTGTTCCTGAGATCAAAGCAATGGCTCAGTTTGTCCAATCAGCAGTAGAGGTACTTGCTAAAAATGCCCAGTTCCCAACCTGGCCACATTTGTATTAGAATTCACCAGGGTAGAGTCTGGTGCAGCCACCTAAAAAACACTGGGTCAGCAGCTGTGTCACACAAGCCTTGCTGGGGCTGCAGTCCACACTCCCAGAACTGTGACAGGAATGGATGACTGGCCCATCACCTGGCTCTGTGTCCTCTGATCTAACTCAGTGCAGGTACTCCACAGCTCCTGAGGAAGGAGGGTTCTAAGTAGAGGATGGAGAACCCCAATGCTCTAGCTAGATCCAGAAACCCTTGCATTAGGTTAAAGAGGGTCCCTCCCTCATTGCTTAGAACACACCCATGCCAGTCACTGGGTCCCCACCATCCCTGAAAAGGGAAAGGGCCCTCCCCACTCAGTACCTTGTAAGAATGGCCTCCAAGTAACAATCAAACCATACAGGAACAGAGAAGGGACTCAGGCAGCTTTGGGAAAGGCTGAGCCCCTCAATCTGCCCTGATTGAAGGTCTGTCCTCTGATATCCAAATTTCCCACTTGGATAGAGAGCCCACCTAATTTCCCCCTGGGATTCAGGAACCTTCCATGGATCTTGCAGAGCCTAAGGGATCAAGCCTGGAGCATAACACACCCCAGCTTGTCCTTCTCTCCAAAAGAACCCCAAATGCCTCCCAAAAAGCAGAACTGCAAGCCCCACCTCAACATCTGGTCCCCCAGCCGCAGCTGTTACCCTCCTCCCTTATCCTGGGATTGCCCCAAACCCTACCCAGCACTGGCACCGCCCTCTTCCATAAGTGGGAAATTCAGATTCCAGGAGAATCCAGCTGGGGAGACGGAAATGTGCATGGGAAAATGTCGTGAGGAAAAACACATTCTTCACTCCACACCGGGGCCAGCACAGACCCTGGAACAATTTAGGTGGCTAGTGGACCCTCCCACTACACAGGGCCAAGGCTGGGCCAGCCTTGGAAGGGAGCCTGAGATGCAGAGGTGAGGTCCAGCTTCCCTCCAGGCCCTAAGGAGAGACCCTGGCAGACCTTTGTCTGCCTGGTGTCAGATGGATCTGCCCTCAAGCCCCTCACTGGTACTCCCACTAAGGAAAGAGGGCTAGAAGAAATGGCTATGGCTACCCTTTTGCAGCTGAGCTTTTTAGAAACAAAAGCTTTGCGGGGACGAGGTTTACACGATTGTTTAAAATGAGGTTTTGGGATGTCTGTGGCATCCAGTTATTCATACTGCCTCCACCCACGGATAATTGAGAGTTGGCTTTTGTTGGACATAGCCTTTCTCCCTGCCCCCACTGACAGGCCAACCTAATCTTAGGACTCAGAAAGCTCACCTTGCCTGACCCTAGGTTTTACAGATAAGGAAACTGAGGCCAGGACAGAGGAAAAGCCAGGTCAAAGAACACCCAAAAGCTGGTGGTTGTACCAAAATTCGAACCCAAGACACAAAATCAGTTTTGGCCAGGAGCTTTTTCCCATTCGCCCTACACACAGATTGTGTCCTGGCTCCAGCAAGTCCCCAGAAGCCACTGACCCCAAAAGCAGTAGTGCCTGGAAGTGGGGTGACTCATTGTCTGGCTTCCCAGTCCCCCCACCCTATCTATGAGGGAGGGCTGGCAGGTGTCCCTGTATAGAGAGAGCCAAGAGTGGGAGAGTTGCCCCAGGGGGGCCTGGGCTAGGGTCACTCTGGGGCCGGAGAGCCCCAGCTGGAGGGATTTAACACCAAAGGTCAGGGGTCACAGACAGGGAAGGGCAGGCAGGCATAGGGGGTCAGGGGGGTCAGCACTAATGGTAGCTCCGGAAAGAAGGGGGAGGGGGAAATGCTAAAGAAACAGGACTGCTTCCAAAGGGTCCCCATCCCACAAACCAATGGCTGGCACCGCCTCCTGCTTGCCGGGCAGCATACAGGGACGCACTGAGCTGGGAATGGTCTGTGAAATGGGCTAGACTGCAGCACAGCAGGGAGTGTCTTAGGAGACCCCCCCCCAAGGTGCAGCCCCTCCCCCAGTACAGGCCACCGGCCAGCTGTGAGGCCCAGTGTGAGCCCAGAGGGAGGGCTCTGAGGTCACTAGAGAGGGCTGTGTGAGCTGGGCTGAGACAGCTGTGGTACTGTGCCACCAGAGTGGGGCCTGGGGAGAGGTGGGCACACTGAAGTGGTCATTTTACACTCCCTGAGCCTAGGGGCTTCAGAAAGCTGGCAACGATAGCAACTGTCTTCCCGGATGCCAGGACAGCTGGGAGGCGGCTGTCCTCCCAGGGTACCTGCCACCAAGGCTCAGGCCCTAACCCTGGCCCAGTCGAAGACCCATGGGAGCTCAGGCCTCGGTAGGACCATTGGCTGGCCTGGCTGCCCCCTTGGTGTCAAGCATTCCCTCTAGAGCCAAGATCTTGGGCTGTGATGGCTGGGGGCCCAGGGCTCCTCCCAGCATCCCTTCCAGCTTCCCAGGCCCCAGGGCAGGGCAGGGCAACTCCCTGCAACCAGGGCTTCCCGGCCACCCTTCGACTAGGCTGGGAAGGCCCTCCAGGATAGGCAGACAGGCAGCATGCTGCCCTGTTGTGGCCTGAGTACCCTACTGGCCAGGGCACTGTGCCAAGGCGTCCAGGTGCCAGCCTGGACTCCAGCCCCATCCCAGGGTGTCTGCGGAGAGGCACAGGAATCTTCCTAATAGGAGGGGGATGCACCTGCCTAACCCCCTCCTCCAGGCCCAACCTTAGGATACAATCACTCACCCTCCCCATCCTGCCACATCCCTCACCTGCTTCCATCCACCTTGCAAGAGTAGACCAAACGTTAGCTAGTTCTCCAGCTCCCAGTGCTGAAGCAAGGGACATCCCACCGCCTGCCTTTCCCAGGGCTTACTAAAGGCAGCAAGAGGAAGACTTTCCCCAGACAGAGAGGGCACCTTCCAAACAACCTGGGCACACCAGTGAGCAAAGGCGGCTGTCTGCTGCCCCTTACAACTTCATGCCCAGGCTCCGGGGGGCCCCTCTCTCATCTCGCAGCGCACCCCCTCCGAGACCGCCCAACTTCCCCACTGAAGTTTGCGCCCGCCCCGGGCCGGGCCGCAGTTCGGCTCGGCCTCCAGACAGGAGGGAAAGGAGGAGAAAAGACAGAGATCTAAGGACCCAGCCAGGGAGCCGGTGAGGGAGGGAGAGCGCAAACCAGCGAGCGCAGGGGCCTCAGCAAGGGCTCACAATGGCCCGGGGCGAGGCGTGGACGCGGGAGACGGAGGCGACCCTCGGGCCCGGCGGCCCCGCACAGCAGCCAAGTCCCCGGCCCGGTCCGCATCCTCCCGGTGCGACGCCCGGGGGCTTCCTACCTCAGCGGCCGGGCTGACGGGCTCCGGCTGCGGGTTCCGGCGGTCGGGGGACAGCGGGGAGCGGACGCGGGGAGGGCCGGGCGGGGGCGGGCGGGGGCCGGGGCGCGAGGCTCACGGGGCGCGGGCTCCCCTGGCGCGGCCGCCCGGCGCCCGGCCGCTCCGCCACATCTGCAGCTCGGGGCAGGGAAGGTGGCCGCGGCGGCCGGGCCGTGCGGGGATGTCTTTGCGAGGGAGGGAGGAGAGGGGAGGAGGTAGGGGGCGGGAGGAGGGACCGTCGGCCGCGGAGGAGGGCGAGGAGGAGGGGCGCGGGGGGCGGCCTCCCTCCCTCGCCGCTCACTCGCTCCCGCCCTCTGCAAACCCCTCTCGCCACCGCGGCCCCAGGCCCGGGGCGCCAGCTGCCAGGCGGAGCGTGCGCGTCGGGGGGAGGGGGCGGCCGGCTGGGCCGGGGAGGGGAGGGGAGGGAGGAAGGGCGGACAGCCGAGGGGGAGCGGGCACCGGGAAGGAGGGAGGGAGGGAGTCCCGCCGTGGCCGAGGCGCGCGTCCTCCTCGACGCCCCCCCCCCCGCGCTTGCCGCGGTTCCGCCCCCGGCCCGAGGGCAGCGCTAGGACACGGCCGGGAGGTGGCCTGGGAGGCGGGGGGAGGACGAGACATCCCGCCCCTGGGGAAGCCTGGGAGAGGGGCGGGCGCGCCGGCCCGGAGGAAAAGCCCCAAGGACCGGGAAGATGGAGGAGGCGGCAGCGGCCGAGGGGCGGGGACCCTCGCCTCATCCTGCGGGGTCACCTTGGCCAGGGCCCCGCAGCCCTGGGCAGCGGTGAAGGCGGTAGGAATTCCTCTCAGAAGGCCCTGATTTCCCCGCCCAGCCCAGTTCCAGGAATGCTCGGGCCTTTTGATTCTGACAGGTTCGAGACCACGCTCCGCACTTCCAGCTCTGCCTTGTCTTCATCCTCAGTTCCCCTCCTGGTGAAATAAACACAAGGCCTGGTCCCAACCAGTCCAGGATTCCGATGATATCTTGGTGACAACAGCCGGGACAACCAGGGTCCCCCAGCCTGAACATGGCAGGGGTCACCGCACTCGGGGTCAGTAAGTTCAATGAGTCGGTCACTGAGAAGTGGATGCAAGTCAGTGACGCTTGCACACAGCTGCTAAGCTGTATTCCACCTTTTTCTGGGAAGCTCGGGCTTGCGTTCTTTAGTGTTTTCTTTGGGCGATTCCTGAGTCTGCGCTTAGTATCTCCTTACCTGTCTTCTGTCTGGTGACAAATCTGGGTTCAAAAAGATAGCCCTTTTCCCGAAGCCGGAAACGGAAAGGCACTTTAGATCAGCATCCCCAGTAATTGAAGTACTGACTCCGGTTTGAATTTCTGTTCTCATTTGGGCATTTGATGCCGCGGTCTGTACCAGAGACACATCAAGACGTGGGTCTTGATCACAGAGCACCCCCATCACCAGGTACTGCTTCTTGGCACACCCTCCTGATCTGGTGCCGAGGTAGGCTCATATTGGTGCTCTTGAAGTGTTGAACAAATGGACATGTAGTCATAATGGTTACTTGTTACATTTTGAACGAAGACACATATTAGGTGCTTATGATCTTTCAGTACATGAAAGGAATTTAGGAAGAACAGCACTAGGAGCAATAGCCATGAGGCAGGAATAAGGTTGCTCCCCTCCAACCCCATTTCTCATGTGTGGATAATGTCGCAGTGCTGCCCGGTTAAACATTAGCTGGCAGATGGACCCTGGGAAGGCCAGCTCCGGGACCTAACGCTTTCCAGGAGGGGGCTCTTAAGGGCCGACTCTCTGGATCCTTTCACTAGCAGAGCATCGCAAGAGTCAGTCGGAGGTGAAGGGCTGCAAAGCGCCCCCTCCCGGCATCTTGAATCTGTGATTCAGCTGTTCTGTTAGCCTAGTCCCACCGTGGTATCTCAGCCAGGCTGACTGCAGTCAGGAGACATTGGTAGTGCGAAACTGACTGACTAGTATAAATCTTAATTAAGCAATTTAGCAAGAGAGAGAGAGAGAGAGAGAGAGAGAGAGAGAGAGAGAGAGAGAGAGGAGGGAGGGAGGAGGGAGAGGGAGAGAGAGAGAGAGAGAGAGAGAGAGAGAGAGAGAGAGAGAGAGAGAGAGAGAGAGAGAGAGAAGAAAGAAAGAAAGAAAGAAAGAAAGAGAGAAAGAAAGAAAGGAAGAAAGAAAGAAATGCTTATTGAGGAGCTGGGATATAGCTCAGTACAGCGAACGTTCCTGGGTTCAATTCCTGATACCAGAAAAAAGTAGCAAGTGCTTGTAGGACACTAGACACTGTAGGGACAAAAAGCCATCAACCCTAGCTGGGAGAGCCTTGGCCCTAAGAAACTTCACCTTCAGAATTTATTTTTCTTTGTTTTGCCTCCAGGAGAACTCAGACCCAAGGTCCTGAGGATCTGGGGACATGGAGGTACACCTTTTGTTTTTGTTTTGTTTTTCCAGACAGTTTCTTATGAAACATCCCTGGCTGTCCTGGAACTAGCTCTTGTAGACCAAGCTGGTCTCAAACTCACAGAGATCCACCTGCCTCTGCCTCCTGAGTGCTGGAGTTAAAGGACTACACCCCCACCACCTGGTGATAGCCAAAGTTTTATAAACTAGTAGAAGGCATAATTCAGGTTGCAATCTCAATGGATCTGAGGTTTGATTGCAAAGCCTGTACTTGAACTCACTGCTTCCCTAGGGCATCAGCTATCTTGGGATTCTTCATGGTAAACAATGGATAAAGAGGGCCCCTTCCTCTCTAGTCTTAGTCTCTTGCTGGCAGTTCTCTCCTCCCTCAGAGTCATCCCCTCTCTGAGCAGGCATTCTTGAATGCCAAAGACTGAACGGAGGCTACTTTTCCCTAGAAGACGGTAAGCCCCCAAGGTAGCACTGGTATTGCTCTGTGTTTCCCCTTCAGGGGAGTGAATGCTTCCTAAATATCACTGGCTGATATATTTGAAGGCTGAAGTTGGTGTCCTAATCCTTGATTAGCAAACATGAATTGAACTGGGGTATAGTACGATGGAACATTGCTGATTAATATCACCAAACACAAAATAAAGCCAAAATGAAAAACATGCATTGAACATGTTTTCAGGTCACATCCATTCCATTCAATAGATACTTATTGAGATTTGTTGTTGTTGTTAGTTTTTTGAAACAGGAGCTCACTTTGTGACCCTGGCTGAACTGAACCCATTTTTGTAGACCAGGCTGCTCTTGAACTCAGAGAGGACTGAAGAGATAGCTCACTCCTTGCATGCCGGGTGTTGGTGGCACACACCTTTAGTCCGAGAACTCGGAAGGCAGAGGTAGGCCAATCTCTGTGAGTTTGAGGCGATCCTGGTCTACAGAGCTAGTTCCAGGACAGGCTCCAAAGCAATACAGAGAAACCCTGTGCTCCCGAGTGCTGGGACTAAAGGTGCACACCACCAATACCAGGCTAAGTAAATCTTAAAAATAGAAAAAACTCACATAGATCTGCCTACCTCTGCCTCCTGAGTGCTGAGATCAAAGGCTGTGACACTAGACCTAGCTGATTATTAAGCTCTTATTTGTCCATTTGCTGCTTATTGAAGGTTGGCTGTCTTTTCTGGCTAGGCAACCCCACCCATGTCTTTAAGGAGATCACTGAATCTAGGTGGACCTGTGACCTGCCATAACCCCAAAAGGTTGGGGCTCATGCTCATCACATACATATCCCTTCCTACTTCAAGAGTGTCATGTACAGTACAAGAATTTAATGTCTGGTTAAGTCTACAAAGAAATCAGAGGTATAAGGAAGATCCTCTCTTTTTGGGGTCTGAGGCAGAGTGAAAAAGATGCAAAACAACATAAAGAAATGAGTCTTGAGCTCAGTGGTAATACATTTTCCTAGCAATGGCAAGGCCCAATTCCAGCCCCAGCACCATCAAAAAGGATTGAAAGGTTGGTGTCGAGGCAGGAAGATCAGAAGGTCAAGGTCATCCTAGGCTACATAATAATTTTGGGCCAGGCTGACATTCATAAAGTCTTGTCTTAATTAAATGGAGGGGGATTAAATAGGGGGGGGGAGAAACTGATAGGAAGGAGGGGGGATCATTGGTTGGGATATAAAAAAATAAACGACAAAGGATTAAGTAGGTGCTGGAGAGATGGCTCAGCAGTTAAGAGCACTTGCTGTTCTTCAGAGGTTCTTAGTTCCAGTCCCACATGGTGGATTACAGCCATCTGTAACTCCATTCCAGGGCCTCCAAGCATTCACATATATACAAGCAGGTAGAATACTAATAAACATGAACTAAAAATGAGCCTTTACGCTTATGTTGCAAAGCCAGGTGTGGTAGCATGGACCCTTAATACCAGCACTCAGGAGCATGTGGGTCTCTGAAACTGTGAGACCCTGTGTTGAAAGCTGGAAAGACCATAGCACTGAGGGTGAACAAACAGGTCTCAAACTCTGACACCACCACCACACACTCCACCCCACACACCTTCTCCCCACCCCACACCCCATGCCTGTAGCCAAGCAGCCTTCCTAAGCCTCACTCCTCACTCCTGGAACCACACGCTCCAGGGGCCTTTATGGGGCTACATGAAGGAGAGCTCATGGAAAAGGCTTCCACTGTGACTGGAAGAGAATAGGAAACAAATGGTATTATTGTTATTTTTGAAACTACAGCCCATGTTGAGCAAGGCCTAGGTAAAAGGAGTGATAGAAGGAATAAGCAGGATGACTTATTAACCTTGAGCTATGGGCTCTGTGAGCAGTGAGCAACATTCCAGCAATTTGTTGGTTGGTGCTGGCTCTGCTGAGCCTGTAGGGCTGGGGCTGCCTGTGGGTGGGGTGTTTGTTCTGGAAGTGGTCCTGGTTGTTCCTCACACCCTTCTCCAGGAGAAAAAGCAGGCCTAGAGTGAGAATTAAGGCCCACCCTGGGCCTGGCTGACAGTGCAGTAGCACCTGCCTACAGGGCCAGGGGGAAAATGTTCAGGACATACTCCTAAAACCTGGCTAGGTCTAGCAGGTTCAGGACTCACTGATGGGTCCTAAAGAGCCTCAAGTTCTCGTGTTTCCGCAGTTGGGACTGGGCTCTGGATGCTCCAGGCGAGGTATAGCACTGCAAGTGGGGGTATCCATAGGGCTACTCCACCCTAGAAAAGTCCCTCACTGGATTCCTTTGGCAGTCTGGCTTCATGGGCATGTTAGCCCTGCAGTTACATTGGGCTGGCACACTGAAGTGACAGAGCTGGTTGGGAACGTCTAGCTGTCCCTAGGACCTGCATTTTCATTTTGCCTAAGAAGTCTGTTCTTCATTGTTGCTTCGGTTTTCCTGGGACTTAACTTCTCCCTCACACCTGAGCATCGAGACAACTTGCCCCTTGGCTACACACAGCAAGACAGGAGGAGGTCCTTACCTAAGAAGCCCCAGTTGCTGAAGAGCATGGTTGATGGACAGGCCTGCTGTGTCATCCCATCAAATCTCAGTCTCCTGGAGCTTCTTGTGTGATGACACTGTACATCAGTGAAATAGTGGAGTTTAATTTAAGTTTAATTTTTGACTTGTTGAGAAGTCTAAAAAGTAGATCATACAGAGGGCACAGGGCCTGACAAGAAATAACTGCTCAGAAAATCAGAACTATCATATTCGCCTTTCGAAGCACATATGGTCAAAGATCAGGCTCAGTTGTAGAATGCTTGCCTAGCATGCTTGAGGTACTGGGTTTGAAACCCATCCCCTGAAAAAAAGAAAAAAGCTAATTACAGAGGGAGCTAGCAGTGGGTGTCCCCGCACCTCTACCGACCTTTCCCAGGAGAGAGGAACAGTCCTTTTCCTGGCCTCTTTGCTCCTTTCCTCGCAGGGAGGAGACCCCACAGACACACCCTGGGGCAGGAACGACCGACGGAGGAGCGGCCGCGACACATTTTTGAGTCGTGACCAAGTGGAAACTCCCTCCCCAAAGCGGAAGCCGGGGGCGCCCCACTGGGGCCTGAGCCTCCGCCAGGGCTGGATCCCAGGCTAAGGGCGGGGCGCTGCGGGCGGGCTAGACCCCGCCCATCTCATGAATATGAATAAGGCAACTGGGGGCGGAAGTGCGAGGGGACCCCAACCCTGCTGGCTCGGCCCACACCGCGGGAGCCCTGTGGCTGGAGGTGTGGCTAGCCTTGGGCGCCCCGCCCCTCCTGCTGCACGGGGCCTCCATCCGGCCCGGCGCGCCCGAGAGGTGACCTCGCGGGTGTGATCCTCAGCCTGGCGCGGGGAGGAGCTCGCAGCCGGCGGTAGGTGTGGCAGAGCTTTGTCCCGCTGTCTGTGGTTCCCAGCAAGTCTCCATAGTCAGGCTTGTGAGAGAGAGACTGTGGGCATTCCTTCATTACGGAACAAGCGGAAAAAATGGAACAGCCCTGTCTTCCTTGGGCTTTGGTTCCAGTTGCAGTGAAACACCCAACAAAGTCGAACCAGTAGGCTGTCTGATGAATACAAGAAGAGGAGAAATGGGAGAGAGTAGACGAGAAGGTGACTTTAGACCCAAAGGAAGGGGCTTAGAGATGTAGCTCAGTGGTAAAGTACTGCCCAGCACCACATAAACTCAGGGCTTGGCTATGCATACCAGTAATCCCATCACTCTAGAAGGTGGTGGCAGGAACATCAGGATTCAAAGTCAGTCTCAGCTGCTTAGAGATTTTGAGGGCAAGATGGGCTACATAAAATCCTGTCTCAAAAAGACCCGAAGGAAGCAGAGGAACATACCATCTGAATGCATTTGGTCGAGGATGCTGCCCAGTATAACTAGAGGTGACATGTTAAGGTTTTTGTTTTTTGGGTTTTTTGTTTTGTTTTTTATTTATTTGGTTATTCCAGGCAAGGTTTCTCTGTATTGCTTTGGAGCCTGTCCTGGCACTCAGTGTGGAGACCAGGCTGGCCTGGAACTCATAGAGATCCACCTGCCTCTGCCTCCCAAGTGCTGGGACTAAAGGCATGGGCCAGCAACGCCCAGCTGACTTGTTAAGTGTCTTTTTTTTTTTTTTTTTTTTTTTTTTAATTCATTAGGACAGCTGAAAGTGGTTGGTCTCCTGTTATCTGGAGGAAATCAGGCTCAGGGAGATTAAAAGACTTGCCTGAGGTTACTTAGCTTGCCAGACAGACATTGGGAACTGAGGCTGATGGCTGTCATCACTGCCTGAGATATATGTGAAGGCCAGCCATGAGTGACCTTGAACAGAGAGATCCTCAGGGCTGGTCCTCCCTTTTCCACCCTCATTGCTAGGGTTGGGAACAAAGACTGACTTCAGAGGTGAAGGATGGGCAGGCAGGCCTTTGCTTCTCTGAACCAGCCAGCTGGAATGAACACCCTAAGGAGAACACAGGTGTGCTAAGCCATTATGAATGTCATCTGAGAGATGCTTTCACTGTCTGGAAAGCGCTTGTCACCTCTCCAGGCTATGCAGTCAGGTGCAAGTAGCTGGGAGGGCAGAAGGATGAGAGTAGGGAGGGGTAGAGGTGGTGAGAGTAGCGGGTGTGAGTTGAAGAGCCAGTAAGGCTGAATGCTTGGAAGCTTGACAAAGGCAATGGCAGCCAGGCAGGCTGTGTCTTCCACCAGCAACTGAAGAACTGGTAGGATCACCCACATGTCCCTCACAGCCTGGAGAGATTAAGTCACTTAAAACCTAAGACACCCACCATGGGAGGTGGGAAAGGCAGGCATTGCTGATGAGGAAGGAGTACCTTCCTGCTGTGCCCTGTCTAGAGCCTTGTCTAGCTCACCCCTTCCCCAGCTTGGTGCCACTATCTACCCTGGCTGAGTTAAGAACCCAGCCTAGCCATCCATTTGAGTAGCTTGGCTGCTACACACACCATTGCCTGGTGTCTCTAAGGACTGCAATACTGGTGGGAAAGGACTGTAATGGAACTCCTTCTCAGCCCATTTGTAAGGAGACTCTGCAATGGTATATGATTCTCCCAAGAGGATACAACTATTAAAGAGACAGAGATGGTATTCAAGTCCAAATTTGATACTAGAGCATAAGTAGGTTATTTAACTTAAAGAAAAAACAAAAAACCAACTTCCTCCAAAACACAGTAGGGATAGACCAGGTGATATAATTGGGGCACAATGACCAAGGGGAAGAGGACACTTTCTATTCTCAGTTCCTGATCCTTGTCCCCAGACTTTTGTGTCTGAATAAGTCAGGGTGGCACAGATATATATGGAGCCAGCAGCCCCTTAGAGGGTAGTGTCATCTAGTCAGGTTAGGTCTGGAGCTCCAACTTAGCTGGGCACATTGGGTTCTTGGGATGCTTCCTCTTACCCAGGTTTTGAACTACTGGAGTCATTGTATGTTTGTCACTAACCAAGTAGGCATCTAGAATGGGATACTAGGCATGCTAGGCAGTGGTGGCACACATCTTTAATCTCAGCAATAGGGAGGCAGAGGCAGAAGCAGGTGGATCTCTGAGTTCAAGGCCAGCCTGCTCTCAGATCAAGTTCCAGAATAGCCTGGCTATGCAGAGAAATTCTGTCTAGGAAAACAACAAAAAAGGAAACAAACAAACAGCCCCCCCAAAAAACAAAAGCAAACAAAAAGGCAAAAAACACCCTGTCTCAGAAAACCAAATAATCCAGGCCAGGCAGTGGTAACGTATGCCTTTAGTCCCAGCACTCTAGAGGTAGAGGCAGGCCTATCTCTGTGAGTTTAAGGCCAGCCTGGTCTACAGAGTGAGTGGTGCCAGGATAGGTTCCAAAGCTACACAGTGAAACCCCATCTGGAAAAAAACAAAAACAAAAAAACAACCTCACGGCCAACCTGGTCTACAAAGTATGTTTCAGGACAGCCAGAAACCCTGTCTGAAAACAAAACAAAAAAACCTAAAAATATTGAGAATGGGATGGGATAATAATAGGGGCTAGAGGGGTGGCTAAATGGTTAAGAGTGTTGGCTGCTCTTCACCCTTCATCGGAACTTCACCCATGTGGATGGTTCCCCCCAGCACCTATGTAGCAGTTCATGGCTGTCTGCAATTCCAATTTCAGGGCTCTAACACCTTCTGGGCTCTGAGTCCATCAGGCATGCATGTAGTACACAGACATACATGCAGGCATAGCACCCATACACATAAAATAAAAATAAATAAAGAATTTTTTGTTATAGTTTTTCAAAGCAGGGTTTTTCTGTGTAGCCCTGGCTGTCTTGGAACTCACTCTGCAGACCAGGCTGGCTGGAACTCAGAGATCCACCAGCCTCTGCCTCCCAAATGCTGGGATTAAATGCTTACACCACCACTGTCTGACTTAAATTTTTTAAAAGAATGTAATACTAGGAATGGATGAGGCAGAGATCCCTTTCATAGCCACTGAGAGGTTCAAGGCTACACAGAGGAGTCATGGATTCCTTGGAGAGAGAGGTGCAATGGGATAAGCTGTGGGAGGGTTGGGGAAAAAATCAGTCAGAAAAATGGTAGTCCTTGAAATCTGCAGTGAGGAGATAAGACAGACAAATCCCAGGGGCTTGCTGGCTAGGCAAGCTCCACATCATTAAAAGACTCAGAAAACCGAGATGGGGCCAGCAGGATGGTAAGGAGGCCAGGGTGCAGAGTACCTGGGTTCAATATCTGGAACCCAGATGGTAGAAGGAGAGAACTAAGTCCCACACTCTGACCTCTGTGCCTGTGGAATAACACAGCATGCACACATGCACCCTATATACATGATAAATACATGTATAAGATAAAATGAGGTAGATGGAGATGGTACCTGAAGAACACATGAGGTTGACCTCTGGCCTGCACACACATACACACACACACACACACACACACACACACACACACACACTGTGGAAACATCATCCCTCACGTCCTCCAAGAATTTTCACCTCTCTTCACATTGTGACTGAGTTAAACTCAAGTAGTCACACATATCCATACACATAAAAATAATAAATATTCCTAGCATTCAGGAGGCAGAGCCAGGCAGATCTCTGTGAGTTCGAAGCCAGCCTGATCTACAAAGTGAGTTCTAGGACAGCCAGGGCTGTTATACAGAGAAACCATGTCTTGAAAAACATAACAATAATAATAAAATATTAAACACACACACACACACACACACACACACACAAACCTAAGCTATTATATAACCCAAGCTGGTCTTAAACCCACAGTGTGAGCCATCATGCCCAGCTTGGTTTTTTTTGGGGGGAGGTCCATGGAAACTTGCTGCATGTTGGGCTGTGTACCACCCAAATGCAGTGCCTGAGGAAACATTGGATCCCCTGGAACTGGAGTTACAGAGGGTTGTCAACTGCCATGTAGGTGCTAGGAATCAAACCCCAAGTCCTCTGGAAGAGCAGACAGTACTCTTGTCTGTCTGTGTCTTTTATTTGTTTGCTTTTTGAGACAAGTTTTCTCCATGCAGCTCTGACCATCCTGGAACTCACTGTGTAGACCAGTCTGCTTTGAACTCAGAGATCTGCCTAGAATATAGATTTGGTTCATTTGCATTCTAACACAGTTATTATTAGTTAATATTAATTAAAATCAATGTAACTAGCCAGGTGGTGGTGGTGGCACACATCTTTGATTCCAGCATTCAGGAGGCAGAAGCAGGTGGATATCTATGAGTTCAAGGCCAGCCTGGTCTCCACACTGAGTGCTAAGATAGGCTCCAAAGCTACACAGAGAAACCCTGTGTCGAAAGTCAAACAAACAAAAACCCTCAAAGTAACCAGTTAAATTAATTAGACTCCAAGTAATTGTCCTGCCTCAGCCTCTGGAGTGCTAGGATTATAGGTGTAGTCTTTTGGGGATAATGAAAAATGTTCCAGAATAGATTGTGGGCACACAGACTGTGAGTATGCGGAAAACCACTGGATCCTGTGCAGTCCTGTAACTGTATAATGTGCATCCATGGCTTAGGAGTTGTCTCACTAAAACTCTTTTTGCTTTTTTGAGACTGGGTTTCTCTGTGTAGTCCTGGTTGTTCTAGAACTCACTATGTTGACCAGGTTGACTCAGACTCACAAAGGTCCACCTGCCTCTGCCTCCTGAGTGCTGAGATAAAAGGTGTATGCCACTATTGCCCGGCTCAGCTCACTGAAATGCTTAAGACATAAGCTGGTGAGATGACTCAGTGGTTAAGAACACATACTGCTCTTGCAGCGGATCTGAGTTCTGTTCCCACTAACCACATGCATCGACAACTTTATTTTGTTGTCCATATAGTAGGTGCTTAGTAGTATGTGTTGAAAAAATCTTCAAGCTTATGTATATGACAGTGTTGGAGGTGGATCATAAAAGTAGATCAGGGAGTCTCAGTTCAGTGGCTTTCTCTATGTTCCAGTGCCAGCAGAATGCAAACCCAAAGCCTGGTCTGGCTGAGAAGCAAGAGGGAGAGAATTGGGGCTGCAGGGTTTACAGAGGAAGAAGTGTCCTCTGCTGTGCACCTTTGGAATGTGGCTGATGCAGTCTGGGGGGATGTGCTGTCCACTGCCTTGGATCTGACATCTGGAAGCTGAATTCCAGGAGAAAAAAGAACTCCTGTAAATGATGCCAGCTGTGAAGGTCAACAGAGCACTAGAACTTCTTTAGAAGAAGGATGCTAAGCTACTGACCCCCACCAAGGCCTGGGATAAAGTCCTTGTCCCAAATGTGAAGCTACCTCAAAAGTCTCTACTTCAACAGCCTGGGGAGGTGACAAGAGATTACATCTCAGTTAAAAGACCTCTTACTTAAGGATTTTGTAATTGTTTGAGCTAGAGAAAGGCTACTAGCTTCTGCATTAGCTCTGCTCTCAAGCTAGCACTTCTAAAGGGGAGGCCATGATATCACAGGTCTGCAGATTTTAATGGCTTCCAGCAAAATCCCAGGCAGGCCTCTCCTTAACTTGAGCCAACTCCCAACTCTTCCCTGAAAGATTCTCCAAGCAGGCGATTAGACTGATGTAGGCGGGCATCAGAAGCTTGCTATAGCACAAAAGCTTGCATCACTTCTAGACTGACAGCAAGAAAGTGGGAATAAGGGCCCTCCATAAGTGACACTCAACTCTGTTAGCTGCTACAATGGGTCTGGCTACAGGAGCTTCTATGAAGCACTGTCCTCAACTATGAGCTTTTGTCTACCAGGGCCTTCAGCTAAGTACCCAACTTAAGTTCTTAGCTCACTTTCTTCATCCTATTTCCTAGGATTCTCTTAAGGATTGAATGAAACAGTGCATCCAGATTTCTTAAAGTTTGTTTGTTTGTTTGTTTGTTTTCTTTTGTTTTGTGTTTTGAGACAGGGTTTCTCTGTGTAGCTTTGGAGCCTGTCTGGGAACTGGCTCTGTAGACCAGGAGGCCTTGAACTCATAGAGATCCACCTGCCTCTGCCTCCCAACTGCTGGGATTAAAGACAGCTCACAACTGTCTGTAGTTCCAGTTCCAGGGTATATGACACCCTCACACAGACACACATGCAGGCAAAACACCAATGCATATAAAATAAATCATGAAAAAAAACAAATTGAGCTCCAGGACAGTAAAGGCCACATAAAGAACTCCGTCTCAAAAAACTAAAAAACAAAACAACCTAATTCTCTCTGTGTTGTGGTGACCCCCAACCATAAAATTATATTTGTTGCTACTTACTTCAAATTGTAATTTTGCTAGTTATGAATCATAACGTAAATATCTGACATGAGACCCTATAGGGGTCATGACCCACAGGTTGAGAACAACTGGTCTAAAACTTCAAAGAAGAAAAGAACAGGCCTCTTCTAAGTCTTTTTTTTTTCCCCCCAGACAGGGTTTTTCTGTGTCGCTTTGGAGTCTGGACTGTCCTGTCCTGGCACTCGATCTGTAGACCAGGCTGGCCTTGAACTCAGAGAGATCCTCCTGCCTCTACCTCCCAAGTGCTGGGATCAAAGGCATGTGACATCACCACCAGGCTCTTCTAAGTCTTGTTTTGTTTGTATTTCTGTTTTAATTACAAAAATGGGCTTCTCTGGTTTTGCTACTGTTTGGAGACCCTGAAGCAGAGGACATCCTAGAATTTGCTAACGGTAGGTAAAGTGTTAGGAACATGTTGTCTGTGGGCTCAGCGACATTTTTTACCTGAGGGGCTGGAGAGATGGTTCATTGGCTAAGGCTTAGCATCTAGAACCCACAGAATGGCTTACAACTGTCATAACTTCAATTTTAGTGGCTCTGACACCTCTTTTGACTCCAAAGGTACCAGACACACACAGTGCACATACATACATGCAGACAAAATACATACACATAAAATAAAATAAATAGTCCTTTCCAGTTTGGGCCCTGGCAGGATATTTCCCTCGAAGAAGGGTGGCGAGAAGGGCCATTCTGCCATCAACGAGGTGGTGACACCATCAACATCCACAAGTGCACTCATGGCGTGGGCTTCAAGAAGCGTGCTCCTCGAGCACTCAAAAAAATCCGTAAGTTTTCATGAAGGAGATGGGGACCCCAGACGTGCACATCGATACCAGGTTCAATAAAGCCGTCTGGGCCAAAGGAATAAGGAATGTTCCGTACCGTATCCGTGTATGTTTGTCCAGAAAACGTAATGAGGATGAGGACTCCCCAAACAAGCTGTATACACTGGCAACCTACATGCCACATTCAAAAATCTCAATGTGGATGAGAACTTACCTGCTAAATGTCAAATAAAGTTGGAGAACTGCAAAAAAAAAAAAAAAAAAAAAAAAAGAAAAAAAAAGAAAAAAAAGAAAAACAAAAAATAAATAAATAAAATGAATAAATCTTTTAAAAATATTGTTTTATTTTAAATTGTGTGTGTGTGTGTGTGTACATGAATGTAGGAGCCCATAGAGGCCTATGGCCTTGGATCTCGAGAATTACAAACAGTTGTGAGTCATCAGAGGTGGACTCTAGGAACTAAATTCAAGGCCTCTGCAAGAGTAGTAATCTCAGGGCTGGAGAGATGGCTCAGAGGTTAAAATATATAAAAGTAAGTCCAGAGTAGTACTCACACTGGTGGCACATGCTTTTAATCCCAGCGCTCTACAGGACAGCCTGGACTACATAGAGAAACCTGTCTCAAAAACAAAAACAAACAAAAATAAAAACAAACAAAACAGTGCCGTCAACCCCTGGGCTCAGTGATCTTTGATAGCCTGTCTCCTTGTCACATCTTGGAGGTGCCCCAGGAGCAAGGGTGCCAATCCCAGCAATCCAACCAAGTAACGTCCCTCCTCCCAGTCTGAGTGCTCACTTTCTCACTCGTGCTTAATCTTGTCTCCATTGCTGGCTGTGGGTTCAGTTTGTCTGTTTGGCACTTAATGGGGACACTGGAGCAGTCAATGCAGCAGCCTATGACTCCTGTTTAACTGACAACAGTCTGGTCACTAACCCACATCCCAGTGCATAGAACCCTGTGCATAGAACATTGGCTACTAGTCTTTTGAATGTTTGCCAGATCCATTTTCTATGTATCCCTGGATCCTGGATCTGCTGGAATTCACTCTATAGACCAAGCTGGCCTTGGACTCATAGATATCTGCCTGCCTCTGCGCCAGCCCCTCCTCAGCCCCGGTGTGCAGGGCTCAAAGACACGCACCACCATCACCCAGCCCTAATACTGTTTTGATGTGTTCAGCTTTTCTATTAAATAACTGTCTAAGCATTGAAGGAAATTTCTATGACAGCCACATTTTCTAATCCTTTAAAGTGCTTTTGTAATACAGACCGGGGTCCTGGAAAGATGGCTCAGTGGGTAAGAGGGTCTGCTGCTCTTGCAGAGGACCCAGGCTCAGTTCTTGGCACTCACAACCATTTTCAACTTCAGCTCCAGAGAGTCCCAGTGCCTTCTGCCCTTTAAGGGCAGAGTGTGTGTGTGTGTGTGTGTGTGTGTGTGTGTGTGTGTGTATAGACAAATCTCATACACATAAAGTAAAAATAAATACATCCTTAAAACACTGACATGAAAATTGAATATTTTAGCTGGCCTAGAACTGAGTCTCATCCCCAGCAAAGCAATAAACAAACAACAATTTCAAAGGGAGGAAAGGGAGCGTGGAAGATGGCTCAGTGGATAAGAGCACTTCGTCTGTAATTGTTAATCCCAATTGTCAATTGATCTGGGTCAGCGAAGATCAGCACACTTGTGAGAGACTGTGTGATAAGGTAGGTTGAAGTGGGAAACAAGTCTTCTGTTTCAGATCAGATAACAGGGGGTGTGTAAGGGAAAAGCTTTGCTTTTTGCCTCATAGTCTTTTTGTGTGGTCCCACCCAGTCTGTCCCATTGTGGATGCCACCACATTCCTTCACTAACATCAGAACTCAGCATCTTTAGGCTTTCAGTGTGGACTGAAAACCAGTGGCCCTCCAGGAATCCTCCAGGCTTTTAACACCAAGTTTGGACTACCGAGCCATCCAACCTCATGGATGGAGTAGCTCTGGGATTCTCAGCCTTTCCAGTATGGGCACAGCCATTGTTGGAATACTCTGACCATATAATGTAAGCCGCCAATGTAATAAATCTTTTCACATCCATTCTATTGGTTCTATTCCTCTAGGCAACCCTGACTAATGTATGGTGTATGTGGACCCGAGTTTAAATCCCCAACTCCTAAGTAAATCACTGGGCATAGCTGAGTGTGCCTGTTATCTCAGCATTCTGGGGCAGAGACAGATGAATGGGTCCCAAGAGCTCAGGGGCCAGCCAACCTAGCCAAAACCTGGAGCTTCCTTCAAGTTCAAAGAGAAAGTCTGTCTTAGGGCAATGAGACACAGCAGGAAAAGATACCCAATATCCTGCTGTGACCCCTACCTAAGGGCACATTTTCCCCGGCACTCATGTGTATGCATCACATATACCACAAAGAATTTTTTTTTTTTTAAATAAAAAGTAGATCTTAGCAGGACCTACTGGCAGATGCCTGCAATCCACTGGAAGAAGAGGAGCCAAGTTGAAGGCTTCCTGAGCTTCACAGTGAGTTCAAAGTCGATCTGAATACCTTAGCAAGATCCTGACTCTAAAAGGGGTTGGGAGTTTGGGAATATAGCTCAATGGTGGAATAATAGAGAACAAACTTGAAACTGTAGGTTCAGTCCCCAGGAAAGAGGGGAGAACAACACTACAGTGGTACACACCACATTGGAAGACGAGGTCAGGCTTGGTTGTCTATCGAGATGCTGATTCAAGTATCCTCCACCAGACGAGGAAGGTTGGGGACTGGGAGGGTTCAGACTGCAGCTTAGTTTTTGGTTTTGTTTGGTTTTGGTGTTTTGAGACAAGGTTTCTCTGTGTTAGCACTGGCCATCATGAAATTCGCTCAAATAGACCAGGCTGATCTTGAATCAGGGGTCCACCTGCCTGTGCCTCCTGAGTGCTGTGATTAAAGGTGTGCACCACCATTGCCCAGATGCCTATAATCATTTTTTGTAATTTTTAAATTTACTTTTGCTTGATGTGAATGTACTCCCCATGCATGTGATGCCAGAGGAAGGCATTGGATCCCCGGGACTGAAGTCACAGAAGGCAGTGAGCTGCCGTGTATTTGCTGGGAATTGCACATAAGTTCTCTGGAAGAACAGCCAGTGCTCCTCACTAAGATGTCTCTCCAGCCAGGTGGTGGTGGGGCATGCCTTTTCCCAGCACTTTGGAGGCAGAGGTTCACAGCAACCTTGCAGTGTAGCCACTGCCACTCTCTTATCTACAGACAAGGAAGAAAGTAATGCTATGTGATGAGTGAGTCAAGGTCCCATAGCAAGGCCAGGCACTGAAGCTGAGATTGCCTGGCTCACAATGACCACGATGCCTATGAGGGCATTTCTGGTCATTTCTTACACTGTTTGGCAGAGTGCTACCCTACAGCAATGTCACTGCGCTTTCAAACAGGGCCATGCTAACCCCAGACTTCAGAATTATCTATGATCTCTGTAGATGAAGGCTTGTCACCTGCTCAGACGTGATCTGTAGGGCTGGGGGTATGGCTCCCTGGGTTGAGTTGTTGCTTAGCATGCGTGGAACCTTGGATTAGATCCTCAGCACTGCACAAACTGGGTGTGAGGGTTTACACCTCTAATCCTTTGCCAAGTGGAGACAGAATGAGAAATTCAAGGCCATTCTCAGCTATGAGTTTCAGGTCAACCTGGGATCCACAAGAAACTGTCTAAAAGAATAAAAATTGTTGCCCCAAGGGATGTACAATGGGGAGAAAGGTTCCTCCTGGTGTGGAGTCAAATTTCCTTAGTTCTGGGCCAGGTGTAGTTGGATTTTCTTTGCTTTTACTCTTCTGGCCTTTTGAGGGCCTTTTGCTCTTTTGGTGGGGGACCTGCCACCCAGCTCCCAAATAAACCACACACATGGAGTCTTATTCTTTTTCCTGTGTGTGTGTGTGTGTGTGTGTGTGTGTGTGTGTGTGTGTGTGTAACAGTCCTAACTATCTTGGCACTGGCTCTGCAGACCAGGCTGGCCTGGGACTCACAGAAATCTGCCTGTCTCTGCATCCCCAGTGCTGGGATTGAAGGTGTGCACCACCACTGTCCAACCTTATTCTTTCTTATAAATGCCCAGCCTTAGCTTGGTTTGTTTCTAGCCAGCTTTACTTTTTCTTTTTCTTTTCTTTCTTCTTCTTTTTTTTTTTTTTGGGGGGTTGAGACAGGGTTTCTCTGTATTGCTTTGGAGCCTGTAGACCAGGCTGGCCTTGAACTCACAGAGATCCACCTGCCTCTGCCTAGCCAGCTTTTCTTAAATTGTCCCATCTACCTTTTGCCTCTGGCCCTTTTACTTTCCTTTCCTTTCCTTTCCTTTTTCTTTCTCTCTCTCTCTCTCTCTCTCTCTCTCTCTCTCTCTCTCTCTCTCTCTCTCTCTCTCTCTCTAGAAAAAGCCCATGTTTAATGGATACAGCACTCCTGGACAGACTTCCAACCCCCCAGAGAGGAAATGGGGAAGAGAAACTGGAAAACTATGAGGCTATTTTCTGGGGGGCAGTTTAAATACCTGTGGGAGTGGTCTTGAGCATCTCTGGGTGAGGGGTCATTACTTGGCAGGCTTTCTGAGATGCAGCATGGTTGGAACTTCCACCATAACATCCCAGACTCTGGGTATGTGGACCATCATTCATGTCTGGCTTCTCCCACTGACAAGGGATGATGTGGAGGAGGGAGGAGTCAGTGGGATCACGCTGGGTGGTCTGACTGAAGAAGCACTTGGTAGCTGCCATCCTGTAGACCTCAGGTACCTGTCCCTTGATGAGGTGGAGAAGGCAAGTGGCCACTACCTGCAGTGTTACCCTATGTATTGATAGAGTGCTTGGTGAATCTTGGCAGATTCCATGGCAGGTGAGGGTGACTGAGGCAGGGGACAAACATGCCAGGCAGATAGGCTTAAGTCAGAAGTTTTATTAGAAAGGGAAGGGGTGAGGAAAGAGAAAAGAGGTAAAGAGACACAGAGACAGAATAGAAAAGAAGAGGGATACAGGAAAAGTCCTGTCTGCCCCAGGGAGAGAAAGGGGGAAAGCGCTTTTTCCTTTTCTTACTTCTGTAGTCTTACTTTCACCTTTACTCTGTGGCTGGCTGTGTAGCTGGCCCCTTCTTTTCTTGCTCCTTGATTTCTCTTGCTTCTTCCTCCTCCCAGATTTCTCCTCCTATGTATTCTCTCTGCCAGCCCTGCCTATCCTCTCTCCTCCTTGCCATTGGCCGTTCCGCTCTTCATTACATCAGGTATTTTAAACAGGCACAGTAACTCAGATTCACAGAGTTAAGCAAATGCAACATAAAAGAATGCAGCAATATTTGCATCATTAAAACAAATGTTCCGCAGCATAAACAAATGTAACACATATTAAAATAATATTCCACAACACCCAGGCTTTTCCCAGTCACTTCTGGATGCTGTTCTCAGCTCCTAAGGATGGATGCCAGGCCCTTCTGTTTGTCACTGACCACTCCTGGGTTCCAGAGACGCTGAGTTTCGTTCTTTGCTTTCTTGGATCAGCACAAAGACTGGTGCTTCTCCTGTGGTATGAGCCCACCTGTCAAGCCCAATTTCAAATAAGCTTTGCTAGCTATCTGGCTGCATGGTGGTCAGTTTCTGAACCTCTGTTTTCCTCTGGGGGTCATAGCAGTCTCTACTCACAGGGTTGCTTCAGGATTAACTGGGAGAATAGAGATGAATGTTCAACCATGCTTAGCATCTTGAGCTTCTAGTTGGTTCTTGTGTCATATGCAGCATCTTTGTACAAAGGTATGCCAGCACCCAAGTCTGGGATCCTCCTGTTTCTCTTGGTTGCCGGAGAGATTTCCCATGTCTCACAATATGCAGAAACCTCAATGCTGGGTCTGAGGTTAGAACCCTGGAGATGTCCCTCTCAAGTCTTGCAGGAAACACAGCCCATTGCCTCTGTTACAGATCTGCAGTATGGAACTGTTGCCCCATGGTCAACAGGGTTGGATACTGGTCATGACCACGAACTGCCCTGAGTGGGAGCTCTAGAAGCCAGCTTGAGGCAGGAGGGGCAGCTGTGTGGTAGGGCTTGGGCCAAGGAATCGAGGCTCAAGCAGCCAGTTCTGGCTCCTGCCAGGGAAACCCTCTTCCTCTAGCTCTGCTCTCAGCCTTTCCCAGGCCTGTCCCTGGCGTCCAGCTGCTCACATTTCAGCTTCTGAGTTACTGGCTGCACACACAGCTACTGCTGCTATTGTGGCTGCTGGGCCTCTGCAGTGGGCAGATGTTAACTCTTCATATGCTGCTGCCAAAGCCAGCTTCTCCAGCAACAAGCAGCCGGGGCTCAAAGCCTAGAGGGCTAGAGCTTGTTAATATCAGTCTCCGGCTTTGCACCTTTGCCCATTTTTATCCAGTGGTTCATCTTGCCATCTTTCTCACTGGCCCAAACTCAAGGACCTTGGCATTTGGCCCACAGAGCATAAATTAATGCCACCTTGCACTTTATCTTTAATTTCACACATGGTGATGAGTCCCTCCATGTTCCTCACTGCACCCAGCTGGACACTCCTCTGGTACTTGGCTGTCTCTGCTCGTGGCTGGTGACCCAACACCAGTGAGCCCTTGAACTCAGAAGCTATGTGGAAGGTGTTCTTCAGGACACCCCCACTGCACTGAATTAAGGAGCCTAAAAGGACCTAGGCTTTGGCACTGATCAACTGTCACAACAGACGACATCGAGTTGCTTGGATCTGGTATTCTGACTTGAGATTGTCTCAAAGGTGAGGTCAGAACCTCAGCAGAGCCTTATTGAGTTCACAGGTGGTTGCTCAAATGCTGCCACCTCCATACCCACACACCTCCCAGGAGGCCTAGGGGTGTTGAGCCTGTCCCTCTCCAAGGAAAGTGTCTCCTGGCTCTCTGGCTCTTTCTCCTACCTTAAAGACCAGGGTTGGCTTTATCACAACTGCAGCCCCTGTCACTTTCCAGCCTGACCAGTTCCTAGTCATTCTACTCCAGTCACCGAAAAAAGTGACAGGCTAGGAGTGTCACTCAGCAGTAAGGCCTAATGTGAACAAAGCTGTGGGCTCCCTCCTCAGCACTGAAAAAGAAAACAGACAGAAAACTAAAGGAAAAGGACTCAACCTTCCACTCTGGCTCCCCCCTTTGTCCACTCCATGAGAGGACAGCCAGGTGCCTATGGGACCTGGAAGCAGCACTCCGTCCTTCTCTCCTGTACCCTCAGCTCCTTACCTTTCTTTTGAAGTCAAAACACATACTGTTCTGGTTTCCTGTGGGCCTCCTGGGCCCTCTCCAGCCACACTGGCTCCTTGACTAACTTCCTTTTACATGAACTAAGTAACCTCAGGTACCTTCCTGCTTCATTCATGGTGAGAGGGGCACAGTGCGGTGTTAGGTGTCTCAGTTCTGGCCCCATCCTCACTACTGATGTTGAGTTTGTTTTCCAACACTGGGCTTCTCTGTGTAATAGTCCTGGCTGTCCTGGAACTCACTTTGTAGACCAGGCTGGCCTCAAACTCACAGAGATCTGCCTGCCTCTGCCACCACCCCCCTCTGATGTTGATGTCTTTGATATTTACATGCTTTGGGTACCTGGTCCTTCCTGTTGGGATTTCTTTTTTTTTGGGGGGGGGGGGGGGGGTCTTAAGGTAGCTCAGGCTAACCTTGAACTCAAGCCCTATCTGCCTCAGCTATCCAAGTTTTGCTGAATTTACAAGCATGCACCATGACACTCAGTGTCTCCTGGTGGAATTATTATAACTATTATAACTGTTCTATCTGCTTCCTGAGAATCAACTGAGAAAACTGTTCCAGCCATTTCTGTCTGAATCAGGAACAGTCTAGAATGCAGTAATGCAGCTATAAACTGCATGTTTAAAAAGGGGTTTGCTCCCTTGCCAGACACACACCTTTGATTCCAGCACTTGGGCAGAGGCAGGCCCATCTCTGTGTTTGAGACCGACCTGGTCTACAGAGTGAGTTCCAGGACAGTTCTAGAAACCTGTCTCAAACAAACAAACAAACAAACAAACAAACAACAACAACCCCCCCCCCCCCCCAAAAAAAAGGGGTTTGCTCCCAGGTGATGTAACTCAAGAATTTGGTTGTATTGCCTGATAGTACACTGAGACTTGGCTGGGTGTTGGTGGTGCAGGCCTTTAATCCCAGCACTAGGGAGGCAGAGGCAGGCCGATCTCTGTGAGTCCCAGGTCAACCTGCTCTACAGAGTGAGCTCCTGGACAGCCAGGGCTACACAAAGAAGCCCTGTTTCGAAAGATAAAATAAAACAAAAACAGAGAGGGGGGAAAGGGGAGAGGGAAAGACACTAAGGGAGGCACCCCAGTGTAAGAGGAGGGGCTAAGTGTTCAGAAGGAAAGGCAGGATATGGCTGACAGAGACAAGGACAGTAGTCAACCATGGCAGAGGGCAAGACACAAATGAGTGGCTGGCGCTGAAGATCTGGTTCATGACAAAAGCTAAATGGAGGTAAATATATAGAGCTCAGCTGGTCAGCTAAATGGAGCTCCGCTAAATGGAGGTAAATATATAGAGCTCAGCTGGGTACTCCCATGATCTGAAACTCTTTGGGGATGCTAGGGAGCCCCGCGTGTTTCTGGGTTGCTAGTCCACAAAGCGGCGTGTGTGCCTGGCGCCCTCTAGTGGTTTGGGGTTCCAGCTTTGTTGGCCAGGTGACTGGGGTATTGAGGGATATTGGATTTGCTCCTAACCCCAAGGGAGGCCTTTGTTCCTTGTTCCACCCGGATCCCTGGGTCCTTTCCCGGACATTCATATTTGCATTCTTTAAGTCTCATCCTGGCTCCATTAAGTGGTTTTGCTTGTTTATTTTTCTTATTTTTTTTTTTTATTTTTGTTTTGTTTTTGAGACAAGCTCTCTCTACAGAGCCCCACTTTCCTGGAACTTACCGTGTAATTCACAGAAATGGCCCTGAGCTTACAGAGATCCACCTGCCTCTGCCTCCCGAGTGCTGGGATCAAAGGCGTGCACCACTAGGCCCTGCTGGTGTCCACTGTTTATAGCAACAGATTTTGGTTTTCCACAGAGCATACCAGGGTTTAACTGGTCCATGCCCATTCCCACTTGTGTCCCTACTATATATAGTGCATATATGACATATGTACAAGAAAAGTCTGAACATATGTACAAGAAAAGTCATCACACTGAAGCTAGGGACACAATCCTGCTGGGTTTAGTCTTAGTTCCATTTCCTTTTGCTGTGAATAAAAGGCAAGTTAGGTGAGAAAAGGTTGATGTCAGATCACAGTTTTAGGTCATGGCAGAAGAATCAAGGTGAAGGTTCTAATCACTCTGCATCCTCATTGGGAGCAGAGAGAAGCTGAATTAACTCATGCATGCTGTTCAGCTCATGGTCTCTTTTTCTCAGAGCCCACTCCCCAAACCCAGGGAACAATGCGGCTCACATTTACATTGGCTGTTCTAGTTTGCTTTCTGTCATTGTAATAAACATCATGATAAAAATCAGCTTGGGAAGAAAGGGTTTATTTCAGCGTCTACTTCCAGTCATAATTCATCACTGAGGGAAGTCAGGGCAGGAGGTGGGAGCCATTAGGAAGGCTGCTGGCAGGCCTGCCCCCTCTTTCATGCTCAGCTAGCTTTGCTCTTTTCTTTCTTTTTGAGACAGGGTTTCTCTGTGTAGCCCTGGCTGTTCTGGAACTTGCTCTGTAGACCAGGCTGGCCTCACAGAGCTCCTCAGCTTTTCTATACAGCCCAGATCCATTGCCTAGGGATATACTGCCCACAATAGACAGGGTCCTCCCTCATCAATTAGCAATCAAGATAATTCCCACAGACATGCCCACAGGCCAATCTGATTAAGACAAGTCCCAAGTTGAGTCTCCCTCAGATAACTCTGAACAACAAGTTGACAGGACCAGATCTTGCTGCATCAATTAACAGAATTTGAGACCCTCTTTCCAGATAATTCTAGATTGTGTCAGGTTAACAATTAAAATGAACCATTATAGATCCATCTTTAGTTTGCTGTATGTCCTCAGAAAGTCTTTTAATTTGCTGTTTCTTTTTCATGTACCACATCTGTGTAACATGTAACAATATTTATGATCCCTGGTATGGTGGTTTGAAAGAAAATGGCCCCAAAGAGAGTGACACTATTAGGAGGTGTGGCCTTGTTGGAGTAAGTGTGTCACTGGAGGGGTGGGCTTTGAGGTCTTGTATATGCTCAAGATATGTCCAATGTCTTAGACTACTTCCTGTTGCCTGTAAGTCAAGATATAGGACATTCGGCTCCTTCTCCAGCACCATGTCTGCCTGCACACTGCCATGTCACACCATGATGATAATGGACTAAATCTCTGAACTGTAAAAGCCACCCCAATTAAATGATTTCCTTTGTAAGAGTTCCCATGGTCATGGTGTCTCTTCACAGCAATAGAAACCCTAAATAAGATACTCAGTGACTCTCATGGCTGCCTCTCCTTGTATAGGCTGGTTTTAAACTTCCTAAGTTACCCAGGCTATCCTCAGGGTACATCTGTCTTAGCCTCCCAGGTATCCCAGGTATATGCTGCCACACTAGCCTCTCATCTTGTTTTAATTCGCTAGGCCAGCCAATGTGAGTGGAACTATGAATCTATGACTCTCGTGACTGGTGATCTTGGAGGTCTTTTGGTGGGCCTGACCTAGTCATGCAAGCTCTCTACAAGCAAGGTTTTCTCCAGCTGTTTGGAGAAGAGGACATTATTAAGTCTGAGCAAGAGAAGGCTTAAGTAGGCACAGGGGTGTGTACCGGTCGCTCAACTACATGGAAAGAGGCAGGCGGACCTCTTGAGTCCAGAAGTTCAAGAGCAATGCCCGGGCAACTTAATATTCAACTTTAAAAAGAGCAGAGCAGATAGAGACAGAGAAAAAGAGTTTGCAGCAAGGGAATGCTTACATGAAGGGGGACCATGGGACAAGGACTTGAAGAGTGCTCCCTAGGCAAGTCATTGAGACAATGGGTACCTCAGCTCTATAGCCAAAAGGAAGAATTGTGCAGACAATGATCAGAGGGCTTGCAGGAGCATCCCAAGCCTCAGAAGCCCACACTTTGATTTCACCCATTAGGGCTCCAAATACAGGTCTGGCTTGGTCACATGGCCTAGACTTATGAGTGACCTAATGTGTGGCATAATAAAAAAAAATTAGTGATACTTTATGGCACATGAAAATGATGAAACTCTAGTTATGTTACTACTGATTGTTGTCTAATAATTTAATACTGGATTGAAACATTCCACTCTTTAGGGAAGCTCCTTAAGCAGGAACATAAACAGTTCAAAATAGCTTCAGGGTCGGGCAGTGGTAGTGATTGCCTTTAATCCTAGCACTCGAGAGGCAGAGGCAAGCAGATCCATCTCTGTGAGTTTGAGGTCAGCCTGGTCTACAAAGCTACATACAGGGGAGCTGGAGAGATGGCTCTGTGGTTAAGAGCAGAGGTCCTGAGTTCAATTCTCAGCAACCACTTGGTAGCTCACAGCTATGGGTAATGAGATCTGGTGCCCTCTTCTGGCCTGCAGGTTACACTCAGGCAGAACAGTGTATACATAATAAATAAATAAAAACTTAAAACAAAACAAACAAAAGTTAAATAGAGAAGCCCTGTCTTGAAAAAACAAAAAACAAGCACCCCCCCCCCAAAGTAGCTTCAGGAAGTCCCTGAAACTGATCAGATACACTATGATCTGCCTTGGCAGAATGAGTAAATAAAAACAAAGAGTCCCTTTCAGAAGAGCAGAGCCAAGCTGCAATGAAGACTCTTACACCTCACCAATTATGCTCCACGAGGAAGTGAGAGACAACACTTGTGGATTCCAAAGATTTTATCAGTTCACCAAATAATCAGGTCACACTGATTGATCAGGGCTGCAGGACAAGGACTCGGGAGCCTTTGTTCTCCTGACAGCTGCCAGCAGGGGCAGAAGTGAGGTGGGTGTTTTTTTGTTGTTTTGTTTGTTTGTTTGTTTTTCAAGACATGGTTTCTCTGTAGCTTTGGAGCCTGTCCTGGAACTAGCTCTTGTAGACCAGGCTGGCCTCGAACTCACAGAGATTGATCTGCCTGCCTCTGCCTCCCGAGTGCTGGGACTAAAGGTATGCACCACCACCGGTCAACTGAAGCAAGGTTTATAAGCACAAAAATCACGAACATTTGTTGCCAAATTACAGTTTTTACCAATCAGGATTCAGAGATCAGCACTTCTCTGAGTATTCCATCATTGTCAACCCATGTACAATGCGAGCATTTCAGTACAACTAAATCGGATTCGCTTGTTCCTCCTGTTGTTAGGAACAGTCATAACGGTTCTAAAGAACTAAAGATGCATAAGAACTATTTCTATGGTTTAGGGAGGAGGTGGGCAGCCATTGGAAAGTCCTCAGCTCTCCTAGGGCTTGGGAACATGAACTTTATTTCACTCTAACAGATGAAATGGAGTCTGAGGTCAAAATGGCAGTATTTAGGTGCTTTTGCCTGCTCCCTTCAAGACCAACTGCTTGGAAGAGGCTTAGACCAAAATTATTTGGAAAGGACACTTTCCAACCTGTTGACCTGTCTGCAGGCTGTGCAGTATGCTCTGGATTTTGTGAGCTGTCACCTCATGTTGAGCTGGGTCTAGGTAATGCAGCTGTCTTTCAGTCATTTCTCTTCCTGTAAGTTTCCCTTACCCATATGCCTGTAAGCAACTCCAATAAAACTCACCAAGGTGGACGTTGGTGGTATTGGTACTTTGGTCTGTCGTGGTCCCCCTATCGGGGGTTAGTAGATGTGTGTGCTGTCTACCCAGGGAAAGTTTTGTCACATAACACTGGTACACAGCTACTTGTTTATTATAATTGATATGTGGGTACAGGTTTTTTTCTGTTTTTGAGATGAGCCTTGAATCAAAAGGATGACCTTGAATTTCTGATTTCCCTGCAGCCACCTTTGGAGTGCTGGCATTGGTTTGTGTGGCACTAGGGATCAAACCCAGGGCTTCATGCAAGCTAGATAAGCACCGTACTAACTGAGCTACATCCTGAGACCTGATACATTTTCTTTTTTCTTTCTTTTTCAAGATAGGGTAGCCCTGGAACTTACCCTGTAGATCAGGCTGGCCTCGGAGTTACAGGCAGAGATCTGCCTGATTCTGCCTCCTGAATGCTGGGATTAAAGGCATGGCCACCACCACCCAGCCCTAATACAATTTTAACCCACTAGCCTTGTGAAATTTGTTATATAGCAATAGGACCTCAAAAGAGCAGTACCCTAGATACATATAGGTCAGCTATTTAGAAATTGGAAAAATCTATTCCTCCACCACTGGGATTAAAATCTATAGCAGAGCTGGGGACTTGCTGAGTTTGTACAAGGCCCTCGTACTGCCAAATAAAAATAAAAAGTACAGGGGCTGGAGAGATACTGCTCAGTAGTTAAGAGCATGCCCTGCTCTTGCAGAGGACCAAGTCCAGTTCCCAGCACCCACATTCGGTGGCTCACAACCATCTGTAATGAGATCTGGTGTCCTCTTCTGGCCTGCAGGCATATATGCAGGCAGGACACTGTATACATAATAATAAACCTAACCTAACAAAACAAAACCCCAAAATCTCACAAAAAAAAAAAAAAGAGAGAGAAAAGTTGAGAAGTCTGACGGCCAGTGGTGAAGCATGCCTTTAACCCCATCTCAAGTGCTGAAATTTCAGGCCTCAGCCACTGCAATAAGTGGGGTTGAAGTTTTTTGTTTTTTTAAAGATGTATTTATTATGTATACAGTGCTCTGCCTCCTTGTAAACCACTATGTGGTTGCTGGAAATTGAACTCAGGACTTCTGAAAGGCTAGCCAGTGCTCTGAGCCACCTTCTGGTCCTGTTTTTTTTTTTTTTTTTTTAAACAGGACCTCATTTTGTTACCCTGGATCTCACTATGTAGAACAGGCTGGCCTCAAACTTACAGAGATCCACGGGCCTTAGCCTTCTGAGTGCTGGGTTAAGTCTGCACCACCACACAGAGTGATTTCATTTCTGCATCATCAGCAGTTTCCCAGCAGCCTTGGGTGGGGGTAGTGTCTGTCCTGGGAAGCTGTTGACAGCATTGTCAGACCAACTGGGACTTGGGCTGGTGAGGAAAGACAACTAACCTGGACCATTGCTCTAGATTATTTTCCAGGGCTTCTTAGACTTCTGATCATCTCTGGAATAAGTCAATGTGCTTTAGTAAATAGGTTATTGTGGGCTGGGAATAGTGTGTGCTCACCGGGGGTGACTCCCCAGCATGACCTCATGGTCATCCAAAATAGCTTTATTGGGTGTAGTTCACATACCCTTTACTTCACTTACATTTTTCTTTGTTTTCAGACAGGGTTTCTCTGTGCAGCCCTGGAACTTTCTCTGTAGACCAGCCTGGCCGCAAACTCAGAAATCCACCTGCCTATGTCCTTCACGTGCTGGGATTAAAGGTGTGCACCACCAAACTCAGTTTTTTGTCTTTTGAGTTTTATTGTTATCATATTTAAAGATTTTGTTTTTTGGGACAGGGTCTCACTATATAACCCTGGCTGGCATAGAACTTGGTATTAAAGGCATGCACTGTTAAGCGCCCTACAAACCTTATTATGAGTATTATTGTATAAATGTGGACACACACATACATCATGGTGTGAGCATGTATGGAAGTTCCCAAAAGGTCCAGGAATTGAAGTCAGATGATGAGGTTTATGCAGCAAATGTTTTTACCTGCTGAGTCATATTGCCAGACTTTTAAAGTTTTTTTTTTTTAAATGTATGAGTGTTTTGCCTGCATGTATGTCATATACCACATGCACGCCTGGTGCCCATAAAGGACAGAAGAATGCTCTGACTCCCCTGGAACTGAAGTACAGATTGCTGTGGGCTACCATGTGGGTGTTTCCAATCAAATCTGGGTCCTCTGGAAGAGCAGTCAGTGCTTATAACCACTGAGCAATCTCTCCAGAACCCACTCCGTTTTTTTGTTTTGTTTTGTTTTGGAGGCAAATCCTTACTATGTCACGCTGCCTGACCTGGAACTTGTTACACAGCTCAAGCTGTTCTCAAACTCAGAGACTGGCCTGCTTCTGCTTCTGGGATCCTGGGATTAAAAGTGTGAGCCATTAGCACTCCTTGCTTTATTTTTGCTTTTAATTATGTGTATGTATACATCTGCATGTGCACATGGGTGTCTGTGCACATGTGCATTGTCTGCACATGTGTGTGGAACCTGAGCAGGCCAGAAGAGGCCATAAAATTTCCTTCAGGTTGAGTACAGGTAGTTGCGAGCCAGCTGAGACAGGGGCTGGCAAAGAACTATGGTCCTCTGGCACAACAGCAAATGCTCTAAACTGCTAAGCCATCTCTCCAACATCTGAATGTCAGCTTTTAAATCTCAAAGAACTCCAAAATTAGTCTTTGTGGGCCTGCCACAAAGACTATCCCCCTCTATCATGTCACCTCTTTCGGAAGGAAGGGGTGGAAGTACACTCCCTCTTCTCTGGGAGACAAACCTGGATTAGCTAATAAAGGTCACATCTAGCCAAGGGTGACAGGAGGGAAACATGTTTAGAGGAGTACATGAAGGTATAAATAAGGCTCTGATTATAGAGCCGTGTGGGTGTGCTAGGACATAAAAAACTTGGGTGGTGCACACCTATTACCCCAGCTCTTGAGGCCAGCCTGGAATACAGGAGATCCTGTCTCAAAAAACAAAAATAAGGGGGCTGGAGAGATGGTTCAGTGGTTAAGAGCACTGGCTGTTCCTCCGGGAGTCCTAGGTTCAATTCCCAGCACCCACATGGCAGCTTACAACGGTCTGAAACTCCAATAAAAAAACAAAAACCTGAGTGCTGCAGAGATGACTCAGCAGTTAGCACTGGCTGCTCTTCCAGAGGATCTGGGTTGAATTCCCAGCACCCACATAGTGCTCACAACCATCTCCATCTCCAGTTCCAGGGGATCCAGTGCCTCCTTCCTGCCTCACAGGGTACCAGTTGCACAGATGTACTCCCATTCATAGACATTAAGAAAAAAAAAAAATCCTAACTTCCCAAAGATTCAAGGATGCCTTTTTTCATATTCTTTCCTTCCTTTACATTTTCATAAATTTGTATGTATGTATGTATGTATGTATGTATGTATGTATGTATGTGCATAGCACAACACACATGCCAAGGTAAGGAGACAACTTGTGGGAGTTGGTTGTCTCCTTATACCATGGGGGTTCTGGGAATGCAATACAGGTCGTCAGACTTGACTCCAAACAGCTTTAACTTCGGGGTCATCTCACCTGCCCTTCCCTTCTGTGGCTTTTAGAGACATTATCTACAGCTATCCTTGGATGCATGCAGCACATCTTCCATCTTTGGTCTCCAAGTGCTAAAATGCTGGATTACAAGTGTGCTTTGCACAGCTGGCTAGGATGTGCTAAATTTTAAGTCTCCCTGGGAATTAATGCTAATTGATCTGGGATCTAAACTTAGAGGAATTGCTTTACAGGTTGATGTGAAGACTGACAAATACTCCGGCAAAACTTACTAGGCATTCAATAACAACGTTTCCTAATAATAACTAACAATTGTTATTAATAGAAGTATTTCAACTAAGAGGCGCGATTTGGGTGGAACCCTGGAGCGGATGGAGCTGGGAAAGGCGGTGAGCAGGAGTGAGGACATTCCAAGGCAGGCGTGGGTTTCCTGAGCCTGGGGCCAAGCCCTTCAGGAGTCTGGGGAAGGCCTGGGACCGGAAGGTGGGGGCGTGGAAGAGGACGGAAGCTCACCCCTAAAGTGTCCCCCCTCCCAAGACCATCACGGCCCCCCATAGTAGGGAGCGCCCTCTGGCGGTGGAGCAAGTTCCACTCTGCCTTCCCCATGAATGAGAAGCTGCAGCCTGCTGAGCGCGAAGCCGGAAAGTAAGGTAGTGAAGGAGCCAGGACAGGACCTGGCAGCCACCACCAGACCTCTAATGGATCTTCGGGCCGCGCTGGCAGCCTGCCCCCAGGGCCGCTGCTGTTTTGGCTTGCCTCCGCCCTTCCCTGCCTTCCCGACTGCTCTCTCTTCCTAGGGCAGCCCCAGCATCCGAGGTGCCCTGCATACCTGCCTTGGCCAATTGTAACCTTCGCACTCTGTAATTCTTAGGCTCCAGCCAGAGACCGGGCCGGGAAGCCAGCTAGGCAGAGACGGAGGCTGGCGGGTGGTCAGAGTTAGCCCCAAGTTACATGTGGGAAGCGGTGGCTATGACGCAAGTTTCCAGGGGGCCCGGATCGGCTCGAAAGGGAGCGCGCCAGAGCGGCTCGGTTCAGTGCAGTGGCACTCATGAAAAAGCAAAAGCCCGAAGCACGCACCCGAGGCAGCCTTCCCCTTTGCTGCTGCAGCCCCGCCCAGCGCGCGTCCCCCAGGGCAGTAGTGCGCACAGACCCTGCGCTGGGCAGTCCCCACTGGACCCTGGGCTGCACAGTCTGGGATCCCGCGCTGTGGCAGGCCTTTTTTTTTTTTTTTCTTTCTTTCTTTCTTTCTTTTTAGCTATGCTTGCCAACCTGTCAGCTGATGGACCTCATCACCCATAGTGGCGCATGTAGCTGGGCCGCTGTTCACTCCATCCACATCGCGTCCCTCACAGTCAGCTGGCGACCGGGAACCCCTGATCCCGGGGTTAGGTCTGCAGACCCAGGTTGCAGTCGGTCGCAAGGAGCCTGCGCCCTTCTAGCCCCGGCATCCAGCCGCCCGTGGGGGGGCGCTGCAAATAGTCCTTTGTTTACATGCAATTCCTTACTCCGCGGAAGGAGGCCGGGGGAGTGCTGAGTTTTCACCAGCTGTTTCCCGCCTTGAAACAGACATCTGATCAGCTGCAAACACACACACATACACACGCCCGGGGAGGCAGGCTGGAGAGACCTCCCTCCCGCCCCTCCCGCCCGCCTCCCTCCCCTCGCCGCTGCTGCCGCCGCCAGCATCTGGGACCGGCCGATTCTGCACCTCCGTCTGGCGCTGCCCTTTGATTCGGATTTCCATCTTGCATTCTCCGGCTGACCGCGAGACCTGGCTCGTGCAGAGAAGGGGGGCCTATCGCTATGGAGTATTTCATGGTGCCCACTCAGAAGGTGCCCTCTTTGCAACATTTCAGGAAAACAGAGAAAGAAGTGATAGGAGGGCTCTGTAGGTGTGTACTGCTCCTCCCCCCCAACCCCTTCTTCCCATTGCAGCCCCCGGCCAGCCCGCTCGGGCGGGTGCGCGTGTGCGCACGCATGGCCCGCGCCTCCGTCCTCTCTCGCCTTTCTTAGCCACCGGGTCGGCTGCAGTCTCGTGTGCCCGGCTCGCGGTGCCTGGGGACCCTCTTCCCTGGGAACATGGGGACCCCGAAAGGCCCTGGCCACTTTTGTCCGCTGCAGGCGGGCAAGTCGCGACGTTTGTAAATTGCAAACAGACCCACGTGGTGCTGCAGCAGTCCCGGCCATGCTTGCTGCTGGTGGCTTTCACCCCGCGCTTCCTCCTCCCCCGCCCGCTTTGGCTTCCTTCCTTTCCCTGCTTCCTCGCGCTTTCTGGGAACCCTCTTCTAAGGATATTTTCGGGGGTCCAGGGCATGCCTGAGGACATCTACAATGCAGCCATGCCGCGGCTTCAGGATGGGGGGGGGAGGCGGGGAGCCGGGTGGTGTGAGCGTTTGCAGAGAGCAGGGCTGCAGCAGGGTTGGGGGTGTGCTCGCCTGGGACTGAGGGCCGTACGTGGACCTGTAGTGGCCGCGCTGCCAGTAGGGAAGTCGCGGTCCCCCACACGTTGGCACTCACTAGCCTGCTTGCCCGCCGCCCGCGCCCCGGCGCTGTTTACTAGCGAGGCCTGGACGTGACTCTGCAGCCCTCTTGGAGTAGGCGGACCTCTGCGCGCGAGGCCTCGCGGGAGCTGTAGTTCACCATGCCGGGTCGGTGCTGCATTGTGGGACTTGTAGGCGCTTCGGGGCCACGCTTTACTTGCACAAAGCTCTGCTATAACCAACTGGGTGGGCTAGGTAGGCCAGGTGATGAAGCGTACCTGAGTCTGCTTCTAGGTTTTAGTCTATTCCCTGTTTCATGTGGGTCTCCTCTGCAAATTTTGCGGCCCCACGTCTGTTAACTAATCATAAATGCAAAGCGTTGAGTCTCCTGTCCGGGTGGGTGGTCTGCAAACTCCCTGTCCCTAGACACCGCTTAGTGAGCTTGGCCTTACTTAGGTTGCCCCAGATCTATCCACTATCAAATCGCGGCCAACCAGTGGCCGAATCACTCTGGACTCTTGTTAAATGCTCAGCCTGGAGCTTCTGTTGGTCGACCCTGGTATGCATTCATTGAACCCTACAAGCCGGCTGGGTCGGGGCGGGGATGGTGGTGGTGCACGCAAGGAGATGTTTCTCCAGCGCGCTTAAGTTTGAAACCTAGGATCCCTTTCCTGCCTGCCGCGCTGCTAGCGTAATGGCTCCCCAGGGCTGGGGCCACGTGCTCCAACACCCCAGGGCTGGGGTTGAAAGAGGAGGAGCCCGCTGAGTGGCCCAGGCTGGTAGACAGCAATGCTTGTGGGGCAGGTTGCTGCATAGGTATAAAATCTTTCAAGTTCAGAGCCAGTATCTAGGGGATAGGTAGATGGCCTGTTTATGAATCTATCAGATGTCAGCCCTCCTGTGATCCCCCTTCCTCACCCTCAGCAGGCACTTGGACAAGGCCCACCTGGAGGGCCCAGCAGTGGTACAAAATAGCAACAACAAAACTAAATATTCTGGGGACTCACTTGCTAGGACATTCTCATTGAATCATAACAATCTTGTTGTGAGTTGATTTATTTTTTGGTTTCCTTGTAAAAATGGATATAGAAGCTAAGAAAGGGATCAGTTAGAGCAAATGGTACAGCCTACTTGAGCCCTAGTTTGCTGTAGTGCTGGCTTCTCTGAGCTGGTCTGGGTAATGGGGAGTGTGGTTTGATGTGCTCTGAATTCCAGAGAGGTCATTCTGGTTCTGATCCTGCATAGGCTTGAGATAGTTGGGGCTTTTGGTTGCTATGCCTGAACCTCTGAGTGCTCTGGTTTTGCTCTGTCCCTTTCTCCAGTGGGTCCCCTCTCCCCCATATTGGAGGAAGGTAGTAGACATCCCCCAGTACTGACTGTTGTCAGGTCTAGTGATTGAAGTACCATAACTTGCCAATAGGTATGCAGGTTCTCAGCCTGTCCTGTATTCAGTTGTTGGCTGTTCACTGGAGTCCCAGCCTCTATGTGTGTTCTTTTTCAGCTGGAGCCACAGCTGGGAGGGCCTGTCCAGGATAGAGTGTGGGTTGGGCAGAACATTAGGGTGGATTGTCTCTGGTTTGTCTCAGGTTATTGGACTTTGCTCCACCCCTCCCTGTCTAGCTAGGTTCTCTCTGTCTGATTCCTATTCCTCCTGGGCTATCTAAAAGGAGCTGTATGGCACAGTGGCACCCTTCGAAGTTTTGCTTGAAGTTTTGGACCTGCTGCCTAATTAGATATAGGAAGTGCCTAGAAGGTGAAATTCAGACTCTGAAAAGTGGTGGTTTCTGTACTTTTAACTGAATGTGTATGTACTGGTGTGCCTGTGTGTGTGTGTGTGTGTGTGTGTGTGTGTGTGTGTGTGTGTGTGTGTGTGGGTGTGTGAGACTGTGCTTGTAAGTGTGTGTGTGTAACCGTGTGCTTGCATATGGAGGCCACAGGTCAGTATTGTATAACTTCTTTAGTTGTCTCAGTTCAGCACCAGATGAATTAAAAAAAAAAAAAAAAAATGAAGCCAGTCATTGGTGGCACACACCTTTAATCCCAGCACTTGGGAGGGAGAGGCAGGTGGATCTCTGTGAGTTCAAGGCCAGCCTGATCTATAGAGCTAGTTCCAGGACAGGCTCCAAAGCAATACAGAGAAACCCTGTCTCAAAAAACCAAAAGAAAAAAAAAAAAGAGGACATGACTGCTCCTTTATTGTAGATATGAGGGAGCGAGGGAGAGAGTAGCCAGAGGCATCTTAAGGGTCCAGACTGAACCAGGCCAAGAGAAGGCAGGAAGGACAGGTGAGGAAGAGAAGGGGTAGGGAGAACCCAGAGACAAAGAGAAAGAGGCCAGTAGCCAAAATGGCTGAAGTAAAGTAGGGATCCGAGGCTGGAGGTGGGTGTGCCAGCCAGGATGACTCTAACAGGTACTAAGGGATGTTGGCAGGACCTGGTGACCAGCATGTCTTCTGATATGTTAAATAAGCGCCTCAGCCATTTGCCCTGAGTTTGAGAACTAACATCCTCCACCTTATTTATTTATACTTTTATTTAATTTTTTAAAATTCCAAATTTTAAGAATGTTATGGGTGTTTTGCCTGTGTGCATATGTGTGTACCACATGTGTACCCTATCCTCAGTGGCCAGGAGAGGGCATCAGATCCCCTGGAATTGTTACAGTTGTGAGCAGCTGTGTGGGTGCTGGGAATCAAACGTGGTTCCTCTGGAATAAAAGTCAGTTTTCTCTTAACCATCTCTCCAGCCCAGATGTGTATCCTAGAATGGCCTCAAATTTGGGATCCTCCTGCCTCCTCTGTAGCATATCCTACTGTTTGTAAACTACCACAACCAGCATCTTGTCCTTGTTTTTTGGTCTTGAACTGAACCTTGGGCTCACCAATTTGGTGCCCCTGCCTGGCTGTTAAGGAGCTCCAGGGACCCACCTGTCTCACCCCACCCCAGCTCTGAGGTTGCAGATGCAGGGGATCAGAATTCATGTCCTCTCCTTATCACCCCACCCCCTTTATAAGTGATAGGTTCTCATTTAGTCTAGGTTGGCCCCCAACTTGATTGTAGGCTAAGATAACCTTGAAACACCTGATCCTCCTGCCTCTATCCACCAAGTGCTAGAGCTTCAAGCATGTGCTGTTACCCTGGATATTTTGTAAACCCTTTAAAATCTCCTTTAAGGGCTGGCAAGCCGACTTTGTGGGTAAAAATCCCTGTGGACAAGCCTAATGCCCTGAGTTTAATCCCTCAATTCTGCAGGTAGATTGAAGCCAGCCTGGTCTACATAGCAAGTTCCAGGACAGCCAGGACTACATGGAGAGATCCCATCTTAAAAGAAAAAAAGAAGGTGGCATCATTAGAGAGTATTAAGAACTTTGGCAGGGGCTGGAGAGATGGCTCAGCTGTTAAGAGCATCGACTGCTCTTCCAGAGGACCTGGGTTCATTCCTAGACCCACATGACAGCTCACAACTGACTGTAATTCCAGTTCCAGGGGTTCTGACACCCTCACACAGACATGCATACAAGCAAAAACAAAACAAACAAAATCAATGCACATAAAAATTATGAAAATGAATTGCTTTCATAAGAGAGAGAGAGAGAGAGAGAGAGAGAGAGAGAGAGAGAGAGAGAGAGAGAGGGAGAGAGAGATTTGGCATGACTGGGTGGCAGAGGCGGGTGGATCTCTGTGAGTTCAAGGCCAGAGAGTGAGTTCCAGGATAGCCAGGGCTGCATGAAGAAACCCTGTCTCAACAAAAAGAAAAAAGAAAAAAAAAGAAAAAAAAAGGAAAAGAACTTTGGCGTGTTTGTTTGTTTTCTGGTCATGTGTTTACGAAGCACAAGCTTGATGCTGAGGTTAAGGACATAGCAATGAGTGAATCCTGACCCCTGTCCATGGCAGTTCACCTATTCAGGATGCTGAAGGGTTTTGCCAGCTTCTTGAGAGGCTGGGTACCTGGGTAAAAACCTCCAAGGAAACAGGTTCCTTCTCACCCTCTTGCTATACTAACATTTCCTTTGATTTCTATTAGACTTCACCATGACCCTGCATAAGGCAGTATGGCCACTTTTTGAAAGTGGAGAAAACTGAGACAGGGAGCTTTCAATGGCTTGGGTTCCACAGCTAGCAAATGTCAATGCTGTTGATGCCATTTGTACTTTGTGCTGGCTACCCTGCCATGGTCTGAATTTGCTGGAGAAGAGATGCTTGTGACAGGAACCACTTGGGCATGGTATGTCCTTGGGCAAGGGGAGGGTGGCAGGTTGGTCAGGCAGTGGGCCTGTGATAGAGAAAGAATACCTCTCTTGGTGGTGGTGGTGGGGGTGTTGTCTCTCTCTCTCCCTCTCCTGGGTATGGGAGAGAGTCCGTGTGGCCTTGCCTGCGTTTGATTGTGGACATAGGTGTTTTACAGATGCTAAGCAGGTTTGGGCCATGTGAAAAGAAAGTTGGTGGCAAGTTAGATGGTGATAGGGATACTTGGCCTTAGGCTGGGCTGGATGAGGAGGATCCAGATGTGAACCACCACCTGCCTCCTGCTCCAGAGCATCTGGTTAGGATGCTGCCATTCTTTACAAGGGATAGTGGTTCTGCTCTTAGAACTCATGGCTGGGTGGCCTAACTCTCTTTCTTGGCCATCAGCTCAGTTCCTTATTCCTGAAGCCAAACAACCCTGATTAGTAGCAATCTCACTGCTATTACAGGCAAGAGCTCACCCCATGCTCAGCAGTCTCACTGCTTACCAAGGGGACTCTAAAGGTTTTTTTGGGGGGGTGGGCGGGTTGGGACTTTTCCATGTAATTACTCACTAATTTGCTTTTGTAAAACCAAGAAAGAGCTGTAGGGAAATTCCAGGCATATATGCAAGAAAATATTTTTCTAGTGCAGTATCACCTGGAAGTGACTGGTGTGGGGTCAGTGATAGGGATAGCTGATTTGCATTCCATCATCATAATTTCGGGTCAGCTCACATTCTACCCACTAGGGCACCTAGCTGGCTTACTTACATTCCCCCAGTTATAACCGTTGGTCAGCGTGCAGCCTGTAACTGTCAGCTAGAGCTTTCCTGGCTGTTTGGACGAGGCATTGGGGCAGTCCCAAATCTCCATGCAGAATTGTAGCTTTGCAAGGACAGTTTCTTTCCTCAAAGCTAAGTCCAGGGATGACCATGTAAACTAGCAATTGGTTCCGGAGCAAGGAGGCTGGGTGGAAGGTTTTGAGGAGTCCGTCGAGGGACCTATGCACTGTCTGGTACCCAGTGGGAGTTCTGTGATGGACCCTTTCAGGGCTGGGGCTGGAGATTTCCTTTGGGCTTTCCAGTTAGTGCATGCCCTGGGGGATGGCAAAGGCTGAGGTTAGCTCTCAGAGCTGCAGTTTCAAGGGTAGCAGAGTTGATGGGAACTGCAGGGGATTGCTTGGAGCTGTACCCTGTCCTGCCAGCCCACCAGGTATGACTTAGGGTGAGTCTGCACTTGCGGGTCAGTTATACACACTTAGTTGTGCAGCCTCTGATTATGTATGAGCACACACAGTTGTAGGAGCCAGCTCTGCCTTGTTCTGGCTGTCTACACAGCACAGAGCCATATCTGGTTCATTATTGCAGCAAAAACTAGGGAGAAAGAAGTCCGAATAATAAGACTAAGCCAGGCATGTGATAGCACCTGTAACCCCAGCACTAGGAAGGCAGAGGCAGGTAATCTCTTTGAGTTCAAGGCCAGCCTGGCCTACAGAGAAACCCTGTCGTGGAAAAAAAAATACAGAAAAGAAAATGAAACCTTGTCACAAAGAAGAACAGCAACAACAATAAGAGTTAGCATATAACTACTTGGTGCCTGACCCCCCTTTACTGGGGAAGCCGGCCAGTAGTTTATGGAATGGTATAGAGTGTTCTGCCCTACTCTGGGGTCCCAATGCCACCTTTTACTGTAGCTGGTCCCTTCCTTTTCACCTGGGAATCAAGTGTCTTTAGCCTATTTACTGGTTCTTTGAAACAACAGGGTCTTATAGCACAGATTGCCCTTGAAAACCAATCATCCTGCCTCTACCTAGTCTTAGGATGACAGATGGATGGATGACGCTGTGCTTTTTTTTTTTTTTAAATGGAGTTCTAGGGATTAAACCTAGGACTTTGAGCATGTTAGGCAATCATTCTATCAACTGAACCATAGCCTTAACCCTGTTTATTTATTTTTAAAAATATACCCCTGTATTCTCAGGCCCTTAATACAGACTAGCCCTCAGGGTAGCCTGAGGGTGGTTAGAAGCTGTTTTGAGATCCTTGTCTTAGGTCAGTTTTAGCCTTTGGGGCATCACCAGCAGAGCCCAGAGACTGGGTGAGTTGTTGGGGAGACTCCTATATCAATCCTAGGGTGGAGTGGGGATTATAGTCACTGACTGGGTAGCTTGCTTTCTGTGACTTCTCATGTATCTATATATGTATGCATACATGCATGCAGATGTTTATAGTTATTTATATTGTTTATGTGTAGGTTGCCCACAGAGGCCAGGGTATTGATTCCTTGGAGTTGCAGTTATGGGGAGATCCGAGCCACCTAATGTGGGTTCTGGGAACCAAACTGAGGTTCTTGAGAAGACCAGCAGGAACTCTTAGCTGTTTAGCTGTCCCCAATCCCCACCAACCACTTTTGAATTTTGAGACAGGGTCTCATGGAGTCAACCTGGGCTGACTTTGAACTTGCTTTGTGGTTGAGGATGGTCTTGAACTTAACCTTCTGCCCTTGCCTCCCAAGTGCTGGTATTACTGGCATGTTGCCACCATGTCCAATGTCTCATCTCTCTTTTTTTTTTTTTTTTGGAGACAGGAGTCTTCCTGTGTAGCCCAGGCTAGCCTTGAAACTCCTCTTCCTGCTCTAGCTTCCTAAGTGCTAAAATTATAGGTATGTGCCATCATATCCGTTCTGTCCCTTCTTATCCCCCAAAGACCGTGGGATTCACCTACTTACTGCGGAGCCTTCATCTTACAGGGCCTACTGGCTCCAGAGGCGGTGTGTTCAAGGCCAGACTCTAAGGACTGAGGAGCATCTCCGGCTAGTCCTGCTTTGAGTCCTTTCTCCTTCTCGATGTCCCATTGCTCTCCTTTTGGGGCTGAGAGAAGGGAGGGGCCCTGGCCTGAAGCAGGGAAGCTGGACCTCCAGCTTCGACCCTAAGCTCTAAGTAGGGAAGTCTTATCTGTCAAGTGGGAGACCTGGGCTTCCTAAGGTTCTATGGGACATGTACGGGGGAGAAGGTTATGTACTCTGGGTGGTATGTGGTCCTGGACTTCTGGGCCCTCAATGAAGGGACCTGGCTTGATGAAGTGGAATGGGGATGCTTTGTCCTCAAGCCCCCTGCAGTGGCTGATAGGGAACTCATTCCCAGCCGTCCATCCTTTCTGCTGGGAGAGGAAGCTGAGGCCCTGGAAGGGGCAGGGATGTTCCTAGGGTCTTTCAGGGGGCTGAGGCAGGACAGATGGGGTGGGCTGGGTGGGGCCGGACAGGCTTCAGCTGTTCCCAGCTGTTGCAGATGTGTTTCCCTCCTGAGCTGCTGTGCAGCCCGTTTTCCCTGGGGATAGAGGCAGGAGCCAGCTCAGTGCAAGAGAGTTAGATCTTGCACACCCTTGACCTCAGCCTCCACATCAGTGAGGTGAGAAGTGTCAGAGGCCTCTTTTCCCAGACCCACGGGTATATGGTCCCTTGGCTGTATCTTGGAACAGGTCACCCTGGGAGGGCCCCCTCAGGAAGAAGCCAGGGCTGTGGCTTTGGGTGGGGCCGAAGGCCTCTGCTGAGAGCGCAGCATCTGGAAGCCATCAGGCCAGGGGCAGGAGGGGGAGTTGCAGGGGAGGGTTGAGAAGGGGGGGCATACCTCCTCCAGGCCACACACAGGCCCACCCCTTGGGAGCTGTGGCGTTGGCCCTCTACTGCTGGCTGCCTTCTTTCTCACCCTGCTGGCTAGCTGCTCCTGCAGCATGTGGTAACATTCTCCACAGCATGCTGGGAGCCTCACTTTTTTATGCAGAGTGAATCTGCCTTGGAGTGGGTCAGGTTAAAGCAGAACTGTCTGTCTGTCCCCAAGGGTGGTTGACCCTGTATCCCTACTGGAGTGACTGCTGCCTATCTTGTCCTTTATAGAATCTCATAGTGGCTGGGGTTGCAGTTTTAGGCTTTAGGCTGGAAACAGCTGTGCTAGTGGGCAGGACAAGGGATGTCTTCTCAGGACTGGTGACAAGGTATGAGCTACTGAAGGTGGTCCAGATACATAGCAAGGAGCTTTGAAGTACCTCAAGAGCAGGTGTCTCTGGTTGCTGTCTGGGTCCTCTTGCATTAGAATCATAGGGATTAGCCATGCAGGTTTCTGGGCCTTCCCTGCCTGGCTAGGTAGATATTAGAATGGCAGGTAGACCTGCATAGTTGTGAACATGTGTATTTTGATACCCTGGCACCGCTAAGCCTCTCTTCTAGAGGAGAGAATTCTGGGAAAAAAGCCAGGGAAGAGATGGGTTCTTAAAAGACCACCCATGTCCTAGGCAGCTGATTTAGTCCAGTGGGTGTCCCAGGGCACACACAACCCTTGTCATCTGCGGGGCTGACCTGCCAGAGTCCCTCAGGCACTGTTTATAGTGGGGAAGTGATGCAGATTATATCCAGGGCCCTCTGGTGATGAACTATGAGGACAGGGGCCTCCTGGGGGTACAGTTCAGAGGACATGTATCCCAAATCTTCTGTTCTCCCCGGCAGCCTTGCTAACATTCCACTGACCCCTGAGACCCAGCGGGACCAGGAAAGGCGGATTCGGCGGGAGATTGCCAACAGCAACGAACGGAGGCGCATGCAGAGTATCAATGCAGGCTTCCAGTCCCTCAAGACCCTCATTCCCCACACAGATGGAGAGAAACTCAGCAAGGTGGGCAAGAGCAGGGAGGGCTTCCTGGAGGAGGTGTTGTGCTCTCATGGGGAGAGGACCATCAGTCTGATTCTTTCCCTCCTGCTCTCAGGCAGCCATTCTCCAGCAGACGGCAGAGTACATCTTCTCTCTCGAGCAGGAGAAGACTAGACTCCTGCAGCAGAATACACAGCTCAAGCGCTTTATCCAGGTACCAGATGGAAAATCCTCCCCACAGTACCCTGCCCCCTCTTCTGTGTGTGCATCTCCTAACCAAACCATTAGCTTGGGATGCATGTATGACAGTCAGCCTCCCTTGCCCACAGAACCTGCCTACATCTGTGAAGAACAGAAAGCAGCCATTCTTCCTTTCCTGGCATTTGGCTACTTGGTGGATTTGCAGGGTGGATTCCCCAGTATGAGTCCACCTGTCTTGGGTAGATTTGGGAGGCTTGTAGTAGAGTTCTGTGACCTTTGAATGTGTTATGGGTGTGTCAGCTCACTCACCAACCTCTTGGGGTTCCCAGGAGCTTAGCGGCTCATCCCCCAAGCGGCGTCGGGCAGAAGATAAGGATGAGGGCATTGGCTCACCTGACATCTGGGAGGATGAGAAGGCTGAGGACCTCAGGAGGGAGATGATTGAGCTTCGGCAGCAACTGGACAAGGAGCGCTCTGTGAGGATGATGCTGGAGGAGCAGGTGAGGCAGCGCCCTCTGCTGGCAGGTGTGGTGTGCAGGCAGAGAGGATGGATTCTCTGGTCTTTTCTGTTCTCTTCCTCCCTTCAAATACTTTCAAGAATGCCTGTTCTTGACCTGGCCTAGGAGTAGGCACTGCTCAGCAGGGTCTCCATTTGCATAGGAGTGAAAAGCATTAGTCAACGGTTCTTTCTTTTTTGTAAGTATATGTATTTTATGCATATGAATGACCTGTCTTCACGTGTACCCGAAGAGGGAGTCAGATCCTGTTACAGATGGTTGTGAGCCACCATGTGGTTCCTGGAATTGAACTCAGGTCCTCTGGAAGAGCAGCCAGTATTCTGAATTGCTGAGTCATCTTTTCAGCCCCTCTTCTTTTTCTTCTTTTCTTTTGTTTTGTTGTGTTTTTCGAGACAGAGTTTCTCTTTGTAGCCCTGACTGTCTGAAACCTTTCTTTCTCCCTTCCTCCCTTCTTCCCGCCTTCCCTCCCTCCCTCCCTTCCTTTCTTTTTTAAATTTTTTCTTAAAGGTGTTAGAATGCAACAGAGGGCTGGGGAGTTTAGCTCATTTATGACTGCTTAGTACATAAGTTGTGGGCGTAACGCGCAGCATGCACACTCAAACACTGCCGCTGAGAAAGACTGTACAGGAGCTGTGGCACTACGAAGGGTTTGACTTGGCTTCTCAGGGTGTGCCCCATGGTTTCTATAAGGAGACCAGCTATCTGTCAGGCAAGAAAGGACAAGGTGGGAACAGTAGGGACAGAAGTTTAGAGTGAAGTAGGGAGAGCCTTTGGTGTGTCCTGAAGGGGGCGCTCTCTGCCAGGGTTTAGGGTGGCCCTGTGCCCAGGCCTGAGGTTTTAGTGGATAAGTGGCCTTTGCAGCGGGTAGAGCAGGTGTGACCCTGCCCCACCTCTGAGTGCTGTGATGTTTCCCTTACAGGTGCGCTCCCTTGAGGCCCACATGTACCCGGAAAAACTCAAGGTGATCGCCCAGCAGGTGCAGCTGCAGCAGCAGCAGGAGCAGGTGCGGCTGCTGCACCAGGAGAAGCTGGAGCGGGAACAGCAGCACCTGCGGACCCAGGTGAGCAGCAGATCCAGGTGGGGCCCTCAGAATCTGCAGACCACAGTGCAGGCGTGCTGAGCTTTAGGGTATCTTGAGAACATTAGAACATGGAAGAGAGTCCTCGCAGTGGTCCTTTGAAGCTTGAGCTGTTACAGTGTTTTATTACTGTGGGAAATGAGCCAGAGAAAGGTCAGATAACTGCCCAGGAGCAGGAATTTGAACCCTCTGTCTTAATCCAGGAATTGTGCTCTCCTTCCTCTTCCTTTTTTTTTTTTTTGTGTGTGTGTGTGTGTGTGTGTGTGTGTGTGTGTGTGTGGTGGTGATGATTGACTCCAGGGCCTTCTGCATGACAGGCAAGTGTTCTACCACTGAGCTACATCCCAACGACAGACTCTATATTCTTTTTTGTTTGTTTTGAGACAGGGTCTTACTTTGTAGACTAGGCTACCCTCCTCCTGCTTCTGCCTCCCAAGCGTTGGGATCAAAGGCGTGTGTGCTACCAGGCCCCTCCAGGGTGTAAACCCTGGGACAGTTATTTGTTGAGTTCCGAAGTGCTTCTTGACACAGGGAGGTGAAGGGACCAGGGGGCTGGGGTGCACAGACACTGCTCACCAGGCTGCCGTTCCTCTCATTGGTAGTGGGAGAGGGGAATGGTGGGTTATAAATTGGCAGCCCCCCCCCCCCTGCTTGATAGCTTTCTATTAGTGTAACAAGCACCTGAAATAGTCATTTTATAAAGAGAAAAAGGGTATTTTGGCTCAAGTTTTGAAGGCTTCAGACTGATTGATTGGACCTGTGGTGAGGTGATATATCATGGCAGGAATAAAACCACTCACCTCATGGCTAGAAAACTAAAGAGAGAAAAAGGAAGAAGCAGGGGTTCCTATTGTCCTCATGGAAGATATGCCTAAAGACTTCTTACTCAGCTCCATTATTTTTCCCAATTTCTTCATCATTTTCTATCTCCCCCTCCCCCTCTCCTTTCTTCTGAGACGGTTTCTCCATGTAGCAGCCCTGGTGGTCCTGGCATTCACTTGGAGACCAGGCTAGCCTTGAACTCCACCTGCCTCCTCTGCACCCCGAGTGCTGGGTTTAAAGGTGTGCTCCACTACTGCCTGGCACTAGGGCCCATTATTAGTTTATTCTCTTAAGATAGGGCCTTGCTATGGTTCCCACGTGGGCCTCGAACTCACTCACTCACCCACTGTCCCAGACTGGCCCTGAATTTGACATCGTCCTCTGACCACAGATGTGTGCCACCACACTCAGCTTAGGCCCTGCTTCACAGCCACACCAGCGACTAAGCCTTTACCACATGGGCTTTGGGGGACATTTAAAATCTACATGAGCAGATGCCTGTGAGTAAGGAAGGTTGGTGGGTGGGAGAGAGACTGAGGGCTTCTGTCTTGCAGCTTCTATCTCCTCCAGCCCCGACACACCACCCCACGGTGATTGTGCCTGCACCGGCCCCGCCTTCCTCCCACCACATCAATGTTGTCACCATGGGTCCCTCCTCAGTCATCAATTCTGTTTCTACATCCCGGCAAAATCTGGACACCATTGTGCAGGTATTTGGGCTCAGGGGAGGATGGCTTGTGGGAGGTGACTCTTGGGGACAATCCTTTTACTGGAGACTAGGGAATAGGGGGTGGAAGAAAAGTAAGATGGTTCGTATGTGTGTATGGGGGGTCAGTCTAGATGCCTGGATAGGTCCCCTTCCCTGTATTCAGGGAAAGAGACTCCTTTCTTTTTTTAATTATAATAAAGTAATTTTATTTAGTGTGTGTGTGTGTGTGTGTGTGTGTGTGTGTGTGTGTGTGTGTGTGTGAATGCGCGCATGTGCCATGGAACTTATGTAGTGATCAGAGAACAGACAGCTTGGAGGCACAGGGTCTGTCTATCATTGGGCTCAGGGGTTAAAAGGCTTATATATTCAGGTTATAAGGCTTGGTGACAAGTGCCTTTACCAACTGAACCACCTCGTAGGCCCTAAGAGGCATCTGTACTCAGAGCTTCCTGGTGATAAGTTTTAGTTCAGCTTGTGAGCCAGTCCAGAACTCTCTGACTTTATGGCTCTTTTCTGTCTGTTTTTGTATATATTGTGACATATCTTTGTATATTTGTGTAGGTGTGTGGGTGTAGACACACATTTGGGTGGTAGCCAGATGTCACTTTTGTAGTATTGTTCTTTAGCTATCCACTATGGTTTTGTTGTTTTCTTCTTTTTCCTCTCCTCCTTCTGTCTGCTCCCCACCCCCACCCCCCCAGACGGGGTTTCTCTGTGTAGCCCTGGCTGTCCTAGAACTCACTCGGTAGACCAGCCTGGTCTCACACTCAGAGATCTGCCTGGCTCTGCCTCCTGAGTGCTGTGATTAAAGGTGTGCGCCATCACTGCCTGTTTGAATTTTGAGATTAGAATCGAATCATTTTCATCTTCCCTTTCTCTCTCTAAATTCATGGCCTCTTTTTCTTCTTAATTGTTGTTGCATATACGTATATGTGGATGTACATATTTTTCTAAGTACATAGTATACCTTATTTGGTCTCTAGGATGGTACTTGTATGTATGTTTTCAGGTTGACCATTGATTTGGTATTAGACACCCAATTGGTGTACTCTTCCCTGGAGAGCATTTCTCGTGCTCTTAGTGTTCCTTAGTTGTCTGGTTTTTTTTGTGTAGGAATGAGGCCTCATAGGCTCTCCCTCATCCACTTTGGCGTGTCGTCTTTGTTTAGCCCATGACTGTACAGTCATGTTGAAGAGACTTCACTGCAAGCTCCCTGACCCTCTCCTGTTCTGCAGTGATCCCCAAGCCTTAGGTTTGGGAGTTTGATTATAGATGCATCCTTTGGGAATAGCTCCACAATCTGCATTTTCATTGTTGTGGTTTTCTTTTTTTTGAAGAACGGGTTTCTCTGTGTAGTCTTGGCTGTCCTGGAACTTGTTCTGTAGACCAGGCTGGACTCGAACTCACAGAGATTCTTCTGCCTCTGCCTCTGCTTCTGCCTCTGCCTCCTGAATGCTAGGATTAAAGGTGTGAGCCACCATGCCTGGAAATTGTGGGTTTTTTGCAACAGTCTATCTGTTGCAGAGAAGTTTCCTTGATGAGGGGCAGGGACTATACTTATTGGGCTAGATGCTAGAGAAAGATGTCCACTGTTTTATTTTTGAGAAAAGATTTTTATATATCTGTGTGTGTATTTGTAATTCCATTGATATATTCCTATTGTTCTCATGGGGGTTTACATTATTGACCTTGAAATGTCTTTGTCTCTCTCTGTTGGTTTTTCGTTGTTTGTGGTTTTGTTTTGGGTTTGGTTTCTGTATTTATTTATTTTATAATTTTGAGATATTTGTGTCCGAGGAGAAGCTACTCTATTTTGTTAAGGAAGAGCCAAAGAACCAAGAGGCAGGAAACTGTTGCTGGAACTTGATGCTCACCAATTAGGATGGGCAGCAGTGAGCCTTAGGGATCTTTCTGACCCTACCCCCCTATTACAGGTTCATGGCACCATGCATGCTTTTTTTCTTTTGGTTTTTCAAGACAGAGTTTCTCTGTGGCTTTGGAAACTGTCCTGGAACTAGCTCTAGCGCTGGCCTAGAACTCACAGAGGTCCGCCTGTCTCTGCCTCCCGTGTACTGTGCAGACTGAATTACTCTCCCCAGCACCTTTTACTTTATATGGGTTAGGTAGTACTTAGGCCTCCTTCCAGTGCTGTGAGCAAAAAAACTCATTTAGTTGTTACGGACTTCATGATATATAAACATGAGTCATGCTTGTCATTTTTTTCTTTAAATTTCATTTTATTATTATCTTATGTGTATGAGTGTTTTGCTTGTATATATGCCTGTGTACATGCATTTGTGGTGCCCTCAGAGGCAAGAAGAGTGTGTGAGGACTCCTGCTATCAGAATTATAGACTGTTATGAGCCACCACGTAGGTGTTGGGAATTGAACCCAGGTCCTCTGGAAGAGCACCCAGTGCTCTTAATCACCGAGTCCTCTCTCCAGTCCTTTCTAACATCTAGGGCTTTCTGGAAGCCAGGCCCTTCAACCCCTCTGCCTGCTTTGAAGAGTTCTGGGGTATGTGTTTTGGGGGCAGATAGCAGCTGGCTGAAGGCCTCCACTCTGAGTTTCCTAATAGACTTTCCCTTTCTGTCCAGGCAATCCAGCACATTGAGGGCACCCAGGACAAGCAGGAGCTGGAGGAGGAACAGAGACGAGCAGTTATTGTCAAGTCTGTCCGCAGCTGCCCAGAGGCACCCACCTCTGATACCGCCTCGGACTCCGAGGCCTCTGATAGCGATGCCATGGACCAGAGCAGGGAGGAACCTTTAGGGGATGGGGAGCTTCCCTGACCACCCCCCAGCCCTCCTCTCCCTCTGGGGGTCAGAGGGGGCCGGGGTAACAACAGGGAGAAACATGGGTGATTGATTGAGAAATTTTTACAAAATTATGATGTCATTTGGGTCTCTTTTATGACCTCTTTTTCAATACTGTAAGTCGACCTTTGATCGAAGCCACCCAAGCCCAGGTCCCGGGGTTGGGCGGCATAGCACGTGTGGGAGCATCGGGACTCCAGGGCTGGGCCTCGGCCCTGGGGCTGGGGAAGCTGACACAGAGGTGCCAGGCCTCTCTCGCCAAAAAGCTTTTTTTGTTTGTTTGTTTGTTTTCCTTCCATTTAAACGTGTTTTTAAGAACAGGGAAAATCAAACAAAACCCCAAGGTATTTCCTCCCTCCCCAGAGCCAGCCCAAGACTGTCAGTCTTCAGCCCTCCTTCCCTCCTCTCTTTGGATTTCTTTTTTTCTCTTTTAAGCACTTACATGGGTTGGGGATCAGGCTGGGTTGGGGCTTTCTGGGGACCCGGAGGCTACATTGTTTCTAGGTTGGGGTTTGCTGCTGCCATTCTCCTCCTCCCCTTCCCTCCCCACCTGAGACCAGAATTGGCCACACTCCCCACTTCCACCTTTCCCTCCAGGGTTCCCATCATTGACCCCAAAAATGTCTTTGTCTCTCTTTTTGTTTTGTTTGTTGTTGGTTTTATTTTGGTTTGGTTTCTGTATATTTTTTCTTTTTTCCTTTTTTTTTTTTTTTTTTTTACAATTTTGAGGTCTTTGTGTCCAGGGAGAAGCTATTATATTTTGTTAAGAAAGTGGGGGTAGGGAACAAAATACCAAGAGGCCATTGTGCCTTTGTAAAGAAACAAAATAAAATTTGTACTTTGTTTTTTAGTTTTGTATTTCTTGAGGATGTACTGTTGTGGTAACCTAGCCTGGGCTGCTTGGCCTAGACAGAGGGCTATGACTGTGAATATAATGGCACTCCTGAATTGTGTGGGAAGTTGCAGTGATGAGAGTGGGATCCTCAGTCCACGGGCTTATTTGGAATACTCTTCAACAATGGGAGGTGTGCTGGGGGTGAAGGCAGTGGTTCCTGACTTCTTTCAACTACCATGGGAGGGAAGGAACAATTAAGCCACGCTTTCTAACTACTAGAGGAAGAACTACTGAAGATGCTTGCGGGCTCTGGTAGGTTTATGAGCCTTACCTCTTCTTAAGTCTGTGTGCCTGTGTCTCTCTTCTCCCCAGTTAACAAATCCCCTAGAGATTTGTGAATGAAAAAGTCTCCAATCTTGGCTAGCACCAACAACCCGAGGATGCCAGCCCAGGGTGCTAGAAGTAGCTGAGTGTATTTGGGGGGCCAGCCCAGTGTGATAGGAGTAGCTGAGTTTATTTGGGGGGTTACTTACAGAGCAGTGGACACTCGAGGATGGCCGTGTTTTCCTGAAGTTTTTTCCTCACCCCATGCAAGTATCTATTTTATATGGCTCTCTCTATATAAAAAAAGTGTCTTATTTTATAAGTACATGTGCAGCAGAATTAATTCAGAACGGGGCTTAGAGCAGTACCTAGTGGTTAAGCAACAGAGGTGCCTACAGGTTCAGATGCATGCGCACAGATAAAATCAGGCTCCAGGTGGTGCATGCCCTTAATCCCAGAGAAACTATCTTGGAAAACAAAAACAAAAACCAAAAAGAACCGAGACTCCAGGAATGTTTGTTCCTTGTTCTTAATGGGGCTGAGGATCGTGGAGGGGGTGTGCTGATCTCAGCAAACACTGCCCGATCATGGGAAGAAGGCTGTTTTCTGTTGTCTGGCACACAATGGTGACATGGAGACTGCAAGATGGATTTGCTCAGGCTGCAGTTTAGGGGACAAATCTCCTACCCTCTGAGGCCAGTGTTCTCATCAGCATGAGGGAAGGCACCCTCTCTGTAACAAGGCCATGTAAGTGGCCGTGGCCTGCCAGTGCTCAGTTGGACCTGTTCCTTTTTGCTACCCCTGCATAGCGGGGGTTGGGGGGGGTTGCCAAGAAACTGGGTGTCGGGGTTGAAAACACTGGACTCTTACTTGATATTAAGAAGGCTCTTTATTCATCTCTTTTACTCCGGGGGGGGGGGCTGGTTTATATACCCGGGCGCCAGATGGAGGAGGGGGAAAGAGGGAAGCTGAGGGGGCAGTTTGTCATCTCAGGTTCCAAGGACTGGTTAGGGTGTCTGCAGGTGGCCCAACCCAAGGTTGCTAAGAACAAAGGCACACCTTGCCTCAGTAAGCCTGTTTTTCTTTTTCTGACGTTACAGCTGCCTGCCCTGAGGTAGAGGTGTGTGTGTGTGTGTGTGTGTGTGTGTGTGTGTGTGTGTGTGCATTCTCAGCCAAATTATGGTAGTTCAAGGGCTTTCCATTTGATTTGGGGAGGACGTTGCCCTAGTTTCTTAACCTTCTTGTGACTAGAGACCACTTTACACAATGTGGCCCACTTCTCATTTATGCTCACTCCATAGGACTAAGGTCAGAGCAGAAAAGTCAGTTTCTATCCTCAGCATGCCTCTGGACATGGACTTATTCAATACAAAGGCAGGAAAATTAAACATTTAAAAATACTTTGAGGGCAGTGGTGTTGCACACCTTCAGTCCCAGTACTTGGGAGATAGAGGCAGGAGGATCTCTGTGAGTTCAAGGCCAGCCTGGTCTACAAGGTGAGTTTTTGGAACAGCCAGGTCTAGTATACAGAGAAACCCTATCTTGAAAAAACAAATTAAAAATGATTTTAGAAATTCACAAGGCATAAAATTCCTCATTTTATAAGTGAACCTAGAGTGTGGGGGGCATGGGGGACGGTGGAAGGGGGAAGGGAGAATGGGGAGAAAATGTATAGTTCAATAAAAAGGTTAAAAAAGATAGAAAATAAATTAGAAAGGGCTATCTCAGACAATCCAATTTAAACACTGAAGTACAATTTTATTGTATATTATTAAAGAGGTGGACATTACATAATTAAAAGGAACCATTGCAGTGAAAAAAAAAACTGTAAGTGAACCAATCCATTCACAATGTTGGTAAACTTATCTATTTCCAAAATATCTCCAAAATATTTCCAAAATAACTTCAAAATAAGCCCTTTCTGTGAAGCAGCCTTGTCGTTACCACCCTCCCATCCCTTCTAGTCACTGATCTTAGTATTCAAAACAAATCAGTGGAAGGTGGTGAGATGGATCAGTAGGTGAAGGCACCTGGGTTTGATCCCAGGACCTACATGGTGGAAGAAGAGAATTATTAACTCCTCTAAGTTGTTCTCTGATGTCCATACATGTACTGTGGCGCTCAGGAGGCAGGTGGGTGGATCTGTGAATTTGAGGTCAGCACAGTATGTATATAATAATTTTAAGGCTGGCCAGGGCTACACAGTGAGATCCTGTCATACACACACACACACACACACACACACACACACACACACACACACACACACACACACACACACAAACCAAAAAAGCCGGGAGTGATGGCACATGTCACTCTGGAGGCAGAGGCAAGTGAATCACTGAGTTCGAGGCCAGCCTAGTCTACAAAGTGAGTTCCAGGACAGCCAAGATTATTCAGAAAAACTCTGTCTCAAAAAACAAAACAAACACACGAAACTGTAATTGTATTAATTGCAACCCACACTTGTTGGCTGTGAGCTTTGTTTTTTGTTTTATGGAGTAGACACCATCAGGATAGGAGCCAGTACTTTGTCAGTGTACCTCCCAGTCCGTGTTGTTGCCCTGGTATATTTCTGTTATAGTTGTGCTCTTTGCAAAGTGTTAAAGGGTCTTAGAGTATGTAGCCATTTGAGGATGGTGTCTGTAGGTAGCGTACTGCCTAATTTTTCCTAGGTATGAGGTAGTCGGCAGGACTAGCTCCATGCACCTCCTGACGGCATCAACAGAGGGCGCTGTGGACCTAGGCTGCCTGTTTCTGGCGGGACCGAGGCTCCGCCTCCTTCCGGTCTCTGCTCTAGTCCCGTAGCCGGAGGCGGGGCTTGGGGCGGAGCCAAGGGAAATACCCGTCTCTGGAAAAGCGCCGGCGCCGCGGGGGTAGGCAGTCTCAGTAGGCTGTGGAAGTCCTCGCGTGGTCGCTCCGGCCCCTTCCGGGTTTAGCCACGCCCTCAGCGCGCACTCCCCTTGGAGGGGTTCCCGCCCGCAGGCCCTCCTGGCCCCGCCCCAAGCGGCCTGTCCCGCAGACTCCGGGCGTTTCGAGGCCGCTTTAGTCGGTCAGACAGCGGTGTCGGGGTTTCTTTACCTGTGTGACTTTAAAATGTTCCAGAAGACGCCGTAAAACAGCCGAGAAATAGGTGACACACGTTTTCATACTGCACTTAATTATGTCTAGAACGTTGTCACCTCAGGGTGTGTGATGGATACCAGAACTTAGGCTCCTTCACTGTTGCGCCCCAAGCCCAGGCTCCTCTGGTGCCCGGTCGGCACGGGGACGGATGCCCGGATGCAGGAGTGACTACATTTAACACCTGTGCTTTTTTGGGGGGGAGGAGGCGCGCTGGGGTGTTAGGTAAGCCCATTTAGCCAACAATGTTTTTACGTTTTAATTTTAGTTTTTGGTTTTATTTCATATATAATTAAAATAAAAAAGACTTTTATGTACAGTATTCTGACTGCATGTATCCCTGCAGGCCAGAAGAGGGCACCAGATCTCATTACAGATGGTTGTGAGCCACCATGTGGTTGCTGGGAATTGAACTCAGGCCCTCTGGAGGACCAGCCAGTGTTCTTAACTGCTGAGTAATCTCTCCATAACTTCATTTTATAAACACTGTCCCTTAAACACCCACAAGTAAGTGATAATTCAGACTTGTCCTAACTGTGTGTGGTTGATAACCTCTTTGGTGGCTGTTTGAGATCAGGGTTGTTTACTCCTGATCTGTAGTTCTTCATTGGTCCCATTTTGAGATTCCACTAGGAATAAGTTTCTTGAGAGATGTGTTCTTTCCACTCTAAGAATGTTGTCAAGGACCATTACATTGCATCTTATTGCTTTTATAATGATTCTCAAGAAAATTCTTGTTGACTCTCAGTAGCAGGAATAATTTCATTTCTTCCTAGTGTGCAGTTTATTTTTATGAATTGGGCATGTGGTCAAGTTATGCACATGTTAGGATTTAATAGTTTTTTTTCTTCCCCTCCTAGCCTTCCATTTTGTGTTTCTTCCTGTTTCTCCTCTGCTGCTTGGTGCACTCTTGCTATATTTTATGAATTATTGTTGACATTTTTGTTTGTTTTTCAAGACAGGGACTTGCTCTGTAGACCAGGCTGGCCTTGAACTGAGAGAGATCTTCCTGCCTCTGCCTCTTGAGTGCTGGAATTAAAGGCATATGCCACCACTGCCTGGTGGCAACCATTTCAATGCTTTTCTGGTATAGTATGAATCATTATAAATATGTGCTCCTTGTACCATGGTTTGGGCAGCCCCATAAGATGTTTGAAGGATCATTTAGTGGTAGAGGAGGGGTCCTTTCCATGACCTTAGTCTCTTAGCAGTGACTAACTGGTTCCATACCAGTACATAGAGCATACGGAAACCTTAAAGCAGCTTCTTGGAGCCAGCCATCTGGCCATGCTGTCCTTAGCCTCAGAAGTTGGTCCTAGCTTCACCCTGTCCCCACCCAAGCACATCCTACTGTCCCCCTTGAGCCCATGTCTCTCTTTGGACAGTACTGTTGAATGTGTGCCATTTTTCTTCTTCATATGGAGTTGTTTACCTGGCTAGGTGAAGGTGGGTCAGACCCCACTCTGCCTTAACCTTCTCTTTTTCTGTCCTGTAGATTTGCAGGTCTCTTCTGTTGATTGACAAGAGTGTGTGCTGACTGAGAGCAGGGGGGCGGTGGGGGGGTGGGACTGGGGCCTGCAGGCAAAACTGGCCCTAAGTCTGGCAACTGTGCGAAGGAATGAACTTCTCAAATTGGCTCTCCTCCCATCACACCCCTAGCATTGAAAAAGGAACTAGGACTGACAGCTGCAACATTTCCTGAATTAGATGCCCCAAATCAGGGATGACTCCAGGATGCAGTCTATCTTAAGATTAAACAGACAACATCAAAGTGGTTGGAGATTGTGTGCTCTTCGAAGAACAGAGGTTATCTTCAGCAAAGTGTCTCCTGGTGACATCTGCTCTGTGCTGCTGAAGATAATGCTCTGAAAACTGTGGCTGCATAGAGAATTGAGAAAAATGTACTGTTCTATTGTAAGAAAAGGAAATACCACCGAGGCTGGACAGATAGGGTGGCTTCCTTGCCATCAAGGAATGGCCCTGCGCTTTCTCGGTAAGATACTGAGATGACAGGTAGGAAGGAGAGTTGTAGTTCTGGTTGGTTCTAAGTCCTCACTGTATTCAACAGTGGAACCATTTTTCTGTAACATTAAGCCTATCATCACAGTAGATATTCAAATAATCTGGATGAATATGCCAGAGTTCATGGAAGTAGTTCCCATATTGGGTGGGAATTTGCATTCTTCTAAGATTGATAACCTACAATTACCAAGAAAAATAGGCCAGCACTTGGGAGGCAGAGGTACGTGGATCTCTGTGAGTTCGAGGCCAGCCCAGTCTACAGAGCTAGTTCCAGGACAGGCTCCGAAGCTACACAGAGAACCCCTGTCTTGGAAAATAAAATAAAATAAAATAAAATAAGATAAAGGATAGTCCTTTTTAGTAAGTGCTATTAGCCAGAAGTAGTGGCTCACACTTGTAATCTCAGTACTCGGGAAACCACGGCAAGAGTATTGCTAGAAGTTTGAGGCAACTTGGACTACATAGAAAGTTTTAATCTGGTCTAAGATCCAGTATAAGACACCTCTGCCCCTCTTTCTTGACAGTGTCTCTATGACTTCCTGGCTATTTTGGCGTTCACTCGTAGACCAGGCTGGTCTTGAACTCATAGAGATCCACCTGCCTCTGCCTCATCAGTGCCAGAATTATAGGTGTGGGCCACCACACCCAGCCAATGAGAGACTCATTTAAAAAAATAAAAAACCAAAAACAACAACAAAAAACAAAATCCATGGATGCGATAGCTAGCTATTGGGTAAAAGTGTTACAGTAAGCCTGATGACCTAAGCGGAGTCCTCAGGACTCATAGGGAAAGGAGAGAACTGAGTCACCAAAGTTGTTTACTGACCTCCACACTGGGCCATAGCATCGCATACATATATGTAACAAAAAATAAAATACTAAAAGATGCCAAAGCTGGGCATGTGGCTCACACTTATAATCTCAGGATTTGGGTGTAGGAGACAGGAGGACCAGGAGTGAAAGGTTACTCATGACAATGTAGTTTGAGACTAGCCTGAATACTTGAGACCCTGTCTCATCCTCCTATCCTAATACCCCCCCCCAAGGAATGTGCAACAGATGCAAACTCAAATGCTGCCTAAGTTAAGATCTGACAATTTCCTGGATCCTTGAGGAATGTTTAAGCCTGACAATCTACTAAGTCAGCTGCCCAAGATAGACTAACCTACAGACACAGTGCCAGAAACCATAAAATTCTAGCATTCATCTTGCTGGACACTGTGGCCTTTCACATTGCCTCCACACCCTACCTCTACCATCCATTGTTCTTCACATTAGGTGTAAATTCTGTGTGCTGCATTCATGAACTGTGGTTTTTTTTGTTTTTTTTAAATTATTTTTTACATCCCACTGACATTTTCCCTCTCTTCTCTCCTCCCAGTCCCTCCCCCACCTTTTCTCTGCCCCCCCCCATCCACTTCCCCTTTTCAGAAAATGGCGGGCCTTTCATGGAAATCAACAAAACATGGCATATCAAATTGCAGTAAGGCTAAGCATCTCCCTCATATTAAGGCTGGTCAAGGCAATCCAGTATGAGGGAAAGGATCCTAAAAGCCGGCAAAAGAGTCAGAGGCAGTCCCTGCTCCCACTGTTAGCAATTTCCCACAAGAAGACTTAGCTATACACTGTAACACATATGCAGAGGGCCTAGGTCAGTTCCATGCAGGCTCCCTGGTTGTCAGTTCAGTCTCTGTGGGCCTCTATGAGCCCAGGCTAGTTGATTCTGTGGGTTTTCTTGAGGTGTTCTTGACCATTTTGATTCCTACAATCTTTCCTTTCCATCTTCTGTAGGATTCCTGAGCATTGCCTAGTGTTTGGCTGTGGATGACTTTTGTTCTTAATGAGTATGTGGGTTATCGTTAAATGAAAGGAGCCAATGGGGCATTATTACTTGTCTAATCTCAGTACCAGGAAGTAAGAGTAAGGGGATCTTGGTTTAAAGATCATCCTAGGTGACATAACAAGACTGTTTCAGTTATAACACAATAACAATGAAGCTTGGTGTGACACATGCTTGTAAAAACAGCACTTGAGAGGTGAGGGCAGTAGAGCAGGAGTTCAAGGCCAGTGTCAACTACATGGTGAGTTTGAGGCCAGCCTTGGCTACATGAGATCTCAAGTGTCTATCAGCAATTCTGTGAGGTTGCCAACTCATTTAACAACTAAGGAGACAGGTCATAGGAGGTTATCCATGCTCCCCAGTGTCTTATGTGCGTCTCCAATCCTTGTTTCAGGTGTTTTCACCACTAGACAAGTGGCATTTCCTTGATGGGACTACTTTAGGAGGAACAGCTGATTGAAAGTAGAGAGGAGGAGGTGGGGGAGGTGGTAAGGAGATCCTTGTTGAAGCAACTGAGACAGTGTGTTGGCAAAAGGTCTCATTTCCTTAGTCCTCATTTTCTCAGAAGCCCAAGCTGTGGCTTGACCCTGTTGTCAGAACCAGCTTTTACTCAAGGCCATCACTTGTTGGGTAAGTTTCTTGTCATTCGTTAGCCAATGTAAAATCACAGGACTCTGCACATTATCCTGAGAAAAAGATGTGGGTGATTTTGGATGTGATAGCCAATGAAGTGCTTTCTTTGCTCAGGAAGATGGTTAGAGTTAGGGTTTCTGTATTCATCTGCTACCCATATCATAACAAAATACCAGATGCAGATTACTTATGAAATCATATTTGTTTTCTGTTGCTGTGTTAAAATCCCATGACCAAGGCAACTTATAGCAGGAAGGGTTTATCTCAGGGTTCCAGGAGGGCAAGAGTTTATCAGGGCGGGAAACATGGCAGAAAAGCAGAATGATAATTAGGCCTTTAAAAGCAAGGTCAGCATCTTTGGAAGACTGGATATGAGATACAATTAATACTGAAGCTTATGACCATGATGATAATACACAGATAGGAGAGGTGATTTCAAGAGGTTTAAAGCAGAATCAAAATGACAAATATTTTAATTGTGGCAAACAAGGTCACTTTAAAGGGGATTGTAAATGGGGAGTTTCTAGAAACAATACTTTCTATAAATATAATCCAAAAGGAGCACCCCTCCCTTCTGGATTATGCAGAAGGTGTGGCAAAGGCAGGCATTGGTCTAAGGAATGTAGGGCAATAAGAGATTATCAAGATAATACTTTGCAGTCTGGAAACTCTATGAGGGGCCTCTCCCAGGTTCCTATGAAAAACCCTATGTCAAATACAATTCAGTCCTTTTCTGTCACTATGGAAACTACTTCTCCAGAGCAACTAAAGAGCCTAATGCCTACTGCTCTGGATGATAGAAGAGCTATAAAAGAGAAATAAAAAAGTCAGGAAAAGTCACAAAGCTAGGATATTGCCAAACTTCTATAAATGAGCAGAAACTAAAATTAAAAGTACAAATAAATGATGTTATCATTGAAGGTTTGGTAGACACAATGCAGATGTAATAATTATATCACAAGAATCTTGGCATCCAAATTGGCCTCTTCAGGAGGTAAATGTTCAATTTTAGGGATTGGAACTTTATCTCTGGTAAAACAGAGTGTGAGATGGCTCAAATGTATAGGGCCAGAAGGACCTAATATTGCAATGAATTTGTGGGAACGTGATTTATTACAACAATAGAATATTCAGATAAACATTCCCTTGCTCTTAGAAACAAACCATAAATTAACATATGGTTCTGGAAAATTTGATATTATAAAGAACAATCAAAAGTAGCGTAAGAACAGGACACAACAGCTAATAATTTTCCAAAGGCACCAAGAGCCCTACCTTTAAAATGGTTAACAGGCAAACCTGTATGGGTTGTGCAATGGCCTTTAACAACAGAGAAACTGCCAGCTTTAGAAGAGCCAGTACAGGAGGAACTAAATGCTCAGCATATAGAGGAATCAACCACCCCTTGAAATTCTCCTGTATTTGTTATTAAAAAGAAATCAGGAAAAGAGAATGGTAACAGATCTAAAAGCTGTTATAAGGTAATACAATCAATGAGCTCTCTATAGTCTGGAATTCCTTTGTCTTCTCTATTGTCTAAAGAATGGCATCTCACAGTTATTGATTTAAAGTATTGTTTCTTTAGTATACTTTTACAAGAAAAGGACAGAGAAAACTTTGCCTTCACAGTGCCTACTTATAGTAATTCTCAGACTGCTGAGAGATATCAATGGAAGTTTCTCCCACAAGGAATGTTAAATAGCCCCACCCTATGCCAATATTTTGTATGATAGCAATTGGAAATAATATGTAAGCAATTTCTTCAATCTACAGTTTACCATTACATGGACAATTACATTTTATTATCTGATTGAAATGCAGATAATTTTAAAAAATATTTTGAAGAAATAAAGAAATTTTTTGCCTTGTTGGGGATTACAAATTGCTCCTGAAAAAAACACAAAGAGGAGATTATATTAATTATTTAGGGTATAAAATAAGGTTACAAAAAATTATACCCCAAAAGGTGCATATTAATATTAGAAAAGATCAGTTGCAGACTATTAATGACTTTCAAAGATTGCTAGGAGACATGTCCCATCTACAGCACATTATTGAAATGAAACCATTCCAATCAACTGATCAACTGATTAATTTCAACAAAACCGTAGATGGTGACAAAGAATTAAATTGTCCCAGGGAATTAACAGCTGAAGCTGAAAGAGGATTTGCTTTGGTAGAGGAGGAATTACATATTTCACATGTGAATCGTGTGGCTCCAAAGCTTAACTGCATTCTAGTCATATTACCCTCTAAGCATTTCTCTACAGGAATTTTAGTGCAGAGGGAAGACATTATCATAGAATGGATCTTTTTACCACATAAACCAAGTTAAAAAAATTAAAATTTATATATGGAAAAGATATTTGAGATTTTAAAAGAAAAATTGAGAATTTGTCAATTAGCAGGAATAGATTCAGTAGAATTTAAAGTATCTTTTTACTAATGGTGAAATTGACAAATTATGGGCAGAAAGTGAACTTTGGCAAAGAGCTTATAGTAATTTTTGGGAGATATTAACAACAATTATCCCAAAAGCAAGAGAATTCAATTTACAAAGAGAACTAACTGGATCCTTTCTGGAAACACCAATAACTAGAAACCCTACATTCTATACTGATACAAATAAATAAGGAAAGACAGATTACAAATCAGAAAATTTAAGTAAAGTGAATCTAAGTCCTTATAATTCTGTCTAAAAAGCAAAATTATATGCTGCCTTCATGGTGTTAATGGATCATAAAGAGCCTCTCAACATAGTTACTGATTCACAATGTGCAGAAGAAGCCATTTTGTATTTTGAAACCACTGAATTTATATCAGATGATACAGAATTGATTTTATTATTTATTCAGTTACAAGACATAAACAGGGAACAGGAATCATCCCATATATATAACACATATCCAATTCCATATGAGTCTGCCAGGCCCTCTAACACAAGGCAATGATGAAATCGATCAACTACTGTCAGGAAATGTGCTAAAGGCCTCAGGATTTCATTAAAAAAAAAAAAAAAAGCCCTTTGTTAATAGCAAGGCTTTGAAAAAAAGACTTTCCCATCACATGGCAACAAGCCAAGGAAATTATAAGGAAATATCCTACTTGTTCTTTATATAACCAAACCTGCAGGAAGTAACCCAAAGGGTACTCAATGGAATGAAATCTGGCAGATGGATGTGTTCCATTTTGTATAATTTGGAAAATTAAAATATGTACATCACACCATTGGTACCTATTCAGGATTTCAATGGGCAACTGCTCTGAGTTCGGAAAAGGCTGATTCAGTAATTACACATTTGCTAGAAGTTATGGCCATCATGGATATACCTGCTCCAGCATATGTCTCTAAGAAAATGAAGCATTTTTTTTGCTTATTGTAATATAACACATATTATAGGTATACCACACAATTCTACAGGGCAGGCAGTTATAGAAAGATCAAATTGAACTCTAAAGGATATGCTAAATAAACTGAAAAGGAATGACAAATAACTTCAAAAATAGATTGCATAGTGCTTTATTAACTTTGAATTTTCTGAATGCTAATGAGAAAGGAGTGCCAGCTGCAGAGAGACATTGGATAATAGAAAGAAAACTACAGAATTAAATCAGCCAGTATACCTTAAAGATGTGTTGACCTCAGAATGGAAACCAGGACATGTGTTACATTGGGGAAGAGGTCTTGCTTTTGTTTCCACAGGTGAAGAAAAGCTATGGATACTATCAAAAGATGTGTCTTGAACAAAACACCTCTTAATTAGAAGAGATGGCCCTAATCTAAACTAATCTACAAAACTAATAAATGCATTCATTTGATCAAATATAACTTGCCAAAAGAGAACCTCCCCAAAATTAGAGTTGGGGAAGGGTTTTATTTTTGTCTTTTCAGAAGAATAAAGGTAACCAGCTAAGGAATCTGGAGACTACTGGACAATTGAGACACCTGAAGAAAAAGGACAATCATCCAGAAAAACTTTCCAAGAAAAGGAGCAAATTGACCTGTTGTTATATTGTATTTCAAATAGGATAAAATTTCATAAATTTTCCCAAATGTTTGTTTTTGCTTTTCTCTACAGACATATAATGCAAATAGTTTTTTTTTTTTTTTTTTTTTTTTGCAGTCCCAGTCCACTCAAAGATTAAAGCTGATTTTGGAGTGGAAGTGTGGCTCTCTCCTCTAAACTCAAGCATGCTGGTTAGAAAAAAATCAAAAACCTCTGTCTCAAGTCAGAAGAAAAACAAATATTTAAAGACTATTGTATTGCCACTAAATTCATAATCCCTGGGTTTTATATCAACTTTTAACAACTTTTCTTAAAGCATAAATCTTATATAAAAATTTGTAAGATTAGTATGTATGTATTTTAAAGTTTTTGTCATGATATTAATGGTCATATAGAGTACTAGCTAGTTCTAGAGAAGGGTTTTATCTACTTTCCTGTACATGATTTTGGGTTTGAGTCTCTACCAGTTTTCTTCAGTGAGCCATGACCATACCTAACAGTTACCTTTGAATTCTTCAAAGGGAGGATGGGGCCCCATAATGATCAGGACTATGACAACACCATTAGACTGAGCAACTCCTACTAAAGACTGACTTTGGATCACAGACACTGATCAGAACAATTTTGAGGTAGCCAGTGGAGATGATCCAGCCTCACAGATATTGCTCAGAACAATTTCAAGGAGGCTACTGAGATGATCCAGCTTCATACACTGCTCTAGTCAGGACTTGAGACACGCCCTGCACTTTCCTATTATTCAGAGACTGGACAAAAATGATACAGCTTGACAGTTAACATAAATCTTTCTTTTCAGGATCTCCTAAAGATGCCATTGCCCCTAGACAGCAGGAAGTAAGTTTAAGAACATGATGCTCACATTCCCAAGAGGTGGAGCAGGTGGTTTGTGGTCATTCATTGGGTTATGGATATTTGTCACTGTTTAGGGAGATTGGTTACAAAATGTTGTTGGTTACTGTCAGGAAGAAGAAAGTTGAACAAAGGGGATTAGATTCAAGGTTTTTGTTTAAAAAAAAAAAAAGAATACAGATATGAATCTTTACTCTGAAGAGAAAAAAGGGAGGATACAAATATGATAAGATGAAAAGGTAGATTATTGAATCTACTTTTAGAAAGCAACTACTAATTTTAAATATTTTACATTGAATTGGACTTTATATATTGATACAAAATTGAGGTTAATTTTATTAAAACATACTGTACATATATTTCTAATCTTGTTCAAGGTATTGTACCTATACAGCTCATTTAACAATGAAATGCAAATTTCTAGTTCTTGAAAGTCATTATTACCAACTTTATAAGATAATAAGGAAATGTAGGTTAGTAATTAGTCACTTATTACAATTGAACTTGTCACATTAGGTATGTTTTAAGGTCACACAGATATATTTTATAAAGACAGGTCTTTTTGAAACACTTCAGAGGTCTAGAGAATATGGCATTAAAATGTTTTAATAACATAGATTCTTTTTTTTTCATGACAGTGAGACATGTCTACTCCTGGTAGCACCAATCTATGTTGGAGAAGACGACAGGCATCAAAGAAATTCCACATGGAGTTTACTTTCTGGGTGGCAAAAGTTAGCCTCAGGGCAGAAAAGTGCCCTTGCCTTGACTGCTGACAGTGTGCTGTCCAAATTGGAGAAACAGGACACAAAAGAAAATGACTGTAAACTTTGTCAAGACAAGGTAGGACACCCCTTCAAAATTCCTGCATCATAGAAAACTCTGTCAGATATGCTAGTCCTATAGGCCAACGATAGATGCCCCAGTGTTGCAGAGGAACCTTGAGTGACTGTCTAGGCAGCCATATGTTTCTGTTTCTCACAGTTTTTGGAAGTTGCTTGCTTGAACTTCCTTCTTACTCAGTATTATTTCCTTCTCTGGTATAGTTTTCATTGTTTACCAGATTGAAGAAAGAAACTCACTAAACTAATGTAAAGTATATAAGGTTGAGAGACATGAAAAGATAATTTTCAATTGGCAATGCAAATTAGAATAGAAAGTAAATTAGGCACAAGACTGATGGGTGATATCATTCTGTAAATATGTTTCTCTTATTGGTTAATGAATAAAGCCCTGTTGGCCAATAGGAAAGCAAGATGGGCGAGACTAGGAGACAAGGAGGATTCAGGGAGAGGTAGAAGGAGATTCAACATATAGGTCCAAGAGAGCAGAGGTCCAGACCCTCTCTCTGGTAAGCCAAGACCATGTGGAAATACTTAGATTAATAGAAATGAGCTAATATTTAAGACAGAGCTAGCCAATAAGAAATATTAGTAACAGGCCAACAGCTTTACATCTAATTCAGCATCTCTGTGTGTTATTTGGGGTTGACGTGGCTGTGGGATCAGGCTGGCGGGAAAACTACACGTAACAGACTAGACATTGTTAGTATAATTATTGCCTGTATTTATTGTATATAGTTTTTCTTATGTTAGTTCTAACCTTCTTTTTGTATTAGATAAAAAAAGGGGAATTGTGGTGATATATTATTTATGATTCATTAAAGCTTGCCTGAGGGTTCAGAAAGCAAAACCAGCCACAAGCAATAGAGGTCAGGCAGTGGTGATAATCCCAGCAGCCATACTAGCTAGCCAAGCAGTGGTGGCACACATCTTTTATCTTAGCACTCAGAAGACAGGCAGTTGGATCTGAGTTCAAGGCCACCATGGCCTACACAAGACTGAAGAGTAACAAAGCTCATGCCTTTGATCCCAGCATTAGGGAGGTGGAGACAGCTGACTACTTTGCTTATCTGACCCTCAGCTTGAACCTCAATATTGATCTTTGGGTCTTTTATTTTTCCTATTACAGAGAAGTAGAAAAGAGGACAGTCAGCGTCCCACCATCTTTTTTTTTAAAGCACACTCCTAATGATCTAAGAAACTGCCACTAGGCTCTACCTCCTACCTCCACAGAAATTCCCAATATTGGCATCATGGGGGTGAATCCTACACAAAGAATTCTATTTAGACCATATCAGTTTCTCAGAAGTCATATGCCCAAAGGCTTCCCTGGACACAGACTCTTAGGAAAGGAGGGAAGGAAACCATAGGTGTAGTGCACCTCTCCTAAAACCTAGTCTCTGCTGAGGCCAGACCCATGCAGGTCCAGAGTGCTTACATGCAGCAAACTTGTTTTGTGCGAGCTGCAATGTCTTCTATAACCCTCATCCATCAAACGTGCCTTTACTCTCTTGAACCAAACAGAACAAATTGATATTTTTTTAGTGTCAGTACCTTATCAGTTGAAATGAACTGTCTGGTCCTCCAAATGCAGGTTTTTATTTGTTGGGCCCCCCTTTTCAGTCTAGGAGAAAGTTTCTCAGGAATATATATATATATACATATATATATATATGTATATATATATATGCATATATATATATATATACACTCACATAACACACACACACACACACACACACACACACACACATTCCTTCAGAATTGCCTTTTGAAATATGGCCATGACCATAGATAGATCTGTGTAGCCCCTCACATCTGTTGTGCCCTTCCATGTCGTGGAGAGGTTCCCTGTATGAGCCACCACTTGTTGTGTCTACCTCGGCCAGCAAGGAGACACGACCACGACTCTTCTTCAAGCAGTTTATTCAGGATCCTTGTACATCAGCTTCTACCTCTTCCAGTCCCAATCGGGGATGTTAAAGCCTCCATACTGCCTCCTCCAGGGGCTAGGTCACCGGCTTAAATTCTGACTTACAGCACAATGGAAAACAATTAAGGGTCAAGCGTGCAAGTTCTCGGGCTTAGTTCCTCCCCAGCTGACATGTGTTAGCAAATCAAGAAGCAGCCAACAGCTTTGGGGCCCATGCAGTACCCTACACTTCCATACTCATTTCTCTCTTTCTTTTTGTTTTTTTGATTTTTGTTTTGTTTTGTTTTTTTGAGATAGGGTCACATCATGTAACTCTGGCTGGCTTAGAACTTGGCTCTATAGGCCAGGCTTGCCTCAAACTCACTTGCCTCAAGCATACTTAAAGGAGTGTACCATCATGCTTAGGTTCTTTTTTTTTTTAAAGATTAATTTAAAAACATGATGATGATGATGATGATCATCATCATGTTTTTTTTTTTTTTTTTTTTTTTTCAAATTCTACGTAGTCCTGGTTGTCCTGAAACTCACTCTGTAGACCAGGCTGGCCTCAGACTCAGAGAACCAAAAGCCTCATCCTTCTGAGTGCTGGGATTAAAGGTGTGTGCCACCATGCCTGACTCATTTTTTAAATTATTATTTAAAAATAATAATTTTTAATTAATATTATAAAATATTATAAAAATAATAATTCCTTTATGGGAATGCACGTATGTGCCACGGGAGGTCAGAGGTGTTGGATCATCTGAGCTGGAGTTATAGGAGTTGTGAGTCATTTGATATAGCTACTAGGAACTGAATTCAAGTCTTCTACAAGAGTATAAAGTACTCTTAATCATGGGCCTTAAAATTATTTTTTACCTTATGTATTATTGTTCTGTGTATGATGTATCTGTGTGGGTTCATGATGTGCCTGTGGAGGTCAGAGGACAACTTTGGGAGTCTGTTCCCTCATTCACTGGAATCTGGGCATTGAACTCTGGTTGTCAGGTTTTCTTGGCAAGTGCCTTTACTTGCTGAGCCTTCTCACTGGCCCCCACAGACTCTTAACCCCAAAGTGAGGCAGCTTAAGCCAAGAAGCCCTGGATATATAATCACTGATTCAGACTTTATATTTTGTTAAGTAACTTACCAACTGATTTCTAGCAAATTATAGCCTCAAACTAGCTCACAGATTGTTTTCACGGAGAAATTCTTTTTGGGGGACATCCATTTGTTTTTGTTATCTATGGCTTTTGAAAAACTTAAACTTTTTGCCGGCTGAGCCTTTATGGAAAAGGCAGTGACCCGGTCCCAGGGCATTGGAAGAGGGACTTGCTTGGCTCCAGGACACGGCAGGTTCACCTCCTGCTCTTTGTGTTAATTTTTACATTTTTATGTTGTGTTAGGGTGTATGTGTGGGCATGTCAGTGCTATGGTGCTCACGTGGAGGTGAGAGAGAGAACTTGCAGGAGCTGGTTCTCTCCATCTATGGCTTCTAAGGTTGGCAAGCTTGGGGGCGTCTCACTAGCCCTCACATCATGTCTTTTTTTTTGTTTTGTTTTGTTTTTTAAAACAGGGTTTCTGTGTATGACTCTGGCTGTCTTAGAACTCCATCTGTAGACCACCAGGTTAGCCTCTGCCACCTAAGTGCTGGGATTAAAGATGTGTGCCACCACCGCCGGGCTCATACACATCTTGTTCTTAAGCATACTTCACCCTTGTCATCTCTGGGATGTTAATCTGAGACTGTCAGGAGCAGGTGTACATGGGGACCAGCAGCTTGTGGAAACAGGCTGAGACTACCATGGTCAAGGTTCTTAAAGGCTCAGCAGGGGTCTGAAGGTTCTGAGTAGGAGATGGTGGCAGTGGTGGATGATGTGACATGTTATCAGTTACATTTCTTATGACCACATGAGGTCTCATTGAGAATTTGAGATTTAAGAGTTTATTTTCTGTTGAGTTTGCCCTTTTTGTCTAGTGTTTTCCAAACAGGGCACCTCCTTTCCTCTTTAAAATACTGTGGAAGCATACACAATAGACATTTACTATTTTGATTTTTTAGAAGATTGTTTTTATGATTTTGATTTTTTTTTTACAAATATTATTTAATTTATTTGTGTGTTGGGGTATGCATGTGGCAGTCAGAGAACAACTTACGGATGTCAGCTTTCTCCTGCTACCATATGGGTTTGGGGGCTCAAATTCAGTTCTGAGTACCCCTACCCACTGAACCACCTTGTCTACCTCGCCTGATTTTTGAAAAAGGTCTTTGAGCACAGGCTGGCCTGGAAATCACTATGTGGTTGAGGATGACCTTGAACTCTTATCCCCCTGCCTATTAGATAGGATTACAGGTATGTGCCATCACATCTGGCTTAATTTTTAATAATACACAGTTCTGTGGCAGTATTTTCAAAGTATATGAGTGTATTTTTTCCAGTATTGATTGAATTCTGGGTTTCACAAATTCTCGACAAGTGATATTAACACTGAGCTACACTCTCAGTCCTTTGTATACATCTACTTAATTCTCATCTATAAATTTGACTATTGAGATCCCTCATATAAATGTATGGTTGTCTGTTGTCTCACACCCTCGTATCACATGTTGAATCTTAACCCTAGCACTTTAGCATATGATTATATTTGATGATAGGGCTGATAAAGAAGTAGGGAAGGTAAAATGAGGTCATTGGAGTGGGCCTTAATCCACTGGCATCTTCATAAGAAGAGATTAGGCACAGACACACACAGGGAAGACCATGTGAGGACACAGGGAGAAGGTGCAGTTTGCAAGCCAAGGACAAAAACCCCAGCAGAAACCAATCCTGCTGATACTTCAGTCAAACCTTGCCAGCCTCCAGAATTATGAGAAAGTAAATTTCTGTGGTCCATGATTTTCTTTTATAGAAGCCGTAGCAAAATAACACACTATCCTTGTTTTACTCAGTATAACATTTACTTAAAAGTTGACACGTGTTGAAGCTTGTGTTAGTCTCATTTCTTTGTGTGGTTAGGTAATATCTCATTGTGTGCAAAACTACATTTTGCCTATCTGTTTATTTTCTGAGAGATACCTGGATTGTTTCCAGCTTTGGCTGTTGTGAACCATACTGCTTTGAACATGGTGTGCAATTATCTGTTTGATACTCCAAATAATATCTTTCCATCTAAGAAGTGCTGAGCTTACTGTAACTTGCTCTTCTCACTTAGATTTCAATTCTTGGGGCTTTCATTGACACTTGAGTCTTTGCTGTATTTTCCATATCCTTCAACTCCTTTTTGATGATGATATAATCTTTTTTTTTTTCTCTCTAATGATGTACACTTTGGTTGATGAAAGAAGTCACAGGTGTAAGACAGAGTCATACAACACTGTTCTTGATTGTATACTATGAACCAGTTGCTTGACTTCCCTGACCCTTGAACTTGTAAAATGGTAAGTGAAAAACTGTTCTGCCTTCATCTTAGACTTAAAAGCCATTTTATAGTAAAGAGAAACTAGGTCAATTCCTGTTTATGGTCAAACCTCTGTTTCTCAAGGATTGGGCTATGCCCTGCCTGTGACCTTAACTACTGCCTGTTCCAGGAATGACAATAATGTCTTTGTTTCAAAAAGTTGTTTATAACCATCTTGCAAACCTACCTTTGTTTCAAAGGGTTATGTGACCACTTATGACTACCTTGTTATGCCCACCTTGCAACCATGTCTTTGTTTCAGGAGGTTGTTAGGACTAACTTGTTTGTCCTGCTCCTATAACCTGGCTTATTTTTCCCACCAAATCCCCCATTTGGAAAACCCTCTACCCCTGAGCTATAAAAGCGTTGTCTTCCTTATATCCAGTAGTGACCTCAAACCCCACCTTAGGGGGAAGTTCGTGTATATGAATAAAAAAGTTTGCTTTAATTAATTGCTACTTTAATTTGGCTGTGATGATTTGGGTCAGTGGTCTTTCTCTTCCTGCCTTTGGGATTAACAATAAGGATGTGCCTGTTTCACATGATGTGCAAGACACTGAGCACAGAAGGCATTTTTCTTTACTGTGACCAATTGTTCTCTCCTGCAGTGATTTCTCAGCTGAGTACATGACTGTGAGACTTGGTTTAGAAAGAGAACATGGAGGCTGTGGAGATGGCCTAGTGATTAGGAATGCTTGCTGCTTTCCCAGAGGATGTGAGTTTGGCTCCTATCACCCGCCCTTAGGTTTGGTTCACAACCTTCTGTAATTCCAACTCTGGGGGATCCAATGCCTTCTTCTGGTCTTTTGGTAACCCACATGTTGCATACATGCACATGCAGCACACACATACATGCATACATACACATGCAATCCTAAGTTAGAGAAAAATAAGTTGCAGATGAAAATTTCTGGCTAGAGTAGATATCATGGTTTTGAGTCTGAAGCCAGTGGTAGGTCATAATTCTTTCTCAGGCCATTAGCTGACTCTCATATGAGGCATGTTCATATTAAAGAAGGCGATTTCTTTTTATCACAGTCCCTCTCTTTTTAAAATCAGTGGTAGAGATTAAGCCAAGGTCTTTCAGCATGCTAAGCCAATACTCTACCGCTCTCCCAACCCAAGATCTTTACTTCAAATGTTAAAAATATCTTCCTAGTAACATCAGAATTGTGTGAGACCAAGCAACTGGCACCATGGTCTAGCCAAGTGGAAACTAAATCCACCACAACAGCTAGTAATTTGGTTAGTTTCTTTCAAGTTGAGTTACAGATTCATTATAATTCCCATTAAAATTAAAGAATACTTTAAAAAATTAGTGGGCTCACCTGAAATGCACAATATCATTGTACAGATGAACTAGCTTCATTTATAGTTGTGCAGTGACTTACTGACAATGTTGAAAGATGAGTTCTCATAGCTTTCTGACTCTGAAAGATGGGCATCACTTGCTGCTGTGTATTAGCTTAATATTCCATTCTAGGGGTAGATTTATATCCTACAATATAAGACATACTAAATACCAATTTGTAGTCAGTCACAATTGTGCATTTAATGTATCTTGAACATATTAAATTATTTCTCGTTCCATGTTATTTTAAGAGAACTGTTTTTTTGGTTTTCATTTTTGATTTTTGTTATTGTTCTTATTTTTGTTTTTGGAGACAGGGTTTTTCTTTGTAGCCCTAGCTGTCCTTAAATTTTTTTGTAAACCAGCTGGCCTCAAACTCAGAGAAATCCACCTGCCTCTGTCTCTTGAGTGCTGGGATTAAAGGGGTATGCCACCACCACCCAGTTTGAGAACTTTTTATTTATTTTGTTTGTTTGTTTGTTTTGTTTTTGTTTTTCAAGACAAGGTTTTTCTGTGTAACAGTCCTGGCTGTCCTGGTACTTGTTTCATCCTTGAACTCACTGAGATCCACCTGCCTCTGCCTTCCAAGCTAGGATTAAAGGCATGCACCACCACTGCCCAGCTAACTTCTGTTTCTTGAAGGACATTTAAGTCTAGGAAAGAATGTTTACAAGCTTATATCTGATAAAGGATTTGTATGCAGCATATATGGGTCAAAACTGAGCAAAAGCTCTCATAATAAGTGAACAAATAATTCAAACAAGCCTTTCATAAAAAAAATACTAAGGCTATAGGTAAGTGAAAACATTAATGTCAATAGTTATTAGGGAAATACAAGTTAAAACTGCAATGAGGTGAGATGGCCCAGCAGGTAAAGGCACTTTGCCTAGCCTGTTGACCTGAATGCAATTCCCAAGAACTGTCTTCTGAGCTCTGTGTACATCATGGCATGTGTGAGAGTGCACACACACACACACACACACACACACACACACACACACACCATCAAGTGCTCACACATACACACACTAAAAATAATTGTTTAAAAACAGAAACCTTAGCTGGGGATTGGTGGTACATGCCTTTGATCCCAGCACTTGGGAGACAGAGGCAGGAGGATCTCTGTGAGTCCGAGGTCAGCCTGGCCGGCAGAGCAAGTTCCAGGACAGGCTCCAGAAAAACATTGTCTTGAGAAAAAGAAAGAAAGAAAGGAATGAAGGAAGGAAGGAAGGAAGGAAGGAAGGAAGGAAGGAAGGAAGGAAGAAAGGAAGCAAGCAAGCAAGCAAGCTTGCAGTGAGCTACACCTGTAATCTAAAGAATGACTAAAGGTAAGGGGCTAAGGCATGGCTCAGTGATGGAGTTCCTGGCTAGCACATGGAAGGTTTTGAGTTCCGTTTAAAGACATCAACCAATCAAGTGCTAGGCTGGGAAAGGACTGAAATTCTAGTGCACTTTTGGGAACATAAAATAGTAAATAACCTTGGGAAAAGTGTAAATAGATATCATATAACCCAACTATTTTACTCCTAGGCAGTTACCCAAGAGAAAGCTTCTATCTGTACACAAATATTCATAACAACTTTATTTTTAATAGTCTAATCTTGGAAACAACCCACAAGTCTATTGGCAAGGTTGTAATAACCAACTATAGTGTATTCATACAATGGGAAATTACTCATTGATAAAAATGAGTGAGCTGTTAATACAATGTAAATAAATCTCATAATAATTCTGCTAAGTGACTGAAACAGATATATAACATTTACTTCATTTACAGCCACAGTTGTGAAATGCAAACTAACCTGTATTTACAGTAAGGACATTAAAGGTTCCCAGACTGTGAGAGAAGAAATTTATTCATTATCCTAATTGTGCTGGTATATATGACATTGCAGACATAGGTCAAATTTAATCAGTTTGTACCCTTTAAATAGGTGTAGTATACTAGGTGTGGTGGTGCACACCTTTGGTCCCAGAACTCAGAAGGCAGATCCTTGAGTTGAGATCAGCCTGGTCTACAGAGCTTATAAAAAATGTAAAACTCAAGGGATAGGGATATGGTTCTCTGGTAGAGTGTTCTGGCATGGTCTAAGGCCTGTGTTCAATTTCCAGTACAATAAAACAAACTTTGAGAAATGTAAAGTCCCTAGCACGTAACAGATGCCTAGTTTACTTTTAGTTAATTTACTCCATGGCTGGTTGCTACCTCCTCCTTTCCTGGTGACACTGTTCCTCCTAGACACACAAGCCAGCATCTATTGTCTCTCAGCTTCCTACAACTGGCTTTTGGGGCCACCACAAACCCAGAGGAAGACTGCATCAAACAGCCCTTTGTAGAGGTGACTGAACATTCCGGAGCCCCTGCCCACTGGAAGTGGATCTGTCTCTCCACCTTCAACTGGCATCACATCCCTCAGGCGCTTCTCTAAGTCCCCTTTTTCCCTCTGCTCAGCATTCTCTGTGCAGAGGCCGGGAAGGATAGGCTTGTAGTCATAGACCTCAAAGGTCAGATGCCGAGGGTTTTTCTATTTGCTAGATTGCAGATCAGTGACTATCAAATAGGATTGATTTTGATTGGACTGATAGTCCCTTCATTTGGAGGGATTTCCAGGTCTCGGACTTGTCTGAGACTTTAGGTCAAGGCAGCAAATATTCTAGGAAGACTCAAGTTCCTAACTCCTGGCCCTCAGCCCAAGGGTCATCTCATTTATCCCTTAGCCCCTTCCCAGAACCAAACGATCCAGAGCTTGTGGGGAGAGGCCAGTTCTGGGCTCTGGCTTCCGGTGCTTGAGGCTAGGGCAACACATGCAGTAGCCCTGGGGGTCTGGCTTCTTCCTCATCATGTTTGCCCAGTTGCCCTAGTGACTGTGTGACCCTTCTCCCCGCCCTCCACTGCCCGCTGTGGCAGCCTGCACCTACCATATAAATAGAGATGAGGAGCAGCTGGGCTCTCTTGGCAGTCACCATGAGGGCGCTGCTCCTGCTCTGCTGCTGCCTGGCCTCGCTGCTGCTTTCAGGACAAGCAGGTATGTCCCCTGCACAAATGGCTCCTGTAGGGACCCTGATGTTCCCAAGTTTTTATTGGCATAAGGGGCTGGGCTGATGGCAGAACTTTGCTTCTTATTGGTATCACTGTCCTTCTCACACGGGCCTGGGACAGAGGATGAGGTGCTGGAGAGAACTGAGGGCCCGTGAGGGTTTCTAAGTAGAAACGAGAGCAGATGGCTCTGAGGTCTGGGCCAAGTTGAGAGAAAGGAGTCTGGCTGGAGCATGCTGGAAAGAGGACCTCAAAGTCAAGCCTAGAGGGATCTTCCACCTGGATGCTCTGAGTTACCCCGTTGGTGGGAGATAGGACTGTGTGCTAGCTAGTGAGTTAGGTTTGCAAGTCCTTGGACAGAGTGGAACACTTAGGCAAAGCTGGGAATCATTTTATGAACAGTGGAACGGAATTGGAGTCAGGATAGGGTAGAATTGAACATAAAGTTGAGAATTGGTGATTGTGTTGGAAGCCATTTGACAGAATGCAAAGAGGAACAGAGGAAACCTCCTGTGAGGGGCAGGGTCTTTTATCGAGAAGGGGGCTCTGCTCTGCACCATGGCTTTCCTTTGATATCTCAGCACTTTGTGTGACAGAGGCGGTGGCTTGGGTTGCAGCATGGGTATATTTATAGGCTGTGGAGGGGACACCCGATCATTTTGCCACCTCCCTTGTTCTTAAGACTCCCAAGGCTGGCTTCCCCTTGGAGATTTTCTGGGGGAGGTGCTCTAAGGTTCCCCCTAGGGATTTAGGACACCCCGGTTTGTCTCCTGTACTAACACTTAGTCTTTGCACATGAGATAGTGAGGTTTGCGGGTCTGGTCTCAGATCTTTAAGGTTCTGTCTCATGAGACTGTGGAGCTACAGAGGCTTAGTGAGAGAACAAGCATTAGGAGGAACAAAAGCCATTCTTTGGGGGTACAAGAGATAAGATGGGGCCTTGGGCCATTGAGCTTGCTCCTGGGCCCTGCCCTTGTCTGCCCTTGAGTTAATTTGGTCTGTGGGGCTGTGGTGGCTGGAGTGGTGAGTGTTCCAAGCGGCTGTCAGGTGGCTAAGTATGGAAACAGCACTGTAATTGGATCCTGAGCCCAAAGCCACTGCCACCCTCTCCCCTTCCCTGCCCCTCCTCTGCTGGGTCCAGCCCCAGCTGCCACCTTGGAGCTTCCACACAGCAGAGTCCTAGGAATGTCTGTCCTTTTAGGGGCATCTTTTACTTTCTCTTCATATAGAGGGAACTGGATATCCCTCTGCTCAGAGCTCTTGCTGTGCAGAAAAGATGCATGTGCTTTGTGTGAAGTCTTCTCCAGGTTGTTACTTTCCTGCACCCAGCAGTATGAACCTGTCCATTAGTGCGCAGACTCTCCTGCCTGCTCCTTCCAGCTCAGTGACCACTACTCTGCCCAGATGTAGACTGTATACTGTAAGGTGGCTGCTGCTTGAACTTAGTGGGAGGTTACAAGACATCAGATTGTTTTCCCACCCCCTTATAATAGCAAGCTTTCCTAGTGATGGATTTTCCCCGAGAATTTGCCATTCTAGTCAGATCATGTCTTTGTGCCTGAACTTCTCTCCCCACTCTTCATCTTCATCCTGTCATTTTGTTCTGCCCTGGGGCTTGAAGAAGCAGGTGTTTTCTCTAGCCCTATCACCATTTCCAAGGATAGGAACCCTGGAACACTATCTGTTTTACCCCCCCCCCCATTGCTCCCATGTTTCCTCTAAGCTGGGTGGTTGACTCTGAGGCCCCATTGCCTCTTCTTCCCATTAGGAGACCCAGCATCCCTGTTTCTCTAGCCACTCATCACAAGTACCTACACCAGGACTTGGAGCAGCCATGGGCTCCTGTCATCAGATAGCTCTGGTCCACCCTTGTCCTGCTGCCCTGAGTTCTTCATAATTACTTGAGGGCTTTTCGTGGTCTATGCACCTGGTAGGGATAGAGGTTTCATCAAGAACCCTAAAGATGATTTAATCAATGTTTTCTTGGACAGTGAAGGAGAGGAGAGCCCAGAGAAGTGAAGGGGCCTTTTCAATCAGTGACAGAGGCACATGCATCAGTACTGTCAGCACTCCACTGGGGAACTGTGTTCCTGCCCTGCCTGCTTGCCTCTGTCAGCTCTATGGATGGATGGGAGAAGGGGCAGGGGATGAGGCCACCAGGAAGTTCCTGAGAATGTTGCTTTGGAGCCTTTGACTCCATGGAGGGTTGGGCAGGGGGTGATGCTAAGAAAGCATTTGTTAGGAATGGAGCCATTGGTGTGGATTGCTAAAGGCTGATTCCTGTTCCTTATCAGGGATTTGGGGTTTTTGTGTCCATCCATTCCCCATCCCCATATACATCTCAGCCCTGGTTTGCAGAATTTTGACTTTTCTCTACCCCCCCCCCGCCATCCCAATGGTAAGGGGTTGGTGCATGCTGGGGGTTCCTGTCTATAGGCTTAGGGCAATGTGTCCACGTCACTCCTTGAGGCTGTCACTCCTATAAGGCTGGTATATCCAGAAGGAAACTTCCTTCCTTCCTTCCTTCCTTCCTTCCTTCCTTCCTTCCTTCCTTCCTTCCTTTCTTCTTTCCTTCCTACCATCACCCTCCCTCCCTTTTCTTTTTGGTTTTTCAAGACAGGGTTTCTCTGTGGCTTTGGAGTCTGTCCTGGAACTCACTCTTGTAGACCAGACCAGGCTGGCTTCAAACTCACAGAGATCTGTCTGCCTCTGCCTCCTGAGTGCTGGAACTAAAGGCGTGCACCACCAATGCCCTGCTAGGAAACTTCCTTTCTGACTTTTTCACAGGGAAGTTCAGCTGCTGCTGTCTTCTGTTGGGAGGCTTTAAGAGGAGTGAATTCAGGGTTCTTGGAGAGAGAGTTAACCTCAGAGGTCTTTATAGCTCCCAAAGTGATGTCTCCTGATCTTAGCTTGTGAAAACTGGACAAGCCCAAGTGCATCTTGTCTCCCCATTTTCCATATGGAGTCTGTGAAGTGCTATGCCAGGATATGCTTATGGATGCATCTTTTTGAAATAGTGACACCTTTCCTAGTGTCATGGGGAGCTGTAGTTTGAGAAATTCAGATCTTGTCCCATATATGAAACAGCTAGTTCATGGTGGGCTGGAACCAGGATTCAGGCCTCTCCCTTCTTTTCCTGTGCTTTTTCTCACTTATCTCCTGAGGGAGGTGAAGAGAGGCCAGATGCAACTCCTATGAACACAAAGGAAGATAAGATGGCTGCTTCTGCTTCAGCTTGGCTCGAGAGGGTGAAGAGGGTGGGTGCTATGCATCCTGGCTGGAATGAGGGTACAGCTGGGAGACTGTGTTATAGGGAACAGGGTCTGTTGCTGTGGGGATGAGTACATTCTCTGCTCCTAAGCCAAGTCTAAGCCTGTTGTGTAATGTTGCTCCAGTTTTGGAGTCTGTCTTGGAACTAGCTTTGTAGACCAGGCTGGCCTCAAACTCACAGAGATCTGCCTGCCTCTGCCTCCTGAGTGCTGAGATTACCTGGCTTGCCTGCTGTTTTTTAAAGTATGATAACTGGAGGAATTTGGAAGCCATTTTGGCATGCCTTTGGTCTAGAAGGAAGGGAGAAGACAGCTTCCTCTTCACAGGTGTCCTGGGCTGTTCCCCTGTCATAATGGAGAATTGAGAACGTGAGAAGCCGAGGTAGAGTTATTGAGGTGAGTGGATTGAGAAATATCTTTTTTTAATAAAATAAATAATGCTTATACTTATTAATTAGGGAGGGACATATATGTGCCACAGCGTGAATGTAGAGGTCAGAGGACAATTTTTGGGTGGCTATCTAATTAAGGTTATCAGGCTTGGCAGCAAGCACCAGTACCTGCTGAGCCATTTGCTGACTCTGAGGAATATTTTTTTTTTTTTTTTTTTTTTTAGATTAAGGAAGATGAAGCTGGATCTTGAGGAAAGCAGGGTTCAGACATGAGGAGATAGCAGAAAGGGAATGTATGTAAAGGGAAGAGGGGGAACCAACTTCATGCACTGGTGTGGATGGCCTTGCACAGTGGCTGAGGAGGAAGTTCATTCTGTGGACAGTGGGTAACCATGGAGGACTCAGGAAAATGGACCTGGGAATGTTGATCGGAAGGGGTAGGGCTGAGGGAAACCGCCAGTCAGCCATATCAGGAGTGTCAGAGAGCATTGACCCTGCAAACTTGTGACTAGGAAGAAGAGGCAACCCTAACAGAGTTAGGGTCCAAAAAGCCAGACTTCTCAACCTGAGCAGGCTGTAGGAAGACCTGGCAAGCTTCCTTTAGGTCACTGGAGGAACTGCAGGAAAAGGCATTGCTATGTAAGAGAGAACACATCCTAAATATTCAGTTTGGCCGAGTGTGGTGATACATGACTTTAATTCTAGCATTTGGGAGACAGTGGCAGGTGGGTCTTCCTAATGAGTTCCAGGCCACAAAGTTCAATTTGGGTCATTTTGAGTGCCATAGACCATGGGACATCTGAATGAGGATTAAAAGTGGTTAGAAGGGGCTGGAGAGATGGCTCAAAGTTTAAGAGCACTGGCTACTCTTCTTGAGGACCCAAGTTCAATTCCCAGCAACCACATGGTGGCTCACAACCATCTGGAATGAGATCTTGTGCTCTCTTCTGGACTGCAGGGATACATGCAGACAGAACACTGAATACATAATAAATAAATCTTAAAAGTGGTTAGAAAGATGAGGTTGGACTGGGTATGTTGACATATGCCCCTAATCCCAGCACTTGGGAGACAGAGGTAGGAAGATCATGAATTCAAGGTCATCCTGGGCTAGGTAGAGGGTTTCTGCATCACACAAACAAAAACAGAGGGAATATGGGACTGGAGTCTAGGGCTAGATGAAAATCAGGGCTAGAAATGTAGAGATACAATTCATTTAGTCAAAGAGCAATGAGGCTGGGAATGGGGAAGCTATTGCAGAGGGAGCAAATAAGACCAGGGACTAATCTTTGAAGGGCACTGCAATTGAGGAAGAGGATAATAAATAAATGTATTTCAGAAAGATGGGAAGAAATACAAGGGAGAGAGTGGCCTGATGGCCAAGGGAAAGGATGTCTTTTAGAGGAAGGGGCAGTCAAGGGGATTAAATGTCACAGAGACGTAGGGGACGATGAAGTGTTGATTTTGACAACCCAGAGGTCACCAGCAGATTATGAGGGCTTTAGGAGTATTTAGTGATCACACAGGGGCAACATATTTAGATGTGGGGACTTAAAGATTAAGTAGGGGGATAAACGACGGTAATGGAATTTGGGGTCAGAAGGCATCGCAGACATGAGGATCTTTCACAATGAGCATGTTTCAGAGCCAGTAGGGAAGGATCCTGTGGAAAGGAAAAGGTTGGGGAGCACAGGGAAGGACTGGGGTTGTGGTTCAGTTAGGAGAGTGATTGCATAGCATGCATAAGAGCCTGGGTTCCATTCCCTGCACCACATAATCCTGGGAATGGTGGCAAACACTGCAATGTCAGCACTTGGGGAGTGAAGGTGAGAGAATTAGGAGTTCAGGGTCACTCTGGCTACAGAGTGAGTCAGAGACAGGCTGGACTACATGAGACCCTGACTTCTAAAAACAGAAAGGACAACAAGGAGATGGCAAATGGAGTGTCTAAGACATCAGAATACTCAAGGAAGGCATAAAAGGCTTGAGAGTACTGTGGCTTTGGTGAGAAGCATTGGAGAGACTTTGAACAGATATCATGAGTTATAATCAGCCTCAGTGACCCATGTTATCCAAGGAGCTGAACTAGGAAGTATGCCTGTGGGATCCTGCCCTACACTGGGAACTTCTCTAGAACAGTGGTTCTGAACCTTCTTAACGCTGCAACCCCCAAACATAAAATTATTTAATTGCTACTCTATAACTATAATTTTGTTACTGTCATGAATTGTAACATAAATATTTTTGGAGATGTAGGTTTGCAAAGGGGCCATAACTCATAGCTTGAGAGCCACTACTCTAGAAGGGATGGAAGGTCACAGAATGGGGAGCAGACAAACCTTCCAAGAACTCTGTGTAGTTATTCTGAATTTGAGTTGAAGCCAAGCTAGTCACCACTGTTGAGGGAGAACTGTGAGATGCCTGGAAGAGGAGGCTAGAGGTGAAGCACTAAACCAGCATTTTCATGAGAGTGGCTGTGGAGGGACCTGCCACATTCAGTCAGAGTGACTTCGTTGGAAAACAAACTTGCCTCAGACTCCATCACCCAGGGTGTGCACATAATAAATGCCATTGAATCTACCGTGGGTAAAGCACCGTGTCCTGGAAGTGGAAACATGGCCTGAGTTACCTAGATGATGATCTTACTACTCTTCATTGTGGGATGAAGACAGGCACCTAAGCTCAGGTCTCCCCATTGGTTTCGTCTTGGCTATGAGGCCCATATCCTTCTCATGGACAAGTGGGAGTTGGTGAGCAAGTGGAACACATAGATGGGTAAGGCTTGAGTCCTTTATTTCTGCTCGGAGAGCCTGGGTTCCTCAGAATCCCAGCCCTTTCCTCACCTTCCCAGAAAGGCATATGGCTGTGGCTGCCTGTCTTCAGAATGGACCCATGCTGCAGGGCCCCTGTCACTCTGTGGGGTCTCGCTTCTCTGTCCGCAACCATTCTGTCCTTCACTTCCACTAACATGGTGCAGTCAGGAAAAGTTCCACTCATGTCAGTGGAAGACTAGGGCTCAACAGCTTGGATTGTCATGTCTGTGATCACTCTTTGTTTTAGAGGGTTCCAACTTTAGCTAAAGGGATGCATCTCCAACGTGGCATTTCCTCCCGCTTTGGTGAGCAAGGCCTGTGGAACTCTTAATCACAATACAGAGGCGACAGTCCATGAGTTCTGTGTGCAAAAGTGCTGAGCTGTGGAGTGGGCCTTCTTCATCTGCCGCTGAGGGAGAATCCAAGCCACCGTGAGCTCAACTGTAACTGGGCTTTGGATTTGTTTAGTGCTTCAAAGGTCTCAGTCCCCTGGGTGCATCCCAGCCTGCTGTGCTCAGAAGGTGACAAGCATACTTTAGGTAACAAATAAGACTGTCAGATTCATCTGAGTGTTGGAGACTGGTACCTTTCCTGTTGGCCTGATGTGTTTCTGTAGGATTGAGGCGTCTTCCTCTTCCCTGTGTAGCTCTGGCTGTCCTGGAACTCACGAAGCTGACCTCAAACTTGGAGATCTTCCTGCCTCTGTCTTCTGAGTGCTAGGATTAAAGGCGTGCACCACCACACCTGGCAAGAAGTCTTAATTGATCTGGTTTCTGCCTCTTTCTTTTCCATTCCTGAAGATGGTTTTACTTACAGTCAAGGTTCCAGGTCCCTTCCACCTTAGGGGACATGCCTATCACTTGTCAACTTATGTATTTACCCTCCCTCCTAGAGCAGCCATTCCTGAGCTGTTTCAGTTGCAAGACAGAAAAGTTGCATGGAGAATCAGAATTCAGGTGTCAGAATTAAACCAGAAGTACAAGTAATAATGTATTAATTTGATTCATAACCTGAATATAATTAGACAATAAGTAGAATTTAATCAGAATAATAGGGCTGAGAGCTCAACCATTCACACCAGTGCTTTGTAGTAAGTAGGCTCTTCACTCCAGTTCTTCCTTGGCTAGTATGAAGGGAGGACTGTTTTCAGTTGCCCTGGGATGAGTATGCCCACAGCCAGATTCTGAGGACACCAAGAAGATATTGATGCCAGTGAGAGACATTCTGGAAGTCTGCCTTTCCTGAGATGGTGTTGTGAGGGTTTCAGCAGGGTGGCCATCAATGAGGCCAGAAGCATTTTATGGGACACTGTCTTAGTAAGGGTGGGATTCCCTGCTCTTTGGAAGGGTCGTAGGGAATAAGAAAGGGCTTTCCTCTTTCCCATCCTTCCCCAGGCTCTTCTTTGCACAGCCTCCTTGAAAGTTCTTGCTTTCCCCCTCAGTTTGGAGTATGCTACTGCTGTGTGAGTGTGAGCTATGTCCGGCCTTTGGCTGTAGAGAAGGGTCATTAGAGACCTGCAGAATTTGGGTGCAGTCTTCCCTGGAAAGCTTCCATCAGTTCAGGAGTCTGAGGTGGATTTCAGTCAGGATATAATCACAAGTGTGAGCAAGCAACAAAAATGACTGAATTCTCTGGGGACTTGAGGGAGTACAAGGACTGGGAGTATTTTACCCCAAGGAGGGAGAGCTGAGGCAGATGTAGGGTCTCAACTCTCTCGGACTCTTCTCAGGACCTTCAAGGTCCTGGCTGAGCCACATGGTACAGGCAGAAATGGACTGTGTCTCTGCCCTAAAGAGCTGACCTTCTATTTGGAGAGATGACTTGCACTGTAAAAAAATGTGACTAACACCCCCTGCAGCCTACACTGCAGTTGGAGAAGAGAGGATAGTTAGGAGGGAGTCAGCCACAATTAGGACATCAACTTCTAGAGGGCAAGAGTGTGGGCTTTTATTATTTCTCTTACATAGTAAATAAGTAGGTTTTGTTGTTGTTGTTTGTATGTTGAGATAGGGTTTCCTGTGTATCCCTGGCCATCTTGGAACTCACTCTGTAGTCTGGCCTCAAACTTAGAGATCTACCTGCCTCGGCTTCCTGAGTGCTGAGATTAAAGGTGTTTGCCACCACTGCCGGGCTTTGTTGTTGTTGTTTACATCTATGATTGTTTTTCCTTTTTGAGACAGAGTTTCTCTGTATTGCTATGGAGCCTGTCCTGGAACTTGCTCTGTAGACCCGGCTGGCCTTAAACTCACAGAGATCCACCTGCCTCTGCCTCCCAAGTGCTGGAATCATATGTGTGCATGAGCATGCCTGGTTCTATGTGATGCCAAGGATGGAACCCAAGGCTTTTGTTCATGCAAGGCAAGCATTTTATCAAGTGAGCTACATCTCCAAGCCATCACTGTGCTTAATTTGTAAACCAAAACTGTATGGGGCCGGTGGGATGATTCAGCAAGGAAAGTCATTTGCTGCCAAGCTTGCTAACCTGAGTTCCACCCCCATAACTCACATGGTAGAAGGGGAGAACTAACCCCTGTAAAAGTACCATGGCATGTGTGTACCCTCCTCACCAACAAATAAATAAATAGATAAAATTTAAAATGCATTATAGGTATGCATGAACAGGAAAAAAAATCTATATAGAATTCAACAGTATGTGGGTTCAGGCCTCTACTGGGGCCCTGGGAACATAGTCCTTGCCAGCCCAGGGGACTGTCCTACTGCATTACTAATCCTTAGCATGGAGCTTGGATCACTGAAGACATTTAATAATGTCTAATTAATGAGCAGATGATTTGTGTAAGCAGAGTTATCTGCAGGCATGGGAGAAGCTCTGAGTTTTGCACTAGCAGGAACAGAATAAGAGCCACGCTGGCTAGAATGGGAAGCTCATGTTCAGGGGGGACCAGGCCACACTGATGAGTTGCAGCCAGTTGGGAAGGGCCTTGAATGCTGTCTCCCTAGCCTGCTCTTCCTTTGACTAGATCCACCCCCTTCTCCTCTCTCTCAGATATTTTTGGATCCTTCTAGAGCAGGGACAGCACTCTTGAGTTCAAACAGGTGCAGGCAAAGCCTGGCCTGGAGTTCAGTGCTTACAGGAAGTGGGTTGTGCTGGGAGCTCAGCCCAAAGCCAAGCCAGGGGAGAGCCCTGGAGCTTGCTTGGGAGTCCCCTCCTTCCTTTCCTCCTCCAGCAGCCTACTGCCAAATGGTAGCCCCTGGTCCTCTTCCAAGTGGCCATTGGGTTAGAACCTGGCTGCCCAGTTGTCTCCAATAGAATTTTCCCTAGATGGCAATAGGTAAAAGCTTGACCGACAAAGCCAGACCTTTGGCTCCTCCTCTACCTCCTCCTTTTCCTCTCCCTTTCTTCTTTCCATTAACAGTGCCTCTCCTGTCTGTTTTTGTAGCAGGCCTTGAACTCACAGTCCTTCTTCCTTAACCTCCTAAATGCTGGGAACATAAACACATGTCACCACACTCATCTTGTACCTGCTTCTTTACTACTATTGCATAATAATACTTGAACTATTGACAGCATGGGGGCTATGTGATTAAAGTAAGAAAAAGGTAACTGGGGAAAATAGTTCAGTTGGTGAAGTACTTGTCTAACAATTACAACTGGTCTTCACCCCTAGCACTACATAAAATGGTCATGGTGGTGTGTGCCTGTAATAACAGCACTTGGGAGGTAGATACAGAGGGACCAGAAGTTCAAGGTCATCCCATTTCCTGGGATATACAGTGAGTTCTAGGCTGGGGTGGGATACACAGACTCTATATCAAAAAAGGTCTATCAGATGCTTAAAATATTCTTTGAGCCAGGCACGGTGGCACACACCTTTAATCCCATCCCTCAGAGGCAGAGGCAGGTGTATCTCTGTGAGTTAGAGGCCAGCCTGGTCTACATAGTTCCAGGACAATCAGGGCTACATAGTGAGACACTTGTCTCAAAAAAAGTTCTTTGATATTAGATATTAGATGCTTTTTAACATTAATGTTAACAGGCAGTGACAATATCAGAACATTTTTTCTGTTGAGCACATGCTGTCACTTGACATGTGCTGCCAGTTTCATCAAATATCATGGGACAAGAACAAGTAAGGGATCTATCAGCATTTCACTCCCACTTGGGCTGTTAATATCTTTGGGATTCTCTGTCCTCAAAGGGCTTATAAACCAGGAGAGGGGGTAGTTCATACTCATGAGATGAACAGAGAACCATATAAGGTAGATGGAATCAGGGGCTAAAAATAAGTAGCCAGAGAGAGCAGGGAAGGGGGAACACTTGTCAGACAGGCTTTGTGGCTGGGAGGGGGCGCCCAAACTGGGTTCAAAGCATGTGTATGCCAGGGACTGTAGGGGCTGGACCTGGGGCTTGGGACTAGTGAAATCTCATCTGGCTTAGTGTGGGAGAATGCTTGGCAGATTTCCGAGGGCCAGGCTTAGGTTTTGGTTCCCATGTCATTTTCCTGCGGTTGTCATAACAAGTCACCCCAACCTTGATGACTTAAAACATTATAAATGGCTGGTTGTGGGGGTGTACATCTTTAATCCCATCATTTAGGAGATAGAAGTTGGTAGATATCTGTGAGTTCAAGGCCAGCATGGTCTACGGTGAGAACCTGTCTCATGAAACCAAACCAAACCAAACCAAACCCATAAATGAATTCTTGCTTAGTTCTAGAGGCTAGAAATCTAAAATCAAGGCATCGGTGGGCTGTACTTCTGAAGGCCCTTGTGGAGGGAGCTTCTGTGCCTTTTCTAGCTTCTTGTAACTGCCAGTAATCCTTGGTGTTCCTGGCTTCCAGCCTCACCTCTTCAATCTCATCTCTGACCCCCATGGCCTCTGACCCTATCTGGCATTCTCTGTTTTTCCTCATTATATAAAGATATTAAACACATAGGGTTTAGGGCTCACCCTAATTCACATGATCTCAGCTAATTACATCTACAAAAATCACATTTTCAAGTAAGGTCACATTCTCATGTCATGGTGGACACACATGTTGAGAGCATACCATTCAACCCGCTATAGTTTCATAGCTGTAAACCTTAGGATGTCTAGTAGTTGCTACCTCAAAATGTTTAGTTCTTATGTCCTTTGGGCAACAGCCTTCTGCTGGGCAGAGGGGCACTTATTTTCTTAGCCCTATTGCTCCTATGGCCCCCATGATGGCTAATTTGGAACTCTGCTGACACACCCAAGGGAAACACATTAAATGAATGTATGAACAGCTGGATGGAGCGGAGAATTCTAGGAGCAGCTGCCCAGCTTGTAAGGGTGCTGGACCGGGGAGTGGTGGGGAGGGTGACTGCCTGGGTATGCCTCAGCTATGGAATAAGTTAGAGGTGGAAGATGGTGGGGGAGAGCCCCTTCTAGATGGCTAGTGATAGAAAGAACAAGGACCTAGAAGTTGGAAATCTGGGCACAGAATTCTGTCCTCCTGATCTCAGCCCCTGGGTATTGTGGGAGTCCAGTGAGGCATATGTAGGAAGTGGAAGCCCTTCCAGATCTTTTGTAGAAGCTTCTCAGAATAAACTTCTGAAGGACCACCCTGTGAGCCCCATTCCCACAGACCTCCTGCCAGCAGCAGAGGTTCCCTACTAGATGAGTAGGGTAGCTGGGGCTCTTTGCAGTGGGTAGCAGGAGTGCCCAAGTCTGAATCTGGGCATCTAGGCAGTTCTAGAAGCTGGGCACTGTGGCATATCTTGGTTCTGGAGGAAGCAGGTTCAAGAGATTACTCTCAACCTTTGTCTAGTATAGGTCTTCAGACCTTTTCAGAAATGTTCATCAGTGAGTACTAAAGAGATTGCTCAGTAGTTAAGAGAACTTGCTGCCCTCTCAGAGGACTTGGATTTGTGTCCCAGCACCCACATCAGGTGCCTTGCAACTGTCTGTAATTCCAGCTCCAGGGAATCTGATGACATTTTTTTCTGGCCTATTCAGGTACCCACATACTTATAGTGCACGTGCATGCTCTCTCTCTCACACACACACATACACAATCAGTGACCACAAGGCCTAGTTCAAGGAACTCCCTGGTCTCCCAGTGTGTTCTGCTCTGTCCAGCTCTCTCCTATCTCTTAACCACAATCACTGCTCCCCTCACACACTTGGCGTGTCTCCTGTGGTGTCTGTCCCCAAATAACCTCACATCTCAAGAGCAACTGCTCAGAGCCTATGTTGCCCATAGTCCCTTCTCAGGCATGGAGACTGATGCTGGGTGTTAGTTCCAGCTTCCTGACTGCTCATCTCTCCCTCTAATCAGATCCTAACATCTTCAAGGGGAGGAGATTTTGTTCAGCAATTTAGTTCACTTGGTTATTACATGGTAAGGTAAGAAAGCAGCTTTTCCAGGGCCCTTTAATTATATGAGAAATAGGCCTGTAGAGATTAAGTATTGGATCAGGACAAGGCTCAATGGCACTTCTCTTGTCTTATGGAACTATTATGCTACCAAGTTAAAAAAATGTCTTTCATTTTTGCCATCATTTATCCCATTTTCCATCTGACTATCTGTTTTCCATCCAACCATTTTGTATCCATCCACACAAACAGCTATTTTGGGTGCTAAGGAAACAAATTCCAACCAATGAGAAACTACACAAGTAATGCAGTATATTAGAAAACAGTAGATTCAGTGAAGAAAAATAAAAGTAGGGAGAGAAAAAAAGCAAAGTTAAGTGGGATATGATCTTCGTGGGGTAGCTGGAATAAGCCTTACACAGATGTCATTGTCTGAAGAAAATTGTCTGGGAAGAGCACACTCGGAAGAGGGAACATGAAGCACAATGTGCCAGGAGGGACAATGGGGTGGCTCAAGAAGAGCAAGAGGCCTCCCATGTCTGGACAGAGTAGTCAGGGTGGTCAGGGTGATATGGGAGAAGAGGTGAAGTCACATGAAACAGGGCAGAGGGTATGGTCCTCTGGGTCACTGTAAAGCACAGGCTCTTCTGTTGCATTAGACAGGGACAATTGGAGGGGGTGCACTGAGGAGGGGCATCACTCTGTGCTCCGGCTGTGTAGAATACACAGGGGCACGGGATGAGGTGGCTGTGTGCTGTGTGGCCCTTTTTTAGATAGCCCTGAGAAACACTGGCCAGGAAAGGAGACTTATTGTCACATGCTCTCAGTGTATTCATCAGGTGCTCATAGTGCAAGGATAGCTGCTAAGTCTCAGTTAAACACCTGTCAGCTCCCTCGGAGGAAGGTGGCAGGTACTTCAGGAACACAAAGCAGACATATCTAAGTAGGGTTGAGGGTTGTGGGGGGATTCCTAGGGGATTAGCCTCAAGTTAATGATCAGGAATTGGCCCTGGGACGGGGACTGACACCGAGATAGGCATTTAGGAGACTGGATAGAAAGTTAGGCTGGGTGAAGGTGATTGAATAATAAATAGCTCTTTAGGCATGGATGATGTAAATCTAAAGAGGTATTGGGCGCGGCCCCTGTCCTGGAGATGTCAACCTGGAGACAGGTCACTACCATAGGGAGCAGAGGCTGTGTCTTGTTGTATTACTCAGTATAGATCAGTCTGGACTTGAGTGAATTGAGGTCAGAGACAGAGATCCATGTGGCCTTAAGTGATACAAACCAGGTGACATTGTGAGGGGTGTGGTAGGAGACATGGCTAGCAAAAGGGAATAGGTAAGGCTGGAACCTGTAGGAAAGCAGGAATGAGTTCCAGGTATAAAGGCCATCATGACACCTATTATGAGCTAGATTGTGACCCCCAAAAGATACGTTTAAGTCCTAACCAAAGAACCTGTTTTGTACAAGTTGAGTTCCTAGGAGAAGGGTAGGGTAGGCTCTATGTCCAACACTGTGGCTTCTCTCTGGGAAGAGAAGGAGGAGAAGGTCATGTGTGGATGGAGACAGAAACTGAAAGAGGCAGTTGTAAGTCAGGTATTGTCAGGGAGGCAAGACAGGCCCTCGCCACAGGGCTCAAAGTCAGCCTAGCCAAACTGAAGTCTTTGTTTCAAGCTCTGACTTTTGGAACTGTGAGAGAATGGAGTTTTATTCCATTCCTTTCTTTTTTAAAAATTAATTTTTACTTTTTAAGTTTTTGGTTTTTTGACATAGGGTTTCTCTGTGTAACAGCCCAAGCTGTTCTAAAATTTGCTTTGTAGACCAGGCTGCCTTCCGAGTGCTGGGATTTTTATTTTTATTGTGTGTGTGTGTGTGTGTGTGTGTGTGTGTGTGTGTGTGATTGTATTTTATGTGTGTCTAAAGAAGAAGAACCTGTCAGATCCCCTGGTCTGATAGTTGTAGGCAGTTGTAAGCTGAAGCTGCATTGTGGGTGCTGAGAACTGACCTCAGGTTCTGTCTGGAACGGAACTCGTAATCACATAGCCATTTCCACAGCCCTCCTTTTCTCCTCTTCCTCTCTGTTTAGATGGTGCCTCAAATAGCCCTTGCTGGTCTGGAACTCACTATATAGCCAAGGATGAGGATGAGCTTGAGCTTCTGATCCTCCTGCCTCTGCCCTGAATGCTGGGATTACAGATATGTGCCAAAACTCCTGATTTCAGGCAGCACTGTGGATTAAATCCAGAACTTCATGCATTCTAAGCAAGCATGCCACCAACTGAGTTATGTCACAACCCCCTGGATTTCTACCCTTGGAAGTTGCTAAGTTTGTGGTACTTTGTTTTGGTGGCTTTAGGAACTAATGCAGGACTATTTTGGTGTAGGGATTTGGCCCAGGTACAGTATAGACTGAGAGGACCATAATGGCAGGTTTGTGCTATAACCTGGTGTTTTTGCCTGTTGAGCCCCTCAAACACGGCGGTGTGGCCCTCAGCACTGGCCAGGGAGGGTCAGCCTGGGTCAGGGAATGTAGAATGTGCACTTGCTTTAACCCTGCCCTTGGATTAGAGCTTCTCCTCTAGAGTGAGCCCCAAAGGAACTAAGGATTATAAGGCCTTCTGTGGCTTTCTGTGTGGCCACAGACTGCCAAAAAAAAAAGTATGTAATGGTGTAAGTGCTCCCTGATCTGGTATTGGAATAAGTGAGGTGGGTGCACAGAGCTCAGGTTCTTAGTGACACCTAAAGTCACCAGAGAAGGAAGCTGTTTTCAGATCGAACTGCCTGTACTGACTTTCGAAGGATTAAATGTCTACAGAGGGAGTCTTATTGGAAGGAGTCTGAGGGGCATGTTACAAGGGGCCTGTCCTAGGTGTCTGAGGTCTGGATCTAGGCCTCTAGGGGAAAATCTCAGATTTCTGGAGTGGTCTGCCTTAGGAGCCCTGAGTATGCTAGACTTGTTTGCCAATGGCATTCCAGGGTCTGGAAGGAGAATTCAGGGTAATGGTTGAATTTACTTGAGAACAGAGTTTTGTTTTGATTTCAAGACAGGATTTTCCTATGTAATAGCCCAGACTGTCCTAGGACTCACTTTGTAGACCAGGCTGGCCTCAAACTCAGAGATACACCTGAGTCTTCTTCCAGAGTGCTGGAATTAAAGGTGTATACCACCACTCCCAGTGAGCAAAGGTTCTTAACTCACGGTGGCAACTCCTTTGAGGGGTTGTCCAAGATGATTGGAAAACAGATATTACATTATGATTCTTAAGAGCAGTAAAATCACAGTTATGACCTAGCAATGAAGATAATAATGTGATTGGGGTCATCACAACGTGAGGAACTGTATGAAAAGGTCGCAGCATTAGGATGGTTGAGAACCACCACTCACTCTGTAGGCTCTGAGTTTGTCCTGTCCAGGCAGCATCAACATTTTGGTTGTCCTCTTCCACCTCTTCTGACAGTGACAAGAGAGACTGTATCTACAATCTTCTTGTGATCTTGGGAATTCCAAACACTTCACAGTGAAGTTTGGTGGCTTTACGAAGGCTAACAACCAAATCCCTCCTAAAATCTCCAAATGAAATTGTGCCTCAAACCTTCTCTAAATGTTTCTGGCTTCTTAGGAAGACAAATAGGGGAGTGGGTGGGCAAGCCTCAGAAAGAGGGTGAAATATGGGCATAAAAGGTTAGTAGAAATATTAGGTAGGGGGCTGGGTGTGAAGACAGGTCAGAAGAATCTGTGCTCAGTCCTAGCTTGTACTTGTTTGCTGGGGGGACCTCTGGCACCCCCTTTTTCCTTCCCTGGACTTGGTTTCTTCATGTGTGAAATAAGAGATGAACTAATTAATTTATAACTTTTCTTCAGTTCTAGACATCTCTATTGTAAAAAATAACCATAAAGCTAAAAATAAATTTATTTATTACTATATAATAAATAATGTAATACCAAAAAAAAGCTAAAATTCAAGATGGGGGGGTATGGATATAAGGGCCCAGATGTGGAACTCTCCTGTCATGGATCTTGGGGATGTTCTCAGGGGGAGAAAGTGGAATGCCTGGCTGAACAGCAGTTTTTCTATAAGGGTCTATAGGCTAGTGCATAATAGCTATTCCATTGCTGACCCAGCCTCTGTCTTTGGTTTGCCCTTCCTCCTTCACTCACTACAAATAGACATTGGAACTGGCAGTTTTTATGGCGATTGAGAGTGAGAGCTGCTAAGGCTATCCTGCTGGCATCGGGTAGCAGTGTTGGTACTGCTGGGAGCTGTTTGCCTGGTGTTCTAGGTATGGCACTTGCTCTCACCTGAGCTGTTGAGCACAGCTGCAGGAGGTGGTGAGAAGTTGGTTGACTATGGTCAGTTTCACAGGCTGGTATATGAAGTGCTTCAAAACCCTGCAAACATTAGCTCCAATTTCATTTGAGTAGCCCATGCAACTCCTACTAAGGTTGAGCTCTCATTGTGCTGGCTCTGTCTCTGAGGAAAAGGCTCACCCCCCCCCAAGGTCTCAAGGACTGTAGGTAGCATTTTTGAAGGATTTATTATTGTAAAGGACCCTTAGATTTTTGTTTGCTTTGGTTTTGATTTTTGTTTGTGTGTTTTGTTTTGCTTTTGGAAGGACTTCCATCCATTCTCAGACAGCTCTGATGATGGATCTGTGTGCTTATGTGATTTGCACTAGGGGTGGTGCAGGCATGGTTACCTCACTTCAGTGGCTTCATGGAAAGATCTGAAATGTATGGAGGACTCTGTATAGCCTCAGATGTTTCTAGGTGAATCGAGGTTGATGGAGTAGTGATCATAGGAATGAGCATTAGGCTCACCAGAATGAACTCTTGGCCTCTGGAAAGCTGAAAACTGCAAGTTCCTTCATGTCCCGGGACCAGCTGGGGCCACAAGAGACTACCAGTATTTAGTCAAGTGGTGGTGGTACACGCCTGTAATCCCAACACCAGGAAGGCAGAGACAGGCAGATCTCCAAGTTTGAGGCTAGCCTGGTCTACAAAGTGAGAAACCCTGTCTTGAAAAGCAAGCAAACAAAGACCTAACAAATCCCATAGAATTCCCCTAGCTCTTGTGGATGGAGAGATGCCCTGAGTGGAAAGACCTTCCCTGGCCTGGTGAGTGAGCTCCCAGACCCAGGGCATCTAAAGGAGTAGAGTGAGAGGCAACCCTGTGCCCTTTTGTCCAGAGCTGGTTCTGTTGTAGCCACTTAGCTTGTTTTTCTAGGAAATAATAAGTATCACATTTATCATTTGTTGAATGCTTTTTTTTAACTTTCTTTTTTATATTCTTTGTGTCTTTCACATCATGCATTCCGACCCCACCCATTTCTCATCCCCTTACATCTGCCCTCTGCCCCTGCAAACCTCCCCTCCAAATAAAACAGAATAAAATTAAGATTAAAAAAGGAACAAGAAGGGGAAAATCTCATCTTAGAAGGTGCAGTGTGACACAGCAAGTCTTGCAGTAAACCCCTTTACTCATACATCTTTACATGTAGGCATTCATTGAGAAGAATCACTGGTTTGGTTCAAGGCTGCTGGTCTCTGCTACACTATTGACACTGGGCCCTCACTGGGACTCTTCCTGGACATTCTGTTGCTGCCCTGTGTTGTACAGATCCTGTGGCCCTGGGTCCACAGGACTGCCCCCTACCACCTGTGCTCCAGCAGGTAGTTGAAGGGGCTTGTCAAAGCAGGGTGCTATGCTCTGAGTTTTGTAAGTGTGTAAAGGCTGCTGCAGGAGGATTAGGGATAGTCCAAGGTCATTCAGATGGTGCAATAGTAAAATCCAGAGAGATTGGTCTTTTGGCTTAAGGGTCAGAAGCCTTCTCGGCCTGTGAGGTGAGGCCAGGGAAAGCTTTGTTTCAGGCCCTGGCTGGGAAGTTCTGGTTCCCAAGTGGAGAATCATGCTGACTTCTCCAGCCTTCTTAGGTGGGGAGAGGTGGCACTCATTTCACTGCTCCTTTCGCTGCTGAGCCTCAGTGACTAACCCAAGGCATCTAGAGGGAGTTGCCCTCCTTTGGCTCCCACTGGGGATCTCCTTCTGGCACCCAAAAGTTAAACCATCAGTTCTCCCAGCATCCTTCCCTACAGATCCCAGGGAGATTCAGTTTCTTCGGGCTGGGAGGTGGGGAGATATGGTAGCCAGACATCTGCCTCAGTCTTTCTTGGACTCTACCCTGTGTTCATTTTACTTCCTTGCCCTGGCCTGCCAGCTTAGTTCTTCCAGAGTGAGGACGTCACTCCCCAGTGACTCTTGTGAAGATTTTTGTGCTGATCTCTGGAAAGACAGTTTCAACAGAGTATTCCTTCTGTCAGTTCAGTCAGTTCACTAGGAGATAGCATGACTTAATTTTTTTTTTTTTTTTTTTTTGAGATAGAGTCTCGAGTAGCACAGGCTGGCCTCAGACTCAATGACCTTAAACTTTGGATTCTCTTGTTTCTGCTTCCTAAGTGCTGGGATTATAGGCACTCAACACCACATTCAGTTCTTGAAGTTCTGGAGTTTGGACCCAGGGCTTGTCTGTGGGGCCAGCACTCTGAGTTACATTCCCAGCTCAGGACTTAATATTGTACTTCTCTTAGAGATATTGGCCTTTCCAAATTCACGAGCAAGCTAGATGTGGTAGCACATGCTCATAGCACCATCACTCAGGCTAAAGCAGAAATGTGATTTGAGGCCAGGCTGGGTTATATAGAACCAAACCAGCAGGAATTATATAGCAGGACCTTGACTTTAAACAAACAAACATCTGGGCCTACTGATACATGCCTGTGATTCTAGCACTTGGGAGGTGTAGGCAAAAGGATTGGCTCCATAATGAGTTTGAAGCCAAGCCAGGCTATGGAGCTTATTTAAAACAAACAAACAAACAAACAAACAACAACTAGCCCATTGACCAGACAAACAAAACAAAAATGAACAGACATTATCTACACTAATGAACCCCCCGGCATCTAGTACAAGTACCTATATATCTACCAATGGTCATGAGATTTATAACAATTTCTCTAATTCATAGGAATTCTCTGTCCTCTATAGTTAAAAACAAATGTGTTGAGGACTTTTACTCTTTTCGAAAAGAGAAGTGGTGGGCAGTGAAGTCCCTGTTCCAAAACAAACATAATTCCTGTCGTTGGTTTAGCAGGGTAGGGGGTGAGGTTGACTTGACACAGAGATGATTTAGAGACAGCAGGGACCGGGTTCTCAAAGCAGATACTGCCAACGATTCCTGTGGCCCCAAGGCAGGTACTTTCAGAGTTTTGCTTAGAGAAATTAGAGTGGTTGGTCACTGATATGGTTTCTCTATGATTGCTGCCTTTGCTGTTGTGTCCTGTTCCCTTGATGAATCATTTGGGGGCTTGAGTCCAGCCAGGGACGAGCTGTACTGGTGGGATTAGCCTTGACTTTGGAGACTTGGCCATGAAGTCAAAGGAAACCTTCACTGCTTCTTCTGTGGGACCCTGTCTCCCTTATCTGGAGGAAGGGCTAAAGGCCAAAGAATGGCTGGAGAGTGTTCCTGGTCCTGGAATGATGTAGACAACCCTTGTTCTGGCAGACACTTCTCTGTTGAAACCCTGTATAGACTCAGCTGTCAGCCACATTGTTTGATGAAGACTGCCTGAGAAGCTGAAGAGGTAACTCTGGATAGTTCACTGCAGAATAAAGTACAATAAAGGAACAAGTGAGCCGGGCATCAGTGGCACACGCATTTAGTCCCAGCACTTGGGAGGCAGAGGCAGGCGGATCTCTGTGAGTTTGAGGCCAGCCTGGTCTACAGAGGGAGTTCCAAGACAGCCTCCAAAGCTACACAGAGAAACCTTGTCTTGAAAAAAAAAAAAACACACACACAATACATAAATAAACAAATAAATAAATAAATGAACAAGTGAAATGAATAAACAAATGAAGACAGCAGAAGAGGCTGCTGGGTCATGTGTGTGCAGCCCAGAAGTGTTCAGATACAAGGCCTAGAAGCAAGGGTCAGCCCGTTGCCCAGAAGATAGAGGGTCTTTTGAAAGATGGAGAATATCAGCAGTGTCATGGGCCTGATGTTTGTCCAGTCAGTTTGGAGACACAGCCAATGAGAAGTTGACATGTAGGCCAAGGGCATCTGGTGTAACTCCTGTGTACCTCAAGGCTGGTGCACTCCTGACAAGGTGTAGAACCAGGAAAGACTTTTCCTCCAGCATCTTTATTACTCTTGATGGTTCATTTGAATAAGTGTTTATGAGCGGTGGTCCAAAGGTATTGCACTTATATGTGACTTTGACTGTCATAATTTCAGATCAAATGGATGAGAAAGCATGTAGGAGAATAATTTCAAGCTGTCCTTAGTAAAGATTGCTAAGGAACCAGCACTCACTTTTAATTCCAGCACTTGGGAAGCAGAGGCAGGTGGATCTCTGAGTTTGAAGTCAGTCTGATTTATAAAGTAAGTTCAGGCCAACTAGAGATATATAGTAAGATGCTGTGCCTGCCCACCTCCAAATCCTAAAGAGACAACTTGCAGTGGAATTTACATTGAGGTAATAAGCTCAAAACAGATTAATAAACAAAAAAATCTCTTGGGTTCTGAGATCTGTTTGTTCTTTAGACCTCCACTTTCAATTTTGGGAAGGAGCTCCTTAGAGTTGAGGGTCTCAGGCCTTAGTGTTATCTAGAATTATCTTATAAAATAGCAACATACTGGCCCAGCCCCAGAGCTGGTGTTTGCAAAGCTTTGTAAGTGTGGCCAAGCCATTCCCAGGCAGAACTCAGCAGGAATGGCTTGTGGAACAAATGCCTTCTATTTTCTATGTCTGCTTCCTCATTTCAAGAGTGATTGCTAGCTCTTGCCTTTTCTGCCTGAGAGGGAATAAGGACTCCAGAGTGTCTCAGAGCCCAGAGGGCAAGGCAGGATCTAGCTCAGAGCTTTGTACTTGTGGATCAGCGAAGTTGTATGTGTGTTGGGGGGGGGTAGAGGGGAGGGTAGAGGGGTAGGCAGGTGAGGGGGTGGAGGGGGGTAGAGGATGTGGGGAGGGGTGGTAGGCCACATGAGATCAGAAAGGAAGGGAGCTGTGGCTGGCACCTTTTCTTCCATCCTAACCCTCTAGGTAGTGGGGCAAATAGATTCAGGGGGATAAAGAATGTGAAGGAGACCCTAGCTCTAGGCTATTTCATCTTCCCTTTCCCCTTAGGTACTTCCTAGAGCACAAGCAGGCAACCCACCCAGGTACAGTGAGAACACTAGGCCACAGACAAGGGCTCTGTCCCTGCCTGACCTTGTCCTCTGGCCAGTCTTTAAGCCCCTCCCTGGCCAGGGCTTCCTCCTCTCCAGTTGCACTCACAGGGCCTTGGAAACTCATCAATCTCTGAGTCCACAGAAATGCTATGGGGCAAGGCAGGAGTAGATGGACAAAACCAGTATGCTTGACTATGGGGAGAAAGAACAGAGCTGTGAAGTTACTTCTCAGGTGTGGGCTCAAGAGAGCGACAAAAAGCCTAGGTTCCCCAAGAGGGCTGATGGTAGGGAAGTGCCGGGAGAGGTAGTGCTGGCTTGTGCCAGGCTGTGCCTGTGTGAGAGTGAGGCTGGACTCAGCCTGTCAGGGGCTTAGGGTTCCATGGGCCTCTGAGGAAGAGCTGGGGGCCTGCTATTCGTGTGCCTTGATGTCAGTGCCCAGGGCTGGCCAGCGCTGAGGTGGCTGTGCTGGCAGCGGTTCATACAGTAGGATACATCACGTCCTGATATGGAACTGTACTCTTTTCAGCAGAGCTCAGCCCACCAGGAGCCTCTGTGTGCTCTGATCCCTCCTTCTCTGGACACCAATAGGGGCTCTGGCAAGAAACCAGGGAGGGAGGGAAGAGAGGACACTGGCCTTGCATCTTGGGGAACTGAACATCAGATGTGCCTCCCACAACAGATTTGGGTTCAGTGCTTCCTGAAGACGAGCTCTGGGAGCTCCAGTGAGACAGCTGGTTTCACTGAATACTTTTTGCCAGAGCAGTTAGTTTTGGCCTGGGAAGGAAGGCCATGGGCATCAGTCTTCATTCCAAACTGCTTAGTAGACAATCAGGGTTGCTTTGGCTTTAAGATGTAAAACCCAAAGATGGGAAATGTTAATGTATATAGACACATGGTCCAGTAACTAGAAGTGGAAACATAGCAGTGTGAAGGTCAGATATCCCCTCAACATCTGGTTCCTCGCTAGCTCTTTTGGATGATGCCAGCTTCTTGCTCCCACTGCACACTGCAGTCAAAGGTTTGTTTGTTTGTTTTGTTTTGTTTTGTTTTGTTTTAGACAGGGTTTCTCTGTGTAGTCCTGGCTGTCCTGGAATTTGCTCTGTAGATCAGGCTGGCTTCAAATTCACAGAGATCTGTCTGCCTCTACCTCCCAGAGTGGTGGAATTAAAGGCCACCACCACCCATCAGAGGTACTTTTGAGAATATCAGAAATATAACAAGAAGCTAGACCTAGAATCTATTTAGCTCAGTAATCATCACTACCATCATCACCATCTTTGTCATCATGGGGCAACAGGAGCCTGTGGAAAGGCTTAGATACATCAGAGGGAAAAGATGATAACTACTGCTGTTCTAAGGAAAGATGCCTGCTTTTGGAGGCCTAACCCAAATTGGGAACTCCAGTGGGGATCCTCCCAATGTGGAGGCACTGCAGCAGAAGTGTTGAGGTCAAAACTATTTGTTTTTGAAGCTGCAGTGGTTTGTAACTTTGTGTGCTGGGATTACTGAAGATGTTTTTGTTGTTGGTAGGGCTGCATCCTAGATAATTTAAATCTGAATCACTAAGGAAAGGGAGGAAATAAATAATCAAGGGCAAGGTGATCCCATGTATTGAAAACCGCAGGGAAGGAGAGGAAGTGGTGGAGACCATAGGAATGTGTAAATTAGTCACCGGGGGCATCTAGAGAAATAAGGGCTCTGACCATGTGTTCTGGCTGGCTCCTGAGACTGTCTCCAGAAGGTTTTGAAGTGATGCTGAGGAAGAAACTCATCTCTGGACCACACTTTTGAGTGGTGATGAACCTGTTCAGGGTCTGGCAGTGTCCTTTCCAGGTCAGAAACCAAAGGTCCTCAGCCTATTACTAGACATGTGACACAGGTAGAGCCCTGAATTTCAGTCTTCTTACCTGTAAAGATATACAAATAGCCTGGCAGTGGTGGCACACACCTTTAATCCCAGCACTCAGGAGGCAGAGGCAGGTGGATCTTTAAGTTCAAGGCCAGCTTGGTCTACAGATCGAATTCCAGGACTGTCAGGGCTATACAGACTGTCTTGAAAAACAAAAACACACACACACACACACACACACACACACACACACACACACACACACACACACACACACACAGAGAGAGAGAGGGGGGGGAGGAGAGAAGCAAGTAAGTGTAAGTAAATTGAGTGAGATGGAAATATTTTCTGTTGACTGGCTTAGTAAATAATTATATGAACATATCTCATGTATTTTACATCTTACTGCTCAGAGGGCTGCCAGTCTCTTTAAAACACATTCCTGCCACAGATTCTTCTCAGGGACTGGGGAACAGAAACACAGGGGAAGGAATTAGGCCAAGTAATATTTAGCTTCCCATCCTGCTGAGACCAAGGAACCAGGGATTCTTACTGGTTCCCTCATGTCAATGTAGACTTCTAGAACTTTCTGCAGGGCAGGCAAGGATCTTGAGTGCTGGGAACACACTGTTAAGATCCACCCTGCTCCCCAGGAGCATGATCCTGGAAAGAAGATGCATGCAGCTAGGGGTTGGGGTCCATATCAACTGTTCCCGTGTTTCCTGATTACATCATGGACTAGGAATTGGCAGCTCTGTGTTCTAGACACCTCTTAGTCACATGGTAACCATGGGTCTGTGGAAAACCAAAAACCATCACTAACTGGGTCTAAAATCTGCCAGGCAGGCTAAGGCAAGCTTACAAATAGCTGTGCATACTAGTGTGCTTGGGGTGAAGATTTTGTTTTTGTTTTTTGTTTATTTTAGTATTTATTTATTTATTTATTTATTTATTTATTTATTTATTTATTTATTTATTTATTTATTGAGACAGGGTTTCTCTTATAGCCTTGGCTGTCCTGGAATTTTTGTTTGTTTTTCTTTCGAGACAGGGTTTCTCTGTATTGTTTTGGAGTCTGTCCTGAACTCACTCTGTAGACCAGCCTGCCTCTGCCTCCCAAGTGCTTTAAGCAGATTCCAGTTTGGGAGGGAAGGGCAGAAGGCGTAGGTCTAAGCTTTGCTTCCACCCCGCTTTCCAAAAATATCCAACTTGACTCTTGGTGGCAGTCTCTGGCACAGACTGGACCCGTGTTTGTTCTGTTCTCCCTGTGCCCTCTGCTCTGTGGGTACAGCAGGACCTTAGATGGGGATCCCCTCAGGAGGGGTTGGCTGAGGCCATTGGGAAGACCAGGTCCTGCCCCTTTTGGATGTCTCCTCCTCAGGCCCTCTGTTCCCTCTAATCTGAGGTAGGGAGGCCAGTGAATGCCTGCCCTTAAGAGGACAGGGTTGGATATGTGACTTAATAAAGCCAAGAGCCACAAGTAATCCCCTAAGTACTTTGCCTTGTAACCTAAGATTATCTGGCCTGCAAACACCTGTTTTCACTCCTTTGCTGATAGCAGTATAAAAAGCACACTGGTTAATGACTCTAGGAACTGACAAGGAGTGGAATGCACTAGCATTTGTCCCATCTTGGAATAGCTCTTCAGGAGCCAGGTGGCACGTGCCACACCCGTTGCAAGGTTGAGGAAGGACTGCAAGGGCTCACCCAGGTTTCTATCCTTATATAGTCATCAGGACTTGGGAAGACTGGAAGGTCAGGGCCAGGCTTTTGGGGGCTCTTGAGTTACTACAGCTGCTAACTCCCTGAGTGGACAGAAAGTCAATCCTTTAACTCCCTAATCTGTAGACCCCCACAGGCTTGGAGGGGGACAGGTGGTCCAGAGGACCCAAGTTGGGAGGCATAACTCTAGACACCAGGTATATGCGGTGCTCTCTGCAGTGAGAGCTAGACTGATATAGACTCTTGAGAAGCAGGGCAAGTGCCAACCCTGTGAACTGACCAATCATGTTCTAATCGTTTAGAACTGCAAGTCTCTGCTTCGGGTGGCACAGAAGATGTTGGCAATTTGTTGGAGAATCATTTCTCTGCTGGAGATGCAAGTCTAGAGGAGAAAGAAAGGGCGCTTTATGCAGATGCGGCCCCTGGAGACAAGAACCTGCTCCATCACTACCCAGACCGCAGGGAGGCTGAGAGCTTGGAGCAGACCTCAGCAGGGGCTCCTTCCGCTGCCAACGGCCAGGGCTCCGAATCAGAAGCTAGCCTGTCCAATACCTCAGCTGCAGAGTCAGCTCCATCTGAGGATGCTGAAAGGCCTGGGGAGGAAGAGAAGGGCCCAGCAGCAGCAGGCATCCTTCCTCCAGGCTGGGTAGAGGGGCCAGAAGAGGAGAGGCCAGAGTTCAGTTCTGGAGAGGAACCGGGACAGGATGGGACTGCCAGTATGGGGGCAGAAGTACAAGAGGGAAGTAGTGAGGACCCTGAGGAGTCCCAGGGAATCTTAGGAGCTAGCTCCAAGGAAGAAGCAGCAGCAGGGACAGCAGAGTCTGCAGCCACCCAGGTTTCTCCTAGCATAGAGGGTGAAGAGGTCTATACAGTGGAGACAAAAGGTGAGGGCAACACAGGATATGGTCACAGATCCACAGAGCTAGATGGAGTTCAGGATGCCACACATACTGGAGATGAGTCAGGGGCTGCCATGGCTACAGGAACCAGAGAGGGGTCAGAGGACCAGCCCCAGGGCCACGCCCTGCAGTCAGAAGATGAAGCCATGGCAGGGCCTCATCACCAGCCCACTGACCTGGATGCCATCTCTGTCAGCATGTCTTCTGGGGTAGAGGCACGAGGAGCTACAGAAGGAGCATCTGACCAGGGCCATTCCTCTCAAAAAGAAGTTGAGGTTAGCCCAGGGCCTGGTCACCAGCCTACAGAACTAGTTACAGCCCCAGATGCCACACGTGCTGGAGAAGAATCAAAGGCTGAGGTGGATACAGAGGCTGGGGAGGAGGCTGAGGGCCAAGGGGAGCGTAGACCTAGCCAGGAGGCTGGCTCGGCTATAGAGACCAATGAAAAGTCTGGGGGCACCCTGAGTCCCAAGGACAGGGAGACAGAGAACTACCTTCCTGAGGGCCAGGTATCAGGGATGCCTGAGGAGGGCCCGGCTGAGGCCTCCTCTGAGGAAGAGGGTGGTGAAGAAGGAGGAGCTCCATCTAAAGAAGAGTCCGAAGAAGACAGTGCTGACGGAGTTAGCTCAGAAGAAGAGGGGGACGTCCCCGGGGAGGCTGCAGAGTCCCAGAAAGCAGCAGGAACCACAGAACACAAGGAGGAAGTCACCCAGCTTGACATAGAAGATTTGGACACGGGGTCTGAGGGTGTCAAGACCCAGGATACAGAGGCGAAGGCATCCAAAAAGAGACAACAGGGGAGAGGGAATCCTGTAATTGCTCATCAGGGTAGGAATTCATTCTTTAAGGCAATCCCAGAACCTTGGACAGATATATACTTTATGGAAATCTTGTATATTGTGGGGCAAACATGGGGGGGGGGGAGTAACTTCTGGTTAGTTCTGGGTTTGTTAGGCAGGGCCCAGTGTCTTAGATCAGCCCATAGAGTTCACTTTCACAGCTCCTTAGCCAATTAACCTTCAGTGTGCATGGATCTAGCAGGAAGCTTCAGAGGGACCTGTCCATTTCTGAATTAGGACCAAGAAGGCTCCTCTTTAGGGCTAGCTGTGGATCGGCCTGAAGGACAGGAGACTGATGGCATGTTTGTGGTCCTGAGGTTTGCTGGTAGAAGTGGGGACAGGGCGTTGATAGGGCAGGTTAGGAACCACAGGTCACTCTTCTTCCAACTAAGTCTGCTCTTGAAGACTTCCCACATGAAGTGGGAACGTCAGGAATCAAGGGGTCAGGATCATGGTGTGAGAGCTGAGGCTGACTGCTGTCAAATGCCCCTCTATAGTAGGACAGCCCTCAAAGGACAGGAGAAAAGGAGAAGAGGGGCTGAGCTATTGGGCAACATTAGTGGCAGCATAGTCAGGACCTGAACACCTCATGTGATTTGAGTGGATAGAACAGAAAGTGGCTTTCAGGACAGAGGCTGGGTCGTGTTATCCCCATCTCTTTTCCAGAAGGCTTCCTTACAGATTTCCTTAAAGCCATTTCCCCCACTTTGAGACAGGAGCTTATGTATTCCAGGCGAGGCATGAATTCACTGTGTAATAATAGTCAAGGTGGCCTTGCTCTCCTGGTCTTCCTGCCTCAGCTTCTAGAATGATGTGAAATTACAGGCATGCACCACGTGCCTGGCTTCTTGCAGAGCTTAATGTTCATACTCTCTTTAGGTACTTATGCTTTCTTTAAGAGGTAGTGCTGCGAGCAGTAAGTTCCTCCCCTTTCTCTATCTGTCCTAATCTGGATCTGGGATCAGGGACAGCCTGAAATGCTGCATGAGCTGTGCAGATACTGTCATCCTCCCTGCCTGAAATGCTGCATGAGCTGTGCAGATACTGTCATCCTCCCTGCCTGAAATGCTGCATGAGCTGTGCAGATACTGTCATCCTCCCTGCCTGAAATGCTGCATGAGCTGTGCAGATATTGTCGTTCTCCCTGCATCTCACAAGCCAAAGCTACACCCTCCTAACCTAAAATACCTGAACAGGCAGCTTTGCTAGAAATGAGTGACCTTAGGGTCTAGGGAACATGAACAATGTCCTTCCTAGGACTCATCAGGTATGAGTGTCTCATGTTTGTTTGGTCAGTGGGACAGTACAGTTGACCTGTATGTGACTGACTGCCAGCACATACATGGACTCTCACACACCTGTAGCACTCACTACCTTCCACTCATTTCTCATCAGTGTTATCCTGTTAAGATGGTGGCCATGTGTGTAAATAGAATCTCTCAATGGCCATGTGTGTAAGTAGAGTCTCTTAATGGCTCTCTTTGTCCTGAGTAAAATGCAAGTCCCTGTGGTAGTCTTTCAGTCTTTCAGGACATCTAGTCAGGTCCTGGAGTACCTAGGCAAGTCCTTGACAGGCAACATATGTGTCCCATTATAGAAAACTACTTTCTTTTCTTTACTAATTCTGGCTTGGCAGCAGATGTCAGGGAAGTGTTCTCTGCCCCCCTCCACTACCTCAAACCCACAGGCATTCTTCTTAGGCCCTCAAAACTGCTATAGCCTCCTTGCTGCTCTCAAAATGGCCACTTTTTAAAGATAGTTCATCAGCTTGTTGCCATTAAGCTGTAGGATGACTCCCTAAGGGCAGGAGCTGGGCCTGTGTGTCACTGTAGGGCCAGTATGACATGTGGCACCTGGCATGTGAGAGGTGTTCGATACATTTGTTTTATTTTGTCTTTCTATACAGCCTGGGCTGGCTTGGAACTTGACAGCCACTTGTCTGGTCCTCTCGACTGTTAGGATTATAGGTGTGTGCTACCACGTTCTATGCTCAGCATAGTTAAAAAATGAATACAGAAAATGGGGTGGGATGATAGTCTCATCAGTGTCCAGTTTGTTTTCTGTTATGATAAAACATTGAACGAAAGCAGCTTGGAGGAGAAAGGAATTTATTTTGCTTTACAGGCTATTGTTCATCTGCTTGAGGGAAACTGAGTCAGGAACTGAAGCACTGTTCACATGGAGGAGCACTGCTCACTGACTGGCTTCCTCTGGTTTGCTCAGCTAGTTTTTTTTAATGTAGCTTAGGCCCACCTGCCTAGGAATGACACCACTCACAGTGGGTGGCCCCTCCTACATTAATTAAGGCAATCAGGACACTTCTTCAAATGAGGCTTTATACTTAGGTGACACTAATTTGTGACAAGTTGACATTAAAACCAACCATCACAGTCAGTGAAACGCTCACTGAACAACTGTGAGGACCTAAGTTTGGTCTCCAGTTCCCATGTAAAAAGCCAAGTATGGTGTTGTTCAGTTGTAACTCCAACACTGTCGAGCAGAGACACACAGATCCTGGGGCTCACTGGTCAGTCAGTCAAGCCTAATTGGTGAGGTTGAGCCCTAGACACCAAGGACAGACCTTGTTAAAAATAAAAGATGGGTAAACAAATATGCAAGGTGGGTATTTGTACTCCTGTACACTTGCACATACATGAAACACACACACACACACACACACACACACACACACACACACACACACACACACACAGATCATGGGTCTTAAAACTGGCATTTACATTTCAAATTCATTCAGCTTGGCAGCTTTGTCCTGCATCTGCCCAAGGCCCAGCCCTGCTCCTTCTCTGTGAGACTTAGAGCTTTACTGGCTTAGATCTGCTCTGATCCTATGCTATCTACTTCTCTTCCCAGAAGAGACGGAGGATGTGATTGAAGAGGGTCCCATGAGGGACCGTTCCCATATTGAGAAAACCCTGATGCTGAATGAGGACAAGCCAGCTGATGATTACACAGGTACCTGGGGAAGGGAGATGGGCTGGGACCCAGGGCACTAGAGCTCTGAAGTTCTGAGGCCAGAAGGGACCACTAAGAAGAGAACCCGGGGGAAGGGGGCTACATGAGGTAATGCTTCTAACAAGGCCAAGGCTCGGAGAGGGAGAGATAACCAAACAGAGGGCATAGTGTCAGAACAGAAGGTGAATTCCAGAGCCATCACCTGTAAGATTTCAGTGGGGGCTTGTTATCCTTTCTTAATTGATTAACTAGTCAAACACAGATTAACATAGCAATTTGTTCTTGGCACCCGGCCAGAGAATGGTAGTACTAGCCTGGTTCTTGCTCCCAATACTGTCCTCTTGTGCTGCACACTCCTCCCCACTGCCAGCTCTCAGTTGCACCCTGGGTTTCTGCTCCCTCAGAACATGGGGCATGTCTGAATCCTCCCAGGAGCGGTGTGTACAGGCCTGCTGGGCACTGTCCTGCTTATGCTGTAGCCCTCAGCCCCACAAACAGAGGCACAGACATGAGATTTTCATCTCCCAAGGACAGAACTTTTAGCCAGGCTGAAAGCAGCCTAGCTTTTCTGGATGTGCCACTGAAGTGAGGGAGGAAGAGAATATTAGGGTTTTAATTTAATTTTTCTTGAGACAGTGTCTCATGTAGCTCAGGTTGGCCTCAAGCTCTCTATGTAACAGAGGGTAACCTTCAACTCCTAATCTTTCTACTATCACCCCTTAGTAGAGATTATAGGTATGTGCCCCCATACCTAATTTTTGTTTTGTTGTTGTTTTTATGGTGCTAGGATTGAACCCAGGTTTTTGTTCTTGTGCATGGTAGGTAAGCACTTTGCCAACTGAGCCATATCTCTGACTAAGAAGTAGTCTGTTATCATTATTACTACTACTGTTATTATTATTGAGGCAATGTCCCACTATGTAAACTGGTTACCTGGAACTTTCTATGTGGACCAGGATGCTCCTGGAATCACAGAAATCCAGCTTCTGTCTCTTGAATGATAGGATTAAAAGTGTATGATACAGTGCCTGGCCAAGAATTAGGATTTGGTTTGTTTTTGTTTGTTTGTTTCTTAAATAGACTTTGCAGATTGGATAGGAAATGCTTTTGGGTTGCAGATTTCTGAGGGTGGGTTGTGGACCAGCTCCTTTCCAAACACAATCATGTCATGATTTTGGACTGCCAATGGCTTTCCTCACCAGGCAGAGATAGCATCTCTTGGGGTATGAGATATAGAGTGAGGAGCAGCCTGATGGCCCTACCTGATGCTCACTCCTTGCTCCTCTCTCCCAGCGGTACTGCAGCGGCTGAGGAAGATCTACCATACATCCATCAAGCCCCTGGAGCAGTCTTACAAGTACAACGAGCTGCGACAGCATGAGATCACAGGTACAGCATCATGACCCAGAATTGGTCCTGCACCTTTTGCCCAGTCACATCTCCCTGGTGCCTATGAAGGCTCACAAGACCCATGTGTAATGTGTGCTAGGACCACAGGGGCTGAGCTTCCCTGAGGAGTGGAGGACAGGAACTCATGCCTGGGGAGTGACCCTTCCTAGAGGAGCAAGTTTTCAATGCTGTGAGCCTGTGACAGAGACTTCATTGCTGAGCACTTTGTCTCAGCAATAGGCATTTTGATTTCCAGGGCAGTAAGCCTGTGTGATCCTTCCTGGGTTCAAGAGCCTCCAGGCTCCCTACTCACATAGGCCTCCAAATGACTACATTTCTCCCTGCCTACTACTTCTTCCTGGAGGGCCTCCTTTGGGCCTGGATGACAAAGAAGATGATGATTTTTGTGTGTGTGACTTTTCAAGACAAGGTTTCTTTGTGTAACAGCCTTGGCTGTCCTGGAACTCACTCTGTAGTCTAGACTGGCCTTGAACCCAGAGATATGATTGCCTCTGCCTCCTGAGTGCTGGCATTAAAGGCACATCTGGCTGCTGTTGCTGCTGATTTTTGAGACAAGGTCTCACCATGTAGCTCAGGCTTTATACGTGTGTTACTTCACCCAAAATAGGGCCTGAATTCTTTTAAATCTTGGTTTTTAAAATAATAAGAGTAACACATCCTTGTCATTACATTCAAATAATATAAAATAATATAAACTGAAAAATAAAGCCAGGCATGATGGCATATAACTGTAATCCTAGATTTTGGAAGGAGACAACAGAATTGTAACTTTAAGGCCAGGTTAAGGTACACAGTGAGCTCTGTGCTACTACATGGCAGCTCTCTCTCTCCAGAACACACACACACACACACACACACACACACACACACAGAGTTTCTTTCTTGATCTCTAATCAATCTATCTAATTCCACTCCCAAAGACACCCACTCACAGTTTCTTGTTATAGTGCTCAAAACTACAGGAATAGGATCTTCCATATAATTCCTCTGTATCTATGAGCATAAAAATGTCTTTTCCTTCTCACATACATGGAATTATATTATGCCAACTGTGCATATGTATATATACATGAATATACATATACATACACACATAACATACACACACACACATATATATATGCATATGTGCATGACTCTCCATTATTCTTTATTCTTTATTAAGGCTTCTTGGTCCTGTCTTCTAAGAACACACCAGGCTCTGTACAATAGTATCCAATTCCCAAAGGACAATAGGTGCTTTCCCTTTTCTAACTTTAAAAAAATGGGGCCAGTAGCTGTGAGTGGTGGTGCATGCCTTTAGTTCTAGCACTCAGGAGGCAGAGGCAGAGGCAGGCAGATCTCTGTGAGTTTGAGGCCAGCTTGGTCTACATAGTGACAGCAGGAGAGCCAGGGCTCAAAGAGACACCCCACCCCAATGGAGCTAGTAAGGTGGCTCAGCAGGTGAAGGTACTTGCCTCCCAGCCTGGTGGCCTAAGTTCATTTCCTGGACTCTACAGGGTAGGAGAGAATCAACCCCTGAAAGCTGTCTCTGACCTCTATACACACATCACACTGTGCACACTCACACACATGCAAACACTTTACATAATAAATAAAAGCATTAATGCTCCAAAGCTGGGCATGGTGGCTGTGCCAATAGTTTCAGTACTTGGCAGGATGAGGTAAGAGGACCACTGATAATTTAAAGTCAGCCTAGGCTACAGAGTAAATTTCAGGTCACCCTTGACTTTAGAATGAAATGCTGTCTAGAAAAAAATGAACTTAAAACATTCCAAACACTGGTATGTTTTGTGCATGGATACTAGTAGGAATGGTTTGCATGCTTGTTTGTTTTTAAAATAGTACAGTAGAGGGTCAACAAGATGGCTCAGTGGGTAAAAGCACCTTCTGCCAGTTCTGAAAGAAAGAACTAACTCCCATAATTTATCCTCTGGAACACCCAAGCCCCACAAATAAACGTTTAAAAAATTAATATGGAACACTAGAATTAAGTATTTTGATCATTGTTGCAAAATCACCTTGAAGTACTCTACTCTATACTCACAAGAATGTACCAGAGAATTCTTGTTCCACCTTGGCTTGCCATTTTTAAAAGTGATCCTCATTTTTGCAGTTCTAGGGCTATCTTCTACCCCTAGTCCTTAGACATGCTAACAAGGTACCCTGTCACTAAGCTATATCCACAGCTACTCCTTCTCCTGTTTTAAAGTTTTCATAATTGTTATTTATTTTTTTCTTTTCCATTCTGGGGATGGAGCATCATAGGCAAGTGCTCTACCACTGAGCTATATCCCCAGCCCTTGTTTTAATTGTGAGTGATATCACAAGTCTCTCCCTGTGTTACTTGGCAGTTTTCATATTATCCTAATGCCCATTGAGTATCTGTGGTATCTGAGGGCATATATATTCCTACTTTATAGAAAAGGAACCTAATACCCAGGTAGTGCTGGTTGCCCTGGCCACGAAGCTGCGGTCAGGATTTTGATTCTGTTTCTTTCCCCAGGGAATACCCTGTTCTGTCAGTTCTATATAAGCCTAAGAGTCAGTCATCCTCTTCTGCTTCTTAGAGGACGTGCAGACCCTGGTATAAGGTTACAGAATCTCCCAATGGTGTTGTCTTGTCCTCTGTACTTGCCTTCTCTTCCTACTCTGACACAAAGAGTGGCATGGCCCTCCTGGGGAAACTCCAGACTTAAAGCCTCAGTGGTCAAGAGGCTGCCAGCTGCCCCAGGATTGGTTCTCAGCAAAGGCCAATTGGCTCTTTTCTGGCTTCCCTTTCTGGCTTCTCTGTCCTAATCTCTTGCCAGTTTCCTGCATGGCCCCAATCCTTTAAGTTTATTACTGGCCTCCCACATATGCCCACGATGCCCCCTGCTGTGCAGAGTTGGAACAGCAGCATCCGATAACCCTGTCTCAGAACTGACAAAAATCTCTGTAACTGGGTCTACCTGCTAACCCATCTTGTCCCCAGGCAGGAAGGAAGGGGCCAGGCCATGGATTTGTGCTCACCACGAACAGGACACCATCTTCTAGTGCTGTGCTTACCTGGGAGAAACAAAAGCAGGGCATCCAAAAGCCAGGTGCAGAAGGGGATCATACTGTACACGGTACAGAAACAAGGAGCTGGATATCAAGGCAGCTGGGAAAATGCCAGAAATTAGCCGTGTAGCCCAGTATAGTGGAACACAAATATAGACCCAGCTACTCTAGAGGCTGAGGCAGGAAAATCACTGGATTCTTGAGCCTGGGACTTTGAGAACATCCTGGGCAAATATAACTTAACCTTGTCTCAAAAGAAAAAAAAAAATAGAAAAAAATCCCCTAGCACTGGTTAACTACTATGGAGGGTGTTATGGCCTAGATAAAGTGGGCTTTTTTGTACTTTGGATTTTTGAGTTAAAATGTTATACAGAATTATAGGAAATAAATGAAAAAATTTTAAAAAGGAAGCCTACATTTTGAGGACTATCTGCAGGCTCAGGGAGGCAAAAGTCTGGAGAAAGTAGGTGCTCAGTGGAGATCATTCAGAAAAGAACTAAGATGATCAGAAATCAACAATAAGACAAATAATTTCTCTGTTCAAAGGCTTTCACCCTCTTCTTTGTCCCTATTTATTTTTATTTTTTGTTTTCAGCACTAAGGATTGAACCAGGGCCTCACACATACATACAAATGCTCTGCCACCGATCACCCTCCTAAGCCCTCATCTCTTTTTGAAAACTAGAGAATTCTGCTCCCCCAGCTAAGCAGCCTTGGTAGGGTGTGCTTCCCAGCATGGTGTCTGAGAGGATGTTGGCCTCAGGGCCCAAGAATTTAGGGATTCCCAGTTTTCAGTGTTGGTTTGAGTCTTTGGAGCAGAATATCTGAGACTAGCCTGAGCTTGAGGTGGGGGTTGGGGAGCCACAGTGAAGAGGAAAGGACAGCAGTGGAGCCTGGAGTTGAGGTGGCTTAAGACTGTGTATACCTTTTCCATGTCCTTTCTTCTCTTGTTATTGATCTGGGTAGCAAATTTCAGTCTTTCTCAGTGTGGAAGCTCCGTGTTGTTTTTCTTTGTTCTTTATGCAGGTTGTTTTCTAGATCTAGGCAGGAGACTGCACCCAGGGTACTGAGCCAGGGTGTATTAACCCCCGGCGTCTCCTGGTGCAGGCAGATGTGCCAATGGTCTGGAACAGATCAAAACAATGACTTCTGGTGTCTTTTGAGTGATTGTTCTTGTAAAGCAAGAAGAGTGCCACTGACTGCTGCACATTGATCAACACAGAACCCCATAAGCTGTTGGCTGACAGTGGGGAATGCAGAGTGCTTTGGAGACAGTGCTGCTCCTACAGTGAGAACTAATGTCAGTTCATTTCTGTTGTCTGCAGATGGGGAGATTACTTCCAAGCCAATGGTGCTGTTCCTGGGACCGTGGAGCGTTGGCAAATCCACCATGATAAACTACCTCCTGGGGTTAGAAGAAACTCGATACCAGCTTTATACAGGTGAGAATTTTGGGAGTGTTTAAATTGTTAAAGCACATGAATGATTAAAGCACTTGCATGCCCTTAATAACATTAATGAAAATTACATGCAAGAACCAGCAGCTCTACCACCTCCATGCAAGCATTATTCATAAAAGCCCCAAAGTAGAAACCACTCGAGTGTCTACTGCTCTATGAAGGAATAATCAAAATGTAGCCTGTGCATATAATGGAATGTTAGCCTTAGAAAGGAATGTCACATGACTGAGGAGATGGCTCAGTAGGTAAAGGGCTTGCTGTGCAAGTCTGACCATCTGAAGTCAGGTCCCTAGTATCCATAGAAAAGCCAGGTGAGTAGCACGAGTCTGTGATTGCAGTACTTCTATCGGGAGATCAGAATTGGAGCTAGGAGAGCCCCTGAAAGCCTGGAAGCCAGCTAAACTGGCCTTGCAGCAGTGTACAAGAGAAAAGATAGCAGGCAAGGGTGTGTCTTCTGACCTCCAGCCCTGTGCCATGGCAGGTGCATCCACACACACACACACACACACACACACACACACACACACACACACGAACTGCTAGAAAGGAATGGAACATGCATGCTGCCAGAACACATCAGATATATCCTTGCCACAATATGGATAAACCTTAAAAATGTGCTAAAACAAGTCAGGCACAAAAGCACAGATACTGTATGATTCTGCTTATATGAGGTGCCACAATAGGAAAAACTCAGAGGCAGAGAAAGAATAGAGGTTGCCAAGGAAGGGGATGGGGAATTACTACTTAATGATGGAGACAGAGTCTCAGTGTGGGAAGTTGATAAAGTTTTGGAGAGTAAGGATAACTAACCATTTGTATGATAATGTGAATATATTTAATGCTATTGAACTATAAGCTTAAAGCTTAAAGTGTAAATGTTATGCTATGTTATGTGTATTTGGGCACGATTAAAAAGTGAGAAGGCAGAAACCTAGCACACCTACCTTGTCCTTGTGGAAGCCCTTTCCAGAAATCTGTTTCTCAGTGGTTGTTGCTTTCCATCTCTCACCCATGCATGCAGGTGCTGAACCTACCACCTCCGAGTTTACTGTTCTTATGCATGGGCCCAAGCTGAAAACCATTGAGGGCATCGTCATGGCTGCTGACAGTGCCCGATCCTTCTCACCCCTGGAAAAATTTGGCCAGAATTTTCTGGAGAAGCTGATTGGCATCGAGGTTCCCCACAAACTCCTAGAACGAGTCACTTTTGTAGATACACCAGGCATCATTGAGAACCGCAAACAACAGGAAAGAGGTAATTTAGGGGGCTGGGGATTATGTGCTCAGAGTAAGCACTTGCTCTGCAAGCATGAGGACCTGAATTCAAACCTTAGCACCCACGTAAAAAGAAACATGAAGCCTAGCTGTAGTGGTGCACACCTTTAATCTCAGCACTTGAGTGTCAGAGGCAGGTGGATCTTTGAGTTCCAGGCCAGCCGGATCTACAGAATTCCAGGCCAGGTAGGGCTGTTACACAGAAACCCTGTCTCAAAAAACCCAAAAAGTAAGGCATGGTTACCTGTGCCTTTAACACCAGTGTTGCAGGGTAGGCATAGGTGGATCCCTGGATCCTGGAGCTCTGAGCCCAAGCCAGCCTAGCCAAAATGGGAGACCCTGTCTTAAATAACAAGACAGAAAGCAGTAAAGGAAGACACCTGCCATCCTCTCAATATACACATACCTATGGACACACTCACCTTCTTGCGCATAACACACACACACACACACACACACACACACACACACACACACACACACGGATCCATTTCTGAATAGCAAGAGCTCTGTTTTAGGACATTGTGATCAACAGAGGGTGGTAGTCCAGCAGGGAAGTAAGGACAGTTAATGTTCAAGATCTCCACTCCTTTTCAACTGTTGCTGTGGTACCACTTTTATTAGGCTTCCCAGCTCCTGCTTGTCTCAGAGGGTGGGGCATTGCTATTCTGGGCCTAGTAAGCATTAGGCTGTATCACAGGGCACTAAATACTGCCACAGCACAGGACTGTCTGCACTGATGTGTCCTAACCAGGGCAGTCTTAGTAATATGTATCAAATAGCAAATCTTAATTTATGGTTATGACTTGCATTTGGGTTATAACTAGACCCTGTTTATTAGTAATAACATAATTTAGAGTTATAATAATCTTATTAAACCCCTAATATGGATCAGATAGCTTTATAAATTATTTTGTTGGTCATTATAAAAAAAAATCAGTGTCTTCAAAACTATATTAGTCACAGTTCTTTAGAGGAACAGAATTTATAGAATGAATGAATCTATCATCTATCTATCATTTCTCTCTATATGATATATATCATATCCACCTCTCTATACAGATATAAAGTGGATTTATTAGAATGGATTACAAGCAATAGCTGTCTGCTAACAGGAAGTCCAAGAATCCAGTAGTTGTTTAGGCCACAAGGCTGGATAACTCAGCTGGTCTTCAGTATATGGTGGAATCCTGAAGAAACAGGCTCTAATGCCAGTAAAGGAATGAACTTGGCAGTGAGTTGGGGGCAAGCAGGCAAAGAGAACCAGCTTCCTTCTTCCTTGTCCTTTCTATAGGCTTCCAGCAGAAGCTGTGGCCCAGATTAAAGGTGGCCTTTCCTACCTCAAAAGATCAGATACAAGTTGGTCTTCCCACTTGGGTTTTAGTTAACTCCATATGTAGTCAAGTTGACAACCAAGAACAGTCACCACAGTGGTATTGCTTGTTGTCTTGTTTTTTTTTTTTTTCTTCTTGTTTTATGAGTAAGAAAACCAACAGATGAGAAGAATTAATATATAATGAGCACCTGTATGGCTGCAGATTTAATTGGGAGCTTTTCTGTTTTAAACACAGTAATCTTTGTATCTCTCTCTGTCTCTTCTCTTTCTTATAAATTATTTTTGTTTTTTGTTTTTGAGACCGCTCTGGCTGTTCTGGAACTTGCTATGACAACCAGGTGGGCCTTGAACTCACAGAGATAATCTTGCTTCTATTTCCTGAGTGCTGGGACTAAAGGAGTGCAGCACCACACCTAGCCTAATAGTAATTTTTACGTTAGCTTTGGTATTACTGTCCTTTTTGTAATTTTATAGCTCATGAACAAGAATTTAAGAGCAGTGACCATCCAGCTGGTCTGTAGCCAGCTCAGGTCTCAACAGACACTCAACACTTGACCACATTTTTTCTCCTTAAGCCATACATCCTCTTTCTGTCTGACTTCCTGATATCCCTCTTTCAACATCCTTGCCATTGTCCTAGATCTTTTTAGACATTTGAAAAGTAACTTGCTTGTTTTTCTTTAAAAAATTTTTATTATTTTTTAGCTGAGGGTTGGTGGCACACACCTTTAATCCCAGCACTAAGGAGGATCTCTGATTTCAAGGCCAGCTTGGTCTATGTCCTGAGTTCCAGGACAGCCAGGGCTACATAGAGAAACCCTGTCTTGAAAAAACCATAACCAAAAATAAAATAAAATAATTATTTTTATGTGTATGGTTGTTTTATTTGCATGTATGTCTGTACCACATGCATGCCTGGTGCCCACAGAGGCCAGAAGAGGGAGTTGTGTCCTCTGAGATTCAAGTTATAGACAGTAGTGAGTGGCATGTGGGTGCTAGGGACAGAACCTGGGTCCTCAGAAAGGGCAGCCAGTGCTCTTAACCTTGAGACATCTCTCTAGTCCTGATTTTTTCCTTTTTGTTGCTGTTTTTGTTTTTGAAACAGCATCTCATTATGTGGCTCAGCCTAGCCTTGAACGGAAGGTCCTGCTGCTTCTGCTTCCCAGAGTGCTGGGATTATAGGAGTACATTACCATACACTGCATAAAAAGCTGCACTTTGGACAAATCCTTCACTTCACTAGGGATTCAGAAGCCACTGTATATTAAAGCATGGGTCAGACTGTTCTCAACAAAAAAACAAGAGATAAGCTTACTGGTGTTTAGAAACTCAGGAAATTGCCAGAGCTATGACTCTGCTCAGCCCACACAATGGTCTAGTACTGAAGGGAGGCACAACAGGCTTGTGTGTGTTCCACTCAGCTTGACTTCTCATTCCTATCTCTCCAAGGCTACCCCTTCAATGATGTGTGTCAGTGGTTCATCGACAGAGCTGATCTCATCTTTGTTGTCTTTGATCCCACCAAGTTGGATGTGGGTCTGGAGCTAGAGATGCTCTTCCGCCAGCTGAAGGGACGTGAGTCCCAAATAAGGATCATTTTGAACAAGGCTGACAACCTGGCCACACAAATGCTCATGCGGGTGTACGGAGCTCTCTTCTGGAGCTTGGCTCCTCTCATCAATGTCACAGAGCCTCCACGGGTTTATGTCAGCTCCTTCTGGCCACAGGACTATAAGCCTGACACCCACCGGGAACTGTTCCTCAAAGAAGAGATCTCTCTCCTAGAAGACTTGAACCAGGTGATTGAGAACAGGTTAGAAAACAAGATTGCTTTTATTCGCCAGCATGCCATCCGTGTCCGAATCCACGCCCTTTTAGTTGACAGATATCTGCAGACTTACAAGGACAAAATGACCTTCTTCAGTGATGGGGAACTGGTTTTTAAGGACATTGTGGAAGATCCTGATAAATTCTACATTTTCAAGACCATCCTGGCAAAGACGAACGTCAGCAAGTTTGATCTTCCCAACCGTGAGGCCTACAAGGACTTCTTTGGCATCAACCCCATTTCCAATTTCAAACTCCTCTCTCAACAGTGCTCTTACATGGGGGGTTGCTACCTGGAAAAGATTGAACGGGCCATCACGCAGGAGCTCCCCGGCCTTCTGGGTAGCCTTGGGCTTGGGAAGAATCCAGGTGCTCCTAACTGTGACAAAACAGGCTGTGGTGAGGCCCCAAAGAATCGCTACAAGAAGCACTAGTTGTGTGTAGCGATCCTCAGGTCCCCATTGGTGAATGAGCTTGTGTTCTAACTGTCTGAGAAGTCCTGGTTTATATTAACCCTTTGAGCCATACTGGTGGCAATCAGTCTGCATTGGAGATTTGGGAGTTCTTTGAGACCGGTGAATCAGGGAAGGAACAAGGGTTCTAGGGAGGAGAGTGGAAACTGTGAATTATAGTGTGCTTGTCTTATTGCTTCAGTTAGAAGGCCTGACATGGGCAAGTCAGGCTTCTCTTGTTTTTTTCTGGGTCTTGTCTTGGAGGGACAGAGAGCAGCTAACTTCTAATGAATACTAAGATAATGAGGGTCAGATAAGCTAAACTCAGTTGAAATTTCTCAAATAATAGAGGGTTCTCAGGTCAGTGTCAACTCCTTTCACACAAATCTTCTGTCCGTTCCCTATTCCTTCTTGGCTCCCTCCTAAGCTTCGGTTGATTTTTAGCACCAAACAGTCTCTTGAGTCTGATCTGCATGAATTTTGAACCCAACCTTGGAATCTTCTTCCTGTCTTCCCAATGGGTCTGGCATGCAGAACACTAAAGCAAGTTTTCTGATTAGGGTGTTATCTGCCACCCAAAGTATCATTTCATTGATGTCTTGGCTAGAGGGCTCAGACACTTAGTTGGCCCTAAGAGGGTGAGTGGGTGATATACTCAAGAGGTTCTTTTCCTCCTGGAAATTACTTACATGGAAAATAGAAGGGCTCAGGGGTCAATTGGTTTGCAGTGTGTCTTTGTCTGTTGCATGACTTGGAAAACTCAGATCACAAAGGTGTTGGTTTCAGAAAGAACAATGGGGGTCTTGCTCCTGATCCTTGGAGGCGTCTCTGGACAGCCACTTCTCCCAAGTTTTGGGGAGAACTATTTCTACAACAGTGGTTTCTCTTTCCCCTTCTCCATTCCCTGATATGCCAATACTTATATCTGAGAGAAATTCCTAGACTCAGAACCAGCCCCAGCCCCTTGGCATTGGTGGCAGACATGGTCCGAGGTTCAGGTTCAACCTGACGATATCCACTGAATACAGTCAAGACCTACACACACTAGTGAGTGTGCATTTGTTTGTCCACTGTACAGGAGAGAGCTAGAACAATGATAGACTGAGGACACAGAGGAAGGGCTCCTGAGAGTCTTGCACAGCAGACATATGCTGCCATCTTGGAGATGAAGCCTTGGGAGGATAAAGAGCCTTTTTGATGGAGCAGGCAAGGCGAAGGTCAGACTGTCTTGAGGACTTCCTTTGAGCATAGTCGGCTGCTTTTTTGGGGGAGTAAGCTTTCCTGGGGGCCTGGATTGTGAAGCATAGGTTGGGATCTGCCAGTACCAGTGAGTCATCTGGAGCAGCAGGAAAGTGGGAAGGAATGCTGAGCTAGAGTTGTTCCTTCTGAGGACCAGGTAGAGAGTATGAGCAGACTGGTAATCAGTGGGGGCTATAGAGAACTTCAGTTTAGGAGTTCATATCTCTCTGAATACTTAGCAGTCTGGTGCTGGCTGTAAGGGAAGCTGTTGCTTTAGTTGTATGTAGGGCCCAGGGCCTCCAACAAGTCAAATGCTCCAAAGCTGCCAGGACACTGTTTCCAAGGGTCATCCATGGAGCCCGATGGCTCGGGTAGATGAGCTGCATATTCAAACTTCTCTCCTCATCTCTCTATCACATGCTCTGGAGAGACTGTCCCTCCCACCTTTCTCCTTCATGCTCCTCATGCCCAAGGGCTTTGTATAGCAAATATGTTTTTTCTCAATGCAGTCCGAGAGAGGAGAAAACAGCTGAACTGTATGGACTCTGGCCTAGCTGTTAGAACCTGCATGTATGGTGGGAAGCAGGTAAAATAAGGCAAACCAATTCATACAGTATTTGTGTTTGGGGGAGGGGCACCTTACTGGTCCTTTTGGATTTTTTCCACCTTTTTCTTCTTTGTCTTCATTCTGTTCCTCTTCTCACCTCCCAATTCACTTTCCTCTCCTGCCCACGCTGCTGATGGGCCAGCACAGGATTTAGCACCCATTCTTTGCCCAGCTCTGTAGGAGATTGATTTTGAGTAGGATTCTGACTCTAGGAGGAGGGGGTTTCATCCCAGGAGAAATGTGAGATCCAGAGATTTCCCGAGTGGACTATCCATGTAGGTGCCTGAACAGTGGCTGACCTGTCCAGTGTTCTTTCTATTCTGGTTTCATCAGGAGAAGGTCTCAATAAAGTTCCAATCTCTCTTCAGTGCCTTGTCTTTGTTTGTCTCCAGTCAGGTGAACCTCCTAGCTTTCTTGTATCTAGTAGAGTGTCCCCATTTCAATGGGGACAGCCTGGAGTTTATAAAGCTTTGCTTGCCCTTGTCTGGGATGTTTACCGGCACCTTTTTTGGTAGTTCCCATCCAGTACCTAGCCTCCTGTGCGTGGAAGACAACTCAGTTTACAGCCAGCACCGAAGAAGCCAAGGCCCACAGCTGTACGGTGGGAAACCCCAGGAACGCTTTCCTCTGTGGTACCTTGGTTCATTCTTCCCAACACCAGCACAGTGTTTTTTTTGAGTTAAGATCACGACTTTTCCACTCCAGGTCCTTCACAGAGCAGCTCGGACAGTAGTAGCAATAGGCTCATCTCCTCTACCTTACAGTTACCTTGTGAGCTCCATGGCTGCAATAGTGTAGGCTGTCAGGATGGTGTGCATGGCCACCTTCCTCTAACTATCCCAGAAATTGTCCATCCCTCTACGGGTTGGACATGTGTATGTTGAACAGGTCCCTACTCCCGAGCCAGTACTTTTCACTGTTTTTGGTGTCCTGATCAGAGCAGGGTTCCTTTAATTTGGAAGCTTTCTGGAATCCTCCTAAGAGGTTTCACACCATGGTTTAAGAGTTAATTTGAAAGGGAAAGATGTGGGCCCTGGGAAAGAGGTAGAAGTTATACCAGTTATACCAGGAAGGGTGCCAGTCAGTGGCCAAGGCCAATGTTTCTGGGTTCTCTGGCTTAGGAGGGGGGCTGATCCTGGGCTAGACAAGTGGGCCATGTTCTCCCATGATCACCTGATCTAGGACATTTTTGAACAAGCCAGCACCCTGACCTGCTCATCCCTTGCAGCCTGAGCACCCTGACCTGCTCATCCCCTGCAGCCTGGGCACCCTGACCTGCTCATCCCCTGCAGCCTGGGTATCCTGACCTGCTCATCCCCTGCAGCCTGGGCACCCTGACCTGCTCATCCCCTGCAGCCTGGGCACCCTGACCTGCTCATCCCCTGCAGCCTGGGCGTCCTGACCTGCTCATCCCCTGCAGCCTGGGCACCCTGACCTGCTCATCCCCTGCAGCCTGGGCACCCTGACCTGCTCATCCCCTGCAGCCTGGCTTTTCTCTTGCCTAGGCCAGAAATACAGAGCTTTGCCCTGGAAGAGGAAGACAAGCAGCACGATCTTTTTCAAAGAGAAATACAAGTTCTGCATCAAATTTGTGCTGTCCACAGCTCAGTGTTGCCGTTATGGGAACTGAGAAAGAAACAGAAAGCAGAGGAGGCAGAACCAAAGGCCATTCAAAGCATAGTCAGGATACGTGAGAGATGGGAGTGGAAAGAACATAGAACATTTGTAAGGACATATGTAGGTTTCATCTAACATGTAGTTACATATATAATGGACATGAAAAAACCATTCAAGTGAAGTCTGAGGGAGTGGAGGACAGGTGGCGATGCGTGCTTTTGTAGCCTAAAGGTGCCTATAGACATGCAGTAACCTTTCACTTGTATACTACTGGAATGAATAAATAGATATTAGAGGAGAAGGTGACTCTGTGTGTGGTGTGGTGTGTGTGTGGTGTGTGTGTGGTGTGTGTGGTGTGGTGTGTGTGGTGTGTGTGTGTGTGTGTGATGTGGTGTGTGTGTGTGTGTGTGTGTGTGTGGTGTGTGTGGTGTGGTGTGTGTGTGTGTGTGTGGTGTGTGTGTGTGTGTGGTGTGTGTGTGGGGGTGTGTGTGTGTGGTGTGTGCGTGTGTGTGTGTGTGTGTGTGTGGTGTGTGTGTGTGTGTGGTGTGTGTGTGTGGTGTGTATGTGTGTGTGTGGTGTGGTGTGTGTGTGTGTGGTGTGGTGTGTGTGTGTGTTGTGTGTGTGTGTGTTGTGTGTGTTGTGTGTGTGTGTGATATGTGTGTCTGTGTGTGTGGTGTGTGTGTGTGTGTGTGTGTGTGTGTGTGGTGTGGGGTGTGTGTGTGTGTGTGTGGTGTGGTGTGGTGTGGTGTGTGTGTGATGTGTATGTGTGCGTGTGTGTGGTGTGGTGTGGTATGTGTGTGTGGTGTGTGTGTGTGGGGGTGTGTGGTGTGGTGTGTGTGTGTGTGTGTGTGTGTGTGTGTGTGAACTTGGGTGTTCCACTCAGGATGAAGACTCAGGAAGAGGCATTCAAGGAACAATACCCTGTCAGTCCCTGGCTTTGCAAGAGTGTCTTGAAAAGTTTTTTTACCCTGATAAGTCTCTCCACCAATGCAGCAATTCAAACCAGACCAAATCAAACCAAATTAGAAAAAGCCCACATTTAATAGATACAACACTCCCAGATGGTCTTCCAATCCCCCCCCCCACCCCCAGAGAGAGAAGACAGGAAAGAGAAATGGGAAACCATGAGTCTGATTTCGGGAGTAGGGGTTGTTTAAACACCCTGTGGGAGTGGTCTTGAGCATCTCTGGGGAAGGTATCATCATTTGGCAGCTTTCTGAGATGCAGCAGGGTTTGGAGAGAAGAGAGGGGACTTGGGAGAAACCTCCACCATAACCTCCCAGACTCTTTGGGTCTATGGATGCCAGGGGCTGGGGTGAAGCTTCCTCCGTAACATGTCTTAGCCTTAGAAACCTCACAGGTACTGGCAGTACTTATTAATGCCAATTCTCCCTCAGTGACATGAAGCTTGTACATTTCTTAATACAAGGAAATTGTTCTCTAGAAGATCATAAAGGCAATTAGGAGGAGGCAACAAAAAACCAAACCGCCTACTGGCCAGGAACTGTGTATAAGAAAGGTGTGTTCAGTAGGTTGTGACCACCTCTTGTCCTAAGGACGAACTTTCAAGCATAAAGGAACTTTCCCCACACCTGCTTACACTCTGGGATGTGGGCTGTTTACCTACAATGTGAGGACTGACCACCAGGAAAAGGGTGTTTCTAGAGTATTTCCTTTGTGCCAGGAATTGGGCTTCAGCCCTGTAGGCTTTGTGTGTCTAATGAAGATGTGCTAATCACACTATCTTCATCTGGTGCTGTGCTGAGGCTTTATGAGCACTGTTTAATTTAATCCTCACAACCCTGTAGGGAGGTCACTGGCTAGCAGAGCTCAGAGTGGACTGTGGAGTCACGAGGCCTGGAATTGGTCCTGGGCTTGCTACAAGGTAGCCTTGGGCAAATGACTAAAGTGTGCTTCAGTTTCCTCACTCATAAAATGGAGTCACTGGCAGTCCCTTCTGTATGGAGTTGTGTGGTGGAGTTGTGTGGTAGGGAGCAAATGCCTCGGTACATGCAATGTGCCTGACTTGACACAGGACACAGTACTCAGTAAATGTCAGTCATTACTGCTGTTGCCATATTTTACCAATGAGACCAATGGTCAGTGTGGCCAGGATGAAGGAAGTATACTTGGGAATGCTGGAATGCTACTTGACACCCAGCTCCCTGTGTAGCTCATGCTAGGTTATTTGCTCAGGGCCACATTAGGTAACACTGACTTTCTGACCCTAAGCCTTCTTCACAACCTAGGCAAGATTTGCTTGAGTCTTTGAGTATACTTTTAGTACTTGAATATTTTCATTTTTGAATTTATTATTTGGTGGTGGTGGTGGTGTGTGTGTGTGTGTGTGTGTGTGTGTGTGTGTGTGTGCGTGTGCATGTTCATACATGTGGAGGTTAGAAACAATTTTTGAGAGTCTGTTCTTTTCTTCTACCACGTGGGTCCCAGGGATTGAACTCAGGTTATCAGGCCAGTTTACAAGTATCTCTACTGGCTGAACCATCTTGCCATCTCTACTATATTCTTTACTTCTTTTTAAAAATTATTATTATTGAAAATAGATCTTTTTGTACAATATATTCTGATTACAGTTCCCCTCCCCAACTTTTCCCAGATTTTCCCCACCCACCCAAATACATTCATACCGCTTTCTATCTCATTAGAAAGCAGACAAGCATCTAAAAAATAATTAGATAAAATAAAAACAAATAAACCAGAATAGGAGAAAACAAACAGAAAGAAACACATACATTAGAAAAAGATAGCTGGGTGTGGTGGCACACACCTTTAGACCCAGCACTCAGGAGGCAGGAGCAGGCCGATCTCTGTGAGTGAGGCCAGCCTGCTCTATAGAGCTAGTTCAGGACAGCCAGAGCTGTTACACAGAGAAACCATGTCTTACTATGTCTTGACAACACCCACGTGCACACATACACCAAAAAAAAAAAAAAAAAAAAAATCTTTTTGAGACAGAATCTTACTATGTGGCTCAGGTTGACTGTGTAGCTTGCTACATAGCCCAACAGCCTGTAGCCTAGTCTGTGCTTGCAGTAGCCCAGTTTGTCCAGTTTGTCCTCAAACTCATGGTCCTCCTGCCCCAGCTTCCCAAGTGGGTGGGATAATAGGTATATGCCACCAGGCCCAACTCTATTTTAGCCTTATTAACACTGATTTGTGCTGACTTGGGGCCTAAACCCATGGCATATTGTATATATTTCTCAGATGCTAATAAAGATGATTTTTGAGATGGGTATGGTGGCTTGTGCCTGTGAGCCCAGCACACAGGAAGCTATAGTTTGAGGCTCTCAAAAACAAAAAAAACATTCCATAAGCAAAAACAAAACTCCAAGCAAACAGAAGATGATTTTGTGAAGAGTATGAAAATATTTGTTATATTGCCATTTATTCTAGTGTTAGTGATTTTCTCAGCATTATTGAAAAGATTTGGAAGTTTTTCAGATTTATAAGGTATAATTTCTATCCTGGGAAAGTGGCTTCCTAGTGGGGGATCCAAGGCACAGGAGGGGCAGTGATTAGGGAAGGTCCCCAGGAGTAAGATGGCATTTTCCAAATCACAGTATCAGGAGACAAAGTCTGACCTCAGATTTTCTTACCTGTTTGTTTCAAGATGAGGTCTTGCTATGTTACCAGGCTGGTCTGGGGTGCCTGGATTAAAATGATTTTCCTGCCTTAATTTTCAAATATTTTTCCCTTTTCTCATTTGTAAAAGACCAATGAGTTGAAATTGTTAAATTTGTTTGAACAGTAAAATCAGGACTCATCAGAGACAGCCAGAACACCAGAGTGATCACACATGACTGAAGGGTTGGTAGGACAGCAACGAGGAAAAGGAACGCTGGGAAAGACAAGGGTTTATACTCACAGGAAGGTGAACCCTCGTGTGGCAGAAATAACAAAACGACAGCTCAATCAAGGTGGAGAAACCGGGACTTACTTCTTTTTTTTTTTTTAAAATTTAAATTAGAATCAAGCTTGTTTTACGTGTTAATCCCAGTTCCCTCTATCTCCCTCCTTCCCTGCCCCCTACTGGTCCCCCATCCCATCCCCTTTCTGCTCCCCAGGGAGGGTAAGGTCTTCCATGGGGAGTCTTCAAAGTCTGCCACATCATTTGGAACAGAGACTAGGCCTTCCCCCACGTGTCTAGGCTGAGAGAGTATCCCTCTATGTGGGATGGGCTCCCAAAGTCCATTCGTGCACTAGAGATAAATACTGATCCACTACCAGAGGCCCCATAGACTACCCAGGCCTCCTAATTGACACCCACGTTCAGGGAGTCTGGGTCAGTCCTATGCTGGTACCCAGCTATCAGACTGGAGTCCATGGGTTCCCCCTTGCTCAGGTCAGCTGTCTCTGTGGGTTTCTCCAGCCTGGTCTTGACCCCTTTGCTCATTACTCCTGCCTCTCTACAACTGGATTCCAGGAGTTTGGCTCAGTGTTTAGCTGCAGTTGTCTGCTTCTGCTTCCAGCAGCTACTGGATGAGGGCTCTAGGATGGCATGTAAGGTAGTCATCAATCACAAAGACCAGGGAGTCTAGGCTACTTCAGATTGCTGGACAGAAAATAGCACACAAAGATACCTGCTCGTGAATCTGCTGGGTGGGATATGTTGTGGTTTCTATTTTCCCATTCCTGAGAGATGGGAACGTGGAGGAGAAACTCCATCCATCAGCCTGGCCCTGTGTGGCAGCCTCGATTAGACCCTGAAGCCGTATAGGCACTAAGGAGACCCAATCCATGTACCTTCTCTGGTACCTTATGACATTTTGGGATATTCCATTTTGTGAAGTCAATTAACAGGTGGCAGTGTTTGAGAAGGCAGGGTATGATGTGTTGATGCTCCTACAGCTCTGTGTGGGCCCAGGACTACTGTTGGTCCTCCACCTCCCCATGGCCACAGGTGGACAGGGCAGAGAGAAGATGACCTTCTGGAACGCACGGGTTGCAGCTGGAATCCTCGCTGTGGCCAAATCTGGTTCCTCTTCTTAAGACTGCCTGGAAACTCTGGCTGTACCTGGCCTTGACCTTCCCCAGCTTGCCTCCTGATTTTAATGAGTGAGGCCAGTTCTGAACCAGGGTCCTGAAGGTGGGGGATGTGGGGCTCCCGACTGAATTTGGCCAGTCTCTCAAGATAGGCTTCTTCCACACACACAGGTCTTTCTGTGGTGGGGGTCACCCCCTACTGTTCAGTCACCGACACAAACCACAACTACAAGCCACAGAACCGACAGCAAGTGGGCCAGGCCAGCAGGCAGCCAGCTTCACAAGGCGGCAGAGCTTGTTGCGCACGCGCACGGCCGCAGTGCTCCGTCTTGCCCCCTAGAGGACTTCTCTCGACGCTTCCTGTGCTGGAACGGGCGCAGGCGCAGGCGCTACGCGCTTTCTGGAGGCTCCGCCTAGTCTCGGGTGGGCGGCCGCGAGGTGACTTAGGTCTCCTCATGTCCTCGTGTCCCAGGTCTAGTGGGGCGCGAGGGCGTTGCGTCACCTCAGCGCAAGCTGTCCCGCTTGTCCCCGGGTAGCTGGACCTACCCGTGAGGATGAAGAGGCCGACGCACCTGGTCCTTCCGGGTGGACACCGCGGAGCCCGAACTGTGTATGTCCTGAAGGCTTTTCTGAGGCTGTGGTACTGATGACTTTGAAGGCCTGAGAACCTGGAAAGGTCTGCTTTAGCACCTACAGAGGCCTTGAACTGCCCAGAGTAACGAGTTATGGAAAGGGCGTCACAGACAATTTGGTGCTTGCTATGTTTTAGAAGGATATTTTCTCCAGGGCCAGCCCCCAGGTAAAGCAGGAAGTGAGGATTTTAGGAGATGAACCCAGAGCTGCCCCACCCCACCCCTTTCAGGATGAGGGAACACTACCCTTGGATGAGACTGATGGAAATGGCAGCTAGGATACCAGGGGTAATATTGTGGATGGAATGGAATTATTTGGGCTTTTCTTCCCTCAAATCACCAATTTTAGGAGGTGAAAGGATTTAAGAGATTCTGTAGTACTTTCCTCAAGAAAGCAGTGCTGGCTGTGGTCGCCCATGCATTTTAGTCACAACACTGAAGAAAAAGAAGGCAGAATAAGGGAGAATTCTGAATTTGAAGCCAGCCTAGTCTGCATAGTGAATTCCAAGACAGTCTGTTTCAAAATAAATAAGTAAACAAACCAGAAAGCAAACAAAGACATCATAGCTTTGGAATAGGCAGAGAGCACTTGAATATTTGTGAGGCACAGGACTCTACTCCCAACACCCTCCTTTACAAACCTCTGCATCATAAAATAAGATTATTAGACTGTGTTTGGAACAGGTCCAGTGACAGGGATCTGAATTGAGGGCACTTGGTGTCTTTCAGCAGGGTTCAGGTTCAGGCCATTCAGCTTGAGAAGGCAGGGGTTTCCCTGTCCAAGTCTATGGAGAACAGACACTGATTCCCTACTTCTCTTCCTTGGTTATGTTAGAACTTGGGGCAGGGCCTTTGTGGCCAGGAAAGAATGAATGCAATTTAATGTCCTGGGGTTTCTTGATTGTTGCTTTGAAGTGGGGGTTATTTGGCATTTGGTACTCTTGAACCCCCCCTCTCCCCAGGATTTCTCTGTGTAGCCCTGGCTGTCCTGGAACTGGCTCTGTCTTCCTCTGCCTCCCTAGTTCTGGGATTAAGGTGTGCACCACTGCCTTGCTGGCATCTGGTTCCCTTAGAGCCTGAGAGGAGGGAAGTCCTTGGGAAGGAAGTGGTTAAGGGAAGGTGTAGGAAAAGGAGGAACCTGCCCATCATTCCCTCTTCATTAGTGAGCCTTACTCCTCTTGGACTTAAATGAATAAAATATCTAGTAGGTACAGGGAATTGCAGCATATAAAGTGCTGTAGTCCAATTCATAGGCCAGGAAGCTGAGCCTGAGGAAAGAAACTGTCCCAGGGCCATAAGGCAAGGTGTTGTGGCTACACCTTTATTAGGTTCAGCAGGAAACAGACGCCAGGCTGGGGGTAGAGCTCATTTGGTAGAATGTTTGTCTATCGTTTCAAGACTCCTTAGGTTTGATTCAGAGCACTGCTTACAACAGAGTGCCTGTAATCCCAGAACTCTGGAGGTAGAGAGGCAGGAGGATCAGAAGTTTTGGCTACAGATTGAATTCAAGGCCAGCCTGGGATACATGGCTACATGAGATCCTGGAAGGGGCAGGGAAGGCACGTTTGCATTGGGTAATTTGAGGAAAGGTATAGAAAAACAACTATAGTAGTGGGTCATTCTGGAATTAGTAACGATGTGATCTGAATCACCTGTACTTCCAGAGGCTGTGTAGAATTTCATCTTAGTGAAGCTGAGACTTTCGAGACAAGGGATAAGGGAAGGAATTGTGTGAATAAAAACAGTCCTCACTCCTTCCACTTTGTCAAGGCTGCCCATGACCCAGACAGAATCAGAGGTTGAGTAAGGGAGTCTTAGTGCAGTTCAAACAGAACATTTCTAAAGTACAGGGCAGGGTGGAAAAGCATGACATAATACCCTGAGGGCCAATCAAAGACACCTAGCATAATAATAAAGAGATTACATTTATGTGTATAGGTTTTTTAGCATGTAATGTCAAGTATGTCCATTGTATTTTCTCATAAACCTGGTTTTCTCTGTTTGAGAGATTAAAAAAAAAAAAGAAAGAAAGAAAGAAAGAAAGAAAGAAAGAAAGAAAGAAAAGAAACAAACCTGACTAGTGAAATAACTTGAAGGATAGAGATCTGCCTGAATAATTAAGCTGACATCTGTCTGTCTTCCTAGAATTTTGCATTCTCCTGGTAGGTTCCCTGTGAATGTGGGACAAAAGAGTGAGCAAGAAGCAAACAGCTCAATCGGCAGTGCTCAACAAAGAACTTTTGCTGTTCGTTTCACCTACTTGTGGGACTGGTCCAGGGTCGGCCACAAGGACAGGACATCAGCACTATTGGTGTCTCCCCTGCCGGTCTTGATAGTCCACCTTCTCTATGTTAAAAGAGCAAGTGTGGAGATCTGAAAAAGTACCTTGGGTTTCTGTTTGGTTTCCTAGTGTTCTAAGAGAGCTTTTGGAATTAAAAATGTCTCTGTCTGGAGCCATCTTTACCCACCTCCTGATTGCTAAGATCCCCCAGGATCTGGGCACGAGCCCAGAGTGCTGCCTCTCCTCTATGCTTAACTCCTACTCATTGTTCCACCCACAAGCTCAGTTCTGTTAATTGCATTGCTGGTGCTGCTGGAGGAACACTGAGTTCTTCAGGGATAAGCGACAGCCAGTTTGGTGGGGAGTTTACCAGCACCCTTAAAATGGTGTATTATAGAGCCAAAAGCTCTTTCGCCCTGCTTCCTCTTCAGAATCTTTAATGTCCTCTTCTTTCCCAGAGGGCTCAGGAAACTTTCTTTTGTTGTCCTAAAACTCAATTTCTCACCAAAGGAATAAGAGAGTTTTCATACTACATGCCTGGCACTTTTCTAGATGCTTTGTATCCACTATTTATTTAATTCCACAGCAGTCCATCATGTAGGAAGTAGGAACTTCACTTAGAGAACTTTAAAAAGCTATTTATATTTAATAAATTTATTTACATGTGTGTCTGTTCGTACATATGTATGTGAGTATATGAGCATGTGTGTGCATGGGTGCCTAGAGAGGCCAGAAGAGGGTGTTGGATTCTTCAGATGTGGAGTTACAAGGGGTTATGAGCTGCTTAACGAGCAGTAATTGCTCTTGACTACTAAGCCAGCTCCTGCCTATGGAACAATTTTTAAAATTTAAATTTCAGACTTTTTATAATGTTGAGAATTTCATTCATGAGTACATTGTATTTATACCATTTCCATCCCTCCCCTTTCTCCCTTTAACTCCTCCTGTTCCTGCTCCCACATTCCTTCTGGGATGCCTGATCACTACTACTACAACTCCCTTCTCCTCTCTCCTCCCCCTCCCCATCCTGCTCCTTATCTCTCTGCCTACTCTCCCTCTTTCCCTTGCTCTCTTTCTAACACACACACACACACACACACACACACACACACACACACACACACACACACTCAGACACACCCTACTGAGTCCATTATAGAAAATTTTGGAAACCACAGCCATTAAGGGTAGCATCAGCATTGATCTCATTCTAATTCCAGGCTTGCCCCCAACACAGTTCTCATTCAGAATAAACCCTGTTGCTAAGGTTGTTTGGGTTCATTTTGCATGTTTGCTCTTTAGAACCTTTTCTGAGTACCATTTCCTGTGTTCCTGAGTCTTGGGCATAGCACAAGTACTGTTTTAGCTTATTTGTGGATTTGACTAGCATTTGATCCCATCCGTGCTCTGTATATCTGTATATCCTGCCATGCTCCTTTGTTGGTGGTGCCTTGTTCATCTGCAGGCCATTTCTCCTACTTGTAATGCCAACATACAACCCATTCTTCAAAACTCAGCACAAATGACACCTTCCGAAAGATGTGCCTCCAGTTTCATTTTTCTGGGAATTTCTGAGCTCAGCTTTGTAGACCTTCCCTACATTTATTACTTCTTCCTTCTGTTACCGCAGTTTGGATGTACAGTTTATTTGCTTTGTTGGGCTAAGGTAGGGAATATTCTATATTAATGTTTGGCTCTCTCCAGTTCCTAATAGAGGACCTTTTACATACTGTAAGGCACCAGAGAACAAACACTTTAGGCTCTTTATGGTGGAGTGAATTTGCAAAGTGAAGATTTTTCTCTCAATGTGGTAACTTTGCTTAGAATGAAATTCTACTGTAAAATAAATGTTTTAGTAGAGACTAGGGTGGAAGAGGGGAAGGAGACTGTGCTAATGCTTCATATCCATTATTTGTGCTTTCATTGAAAGCCTTAAATTTGGAGAAACGAAGACACCAGTTAGAACAGGCAGGGAGAGCAATCTGCTTATTCTCTCTCCAGATAGGGTCCAACAGTATGGTAGCTTTTCTGAAGCTATCTCCTTTATGTTTGTCCAGATAGCAAAAGCATCACTCAATTTTATCACAGGATTAGCACAGCTTGCTCATAACCACACCGCTCCTTCTGTGGGACCTGAGTTGGTTCAGAATATCCATTTCCCATATCGCCCAACACAGACAGATGCTGGGGCCCTTTCACAGCAGAATACTGGTGTGGGCTGGGATGACTCACCTACTTTGTCACCGCCTACAGCTTGGCTCAAAGCCCTTGGGAATCAAAACAAGCCCTAGGAGAGGCACAGAAGGCTCTCCTTAGAGATAACAGCTTGAGTCTCTGCAAGACAGCAAATGTCAATTCTTGTCCCAGTGGGTCAAAGTCCAGGTCAGTGAGGAACCACATAGATAGTTAGAGTAAAAGTAGCTGCCATAGAAAGTAGTCCCCTTTCTGAGCATCAGACAGCTTAGATTTTTACTTGCGTTCTGCTAGGAGCTTAATGTTTCTTTCTTAAAATCATTTTCAGTCCCATTGTGCTAAGGGTAGGAAGGATTACATGAAATAAGAACCTCTCCTTACCTATAATGTCCCAAGTTTCTAAGTTATTGTAATAAATGATATGCTAAGGTGCCTTTTGTAGCATAGGAGAGACTAACACCACCTTCTCAGGGTGAAAATGAGCAAGTGAGATTAAATTTAACTGAAGAGAGACCACTTTCATTAGACTTTAAAATTGGAACTCTTTTTTTTGCAGATGTAACTCAGCCATGTCTTTGGGGGATTCTGTGTGCTACAGTGCCAATGGGATATAGCCATTGGGATATAGGATGTGGAGGGGGTAGCTATAGCGCCAATGGACTGTGGAGGGGTGATTATGAAGAGATATTAGACTTGAAGGTTTATCAAGGTCTAGTAGGAAAAGGCCATGCAGATTTGAGGCCTTTCCTTGAGGGCATAGAAAGGACACTGAACTGCTATATTTTTATGCTGCAGATTTAACACAGCTTTTTACATGCTAGGCAAGTACTCTGTATGCTACTGAGCTCCATAACCCCCCACCCCCCTTTTAACTGAGACAAGATCTAAGTTGTCTATGTTGGCCTTGCCCACTTTCTCCCTCAGCCTTCTGAACAGGGGTTGCGGTGCCCACCATCCTGCCTGGCTTGTTTCTGTGTTTAAGGAAAAGATGTGGTCACATATGTGTTGTAGAAAGAGTCCATGACAGATATGTGAGAAATGAAATTAGAAGAGTGAAGGTGGGGAAGTAATGAGTTCACCAGACCCAAGATAAATGATAAATGGGTGTTTTATTAGGGAACAACTTACACAGAAAATAGTAAAGAACCTCAGCAGCCTTCCTGCTCCAGAGGGTGCAATCTCTACCCTCTGGACCTGACCTGAGACCCAAGAGAGAGGGCACCTGCCTGATACTTCTCTCCCTTCTGGCTCTGTCTGCACCTGAAGCCACACCCAAAGGGGTGTGGCCACTAACACAAAAACACTGGCAAGGCTAGATGCCATTACAAAAGAGTCAAAGATGATAGATACATAGATAGAATATCATAGAAAAGAGAAGCTGAGTACCTTAACTAGAGGACTAGAAGAGGAGTAGACAGGACTATCTAACCCAGGGCTCTGTTCTCCTGAACTCGCCCATGCTCTGCTGCTTTTGGGTAGGTTCCCCTCCATGATGCAGCCTTTGATGATGATCACGAGTTCAAGATTGATCGAAGGGGACTGTGACCTGTTTGGGTTTTCAGCTTATTCCATTCCCCTGTTCTATTTATCCAACACTTTGAAGAATCCACTCCTTGGAGATCAATCAGAAAACCAGTTTGTCTCAGAATGCTTCTCACATCTGTCTCCAGTGTGGACTGTGTTCTCTTTCATTGGAATCAGAACTCTGTATTGGTCATGAGAAATCTGTTGTCCTTGTTCTTTCCAAAAGAAAGCAGGAGACACTAGGTCTTAATGTAAGACACTGACAAGCAGGAACTAGAAAACATTGGATTAATAACCAAGTTTGAGATCTCAGTCTTTAGAGAGATCAGCCAGTGAAATTCAGGGCAGTCCTATATGACTGGACAAGTCTGAGCACCTTGGTTTAAATTTAGATCAGTTATATAAAATGTAATCTGAAAACCAAGGTGCAAGCCTTCTAATTATTTCACTGTTGCTGTCTTGGCTGTGGTTACATATGTTGCCTTTCTTGTTCTATTTGTTCATAAAGCTGTCATCTAGTGATTATTAGGCCAATACACTTTAGCAGTCAAACAACAAATAGGTTCTTGGTACCAATGGTGTCCTACTTAGCCTTCATTGTCCGTTTGTCACTGCCTAGAGTCATCTGAGAGGAAAGTCTTGATGAGGAAGTTTCCTATACTAAATTGGCCTGTGGGTATGTGTTGGGGGTGTGTGCTTTGATTGATAATTGATGTAGGAGGCCAAGCTCACTGTGGGTGGTACCATCTCTAGGCAGGTGGTCCTAAGATATGGCTAGTTATGCAAACACCAGCAAGCAGTGTTTCTCCATGAATTCTACTTCAAGTTCCTACCCTGACCTTCCTCATAGATCTGGAAGTGTAAAATGAAATAATTTGCTTTTAGTTTGAATGTTTTATCACAACAGAGAGGAAAGTAGAACACATGGTTAATTTAATAATTTATACTATGGTACACAGCTGAGATAAGATGTAGATGCCTCTTGGCTATGTTCTCAAGGAATCAAGAGACACTATTATTATTTTATTTTACTCTAGTTGAGAAAAACAAAATCATGAAAACCAATTAACAGAAAAGTAGGAAGTTTGGCATAAGTGACATAGACTACAAATACTGCACAATCTGAGAGAGAAAAGAAAAAAGAGACTTTGGTCTCTCAAGTTACAAGTTGGATGTACCTACATCTACCACAAGAGCCTAAGCTAGATCCATTTAGTCTTAGTGTAAGATTGGAGGCCCTGCTACACAAATGTCCATCATATGTTCTTAGACTGCATTCCCGGCCAAGCAGTGTTCTATGGGTCTTCACAGGGCTGTGCCCTTTCTTTAGTAATGTCAATCATGTGTCCTTAGTCTGCATTCCTTACATATCAAGATTTTTCATCCACTTACAAGGCTTAGGCCAAATGCCTCCCCCACCCCATGAAGATTCTTCCCTCTCTTCAGTCAGGACTGGTGCTAGCTTCTGTTTCCTTATAGCCCTAGGCTAATCTGTGTATTTGTGTTTCTACCATTTCCATTAGCTTGTGATATACTTATTAACAGGGCACATGTGATTCCTTTCTCTACTCCCAGTGGCTACAGAAGAGTGGAACCTCATTCAGAAAGTGTGTAATACTAAAATCAGAAAGGGATGGTCCTATTTTCTGGACCCAGTTTCTGGCAGGGGACATAGTAAGTGGTTGGGAACTTAGTTTGGTGGTAGAGCACTTACCTGTAAAATTTAAGGCAATAGGTTTGATTTCCAGTCCATTAAACAACAACAACAAACTCCAAGATATGGAGAAATGAAATTAAAATGATTTTAAGTAGGGTTAGTACACAAACACACACACGGTGAGTATTCTGTCCAGTCTCCTCTTGGTCTTCCCTCTCAGGACCAAAGGGACAAATGGGGTGTGAGAGGCCAGAAGGTTTTTCCCTAGAGCATGGAGTCAGAGAACTGAGGCCAAGTTCTGGTGGCTCTTTGGTGACATTATTGGTGCTTCCCTAACATAATGGTATGTAGACCAAATAAGAAAAAGAAGTAAGTCCTTTAGGACACAAAGTGTTACTTGTATATTAGGCATAGATGTCATCATGCCTCCTTCTAAGCAAGCCTGGTCACTGTCTCCCCACATTCTCCTCAGCCTTTACTTTCTGTGAAGGAAGCTCTCAATCTAGTCACTAATATCTGCTTGAAATAATTGCTCCTCCATTTAGGACCAAAGGCCAGATCCAAAATAGTAGTCAGAGAAAAACATGTTTGTTTTTATTTATTTTTTTAAAAATTATATTAGGTTTGTTTTGAGATAGGGTCTCTGTGTAGCCCTGGCTGGCCTGGAACTTACATATAGACCAACCTGGCCTTGAACTAATAGAGATCCCAAGTGCTGGGATTAAAGGTGTTACCACCATGTCTGGCACATTTTTTAAGATTTATGTTTAATTTTGTGTACATTTGTACAATTCAAATGTAAGAACACACTGACTGATTTGTCTATGTCTAGGGTACAGTTTGGAGCAGGTGCCCTTAGAGGCCTGCTCTGGTAAGTTCTCTCTGGAGCTGGAGTTACAGTGATCGTTTGATACCTGATGTGGGTGCTGAGAACTGAACTTGGGTCCTTTGGAAAAGCAGTATGCATTCTGAGTCACTGAGTCATTACTCCAGCCTCTAGACTGAGTGTGTGTGTGTGTGTGTGTGTGTGTGTGTGTGTGTGTGTGTGTGCGTGCGCGTGCGCGGATTCCAGGTATCCACATATACATGCATGAACATACGAGAGAACATATGACAAGGAATATATGTGGAGGTTAAGAGGACAACTTGTAGGAGTTGGGACTTGGGCCCAAGTCTGCGGGCTTGGTGGTATGTGCTTTTACTTGTGGAGCCATCTTGATGGCCCAAAGAACATGTTTTGTTATATTTTGCTCTGTTTCTAAGTCAGGTGCCTTCCACTCTGAGCCTCAATTTCCATACCTATAATATGGAGATAATGCTGTCTACCCTACTGACCTGTAGGGCTCCTGGGAGGGTCAAATGAGACAACAAATGTGACAGAGCCTATAGCCTAGAGTCTGTCCAAATGCTACAGGTTCAGTTTTTAATCTGTGCTTGAGGGCTTTGAAAGGCCATTGCACATCTAGACAGTGACATCATGTGCATGCTATTGGAGTCCAGGGTGGGGCACAGAAGACAGACCCAGAGTCATGGGGGCAGGCTAGAATGCAAAAGGGAACTCCACCCATGGCCTGCCTGTAGAAGACCTGATTCTTTCTTTTGTCATTTGTTTCTCTGGCTCCTAAACAGTCAGTGCCCAACTTCTGTGATAGTGGGAATACTCAGGTTACTGTTTAATCGTAAAGAACACACTGGTTTATTTGTCTATCTCTCGGGTACAGTGTGGTATCTGGACATGACGGGTATTCAAGATAAGAATTTTACATCACAAAATACAAATATTATGAGATCTCATTGCTCCTATTCTCATTTCCTCTGTGTTTGCAAATGGTTCAGAGAATAGGAGGCTGGGCTTGTGCATAGGAATGACTGGCCAGCTTCAGACCCTGAGTGTTCTATCCATACCTTTGTTAATTCCAGGTGGCTGTAAAGTCAGGGTCTGTCTGCCTATAACCAGGTAGTTCTGAACATCTCATTGGTCCTGCTGGTCACCGAAACAGAAAGAAAATGGCTTAGTTGACAAAAACTTGTATTAATTGTGTGTTTGGCTCTGTTCTGGGTGCTTTGGGGACCAAGATAAATGAAGTTATGGCTTCTGAGTTGGCAATTGTTAACAGTATGGTTAAGATAATGACTGTGGAGGCGGAGGGAATTCCCAGTTGCAGGCGGTTTTTGCAGAGGGCAAAGGGTGTGGTAGAGAATCACTGACTTGGAAGGCAGGCAGAGGCAGGGTTATCCTTAGAAACTGTAGGGTGGGGAGGCTGTCTAGTGGAGGTGGAATTGTAAGGAGACATAGGCAACTGTGGAGACCTGCTTTCCCGCAAGTTGTTTTCATTCTCTTTCTGTCCCAGTTGCTGCATTACAAAATGCCACAATCTTGGCAATTTTAAAGGAGGAATCCATTTGTCATGTCAAAGTTCTGAAAGTCAAAAGTGCAGTCAAGGGATGGGGGATGTAGCTCATTTGGTTTAATGCTCTCCTATTGTGCAAAGAGCCCTGGGTTTGATCCTAAGTACTGCATAAATTGAGTGTGATGGAAGATGCCTGTAATCCTGGATGTCAAAGTGGGAGGATTATAATCTAAAATTACCCTCAGCTACACAGAGAGTTCAAGACTGGCTTGGGCTGCACAGACACACAAACCACCATCTCCACCAAGGACAACAAAGGAACCCTTCAAGCATTGTTTGCTTTTGCTTGACTTCCATGATTTGGACATCACAAGACTGAAATCAACTTGTATGAGGTCTGGGGTAATTGTCTGGAAGTTCTGAGCTCCCTGAAGTAGTGGCAGAGTTCATAGCCTTCAATTGAGGACCCGAGCTCCCTGTGTTCTGGAAAACTGTCATATGGGGTTGTTCTGAGCTTCCAGAGGCCACCCATGTACCAGTTCTTTGTGACCCCCTTCATCTTCAATCTAGTAATAGCATGTTAAACCTCCTTCATGTCTTGAATCTCTGACTTGCTCTCATGTCTTCTAGAAGAAATGGCATTAGAGGGCTCATGTGATCAGATGAATCCAATGTGGATGGCCTCCTTTGGGTCAGCTCAAAGTCAACTGATTAGTAATTTTAGTTACACTTGCAGAAATCCCCTTTGTCAGACAACCTAGTACAATCACAGTCTTGGGAAGGGAATGAGACATCTTGCAGGCAGGAAATTTGAGTTTCTGCCTGTCACAGATAAATAAGAAAGTCACAAGGGGCTAGCCTTAGGGCTGGACAGAAGGGCAGAAGGGAAGATGGAAGCTACACATGACAGACAGTGAATCAGGCAGTTTCACAAGTAGCATGTCCATCTTCACAGCACAACTAAAAGTGTGTAGCACTGCTTTTCCTCATTTCTTTGTTAACAACACTGAAACTCAAAGACAAGAAGAGCATAGCTACTCAATGACAGTCCTATGTGACTTCCAGGCTTTCTCCCAGTGATACTAGGGTGGGGGCTAATTTTCTGTAGAGCAAAAGAGAGGAACTCAAGATGAGTCTAGAAGGAGGGCAGACAGTTGAAGTCATTAATAGAATTATTTTGTGCTCAGTTCAGCTGTTTATAGACAGGAGACTGCATTTCCATATGAATTCAAATACTCAGTATCCACAGGCTCTGCCCAAGCCCTGCCTTTTACCTTCCGAAAAGCTAGTTTTCCTAGCAGGGGGATGTCAGGGCCTCCCCTGCTGTCTATGTGGATGCCTGATTATTGATTCAAGAGCCTATGAGGAGCTGAGGATCCACCTAGATTCAAATAGGGCAAGGAGAAGGAGCCAACACCAGCCAGTGGCAGCCTCCAGAGTGGAATAGGGAAACCCTTTGTGCTAAGTGTTCTACGCAGCACTTGGTGTTCAGGCTGGTTTTATGTTTAAAAGGACTCTGTCTTTGAGAAAACCAATTCAGCTTAAGGTTATTCTTGGAAGATGGTTTGATAAAAAAAGCTGAGGAAAAGTTTTTTTGTTTTGCTTTTGTGGATTGTTTAAACAAGGTTCCTAACTGATGGGAAAATAATGATTTTGTGTGTCTGTAAGTGCTGTTTATTTTTATTTGTATTGATGTGTGTGTATGTGCCTGTTCATCTGTGTGTACACTACATGTATGTGGATGTGTTTTGGGGCCAGAAGAGAGCATCAGATCCATTGGAACTGGAGTTCAGGTGGTTATGAGCTGCCATGTGGGTACTGGGCCCAGGTCCTTTGCAAGAGCAGCAAGTCTCTTAACTCCTGAGCCATCCCTACTGAGCCTTCTCTCCAGGCTGGTCTGTCTCAATCCCAGCATCAGCTTTGTGGGTTGGGGAAAATTTTTAAACATCTCTGAGCCTTAGTTTTACTTCTGAACAATGATATAAATGTCAAGATCTATCATTTTGGCCGTAGTAGCACATGCCTTTAATCCCAGCACTCAGGAGGCAGATGCAGGTGGATCTCTGTGAGTTTGATGCCAACCTGGTGTACAGAGTGGCCAGAGCTACACAAAGAAACCCTCAAAACAAAACAAAACTAAACAAAAGACCCAAAACAATACCAAAGCAAAAACAAAGGATCTACCTCATGGTGTCAGAAAGAGAATGTTAAGGGTCTGGGGAATAGCTTGGTTGTTTAAGCCATACAAACCTGGAGACCTGGGGTTGATTCTAGCACCCACATTAAAAAAAACAAAAAACAAAAAAACAAAAAAAAATGTATGTGAATTAGTGTGTATTATGTGCCTGGCATTCTTAAAAAAACACATTTATTTCATGTTCACACATGTGTATACTCACTCATTTTCCATGGTGTGCATGTGGAGGATGATATGTGGAGGAGTGGGTTCTTTCCTAACACTGGGGGTTCATGGCTGGAATTCAAGGTGTCAGGCTTGGCAGCAAGCACCTTTTCTACCATGCATCTCTCTGGTCCTGTGTTTATCATTCTTTGCATTTAAGTATTACATAATTGATCTTGCAGAAATTATTGATCAAGCCTACTTGCTGGCAGTTGGGAGCTACTGAGCAGAAAAACAAGTAGAATCTGAGTGTTTATTTGTGTATTTTAAGTTTGTTTTTTAAATTTCAGGTGGATTGGTGTTTTGCCTGCCTGCATGTCTGTGTGAGGGTGTCAGACGCCTTGGAACTGGAGTTACAGACAGTTGTGAGCTGCCATGTGGGTGCTGGGAATTGACCCAGGTCCTCAGGAAGAGCAGTCAGTGTTCTTAACTGTGGAGCCGTCTCTCCAGTGCTTATTTTTAAGTAAATTCTGTGTGTAATTATTTGATAATGTTGTTTAAGTTTAGCTGTTTAACATTTTTAATGTCATTACCATTTCAAGATGATCAAAAGCAGGTTTATTTTTTCCCCCTTCAGACACAGAGTCTTATGTGGCCCAGGCTGGCCTGAAGCTCCCTGCAAAGCTGAGGATAATCTTGCACTACTGAGCCTCCTACCTCCATCTCTCAAGTTCTGAAATTACAGGTGTGTGCAGCATGGCGACCTATGTTGTTTCTTCTTTCACACTGTCTCATGCATTTTAGGCAGATTCTCTACTACTGAGCCGTGTTCTCAGCTCACTTTTAACTTCTTATTTTGAGTCATAATCTCACTAAGTTGTCCAGGCTGACCTTCAATTTATAATGTTAGGCAAGTAATGATTTTCAAGTATAGTGAGGTTGATTGTTGGGTATTCTACGGGGGCCTATGCTTGTGAAGTGCTGCTCCTCAGAGTCAGAGGACACCAAACCACCAAATCCAAGTGGACAGGGAGATGGCACAGGCAGTAACGTCCTTGCCTCGCAAGTGTAAGAGCCTGACTTCAGTCTTGAGAACCCACTTAGAAATGCCAGCTATGGGTCAGAGAGATGGCACAGTGCTGAAGGACACACACTGCTTTTGCAGAGGACTCAAGTTTGATTCCCACCAACACCGGTGGCTCACAAACACCTGTAACTCTGGACTCTATCTCTAGGGCATACAAAACCATCTTTTGGCCCTCAAGCCTGCACATTCTGTTTACACATATATGTAGGCAAAACACTCAGACATATTAAAAAAAAAAAAAAAGGGCTTGGTGGCTCATACCTTTAACCTCAGCATTTGTGAGACAGAGGCAGATTTCTGTGAGTTCAAAGTCAGTTTGGTCTACACATTGAGTTCCAGGACAGCCATGGCTACATAATGAGATCCTGTCTCAAAACAAACAAAACCCAGAAAAAAATCAAAAAGAAAAAAAAAAAAAAGAAATATCCTGTCCCAAAGGAGGTGTGTGTAATGTGTTCCTGACAATGCCACCTAATATTGTCCTCTGGCATTCACATATATGTACACTCACATGCATTTGTGCCTGCACATGCACATGTGTGCACACATATTAAAAGTAAAGACATGTTTTGGTAAATAACTGGTGCTCTGGTGATGTTCCAATGGCTCAGTCCTCATCAGTTTCTCACTTTTTTCTTCAAAACTGAGCAACTGCTGTGTGGTAGGTTACATGGTAAGAAACAAAACAAAACAAAACAAAAAACCCTGTTCTTACCTAGAAAAGAAAAAAAGAGACCCCCCGCCAACTCCCCATTGCCTGTCTCCCAGCCCCATTCTGCTTTTTGCTTCCGAATTTGGCTGCCTTAGAGATGCCTTATACAGGTGGAATCATACAGTATCTGTCATCTTGTGAAGTAAACATGATAACCACTACTATGGAAACTTCTTCCTTCCTTCCTTCCTTCCTTCCTTTCTTCCTTTCTTTCTTTCTTTCTTTCTTTCTTTCCTTCTTTCCTTCTTTTTTTTTTTTTTTTTTTTTTTTTTTTTGACAGGGTTCTCTGTGTAGCCTTGGCTGTCCTGGAACTCACTCTGTAGACAAGGCTGGCCTTGAACTCACAGAGATCCACCTGCCTCTGTCTCTTGAGTAGTGGGATTAAAGGTGTGAGCCACCACAGCCAGGTTTAATATTTGTCATTTTGTAAGTAGTAATTTTACTTAATGTCCTCAGGATTAATTAATATTGTAGATCATGTCAGAATGTTTTCCTTCTTGAGGTTAAATAGCATTCCATTGCACCCCACATCAATTTTGTTTATCCATCCATCGTTGAATGTGGATGCTTGGCGGTTGAAAAGAATCCTGTTCAGTAGTGAAGAGTAGTGTAATGTGTTCACCAACATTGCTTACAGACCCTGCTTTCAGTTCTTTTGGGCATATAACCCACAGTGAAATTACAGGGTCATATGACAGTTCCATTTTAGGGTTTTTGAGGAACCACCATACTGCTTTTTATGATAATCTCACAATTTCATACTCCCATCAGCAGTGAATGAAGATTCTTATCTCTCCACGTCCTAGTCCACACTTGTTTTGTGATTATGTTGAAACAGCCATTTTCCAGGGTGTTAGGTGGTATTTCATTGTGGTTTTGATTGCCTTTCCCTATTGGCTAGGGTTGCTTTACATCTTCAAGTGTTTGCTGATCCTCCATGTATGGGTTATAACATCTGGATTAAAGCCCCAAAGCCACATGGCAATGAGATATTCTAACAGTAGGAAAATTATCTAAAGGGGCAATGTTATTTCTTAAATCCATAGAGATAGAAAGGAGGTTAGAGGTTACCAGCGTAAAGGGCAAGGGCAGATTAGGAAGTGACTGTTTATGGGGAGAGGCTAGGGGATAACAAAATATCATAGGAAGCTGGTTACACAATTGTGAACATAATGGCAGCCATTGAGTTGTACCCTTTGAATGAATAATTTTAAAATTAATTGATAGTCAGGCATAGTGCACATGCCTTCAATCCCAGCACCAAGAAGGGATTTCGAGGCCAGCCTTGTCTACAGAGTGAGTTTCAAGGCAGTCAGAGCTATGTACTGAGACCCTGTCTCAATCAATCAATCAATCAATCAATCAATCAATCAATCAAATATATCTCCACAGAAGTTTTTACACTTTGTAAGAACAGCCAATACAGAGTTGGTGGTAACAGCAAATGTTGCTTTTCATTTAGCCAGCTGCACCCAGTAGGAGTGAAGGTTGCATAGTTTTGATGAATTTACTCAGTTCCCAGAATTTTAGTCCTTCTCCTTTACCCCCACCCCAATCCTGATTCTTCTCATCTGTTTCTAATGTAACTAAGCTCAGTTTCTTCTAATCTAGGAAATGCCTTGACTTCATCCGAGGGGGCAAACTAGCCTTCTTGTGCACTTCAATGTGGAAGAGTAAGCCAGCGTGTGGAGTCTGAGCCTCACCGTGGGCAAGCATCCTAGACTGGTACAACCAGGGACAGAGTAAGCCACCACCTTTGCGATGGCCACACCCAAGTTGTTCCCCATCCATTGTCAGTGGCACCTCCTGTGGGAGAGTGATGTCCTGCTACTAGCTCCTAAGTTGTGACATGAATCTAGTTGAAGGAAGGATTTGAAATTTGGTGAGTTGGAGAAGAGGGATACTTATATGGTGGGACAGCCCAGGACACCACACCATGTGGGAGAATGGGTCCATAGTGAATCTTTACTGGCCAGGAAAAGCCGCCAACACCTTTGGACTTTCACAGACTCAGACATTGTTTAGCAATAGACTTGCATGGGGACAAGGCATTTTCTCCATGTTTTATTCTGCATGTCTCCTACTTAGCAAGTCCTTTGGAAAGCCTGGAAGGGTAGTTCCTTGCAAACTTCCTTCCTGGCACAGTAAGAAAACTGCATAGGAAGTTCCAGGTACGAGGTGTTGGAACATATTTTGGCAGAGATTTGGTAGAGACTTGTCAAATTTTCATGGCCCAACTATCTCTTCAGGTGTTAGATCTTTACCAAACACAGTACAGACCCTCTGCCCACCCTTCCAGATAGGTGGCTCTGGAGAGAGGAAATGGCCCCAGGCTATACAGACAAAGAATAGTTGAGCAGAACTCCTGAACTCTTGCATGTGTCCTTCAAGTTCCACATACCAAGTGGAGTGAGGCCAGCAGCTGTTTCTGTGGCATCCCTGCTGAAGAGCAGCAAGGATCTTGAATTCTGCTGTGACTCTCCAGAGAGCCTGCATCTTTCCCATGCTCAGCTTCCCCCACATGTTGCTCCTCTGGCTTTCTTTGGATCAGTCTTTTCTCTTGGTTGGCATGCTGCCCCTCCACTGCAGCCCCCGTCTCCGTGCCTGCACCATCTGGGACTCTGTTTTTGATCACTCTGCCTACCCTCTCCACCATGTTCTGCTGAGTGTGGGCCTACACCAACGCAGACTTACTAAGCACAGAGAGTTCTTTTATTCATCTCTGATAGCTTAGGAAGGAAAAAGAAGTTGCTTCTCAGACTTCAGAGTCCTGGCACTTGAGCAGTGGCAATTTAACAATTAATTCCAAAATCTTCCCCCTTGGTATTTACTCTAGTTCCTCAGATGTCCTCCCTCTGCTGTTACTCAGTCCCTGGCCTGGATTTGCACCACAGACAAAAATCAGTGGTTTGTTAAGTTTGTTGAGTTGTTTTGAGACAGGGTCTCACCAATAGTTCAGACTCCTGGCAATATCTCACCTATATCCTCAGACTCCTGGCAATCCTCCTGGCTCAGCTTGAGTGTTAGGATTGCAGGTGTGAGTCTTGGAGTCTGGCTTAGGATGGATGAGTGGTTTAAATAGGTCTGTCCTCCTGGTCATTTGCATCCATACCCTGATCTTATTTTTGGAGGTCAGGAGTCCTAGAAAGCATCCCGTGTTGGTGAGACTGGCTGAGGCAGATCCTCTTGCAGGGGAGCAGCTGCATCCATCCCCTCTAGCTGCCTCTTCCTTTCCATGCTTCCCCTTGTAACTTGTTCATTTCTCTCTCCATCTTCTTTTTACAACAGATTTACTCATCTTTGCAGTCAAACTGATACCATCCAGTTACTACCCATGTGTGATGCTTTACCAAAGATGCAGCTATTTTCTGCATGCAGATAGAATACTGTGACTCATCACTATTATTTGGGGTATCAACTATCCAGGAATGTCTGAAGCCAGACAGAGAAGTTGGCTGTTTCAGTATGGGACTCTGTTTCTAGAGGTAAATTGTCACTTCTCTGTGAAGGTGTAACAGGAAGACAAGACATACTCAGGGAATGGAGAGAAACCCAGGCAGAAATGGGGTCAGGTTCTTCAATCCAGGGTAGTTGCTTAGGCTTGTGTGTTGCAGATTTTTATTGTCTCCACCAGGGAAGGGTTCCCTTAGGCCTCTCCCTTTCTTTGGGGAGCTTTCATGTAGCAGCTAGAAGGAACTGAGAAGGAGCCCAGAGAACAGTTGTATTGCAGCCTGGTCTCTGATTCGTCCATACCCGGTTAATCTGTGGTTTCCTATACATTCTCCTACCCCAGCTTGGCAAATGTGGTTTCATTTGCTTGGGTTCCCCTTCCTCTTACTGCTTTGTCAAGCTAAGATCCCCTGTGCTGGGACTTCTGTCCCATGAGAAGTTGTGTTACTGGCTTTCCTCATTTTCCTCTGCTCACCTTCATCCAAGCATTTATGTATTATGGTACAACTTTGTGTTGCACATCTGTTTCCCGTACCAGATTCTGGGCTTACAGAGGACAGTGTTGTAAGGGCTCATTCTAATTCCATTTTGGTTGCCTTCTAGGTAAATGAATGAAGCAACAGCTAATATGTGTCTACGTTTTCCACGAGTGTGTGGATTCCAGCTCTTTTTGTTGGAATGAAAGTTTCAGAGGGAAATATCTCCATCAAGAGCACAAAAAAAGAGATTTACATAAGGGATCGTGTGCAAGCTGTGAATTCTGCTGATTTACATAAGGGATTGTGGTGTGCAAGCTGTGTGTTCTGCTGATTTACATAAGGGATTGTGGTGTGCAAGCTATGTATTCTGATTTACATAAGGGGTTATGGTGTTCAAGCTGTGTATTCCACTGATTTACCACCTCGCTAGGTTTTGGTTGTTGCTTTAATGAACAACCACAGATTTAGTGGTTAGTGGTTCAAGGCACACATTTAGTAGCTTGAAGTTCTGAAGGTCTGAAGTTTGTAGTCAGTATCATGGAGCTAAAATCATGGTGCCTGTATTCTTTCTGAAGGCCCCAGGAGAAAATCCCTTGCCATTTAAGCATGGAACTTTGAGAGCTCTTATGACTTCCCTGGGCCCACCTGGATGATAAAGATAAGCTCTCACTTACATTAGTATGTCTGCGATGTCCCCTTTGTCATGTAAAGTGACATGTTTACAGGTTCTGAGCATCTTAGAAGAGGTTGTTGCCCATCTGTTATATGCACAGTGATTCCTCTATGTCTTCCTGTCTGTGTGTGTAGTTCTTCCTCTATAAAGACCTGTGCTGCTTTCTCCACCCTCAACGGGGTATTCCTCCCTTGGTTCTTACTGCTCTTCTTTTTTTCCCTTAATTTATTTTTTACATTCTAATCCCAGTTTTCCTTTCCTCCTTCTCTCCCACTCCATCCACTGCCCGCTCCTGTCATCTGCTCCATGGAGAGGGTAAGACCTCCCATAGGAAGTCTACTAGGTCCTATCATCTTGCTGAGATAGGATCAAGGCACCTCTCAAACCCTATACCCCTGTGTCTAGACTGTGCAAGGTATCTCTCTATATAGAATGGGCTCCACTAAGTCAGTTTGTACATTAGTATTAGGTCTTGGACCCACTGCCAGTGGCCTCATATATTGTCCCAGTCACAACATTGTCACCTATATTAAGGGAGTCTAGTTCGGTCTCATGCTGGTTCTTCATTTGTCAGAACTGAGTTTGCGATCTCTTACTAGCTTGGGTCAGCTGATTCAGTGGGTTTCCCCATCATGGTCTTGACTTCTTTGTTTATATTATCACTCCTCCCTCACTTTAATTACATTCCAGGAGCTTGGCCCATTGGTTAGTCGTGGATTTCTGCATCTGCTTCCATCTGTTTCTGGAAGAGGGTTCAAGCTTCTCTGGGGTTATGAATTGTAGGCTGGGTATCTTTTGCTTTATGTCTGGTATCCACTTATGAGTGCTTACTGTTGTTCTTGACTTGAGCACTTATCTGGTTAGACTAAGCTTCCCTGCAGGTATGCATATTTCCACCTCTGTATCTTTATTCCAAGAGCCATAATTCTCTTAGGAAAGTCCCCAGCCTGACCCTAGCTTGTCTTCTTTGTCTTCTCTCTTCTGCAAAGCACCCCTTCTCCACGCCTCTTAGGCAGAGGTTCTAGATCGGCATGTCTAGGACATTTCTACACTTAATTGATCACTACTGCACATTGCCGTTCTTTGTTTGTAGCTAAGTCTTCCAGGGCTGGACAATGAGCAAGCCTCTGAACATCAGCCGTCTTTGGGCAAACCATCTTATCCCAGGTGTTGGCACAGAGCACAGAACACGTGGACAGGGCAGTGTGAAGGTCTGCCTGCTGTTAGAGCTTCTATGACACTTATGGTCTATTGCTTTTGTTGGTACAGCAGTCAGTGCCTGAGTTCTGCATGTGTCCTGCTGTCAGTCCCCACCCCTAAACATATCAGGACCAAGGTCTCTAGTGCAGCACACTGTTCTCCTGGGGCAAATCAAATGAACATGCCATTGAGCTTGATGATGTGACCATTTCCAACCTGCATATTAATAGTGTCATTTGACAGAGACTGTGTTCATTATTCATCACTTTCTGACCCAGTGCTCATAACCCCCCCCCCCCCCCCCAGTTCTGGAGGCTCTTTGCCATTCCCTCAGACACATTTCTCACCACGCCCTAATATGGCTTCCCTCTGGCAATTTGCTTTTTAAATGTGAACTCAGATCTCAATTTATTGATTTATGTCAAGGAAGAAAACAACCAAGCTAACTAGATACTATCTCTCTTGCAGCAGGAAAATCTACCCTGCGGGACAATTTGGCGTTGACAGAGTTGACTAGGAAAGCAAAGGGCACAGATGATCTCAAGGGAGGATAGTCACTCAGCTCAGGGTCCATGCAGGGATGGCCCAGGCCAAAGCATCAGGCAACAACCCTGCAATTCTTCAGCAAGTAGGGCCTCAGGAAGTGTTACATCCTGCTCAGCTTAGTCCTGGAAGACTGACTGTGTGTGGATGAAGAGATAACAGATGCACACACAGAAAAACTGGGATCATACAGGTTATGCTAGCTCTGATGGAGGACCCCCACTGTACCCAAAAATCAGTGCTTTCAGTATGAACAGCAGGAGGAGGAGTTAACTGTCTGGGTGGGAAGTCTCCATAGGGAGTAGTCTCAGGTTGTAGTTAGTCATCCTGAAGGAGGAAGCTGCAGTTGCTAGTTTTTGCATGCATTGTTAACATCTACCCTGGCCAGCAGAAGGCTTTGCCACTTCCGTCATCCTGACTTGGGGAAAGCATTGCCCTTTCCATGGATCTGAGGTGTTGGGGTCCTTGAGACAGTCTTGTACATGGCCATGGTCATGTCCACCATACACATTCACTCAGAACACCATCCTATCATTACACATTTGCTTAAGACTTTCTTTGCTTCCCACAAGGTAGCTTGTAGGACAGAGTGTGCCCTAATGCATTTGAGCAGAATTGATCAGGGAGAACACCCACATAACTAGGGCATCATGGAGGGATCCTACACATGGCTCAGTCTCCACCAGGAGACTGATTCAGTTCCTGCACTGTATTTTTTCCTTCCTTCTTTTCTTCCTTCTGTCTGTCCTTTCTTTCTTCCTTTCTTTTGGGCATTCTTTAATATGGTTGGATAAGTTTTGATGAATACATGAGTACACCCATGCTGACCCAGAGCATTTGCATTACTTCAGAAAGTCCTTCCATGTCAAGCCCCTCCCTCCCCACAGGTATAGCGACTGAAATGATAAATGAATGAACAAGACATGGTTCAACCATACAGTCGAATATTACTCAACCATGGAAAGGGTTTCACTGGCACATAGATGGACCTAGAGAACATCAGGTGGAAAAGGGCTGTCACAAACGGTAGTGATAGTATGATTCTGTGTACATGGAAGTCTAGATTAGGCAAACACAGACAAAAAGTATATTAGTGGCTTCTCTCCAATTAGAAAAACTGCTTGAGCATTTTCAACATGAAGTGAGTGCTAAAGGCACTAATTTTTCTTGAATTAAGTGGTGGTAATATTTGCATAACTGAATATTCTAAGAACTGCTGGACGGATGGCTGGCTCAGTATTTAAGAGCACATGCTGCTCTTGCAAAGAACTGAGTTCGATTGTCAGCACCCACGTGGAAGCTCACAACCATCTGTAACTCCAGTTCCAGGGGATATGACACCCTCTTCTGACTCCTGAAGGCACCAGACTTGTACACAGTAATACACATATATGCAAGTAAAACACTCATGCACATAGAATAAACAATCACAGTTAAAAAAACCTACTGCATTGTGCACAGTCTTAGTTAGGGTTTCTATTGCTGTGAAGAGACACCATTACCTCAGCAACTCTTATAAAGGAAAACATTTAATTGGGCTGGTTTATAGTGTCAGAAGTTTAGTCTGTTATCATCCAGGCAGGAAGCATGGCAGCAAGCAGGCAGACATGGTGTTGGAGAGGGAGCCAAGAGTTCTACATCTGGATCAGTAGGCAGGCAGCTGAAGGAGACTAGGCCTAGCTTGAGCATGGATGACCTCAAAGTGAGCCTCCACACCTCCTAATAGTGTCACTTCTTATAGGACAAGCATTCATACATGTGAGTCTACAGGAGACATTCCTATTCAAATCACCACATTACTTCATTATTATTATTATTGTTGTTGTTAGTATTAGTATTTTGTTTTGTTTTTTGAGGAAAGTACTCATAATACAGTTCTCTTCTTGGTACTTGGGATTGAACTTGGGTCATCAGGTCATCAGGCTTGGCAGCAAGTACCTTCACCCCCTGAGCCATCTCACAGGCCATGACTCACAACTTAAAAAAAAAAAAAAAGAAAAAAGAAAAACTATTCTCTTCTGGATGGACACCTGTTCCACTTCTAGCTTTTTTTTTCTTTCTTTTTTTTTTTTTAACAACTTTAAGTAAAACTGCTATGATAATCTTATACAAAGTTTTCTTGGACAGTTGAAGTAAAACTGTTGGGTTATATGGTTTTATTTTGTAGTTTATAACCTAACTGGTAGACCTTTTCTCAAAGTGACTTTTACCATTTTACATCCTGATGAACAAAGTTCAGAATGTTCCACATCCTCTCAAACTGGGGTACAGCCAGTGTCTTTAACTGTAGTTATTCTGGTGGATGTGTTAAATTTACATTTGTGATGTTTTGGGGTGGGTCATGGTGGTGTATGCCTTTGATCCAAGCACCTGGGAGGCAGCACCTACAATCTACTTATCAAGTTCCTGGCCAGGCAATGCGTCATCGTGAGATGATGTCTCAAATCAACCAACCAAACAAAAAAGACAAGGCAACAAGAAAATGAATTTATGAGGTTTTTGGAGGCAATCTTACTTGTCGTCTTGCTGCTCAGGGACTCACTGTGAAGCCCAGGCTGGTCTCAAACTTGATGTAATCCTCCTGTCTCACCCTCCCTAGGGCTAGGACTGCAGGTGCCCCACCACAGTGTGCTGAAATTTAAACTTTTGATAAATTCTTCTTTACTGTCTGGGACAGTTAATATTAACTGTTAACTGGACAGAACCCAGAATCCTGTGGGAGACTGGCCTCTGTGCACGCTTGCTGTGGTTACCCTGTTTGTGTTAATTACAGTAGAAGACTGCCCACTGTGGACTGTACCATTCCCTTGGCTTGGACCCTGTACTACATACATGGAGTAAGAGAACTAAACAATGCCATGTGCTCACTGCTTTTAGTTTCCTGACTGTGGATGCAATGTGACCAGTTACTTCAAACACCTGGTGCCATGACTTACCTGTCACGATGGGCTATACTTTTAACTACGAGCCTTTCTCCTTTAAGTTGCTTTTGTCAGAATTTTAAATTTAGTTTATCTTTATTTCTTAAACATTTACTAATTATTTTTGTGTATGTGTTTTGGTATTTATATGCATGTGCCATAACATGCGTGTGCATGTCAGTTCCCTTCTTCTTCCATGTGGGTCCCATGATTGAATTCAGGTCATCAAGCTTGATATCAAGTGTTTTCACCATAGAAATATCTCACTGTCCCTGCATACTGAGCTATTTATTTATTTTTGGTTTTTTGAGACAGGGTTTCTCTGTGTAACACTGCTGGCTGTCCTGGAACTTGCTCAGTAGACCAGACTGGCCTCAAACTCACAAAGATCTGCATGCCTCTGCCTCCCGAGTGCTGGGGTTAATGGTGTGCATCACCACTGCCTGGTAAGCTTTTTATTTTTTAAACATACCAGCTAGGAAAAAACTAAACACTATGGTTCTTACTATTGTTATTATTATGTTTTGTTTTGTTTTGTCTTTCAAGACAGGGTTTCTCCATGTAACAGCCCTGGCTGTCCTGGAACTCCCTCTGTAGACCAGGCTAGACCAGGTTGGCCTTGACCTCACAGAGACCTTCTTGTTCTGACTTCCAAGTGTGGAAATTAAAGGTGTGAGCCACCATGCCTGGCAACAACACTATTTTTCATGTCTAATGCTTTTTGTGTTAGCCCATAAATTCCATGAAGATATTGCTCTATGTTTTTATATTTGATGAATTTGGCTTTTCCTTTAAGTCTAGGATTTATTTCAACTTAACTAAAATTTTGTCTTTACGTTTACTTATTTACTTACTGTGTATGAATGTTTTACATACATGTGAGAGGGATAGCCTGCACATGCCTGGTGACCTGGGAGGTTAGAAGAGGGTGTTGGAGCCCCTGGACCTGGGGTTCCAAATGGTTGTGAGCCACCATGTGGGTGCTAGAAACTGAACCCAGGTTCTCTGGGTGAACAGACAGTCCTCTTAACTGCTAAGTCATCTCTCAATCCTATTAATTAAAATATTTTTATTTTATATTTTTATTTATGTGCCTATGTGTGTCTGAATGAACATATGCCACATGTGTGCATATACCCACAGAGGCTAGAAAAGGTCATTGGCTCCCCTGGAGTTATGAACTTCCAGTTATGAGCTGAACCCAGGTCTTCTGGAAGAGCCTCAAGTATTCTTAACCACCAAGCCATCTATCTCTCTGGGCCCCTATTCAGTTTAACTTAGTGACATGATATAAAGAGTTGAGGTTCATTTTTCCTCTCAGAGGTAGATAATTTGTTGAAAAGACTTTTGTTCTTTATTGCCTTTGTAGAAAAATCAAACTTTCACTGTATAGCAAGTCTACATTTAGACTTCATTAATCTTATTTGTGTATCCTAATACAATACCTACCATCTTAAATATTGCTATTTATAATAAGTTTTAAAATCATTTCGTATAATTGTTTTTGTTCTTTGCTAGCAAATTTTTGGCTATCCTGTATCTCTTTTTAAAATTCCACTTAAATTTTAGCTGACTTGCCAATTTCCAAACAAATAGCTGCTGAAATTTTGATTGGGATTATGCTGAGCCCAAGATAAATTTCAGTGGATTGACATGCTAATAATACCGAGTTTTCCAGCCCACAAGCATGTATTCACTCTTCTTTACTCCTCTCAACAATGCTTTGTATTCTTCACACAGAAGTCTGCAATACACATCTATTACTAAATCTATTCTCAAAGTAACATTTTAATTCCATAGAAGAGACTAGAATTACCAGAAGGAAAGGGAAGTTGTAGGTTAACAGCACTGAGGTGATGTTGGGGTTGGGGCCTGTTGGACACTATGAATGATCCCTTCCTCCATTTGGATATCAGAGTCGAGCTGATCTGTGTGAGAACATGACAACTGAGAAGTCTGGTTTCTCCTGTTCTCTCTGTCCACTGGAATGATCACCTCCTCAGTGCTCCTTTCTAGAAGTGCTCCTTTCTGGACCCTGGGTGTTCCTCAGTGGTCCAGCACAGGTGGGAGGTTCTTCACAGGTTAGTGACAGGCTGGAGGAGCTCATGTGCCTTCCCAGGTAAACACCTAAGTCTCCAGCATCTGTCGAGCCTCTTTGGCTTGTTGCCAGAACAACAGCAACTAAATGTGAGGTCTGACTCTACTGCCCCGCTTTTGCAGACTGGAAAATGTAGTGGACTTAACCACAGACTTGATAGGGGAAGAAAAGCAAGAGGTGAATGAGAAGAGGCAGAGTCTAGAGTAGGTATCTGGGGGACTTCAATGGCAGAGCACTAGAGTGTCAGACTTTTTCAAGGCTCCTACGAGGGCTGGTCCGGTAGCTTAGATCCATCTGTTCCTATGCCCACCAGGGCCCTAGCAGTGCTGCCCAGACATATGAGTGAACAGATTTGAGGGAATGGCTGCTTCTTGATTCTGGAAGTGCAGAGTTAATGTGTCTGCTGCTTCCCCTGGGGTCTCTTGTGCGTACAGTTTGGAGTCTTTTATTTTTTTCATAGGTTAGTAGGCTCTGTAAGTGCAAACAAATAACAAGGGTTCTACTCTTTCTGCTTATCATTTTGTGACACATAGGCAGCGGTGTTCCAGAGAATCTGGACTGAGCTTATTGGAAGCATCCTCAGCCAAAGAGACTGTCAGGAGCACCCCCAAGAACAGCTGAGAGAACTGGGATTTTGAGGAGAGGAGTTGGGGGTGAGCTTGCAAGACTGCCTCCAATAGGAGTACATTTGTTCCATGACACCTGGGGAACAGGATGGAGTCACAGGAAAAAGGTTTGGCTCAATGTGAAAAGGTTTTCAGGACTGTACAACCTTGGACAGGCCTCCCTGCCTACCTGGGCACTCTACAGCCACAGAGTGTACCAGTAAATACCTTCAGAAGTCTCTTCACTGGGCATATTAACAGCAAGTCCAAGTCCATTTGATTCTGCTTCTGACACTTTACCACAAGCCAGCTGATTCTTCGTCTGTCTACCAAGAGAAGAAAACTTCAAAGGACGACATTTTTGAAAGTGAAATTCCAAGAGCATTGATACCGATGTAGAGAGCTTTTGCTGGCCAAGAACAAAAGGCTGTCATCCCCAAACTGAGCTGGAGCTGGCTTAAAGGATTAGCCATTGTCTACTCTACCCATTCCATCCTCACTGATCATTTGGCTAAATTGGGCTCACCTAAACCAGTTGAGCTAGGCCTCTGCCTCTGTACAGCTCTATCTATCTCTGAGAAAGTACCAGGAGGGGTGGCATCCAGGCTGGAGGGGAGTGGAGGTTGCAGGCCGCCTACTCAGGCTCTCCAAGGAGGCACCCTTCTCTCAGCATAAGCTTGGAGCCAACTTTTCTTTTTTTCTTATGACTCAGCTACCATTAATTAGCAAAATTGCCTGAGCATTCTTCAATTCAATCCAAAGCTCCGCCCATGCTCAAGCTGTCAATGCTGCAAGCTTGTGCTCCTTCTGCTCTGAAGGTCTCAGAGAGGACTTGTCCTTTTCTAGGGCCTTCTCCACAGTGCATGTAGGGAGAGAGCAGAGTGCTTTCCTTGTGCTGCTCACCATGCCCTCTGTGATGCTCTTCTCTATGATACACGCCTAGGGTCTAGGCAGTGCAGGGGACTAAGGATGAGGGTGAGTCACTCCCATCATGGGATATGAGGCATGATGGTAAAGCAAAGAGCCTTGAGGTTGTTGGGCCTGACTTTGTTTGCCAGTCCCAACATGAATTAGCAGTGTGACCCTGGGTAGCTAGCTGGCTAACTCACTTGAGCTTCAGTTTCTTTACTGCAAATAGGAGGCCATGATGTCTCTTGTGTTTGATCCTTAAGATTGTTGGGTGAGATATTGTAGGTGGAGGCAAATGGTGTAGGACTGGCTTCCCGAGGAGCTCAGGGAATGCTGCCTTCCTGCTGTTTTTCACCCTACCCCTCTACTGGAAATTCTGATTTCCATTCTGCCTAAGGTCTCTGTGGTGGCCTAGCAGGTATGGGTGTGGAAATGCCAACTCTATTTGATGGAAAGCCTTGCTTCCTTTTAGAACTCCCAAGGGTCCAGAAACTCTTGGGCACATTCTGGCCTGAGGAGGGACAACACACTCCATCTGTCACTTGTTTGCTCATTACCTTGATGTGTTTGCAGTTCCTCCCATTAGTCATTGCCATTTTTTTTATTGACTTCTAGAACCATTAGGTACAACTGGAGAAAGGGTCTATAATGGTCTATAGGCAGTAGAAAACCCCTTTCAAGGGTGGAGACCAGGACCAGGTAGACTGGTACATTGACTGCCTCTCCTCTGGTAGTTTATTGGACCCTTTGAGAAGGAAATGAGCTGACTGACACTTAGATCTGATACTATCATTTACCGTTTTCCCCCCATGGGATCATTGGTACAAGGTCCTGTGTATAGCATGGGTTTATTGATACTTTATTTTTTATTACATTTATTTATTTTTTATATGTATGTGTGTATATGTGGTGTATTTGTACATGTTTGTGTGCCGATAGTATGTGTATATATGGTGTATATACTTGCGATATATGTGTGTATATATGGTATATATACTGTGTGTATGATGTATATGTGTGGTATGTGTGTATTGTGTATATATGTGGTGTATATGTGTGTGGTGTATGGCTATACACACACACACACACACACACATACACATGCACACATGTATGTGTAGTGTATGCATGTGTTCACAAGTATGTGAATAGAGGCCAGAGGTCAATGTCAGGTATTTTCTCAATTGTTGTCTACTTTCTTTCATGAGACAAGTTTTCTCAGTGAACCTGGAGTTCATTGACTGACTAGACTGTCCACAGGGAGCTTCACAGGTCTCTGTCTCTGTCTCCTAAGTACTGGAATTACAGGTGTGTGCCTCCATGCCTGGCTTTCATGTAGATGTTGGGGATTGAACTCAGGCTATCATGCTTACATAGCAGGTACTTTACCCACTCAAAAGTTATCTCTTGAGTCAGCGACTGTCTTTAAAGAGTGATGTGACGATTCCAACAGTGTTGGCCCTCCAAGACATATGCTGTGCGAAATAAACCAGATGCAAAAGGAAGTGTGGCATGATTCTGCTCCGATGAAGTGCTTAGAGTAGTCAGAATCACAAAGAGGAGGAGGGGCTAAGCAGCGGGAGGAGGCAGTTAATGTTCAGTGGACACAGTTTTAATATGAGGAAATGACAATGGTATGGTGGTGCTCGTCACTGTGCAACAGTGCAAATGTACTTAATATTATCAATTATATGAGCTACACACTTGGAACAGGACATTTTATGATATACATATTTTGTTACAGTAAAAATGTTGTCCGTGTACTCAATGACTGCTCTAAATGTTTTAAATTATGAGCCCGTTACTTCTGAAAATGAATAGTGTGAACCAACATGTGTGAAATATGAAGATATTTACGGGCTTCTTCATTTATTCAGCCATCATTTCTTGGCTGCTGGCTCCATCAAACTTCTGAGTTAAGCTTGGGTACAGAGAAGCAGTCACATGCTTGCTCCCAGGTCTAGGCTCTGATGGTAGGAATAATGACCTGACCCATGAACACTGACCTGCAGACTGCAGCTTGTACTCTGGAAGAAGAGAGAGGGAAGGTGATGGAGTCCACCTGGTGGGGCTAGCTTCATCTTGAAGACAGAGTAAGGCTGTATTCAGCTGGGGCCTATTGTACCAAGAGGGTCTCTAAAAAAGAGGGGCGGACCCTACGCAAGGAAAATGGGGCCACCTCTTGTGAAGTCTGACCCATCTGAGCCATGGAAGGATACTTGGTACCGCACAAGGTGGGGTGTTGTGTGTGCTGAGGAGAGCATCAGGATGACTGAAGTGTCTTCCAGATCCAGCTTCAGCTAAATTCCTGGACAGCTAAGTGACCTGGCTATGGTGGAGTTCAGTTTTCTTATCAATAAAATAGAGATAATACAATACAACTTCTCAGGACTATGGGGTCGATCCAGATTTTTTTCTCCAAGTGTTTGACTGAGCTATTCCTATCTCTGTATCCATATCTCTTAGCAGCAGTGGTAGAGCTATATAGGCCATGCCTGTGTCTGGTCTTCACATACACAGATAGGTCAGAGCAGGAGAATTCTAAAGGTTTAGGAACAAACCTTGATTATTAATTTTTGCAATTTAAGATTATTTATTTTCTGTGTACATGTACATCTAGAGGTCAGAAAATACTTGGGGAAGTAAATTCTTTTTCTTCTACTATATGGGTCCCAGGGATTGAACTCAGGTCATAAGACTTGGTAGCAAGCATCACTCAGCAATTTTGCCAGTTCAAGTCTTGATTATTGTAGATTTTACTTCTCTGTTTTTCGTTTCTTTTTTCTCCAAGCAAAACTGTATCCAGCTTTATTAAAAATACTGTTCACAAGCAATCATGCTATTTCAGGCAGGACATGGGTAGACAATCATTAATGATATACAAGAACTTCCAAATTCCCTTCTTATGTAGACCAACAAAATCAGAAAACCACTATAAAACCCCATCCAGTCTTCAATGCCTTGGACAGGGGAAGAGCTTATTAAATTATTAAATTTAAGAATTATTAAATTGAAGATCCATATCATTTTAAAAGAAACCACCACTCTTTTGAGAACACACAGTGATGTCACTGCAAAGCCTAGATTGCCCAATATCTGGTAAAACCAATTTTTTTTTTGGGTCAGGTTTCAACAGGCCTCTGATTTTAAGGGAGTTAAGTCTATGTTGGTGGTATAGGGGGAGGAGGATATAAAAATGAATTTAGAGTTTTCCCACACAAAAAGGCATTTGGTGCCACATGTGTTAACATCAGGATAGCTCTCCTGAGAGCCAATGGGAGGTTTACAAAATTATCAGGGAATGATGTTCTCTGTCATCAGTCCAACCTTAGAGACATTTGTTAGTGACACATGTTCCTTCACCCCCCAAACAATCAAGTGCTCTGTGTGCTAACAACATAGCTTTAAAAAGTATAAAAGTAAAGCAAAGTTCTTCATTTTTATAAAACCTGATTTAAAAAAAAAAAACAGTATTTCAAACTATGCAGTCACCAGAAGTACATGGTTATCAAAAATGCACACACTTCACTAGGCACCTCCAGAACCATCAGCCCTCTGTACCTGGTCTGTGTTGGCATCTCCATTGTCTGCAGAATTATCTCATCCTTGCCAGCATCAGCTTTCCCCTTCTTCCCTTTGGGAACCTTCTGTCCCTTCTTTGCAGGCGCATTTTGAGGCTTGGGCTCTGGCTTTGGAGGAGCAAGTTTAGGAGATAACCTTGCAGATCTTTTCTGTGGCTCATCCTTCTCTGTGGCTTTATCTCCTTTAGCATCCATGTCAGCTGAATGTGGAGATGCAGTGGTATGCTGGTTTGGTACGATGGTGTGTGTGTGTGTGTGTGTGTGTGTGTGTGTGTGTGTGTGCATGTGTGATTCTCACTGCTTCTTCACACTGCTAACTTCTCTGTTTTTCAGCAAGGGTGTTTTGGCTCTGGGAAGTGGTGAGGATATCCTGGGTATGTCTGGTACCCAGGTCTTCCCGTCCTGGCCTCTCTCAGAGCATTTCTGAGAGTGTGGGCTCAGAGAACAGGATCTGGATGGGTCCTAGGGATGACAGTGAGGGTGGGTACCGGGACTGTTGAAACATAAGGCCCAGTCTTTCATTGGTCCCTTTGTCAGAGTTGCAGTCAAAAATCCAGTCCTCTGTGTGACCCTATTTGCTATGCTGCCGAGGAGACAATGTTGCTTCAGTGCAGGCAGATCCTCTTCCATCCAGGTGGGGAGGGAATAGGGTCATTTTTGTCAGCAGGGGCATCAGATACTGTTAGCTTATATGTAATAGAGCCCTGAAACAATTTGATAAAAAAAACACACAGTTGGAAAAGGGAGGTGGCCCCACCATAGGCCTCGTCAGCAGGCCATGCCTCATCTTGGGTCAGCTTGTTAGATTTCATGGCTACTAACAAGTCTGTAGGGACAATGAAGAGCATGACACAAAGCAACAGAGACTTAGTAAGACCACGAAGTCATCTCAGGAAGTAATGGAGTGCCTTTAAATTTACCCAATACAATAGCTTACACTTACAGGGTACTTCCTGTATGCCAAGAGCCATGAAAGCATTTCAGAGCTATTTACTTTTACATTTTTGGGATTAAAAAAAAAGTTATATCTTCTATTAACATCCAGAGTATATTTAGCATGTCCTTTAACTATGAGTATAGCAACAAGGGACAGTATTTATTCAAAAGGATGTGACCTTGTGACCCTGGGTATCCCAGATACTGAGCTGAAGAGAATACTGAGATTTAAATGAAAGGATCTGTTTTCTTTACTTTGGCTATCACAAGAGATGGATGCAGAAACGACTTTTGTTGTTGTTTTATGAGCCATGTTGGCATAAGCACTGAGAGAGATCACTGGCTCATGGCCAGAGAGACAGTGTGAGTAACATTTCCAGGATTTTGCTGGTGGAAATTTCCACAAATGTGTCTTCAGGGGAGGAGGTCATTTTATTGGACTCATATGGAAGTCTGGAAAGGTTTCTGATTCATTTGCCAGTCTCGTTTCCTTTTCTTTTGTGATGTTGGGATGGAACCCAGGGCCTTTTTTACATGCTAGGAGGTTTACATTTCAGCTCAAAATACACCATCTTAAAGTATACAATTCAATGACTTTAGTTTTTATCATTTATCATTATTTATTTAGTTTGTTAAAGCAGGGTCTTAGGTAGTCCAGGCTAGCCTTAAACTCACTTTGGGCCTGAAATTCTTGACCCTCTTGCCTTCACATTATAAGAACTAGGATTATAGTCATTTATCACTTCAATGAAGACTTTTTAGCATAAACTATTTACTCCACCCCCTGGCACTGGACATCACTAGTCTACCTTTTTTACCCCCTGAGACATGGTCTCATTGTTTTACCCTGGATGTACTGGAACTCACTCTTGTAGACCAGGGTAGCCTCGAACTCACAGAGATCCACCTGCCTCTGCCTCCTGAGCACTGGGATTAAAGATGTGCAACACCACCACCCAGCTTCTAGTCTACTTTTAAAAAGTTGTAAACATATGCATACGCATAGCTCCAGGTTGTCAGGCTTGTGTAGAAAGTGCTTTTATTTTGGCTGGTGAGATAACTCAGCATGTACCAATGTTCACCTTTGAGCCTGGAGATGTGAATCCGATCCCTGGAACCCACATGGTAGAAGAGAGCTGACTCTTGCAAGTTATCCTCTGACCTCCTCACTTGTGCCATGGCATACACATGTGCACTGTGCACATACTATACACTAAATTAAAAAAAAGTGTCATAGTGGGTCATGGTGATGTAAGACTTTAATCGCCATACTTGTGAGTCTGGGGTGGAAGGATCTCTGAGCTTGAGACCAGAGCAAGTTTCAGGACAGCCTAGGAGACACAGAGAAACCTGTCTCATAAAAAAAAGAAAAGAAAAGAAAAGAAAAGAAAAGAAAAGAAAAAAAATATCAAACAAACAAAACAAAGAGTCTCACACATAGTAAGTGCTTCCTGTGGATTTGCAGATAAATAACTGATACTTTCATTTCTGCCTTTTCCATCTCCTGATTTTTGCTTTTCTTACTATATATTATACTGACTAGAACACTCCAAATAATGTCAAACAGAAGCAGGGCCAGCTGTCATTCTTAAGCTGCTCCTGTTCTTGGAGAGGCTGCTTTCTTTGACATTTACTACTGTGGTAGGTTTGCCCAGTGCTCTAAAAATTATTTATGGATACATTTGTGGTCTGAGGATTTTTGACCTCCTGGAGTGGGAGTTACAAGTGGTTGTGACATGGTTGCTGGGGACCAAACTCAGGTTCCCTGGAAGAGAAGCTAGTGTTCTTAATGACTGAAGTCATCGTACTTGCCCTCTTGCCAGATACTTAAAAATAGATTAAGGAAATCCATATTCTCAGTTACTTGAAATTATTATCAATAGTTGTCATATTTGTAGAAAATGTCTGCATCTGTGTACTGAGATCAATGTTGGACTACAGTTAGTTACACTAGCTGATGTCTCTCCCACCTACAAGGTGCTATAGATGGAACCATGTGTACACCCAGCTTTGTTCTCAGCTCCATTTTAGAAAATCGATAATATGATAATAGCCTTGTATTCTGGCACATCCCAGGCGGGCACGAGAGGGATTATAAGCTAAGCAGAGCAGTCTCACAGAGCTTTGGGAACACAGGCAGAACACATACAGGCCTGAATAGGCAGGATTTGCAGAGCAGAGTCTTAGAGAGGAGGCTTGTGTGCTGAGAGATGGCGGCAGAGCCCTAAGCCTCTTAGACACAGAACAAAGGTCCGTGGGGCTGGTCAAGGAGCAACTGGATAACTATGGACTATACTATTCTTGGAGCTTGGAGAGGGTTAGGAAACATTTGACTTTGCCCAACTGAAGAGGAAAATCCCTTTTGAAAAACTTGAAAAGGTCAACCCCAGCAGCCAGGCTGTTTCCAGAGTAAAGTCTACTGAAGACCTTAAGACCATACTTCAAAAGAGTCAATTGTATCTGCACATAACCTGCCTCCTGACAGACAAATTCTAATGCTCTTAAAAATTAACATGAAGTCTAACAGTCAACAAAGTAGACTTTGTAATAAAACAAGCAGTAAAGTGTAATCTATAATCAGAAGCAAACCAGTCAATGGACACAGACTTGGATGACAAAGGCAGTGTCACCGAGGACAAGGACTTTAAAACATGGGTTGGATGTATTCAAAGATGTAAAAGAAATCATTCACATTTGAGGGAAAAAAATAGAGGATATTTAAAAAGTAACTAAGTCAGGTGTGGTGGTGCATACCTGTAATCCCAGCACTCATGAAAAAGGGCAGGAGGGTCATTTTGAGGAAGAGTTCTGCTCCATCTACACAGAGAGTTCCAGGCAAGCCAGGACTTAAGTGAGACATGGTCCCAAAACAGCAACAAAAAAAGAAAACCCAAGCAAATGAAAATGATGCCACTAAACTCAACAATCTGAATTAGTTCTCAGGAACCCAAACGGTAGAGGGAGAACTGACCCCTGCAAGTTGCCTCTGATCGCCACATGTGCGTGAGGACACTGGAGTGAGTGCCTGTGCACGCACATACAAAAAGTAAGTAACTAACTATAAAAAACAAAACCAAAAACACCATTTAGAGCTACAAAATTCAATAAGCAAAATGATTCAGCAGATGGGATTAATACCTGAGAGGGACTATGGAATAGATCAAAAAACTTGAAAACCGTAATGGATAGTTCCACAGTGGAGTTGAGAAAGTCATATCCTCTCTGACTCATGGGACATAACAGAACATGTGTGTAACCAAGTCTGAGTCTGAGTACGGAGGTGTGCTGTTGCACACCTATAATTTCAGCACTCAGGAAGCAAAGGCAGGAGGGTGACATGTTTGGGTCCTGCCTGAGCTACATACCCAGAAAATGTCTCAAAAATACTAAAGAACTGCAACAAGCACAACACAAAGCTGGAGGAAGGGGAAGGTCAAGGCAGAAATGTATTTGAAGAGAGTAAAGCTGCCAAATGTTTCCAAACATTTTAAGACACTCAAAGAGCCCCAAACAGGAGAGAACAGGAAAAACACACCAAGCCTGTCCCTAAAGAATGGTTCCTGAAAAGAGGGGTGGCAAGAAAAAGAAGGGGTCTTCTGTTATCTCCCAGGTGGTGATCAGGAATGCAACATCAACAACGGTCACATGTCCACCCACGAAGTGACTTCAAGAAGCATGACCCTTGCCCTCAGAGAAACCTGGAAATTTGCATTAAGGACACAGGGCTCCAGATGTACACATTAAGAAAGAATATTCCATATCATATGCACGTATGTTTGTCCAGAAAATGTAACGAGAGTGAAGAGTCTCCATACAAGCTGTAATTTGGTCACCTATGGCCCCATTACCATCACCACATACAAAAGCCTGTAGTCAGTGTGGACGAGAAAGAACTAACTGCTGAGTGTCAGAAGAAGCTGCACAACTGCCCTGCGGGTGGGAGAGAAAGACCAGACCAGACTGCTGAAAGCAGGTGGCAAAGAGAAAAGCTCTACAAGTTTCAGAGGCGTAAAAGATTCTTTGTGGGAAGAGGAACACAGATCATCCATGACTTCAGGTTTACTTAGAAGCATGGGACAACATCTGTAAAGACAAAAACCCAAAGTATCAGTCTTGAATCCTGTAAATCCTGTATCAAGTGGCAAAATCCTTCTAAAACAAAACAAAACAAAACAAAAAAAAACCCTTTCAAAAGCTGAGAGAGATTGTCCTCTGTAGGCTACACTCCAAAGCAGATATCAAGAATGTTCTTCAGATAGAGGGAGATAGTTCCAGAGAAAGACTTGGGTTCACACAAAGGAATGAAGGCCCTGAAAAAGTACTGTAAAATGATTTTCCAAAAAAAATAAAAAAACAAAAAAACCCATGAGAGTAGAAGGGAGACAAAAGAGAGTAATGATCTCTCTCTCTCTCTCTCTCTCTCTCTCTCTCTCTCTCTCTCTCTCTCTCTCTCTCTCTCTCGTGTGTGTGTGTGTGTGTGTGTGTGTGTGTGTGTGTGTGTGAAAACATCTCGGTGAAAGCCATTCATATGATTAGTGTATGTTAATAGAAACACTTTCTCACTAAAACTTCTTAAAAACCAGGCATGGTGGCTCACACTTGTAATTCCAGCATTTACAAAGCTGAGGCCTAAGATTACTATGAATTTGAGGCCAATCTGAGAGATAGAGTGAGACTTTGTATCAAAAAGCAAAACCAACCAAAATCACCTCACACAGAACATCCCTCACAAGTTTTCTTAAAATGCCCTTTAAGAGCCTAGCTCTGTAGCAGAGTGCTTGCCTTTATATATATTACATATAATGTGTGTATATATATATATATATATATATATATATATATATATATATATATATAAAATAACTGCCTAGCCAGGGATGTTGGCACACACCTGCCTTTAATCCTAGCACTTGGGAAGCAGAGGCGGCAGATATAAATTAGAGTTCCAGGCCAGCCTGGTCCACATGAGTTCTAAGACAGTCAAGGCTGCATGGTTTTTCCTTGAAAACAAAATAAAAGATACCTGCTTCAAGCCTTGTAAGGTTTCTAGCTGGTGGGAAGTAACCTACAACCACAGCATTAGGAAAAGAAAACATGGAACCCACATTTCCTTGACTTCCTTGGAAGTTGACACTGGGCACTTTCTGACCAATGGCTCAGGGGCAGAGAGGGTGTGTGTGGATCTCTAGAGATACAAAGAGAGAGTCAGGCCTCTCCTCCCTTCCTCCTCCTCCCCGCCTGGAACCCTGGCTGGAGTCTACAGTTATCTTGGATGAAAACTGGACTTTGGACCTTGGACCTTGGTTTTTCTTCCTGGACAAGGAAAATGCAACAAGAGCTAAAGAACTTAGCTCCCAGACCCCATGGCTCACTGACTCTGAGCTGAGGCTATTGGAGATTTTAGCAGGGAGGGAAGGAATGTATCTTGTTAAGTCGCTGTGTCTTAGAGTATTCCTCTAACCCTCTTCTAACTAATATGGTCAGTTATTTGAAAGAATCAGCTAGTTGGTAAACCCAGATGAGATGACTTAGAGAAAAAAAAAAAAAACTATGAATATTTAAGAAGGGGAAGGAGAGGCTTGTTCTGAACAGTCCTGTCTCAGTGTATGAGAACCTAAGCACAGGTGCTTTGACATAAGAAGAGTCAACAAGACAAGTGGGGCCTGAGACTAGGGTCAAAAGGAGGGGCCTCATGAGTGCTGAGGACAGAGGTGAGTTCAGTCCAAGGCAAGTGTACCTGGTTTTCTCCAGCTAATATCAAAGATTTCAGATGTATTCTTGGCACTGACAGTGTCAAAGTGTAGGCACGTATGACCCCAAGTGGTTTTGTTTATCTGTGGTATGCCGGGAAACTGTGCAGAGAAACGGAGCAAGAGTTCACAGAGGCAATCATAATGGTTTGTCAAGATGGCCACAATCAGATGCAGGTGGACATTGCATAATGCATCAGCGATGTAGGAGAGACTGTGAACATGGGAGAAAATGCTTGTCAAAGCCTCTCTCACTCAGAAAAAGATGAACACATTTATAGGGGGAAATCACAGGAGCTGTGAAGAGAAAGCAATCATCTGTGCATGCATGTTCACAGTATACAAAAGTGGGGACATGCCACATATTTGTCAGTGAAGGCACAGATGGGTAAGCAGAGTGTGGCAGGCATACACACTTGAACATAACTTAGCCTTCAAAGGAAATGAAATTTTGCTTTCTTCTCAGTACTGAGGCAGGAGGATTTCTTGTATTCAGGAATTTGAGACTAGCTTGGGTATCAATAAGGAGGTCCTGTCTCAAGACCAGATCAAAACCAACCACAACAAAATCATGAAACAACACAGATATACTGGAGATAATATGCTGAGTAGAATAATCCAGCTATGAACCATTATTATTTACTTGTATGAATTTTCTAGAATGGTCGCATTTATGTATAAAAAGAACACAGACTGGGTTGGGGACTGGCTCACAGGACAAAGTGCTCTCTCTGAAAGATTGAGGACCAGAGTTGAGATCCTCAGAATCTGTGTACCAGCCAGGTGGGGGTGGGGGTGTGGTCCTCCTGTAATCCCAGCACTCAGGAGGCAGAGGCAGGAGATGCTCTGAGAGAGATGACCAGTTAGATTACCTAAACTCTGTGCCAGGTCAACATCTGTGAGAGACCCTGCCTCAGTAAGCAAAGTGGAGAGTAAGTGAGGAAGACACTGTACATCAATTTAGGCTTCCACACTCATGTGAGCACACATTTGCAGCACACACAAGAGTTAGAAAGGGGGTGTAGAGATGGTGTGAAGAGCGGGTACTGTGTGCCCCTCAGTGGTAAGAGCAGGTTCTACTCTTGCAGAGGAGCCAGGTTCAGTTCCCAGCACCCATTTCAAGCGGTTGTAACCTGTATCCAGTGCCAGGGAATTCAAACTATTTGGCCTCCGTAGGTACTGCACTCCCATGCACATGCCTTACAGATACACAAACACACATAATTTATTTATTTGAGAGAAAACAGAGCAGATGTTACCAGGCTGGAGGACATTTAGTTTTCATAGGGAGTGTCTGTGTTTGAGAGATGCAGAAGTTTGGAGAAGCATGGTAGTGGTAGTTGTACAACAGTGTGACTGCATTCAGTGCCACAAAATTGTACACCTAATGATTGCTAAGATGATAAATTTTATGTTCTATGTATCACCACAGTGACTGGTTTTCCTTTTTAGGGATTTCGAGCAGAAAGAGTTCTCAGCATTGTCAGGCTTCCATGCTGCTAGAAACAGAACACTGACCGTGACATTCTAGAGCATCGAGGCTCTACCTTCTGTCCTTGTCCCATCTGGGTGCTTAAATACTAGAAGAAAAATGATGCAGAGATAGGACATGATAGCAAGGGCAGGCATAAAGCCAGGGCTGGTAGTGTGTGTCCCTATGATCCTCACATGCAGGAGGCTGGAGCCACTGGTGTGTCCCTATGATCTCCCACCCCCACCCCCTGCATGCAGGAGGCTGGAGCAAGAGGATTACAAGTTTAAGATCATCTATTCATAGAATAAGAAAAAAGTCCCTAAAACTGACCAACTCTACCTTGTCACCAGAGAGGCTGTAACTCATGAAGTCAGGCAGTGGCATCTGTTCAGTTGCCCCAGGTGACCTAGGCTTTCTGACCAGGCCTCCTGCTCTTGGAGTTTCTATAGGAGTGACATCTGCTTGGCACCAGGCTGAGATCAGGGCTCCAGACAAAGCCACTCCCCACTGCCCACCTTGCAGAACCTATCACTGTATGCTGCCTACCATGACAGCCTAGAGAATTACCTGAGTCTCAGAAATGCACCAGGAATTTACTTTGCAGCATAGCACATTCCAGATCCCTGCTGTTGGGCGCCGCACCCAGATTCCAGAAGAGAACCTCAGCAGCCCAGGCTCCTCCTGCAAACCTTCCCCAGCCTCTCAGGTGTGTCTGCCCCGTGACTTTGGCCCAGGTGCTGTCAGGCAGGGATGAGGCTGGCTTCTATACTTCCAAGTGACACCCTTTTTCTGGACAAGAGGTAGAGTTCTTCTCCATCTTAAGTATACTTCTCCAGCTGTCCCGGTTCTATTTTGGAAATAGATACAACCTGGTGAGTCTTACTTTGTCAAGGATTCTCCAGGCACTTATACTCTGCCATCAATCTTCCGAAGGTTTCCGTTTGACCTCTGAGCCTCCTCTCAACCTGCCTTTCCTGTGGCATTTCCAGATGTTTCCTCTTGTGCCCTGTGCTGTGGTTCCCCTAGCCTGCTCATCCCCCATAGCACAGCCTACATTCTTGCCTGAGATGTTTGTCCTTGTGGCTCCTGGCCACTAATCTAGTGGTATAAGAGTTATCCAGAGAAATATAACTAGTAGAGTACATAGATACATAGATAGGTCTGTGCCTACCCATCCACCCAAATCTCTCTCTCTCTCTCTCTCTCTCTCTCTCTCTCTCTCTCTCTCTCTCTCTACCTACCTACCTATCTATTTTGTATCTATGTATCAATGTATGTGTGTATATATATCTCTATCTATATATCTATATATGTTATGCATGTGTGTATCTACGTATGTTATGCATGTATGTATCCGTCTATCTATATCTATCATCCATCTTCCACCAACCAATATCTAGAAATCTACTACCTGTCATCATCTCTTATTATCTATTTATCTATCATCAAATATCAGTTTATTTAAGGAATTGCCTCTTATGATTGTGGGGTTGGAGCTCACAGTTGCTATTATAGCCATCAGTCTGGAGGTAGAATATCTTCTTCCTCAGAGACCCAGTCTTTTTCTCTTGGTACTTTTAACTGATTGGTTGAGGCCCACCTACAGTATGTAAAATGACCTACTTTATTCAAAGTATAACAATTTAAGTGTTATTCACTTCTAAAAACAACAAAAACAAACCCAATGCAAAACAAACAAACAAACAAACAAACAACCAAACTCTGAAACTCCTGTAGAGCCTTCTAGACTGGTGTTTGACTAAACAGCCAGATTGCAGCCTGACCTAGCAGATGCATGAAATTAACCATTACAGGCTCCTCCAGTGGTTACCTCAGGGTGCTGGGCACCCTTGCCAGCAGTAGTTAGGTGTTTGCCACACACCAGGTACTGCACTCCGTCCCTCTTTGGTTGATTTGATTGAATCCCTACAATAGTCCAATGGTGCAGGTCATGTTGCCAACCTCAGTTTACAGACAAGAGAGCTCTGGTTAGGCGAGGTTGAGTTACTAGACCAAAATTGCACCCCAAGCTGAGGAACTGAGGTCTGAGGTCAAGGGCTACCACTGCAGTGCCTACTGCTTTCGGTGCCTCTTCCAGAGTCCACAGAGAATACCTCTCTAACCCGAAGTTATAGCACTATTTAACTTGCAGGCCTTTGAGGCGGTTTTCCATTGTCTGTCCTTGTTTTTTTTCTTCTCGTTCCAACAATGGTAGGTTTGTTGAATGTGAATAAAGCCCCAGATCGCATGTGGCCTGGCATCTTTGACATTTCTTCTTTGTCCCAACTTCAGTAACCAGGCATTCATGCAGAGCCCCTGCCCCTGTCAGGCACTGTGACCACAGGGTCCTGAGTCCTTCCAGCCTCAGCTGATAAGGACTTGGGAGGAAGCCTGACTCTGCGATGAGAAGTCAAATGAGGTTAGCCCCAGGAGGGCAGTGTGGCCTGGCGGCTGCAGAGACCATTAGAGCTGTCTCCACCCTCCTGCCCACTTGTCCTGGATAACTAAGTTGCTCAGGAATGTGACTTGAGCCCAGTCTTAGGAACCCTGCCCTGAGCCTCTCCCCCTGAGCTTTCTTTCTCCAGCCTCTCTGACCCTCACAAACCACTACTTTCATACTGGTTGCTCCAAAAGCCAGCATGCTGGCCCTGTTTCTCAGCCTTGGCCTCAGGGGATGGAAGCTGCTTTCTCACTGCCAGCCCCACCAAGGTCTGGCCTGAGGGACAGAGTGACTCTGTGGGCTTAAGTCAGCCTTTTCCTTTAAGTAAATTGGATAGTGTCTCCCACAAAAAAATATGCCCATCTCCTAACTCTTGGTACCTGTTCATATAATCTTATTTGGAAAAGATGTTTGGGCATATAATAAACCCAAGGCTCTAGTGACAGTTCATTCTCTTCCTTCTGTACTCTCTCTCTTCCACATTTGACCAGAAACCTTAGTTCCTCAGCTTGCTATGCAAGCTCATGGAGCTTACGTGTAGGTAGCCCAGGCTGCTTTCAGATTTGCTAGGTAGCTAAGGATGACCTTCAACTTCTGACCTTCCTGTCTCCACATCTCCGGGGCTATGATCACAGCATGCCTGCTTTTATGTTGTGTGTTGTGCATTTGTGCAATGTTGTGTGTTGTGCATTTGTGCACAATAGGCAAGCACTCTTACTGACTCAGCTGCACCCCAGAGCACAGGAGCTCTTTTTTATTATTTGTGATTTGGCGGGACAGAACTCACTAAGCAGCCTGGCTGAGCTGCAGTTCCCAGTGATCCACCTGCCTCTGCCTCCTGAGTGCTGGGATTGAAAGAATACACCATCATACTGAGCCCACAGATATCCTTTTAAAAGGGAGGTATGGGAGGCCATATGTGAACAGGAATATGAACGTTAGACTGAGAGGGACTAGAGGCTGGACAGGCAAGGAAGTGTCCTGTAGAGCCTTGCAGGGAGCCCTTATTAGAGGAAGGGGTTTTCCCCCTGGAGTCCACTCAGCTTTAGACTTCTGGCTCCAGAGCTGTGGGTGAACTTGTGTTTTTTGTTGTAAGCTGACCATTTGTGTTGATCTGTTAGCTGTCCTAACATATTAACACCCCTCACCACAGGTTAACAGAAGCAAGGCCTGCTCAGTGCTGCCTGGCCTGGCTCTGCCCTGCCCTGTGAACCAGTTTGGGCTAGTATGTTTCTTAGTCGTGTATAGCATTTGTATGTACCAGGTACCCAACTAAAAATGAGTGGACTTAAACCAGAAGAGGTAGAAGTAAATAGAATGCAGCTGTGGTAAAGGTGGTCTTCTAGAACTCTCAGAGTTCAAATTCTTCTAGGATTTATTGGCCAGATTCTAGACTCCTTGAAGAACGGAGGAGGATTGGAAACAATTATAGCAAGGGGGAGCTCATGGACCCCAGACTGATAGCTGGGAAACCAGCATAGGACCAACCCAGACCCCCTGAATGCAGGTCTCAGTTAGGAGACCTGGGCAGTCTATGGGACTTCTGACAGTGAAACCAGAATGTATCCCTGGTACACGAAAGGACTTCAGGAGCATATTCCCTATGGAGGGATACAACAGGGACCGATATGTAAAATAAGAAAAATAAAATAAAATAAATAAAATATCAAAAAAGGGAAGAAAGGAAGGAAGGAAGAAAAGAATTATAGACGGGCAATGGCAGGCACAGGATAGGTGACTGTTGCTCTCAGGTAGAGAAGAGAAACACATGGGGTTAGGAGGCCTGGATTCTGAGCCTGGATATATCACAACATGGCTGTGGCCTTAGGGAGTCATTTCTAAGAGCTCTGAGTCTCAGTACCTGCGTCTGTGTCTCCACTTCAGGGCCTAGATTATCCTGCTTTCCCATCACAAGCCTTTCTTAGGAAGGAGGTTCGATATCAGCCTCTCACAAACCTGCTCACCATTCCAAGCTGTGTGCGTCCTCATCACGCAGTTATTATCTGTGTCCCAGGGTGTTTTTGTCCCTGGAATCTTTAAAAGAGCCTTGTGTAATCTGAGTCAGGGGAAGAAGCAAAGGGGAAGGTCTAAGGTTCTCAGTGTGACCTGGATTTAAATTATGCTTGAAGAAACATGCCTCTTAGGCTGGAGAGAGGGCTCAGTGGTTAGAACACTTGTTGCTCTTTCAGAGAACCTGACTTAATCCCACAACCATCTGCAACTCCAGTTCCAGGGGATCCAGTGGCCTCTTCTGTCCTCCATAGGTACCAGGGGCACACATGGTCCATATACATACATGCAGGCGACACATCCATATACATAAAATAAATAAATCTGTAAATAAAAACTTGGCTCCAAAATGGAGTGGTTGAAACTGTGAACATACATATTCTCTGCTTATCAGTCCACACTTAAAATTTTTTCTTAAAGATTTATCTTTATTATTTTTTATTATATGTATGCATATGTCTTAGGATTTTTATTGCTGTGAAGAGACACCATAACCACAGCAACTTTTTTTTTCTCACCTTCTTGGTGGCATCTTTTGAAGTGCACCATTTTTTTAACTTTACATACCAATCCCAGTTCCCCCTCCATCCCCTTCTTCCACTGCCCCCATCTTTTCCCCTATACCACCCCCCATCTGCTCTTCAGAGAGGATAAGGTCTCCCATGGGGAGTCAACGAAGTCTGTCCCATCAACATGTTGAGGTAGCCCCAAGGTCCTCCCTCCTGTATCTAGGCTGAGCAAAGTCTCTCCTCATAGGGAATGGGCTCCAAAAAGTCAGTTCATGCACTAGGGATAGATCCTGGTCCCACTGCCAGGGCCCCACAAACTACCCAAGCCATCCACTGTCACCTACATCCAGGGGCCTAGTTCCCCAGCACAGCAACACTTATAAGGAAAACATTTCATTGAGGGGGCTGGCTTACAGTTTCAGAGGTTCAGTCCATTATCTTCATGGTGGAGAGCATGGCATGCAGGCAGATGGTGCTGGAGCTGAGAGTGCTACATCTTGCAGGAAATAGGAAGTCAGCTGAGACACTGGGCAGTATCCTGAACATAAGAAACCTCAAAGCCCTCTCCCACAGTGACACATTTCCTCCAACAACCCATACCTACCCCAACAAAGCCACATCTCCTAATAGTACCACTCCCTATGAGATTATGGGAGCCAATTACATTCAAAATGCCACAGTGTACATTCCGCATCAGTGTCTGTAAACATAAGTACTGGTGCCTGTGGAGGCCAGAAATGTCAGCTTTTCTGGAGTTAAATTTACAGACAGTTATAATCTGCTGATGTGGTTGCTGGGGTTTAAACCCAGGTCCTCTGGAAGAGCAGCATGTGCTCTTAACCACTGGGCCATCTCTCCAGGTCCATCAGCATAGAATTTTGCATCTGGATTCTTCATTTGTGGCCCTCTGTCTCTCCCACTCCGATCATCAGCTGACTTCTTACAGCAACTGTCGGGAGAGACCCTTGTCTAGGAGCCAGCTCACCTTGGCACCAGCTCTTCTTGTACCCTGTGTGTGTATGTCTGGATATTGAGCCACAGTTAAGCTACATATAATGTTTTCAAGGAGGAGAATGTGACCAGCCACTGCCTTGTAGCTGCTCAGAGGCCTAGGGGAGCCACAAGCACCCTGAATCTTAAATGGCTTTATGGTGAATTGCAGGTCAGCTCCAGGCTGCTAGAACACAGAAGAGGGTTTGCCCTGGACATGAGAGAGCAAGCTTCCCACAGCAGTTTTTCTGGGGCCATTCCCACGAACCTCAAGAACTTGATATTCCTGTTCCCCCAAATGCCTGGTAACAGTAAGGAGAAGCATAAAAAAGAAAGGTGAGAGGAAATGGAGACTTTAAGTAGTTTTTCCCACATGGGGCAGAGTTTGAAATGACTTGGTTCTGAACCTTGCCTGTCTGCAACACACACTTTCATTTATCTGCTGCAGCCACACCATGGTGTCTCCATGCCAAGTTCTGTCCTCCACTTGCTTTTCTTTGAGTGCATTCCTCCCTCACCCCCGCCTTTCCTCTTGACCCCAAGTCTGTCTGTCAGGGCTCTTGCCCTGTCTCTATGGGAGATGCCTTTCTAAGTCTCCATCCTGTTCTTTCTCCACCCTGCTGGGTCCTTTCTCATGGCCAGCTTGTGATGGCCATAGAGGGGCCTTCACCTTCCAGGTATGCAGGTGGTTCGTTCCCAAAATATTCCCTGAATATTCCGGGCTATGATCCTCTTCCTCTGGAAAACCATAAACAACAACAGAAATACTCTACCATAATGCTGCTTTCTTAGGGTTGTCAGGGAAATGGATTCTGTGTCATTCTAGATCTTAGAAGTCTGAGACTAGCTTTCAAAGCACCATCTTTCCCCCTGTGCCTTCACATCCTCCCTGTCCTATCTGTGACCAAATTTTTTCTTATGAAGCCACTCCTTTTAGATTAGGGCCACTCCAATGACCTCACCTCTCAAAGACCCTTAGTGCTGAGATTCAGATGAACTTGGAGGTAATGTGGTCCCGTCCATCATAACACTGTAATGTTTAAGTGGTTGGCTGAGTGGTGTTAGTATGTTATGTTTACATTGCTGTGTATAACTGTCACCATCATCCATCTCTGAAATGGGGCCAAGGCCAGACACTGGCACCACGGAGGAGTAACTTTGTGAGCCTTGTCTATGGTGAACTGTGGATGATTGTGGTGGAGACTTCACTCTGGTTGTCATGGTAGTAGAGTCTTCCAGTCTGTCAAGGACTCTCACCATGTTTCTGTTAGAATTTGACACTGGTTCAGTGGTAGTGTCAATGCTGCAAGGATTGGTGCACCCCAGATTGGTGGTAGCTTCATATTGTCAAGGAGCCTGTTTTCCACCCTTGATGGCAGCCTGATGTGGCTGCAAGGCGAGGAAGACCCCTGGAACTCTGTCAGCAGTGGGCACTGACCTGCAGTGTGCTGGCTGCTTGCAGTGATCTGCTGGCAATGGATGGGCAATGAAGGGAGTTGGCACCCTCCTTGCCTGTTATTCTGCCCAGCTGGTCTGCAACACACCCACCTTCCTGCAGGACATAAAGAAGGAGCCTGGCCCAGGTTACCCCATCAACTGGGGAAGTCACTGCCTGCTCCTGCCACAGCGTGAGCTGCTCTTCACTTCCCTCAGACCATCTACCTGCAAAGGAGGACTGGCTCCTACATAGTCCTGACCCCTGTACTCTGCTTCCTTGTTCTGTGGTAGGGGTAGGGCGCCCAGAGGCCTCATCCCATGATTCCCCATTCTAGTCTCTCAGGGCACCACAGCTTTACAAATGTAATGAGCTCTCATCCTACAGCCTTCCTGTGACACTCTGATGAGTATATAAAGCCAGTGTTGAAATATCAAAAACAAAACAAAAACTGAAACTCTACCAGTTAAGTAACTCGCTGTCTCCTCCCCAGCCCTTGGCAACCACCATTATGTTTTCTGTCCCTGAGTTTGGCTATTTTATATATCTCACATAAGAGGAGTCTGTGTGTGTGTGTGTGTGTGTGTGTGTGTGTGTGTGTGTGTGTGTGTTTGTCCATGCATACACATGCGTGTGTGTGCACAAGCACAAATGTTCATTCTTTTGCTTAGTATAATGTCCTCAAGGTTTATCAGTGTAGTAGTATCAGAATTTCTCTTCCTCCTCCTCCTCCTCATCCTCCTCCTCTTCTTCTTGTTCTTTTGAGACAGGGTTTCTCTGTATTGCTTTGGAGCCTGTCCTGGAACTCTTTCCGTAGACGACACTGGCCTTGAACTCACAGAGATCTGCCTGCCTCTGCCTCATGAGTGCTAGGATTAAAGACATGCGCCACCATCACCCAGTTAGAATCTCTCTTCTTTTAAAGACTGATTCATGGTCTGATGTACACAAGGAAACAATTGAATTTTTTTTTTCTTTTGAGTCAGGGTTTCTTTGTATACCCTTGGCAGTCCCGAAATTAGCTTTGTAGACCAAGATAGCTTCAAACTCACAGAGATCTCCCTGCATCTGCCTCTGAGTGCAAGGATTAAAGGTGTGTGCCACCATTGCCCAGTTCATTTGAATCTTAAATTAAATTTGGTCAATTTACCTTCATGGGGGCAGGGTGTGGTGGATGGGTCCTGAAAAAACTCTAGGTATCAGGTGCCATTCCAAGGACCAAGATTTTCTTCTTTTATGAAGGTACAAAACAAAATCTGGTATTTTCTAAAGTGACACAGACATAGCTTAAAAGAAGATCTTTTGTTTTTAATTGAAGAGTTAATGCCCAAAGAGCACCAGGGTGACCAAAAAGGTACATGGCTCTTACGAGCCCTGGTTACCTGAACTGGGCTGAGCAGAAGGCTCTGAGTAGTGTTTTAGTATAGGAAGGAATTGACTCAGCCCTGTTCTGTACTTCCGAGCTGCCATGGGCTGGACCAGAAGAAACTTGGGTCAAGTGTGGAGAGAAGCCCTGTGACACAGCAGGAAGTGATTTTCCTTAGTCCTTGGAGAAAGCAGAGTGAATCTTAAACTTGCAGTCCAGTGTCTATTTGAGTCTCTTGGCTTCTTTTTTAGTTGTAATTGCTTCTCTACAAATGAGAAAATGGGTGCCCTATGCCAAAAAAGGACAAAAGGTTCAAAGAAGGAAAGATGGAAAGTGACCCCTAGAGAACCTACAGCTTATGGATTGATTCTGTACTTGACCCTGGGCATAGATGTATTAGGTGCTCTGGCAATACACTCCACACATGGTCATGAAATGCTGGTGCAGGAGGATCTGTGAAACCATTCAGTCCCCACCTCCAGCCATCTGCTCAACTCCTCCTTGGTATACACTCCATTTGGGGAAGACAGAATTCTTTTCAGAGCGATTCAGAGCACTGGATGAAAACCCATCAAATATGACATCTCTGTGTGAGTCTGTAGTGCAGACCTAGTGATATTCCTCAGATGTATGACTTTCTCAGCAGCACTGTAAATTGCTAGAGAAGACACACGTCTACCCATTGCTGTGATCAAGTGGATCCGGATGGAAATCAAGGCATGGAGACCAGCTGGCTCCTCCCAAGTTAGCTATCTTATAGCTGTGGTTGTGAATACACAGATGCCATCTCAAATGATGCAACTGTTTCCAGAAAACTATAAGCTTATGGCCATCAAGAGCCCAAGAGCAGTTAAGTGGGTACAAAGAATTCTCAGCTGGCCAAGAAAATGGCTTGGAAACATCCTGGAGTCTTAGGTAGGCCTCTGCTGCTCATTTCTTATGGAAAGGCTGACTTTAGTTCACATAGCCCCCTCTACATTGCTGCAACAGTGGTCTTGAAAGAACTGTGTATGCGCATATATTTGTACAGGCGCCCTACATGTTGAGGCTGGAGGATGATGTCAGATAGTCCTCTATGTCCTCTATTGCTCTCCATGTTAATTTTCAGACTGAACTGAAGGCTTACTTTTTTTCTGGGAATCTGCCTGCCTCTGTTCCTCAGTGTTGAGATTACAGGTATGCATGGCCACACCCTGCTCTTATGCGCATGCTGGGGATTCAAATTCAGTTACTCATTCTTGCACAGCAAATGCTGTAACCACCAAGCTGTCTCCCTGTCTATGACTTCTTTTGTTGTTGAAATTATTTTGAGACAAGGTCTTATTATAGCCTAGGCTGACCTGGATTCTGTTTGCCCAGCCTCCCTAGTGCTGGGATTACAGGCATGTACCACCATGTCTGGCAAAGCTGGCTTTCTATCATGACTAGTGTAAGATTCCTATCAGGGAACATTAGAGCATAATGAATGCATTGGGATAGCAGAGATCTCCAGAGAGAACTAAAATGGTTGTGTGCAGCCAGCAACTTACATTATCTCAGGTGTCACTTATTGTGAATGTCATTGTGTACTTTCTCTTGGAGTTATTCTGTATTCAAAATGCTTGTTGGCATCAGCTCATATTTTTTTCTGGCTTGTGAACATATATTTGAATAATGTTGATGATTATTTTATACTACCATGTGTCTAATGTAGATATGCATCTTAATAACAAATTTTCAGGCTTCTACCATGGTGGATACTAAGGGTATTCAGGTGCATTATAGTATATATAGCAGCCTCTGTAAATGACGGTCCTAAATAAAGATTGAAGTGCTTCCAAAGAATTGGTCTGCATACATGAAACTTGTGTGCATGCATGCCAGAAGTTAATGATAGTTGTCCTTCTGCACACTCTCCACCTTTATTTTTAAGGCAAGCTCCCTCACTAAGCCTGGAGCTTACCAGCCTGGCTAGGCTGGCTGACTATGCCGCAGGGATCTTTCTGTCTCTGTCTCCCCAAAGTTGGGATTGCAGGCACACATACACACACCCACACCATTGCTCAGCTTCTCATGTGTGTACTCGAGTGGAACTTGGGTCTTCGTGCCTGCTTGGCAGGCACTTTTCCAGCTGCTGACTAAAGGTTTAGATGTTGCAGATTAAGATTGCCATCTGCCCTTTACAGCTGAGTGGCAGGGGGATGGGAGAGTTTTTTCTTCTTGAAAATATGATTAATCCAAGGATAAGAACCTGAAGATATTGACAAGGGGTGGAAACATTTGGAAGCAGTTTCAGAAAGAGAAAACAGAACAGAGGAATCATCAAAGACACAATTTAAGAAAAGTTTCCTGAGTAAGAAACCAGCAAGTACCTGTCACACAGATGGAAACAGACTCCCACCCCCACCCCCCACTGCACACCCAAGAGGGGCTGGTGAAACTTTACAATGGCAGGGGGAACTTAAGAGAGAAAAACAGCCAAGTTCCAGACCAAGGGTCAAGAGTCTTGCACGGGAGCTCACAGCACCAACCCTGGGATCCACAAGAGACTTGGCAGCTCAATAGTGTAGGCAAAGAATTTTACTTTTTAGCTCCAAATCTTTGCCTGTAAAATTGTGCAGCATTGTGTACCTGGAGTTTCAGTTCAGGGCCCTTCAGAGCTTTTCTGAAAAAAGTGGGCAGAACCTCCTTGACTTGCCTCCAAGGAGTCAGTGCCCTGTATCCTTGGGAACTTCAAAGCCCTTGAGCTTTTTCAATGCTGAGGGTCTGCTCTAATCTTCTGTGAAGTGGGGGGATTACCACCCAACTCTTCTTTATCTACTCTGGTTAGAGGGGCCACACAACACTTCTTTATAGTTCAGGCTCTTGTGATTTGAAGTGAAATGGCTTGCGTTACATATCTGAGGCTCCCACCCCATAATGAATTGTCCACAATTTAGGTTGCTTAGAACAAGAATAGTTTATTCCCTTATAGTTTTAGAGGCCTGGATTCTGAAATCAGAGTGCCAGTGGGCATGCTCCTTTTGTGTGTGTGTGTGTGTGTGTGTGTGTGTGTGTGTGTGTGTGTGTGTGTGTGTGTTTGTGGTGTATTTTGTTTGTTGAGATAGGGTCTTGTTGATGCAGTCTTGAATTGCTGGGACTCAGGGAAATCCTCCTGCCTTAGCCTCCCAAGTGCTGGGATTGCAAGTGTGAACTATAATACCTGGCAACACACACCTTCTGAATATTGCAGGGGAAGCTCCTCCCTTGCCTCTTCTGCCTCTGGTAGTTCCTGGCAGTGAATTACTTTATCCCTGCTTCCATCCTTACATGACCTTTCCCCTACTTTTATTGTAAGGACACTAGTCATTGGATTTAAGGTGACCCTGATTCAGGATAACTTAATCATTAATTACAGGTACAAAGACCCCATGTCCAAGCCAGGCTTGGTGGCATGTGTTAGCAACATTCAGAAGTGTAGATAGGATTGTAAGTTTGAGGACAACCTGGGCTGTACAGGAAGGCCCTGTCACATGCTCACATCAGCTCCACATCCACTCCATTTCCAAGCCTAATCACATCTTGATTTCTCTGTGGACAAGAGGTTTTCAGGATACTGTCCAAGTGTTACATAGCTCCTTCAGTTTCTTGTATTCATTTTTTGCTTTGTCACTGTCAGCCATAGATGGAATGAAAAGGGCTTAACAAACATCCATCAGGAGCGGGCCCAGGTGACAATCTGAGTGATGAGTATCAAGTAGCTCCTCCTTATTTCAAAATGCAGTCACCTAGGAGGTTTGTCTTCCCTGCTCTAGGAGATGGCAAATGCCCACCCCAGATTTTAGTTTTGGGTTCAGAACAAAGTCCCAAGTGTAGGTAGAGAAGAGCTTCAAACTCATGGATATTATATAAGGTGTTACTTATCCTACTTATTAAAAACAGCTGAGTCCAGGTTATGGTGACAAATGCTAAATTTCCCAGCACTTGGGAGGCAGAGACAAAAATTTAAGAATCATAACCTTCATGGCAAATTCAAGGCCATCCTGGGATATCAGGGACCCTGTCTCAAAAGACTGGTAATAATAATAACACCAAGTCAGGCAGTGGTGTTTAGTCCTTTAGTCCTAGCATACTTGGGAGGCAGAGAGACGGGAGGATCTCTGTGAGTTTGAGGCCAGCCTGGTCTACAGAGTGAGTTCCAAAATAGGCTTCAAAGCTATACAGAGAATCTCTGTCTCAAAAAACAAAAACAAAAACCAAAAACCAAAAACCAAAAAAAAAAAAAAAAAAAAAACCAACCAACCAACAAACAAACAAACAAAAAAAAACCAAAAAAAAAACCCCAAAAACTAAAAACCAGACAATAACAAACAAAAATAAGGGAGTCAAAAGTAATTACTTTATAATGTATTCATTCACTGAAGACTTGTTGGGTAGCTAATTTGAATACTCCTGGACTATGAGGGAACCTGCAAAAGATCTGGGTGGTCTGTAATCAATCTTCTTTACTTCCATGGAAAAACTGGCCCTGTCAATGTGAAGGCAACTATACAAGACTCATGGCCACCACCTCGACCAAGAAGTCAATGAAGGAAAGCATGGCAGGATCCTAGAAACTCACCCTCATCAGTTGTACCCATAACTTGTATTTGCAGCCTTAGACAGGACTCAACAGAAGCAAGAGAATCTCATCTTCCAGTGGTTGTTTCTCCAAGATTGTTGCCCATCTAGCCACTAAAATAACATGAGTACTGCTAAGATTCGGGATCTGTCATGAGGACAATGGCCAGAACTAAATCAACATGCTACTTCTATCAGTTCTCTGTCTCTGTCTCTGTCTCTGTCTCTGTCCGTCTCTCTCCGTCTCTCTCTCTCTCTCTCTCTCTCTCTCTCTCTCTCTCTCTCTCTCTCTCTCTCTCTCTCTCTCTCTCTCTCTGTGTGCCTGTGTGCCTGTGTGTCTGTGTATAACTACATGTGTGTGGAGCCCAGAAGTTGATGTCAGGTTTCTTCCTTAATCACTCTCTAATTTTATTGTTGAGACAGGGTCTCTCACTAAACCTGGAACTCATCAGTTTGGCAAGGCTAGCTGTCTTTCTGCTTCTGCCTCCCCAGTATTGGGATTACAGCTGTGTCCCCTCTCTCACTTCATGTGTGTTCACTCTCATGATCCCATGGCAAGCATTTTACTGACTGAGACATTTCCCAGAAGGAATGACACAAATATGCTCATTACCCATATATAACAACCTGGCAAGGTGAATTTAGGAATTTGAAAGTTGCCACAGATGGTGGGTGGTTTAAAATGGTTTGTGGGAGGCAAGGAAAAGGGCAGATAGGTGAATGGCAGAATCCAGGCAGTGGTTCTCAACCTTCCTAATGCTGCAACCCTTTAATACAGTTCCTCATGTTGTGGTGGTCCCCAACCATACAATTATTTTGTTGCTACTGTTATGAATCATAATGTAAATATCTGTGTTCTCCGATGGTTTTAAGTGACCCTTGTGAAAGGGTCCTTCTACCCACAGGTTGAGAACCACTGGTTTAAGGTGATCAGGAAGTGAGGGCAGCAATGTACCAAGGGAGAAAATGGACATGTTGAACCTGTCTTCAAGGATGTCTCACCAAGTTGGGTTGAGAGATGAGATAGGCAATGATTAAGCTGGGTCACAGTGAGGTTCAAGAGTATCATGGCTTCCAAAGTCTGAGGCTTGGTTTTTAAATATGAACTTATTATTGCCCTTTGTGAGAATTTAGGCATGTTACTGTCTAGTCCCTGATCTCATGCCTCTAAAGGAGAGACAATAATATCTTCCTCAGGGGGTTGTGGGTCAAAAACAAATAGGTTACTATGGAAAGTGTCCATTGGTCTCTGACACGCCAACACTCAGATCAATGTTAGCTGACCACTATTATTGCCAGTTTTTGCCGTGCACTTGAGTTTTCCAAACCTCAGATACACAAGGCATTTAGCTGATGCTCAACAAACATTCATTTTTATCTTTAGCTTTGTTCTAAAATAATTTTAGAGATAGAAAAAAGTTGTAAAAATACTAGGGAGTTCTCTCCTAGCCTGCATCCAGCTTCCCCCAATGCTAATGTCTTGGGTAACCACAGGAAAGTGGAATGCTATTGAATAAACTTTATACCTTACCAGCTGCCTCCTGTCTTTCCCTGTCCTACTTTTCTCTTTAGTAACCACTGCTAACTTGAGACAATACCTTTGGTTCTGTGTTTTATGACCCTGGCACTGTTGAAGAGCATTGGATAATTTTGTTGTGGGTTATGTCTCAGATTGAGTTCCTTTTTCAGACATTTTCTCATAAGTAGGAGGAGATTTTGCATTTTGGGCTTGTACATATCAGCAACTACACGTTTACTTAAAATAATCCTATTTGTTTATTGTGGTACAGTACATACAACATAAACTGTATTATTTATGCAGTTTTAACTCACCATTAAAGCAATTCAAAGGTCCAGACTTCTTTACCACTCAGAAGAAACCACAGGCTTGGAAATATAGAAAGTATCCAGTTCATCATACAACTGCTGGCATCCACCACCTGTCTCTGTGGCTCTGTGAGTTCTGGACACTTCACATTAATTCAGCAACACATGTGGCCTCTTGTGTTTGCTTTGTTCCACTCAGCATGTTTCAGAGGTTGGCAAATGTACTTCATTAATTTTTATAATCAAATAATATTCCATTGTATAGTTGGTCCATTATATTACTTTCCTATTTCCTATTTTCACAGGGAGACTGGTGTGGACGCCTGGGATAGGCCTGGGAGGTCAGGGAGGGAAAGAAAAGTCCCCTTGACTGATAGGAAAGCGCTGTACTGTGTGTGGTCCAGGGTGAGACCAGGGAATATAGGATTGTGTTTATTGGGGCAGAGTTTACACAGATCAGTGAAGAACTTGGTCGTGGGAAGCTGGCTTCTTTTAGTTTCCCTTGTGGAGAGGGAAAAACAGTTGTTCATAAGGAGGATGAGAGGTGTTCAGGGATAGGAAGATAAACTTCCTCAGGGTTTGGTCCTCAGTGGCACTACACTTTAGAAGCCACCAGAGGCACTTGGCGGGCAATGGTCATCTCCATCCCCATCCCCGCCTCCCCAAGTTCAGAGGGGCCTAGAGCCACTAGGAACACACTGCCGGCAGAAGGGGAGCCACAATCAGGCAAAGCCAGTGGCTGAAAACTTCGATATATCCAAAAGGTAAACTGCGCTCAGATGCTTCCTGTGCCGACCTGAAGACGGTGCAGGGGGCAAGCAGTCGGAGGCACCCAAGGCCTCTAAAGGAGTGCCCAGAGAAGGCAGCCCAGGCGCCGAGCGCCCGGGGCGGAGGGCGGAGCCCAGAGCGCGTTCGCTCCGCCCCGCTGCAGCCCCGAGCTGCAGCTCCAGTGCGCGTTCCTAGGCGGGGCGCGCGCTGCCTGTGCGCGTGGCCCGGACCAGGCGGTGGCGTGCGCGGGCCGCGCGTGCGCGCTGCGGCGGGGAGAGGGGCGGCGCGGGCGCGCGTCTGTCAGTGACAGCGGGAGGGGGAGGGGGCCGGAGATGGTGGTGGCGGCGGCGGCGGCGGCGGCTGCGGCGGCTGCTCTTCCGACATGAGGCAGCGGCTGCGGGAGGGCTGGCGGCGGGCGCAGCCGCAGCGGCATCTGTAGCTCAGGGCCCCTGGGGCGTGGGCGCGGCGTGCAGGCGACCGGCGTGCGGGCCGGCCGGCGTCGCGGGAGTCGGGCTCTGCGGCAGCCCGCACGGCCGTCCTCGGAGGGGCCCGCGCAGTACCCCGAGCTCGGCCCTGGGCGGGGGTGCGGCGCGTTCGGCTGCAGGCAGCAGGCCGCTCACACGGGGAGCCCTCGGGCTCCGCAAGCTCGCGGGCCGGGGCACGGGCCAGGGTAGCCCGCTGGTGCTCAGAGGCGCGGGGACAGGACGCGGCAGTAGCCGCAGGTCGGCCCGCGCGCTTTGACGCACCGGGCGCCTCTGCGGCAGGATGAAGCGCTGCTCGCCTCCGGCCGAGTTGTTTTTGCAAAAGCCGCTCCCGGTGCCCGGAGCGCTCAAGGTCTGAACTTCCCTCTGGAGCCGCAGTTGGAGGCGCGCGGTTAGAGAGGCCACCAGCCGGCGACGGCGCCCTAGGGGAGCGCAGCGCAGCGCGCCCGGGACCCAAGACTCAGCGCCGCCGCGGCACGGGAACCCCGGGAGCACCAGGTACGGCCCGAGTGGTTCTGGCTCGCCTTGGCGCTTTTATTCGTCTTTATGGGCAGTTTTTGTGAGCTTATGGTGCCTTCCCAAGTAGCTCGCCAGAGCTCGCACTCGCGACAAGCACAGGTCGCGTGGCCCTCCGGGAGTGTGTAAGTAAGGCCGCTCTAATTCTGCTGGTTTTGCCCTCAGGTACCCCTAACCCGGTCGGGAAAGGTTCCAAGAACTCAGCAACATGGCTTCCTCACCCCACCAGCAGCTGCTGCATCACCATAGCACCGAGGTGAGCTGCGACTCGAGCGGAGACAGCAACAGCGTGAGGGTCAAGATCAACCCTAAGCAGCTGTCCTCCAACACCCACCCGAAGCACTGCAAGTACAGCATCTCGTCCAGCTGTAGCAGCTCGGGAGACTCCGGGGGGCTTCCTCGGCGGATAGGCGGCGGGGGTCGCCTGCGCAGGCAGAAGAAACTGCCCCAGCTGTTCGAGAGGGCTTCCAGCCGGTGGTGGGACCCCAAATTCGACTCCGTGAACCTGGAGGAGGCCTGTCTGGAGCGCTGCTTCCCTCAGACCCAGCGCCGCTTCCGGTACGCACTCTTCTATGTGGGCTTCGCCTGCCTTCTCTGGAGCATCTACTTCGCTGTCCACTCGAGATCCAAAGTGATTGTCATGGTGGTCCCAACCCTGTGCTTCCTGGTGGTGTGTGTGGGCTTTTTCCTGTTTACTTTTACCAAGCTGTACGCCCGGCATTATGCGTGGACCTCACTGGCTCTCACCCTGCTGGTGTTCGCCTTGACCCTGGCTGCGCAGTTTCAGGTTTGGACACCTCGGTCAGGACGTGTTGACAGCTCCAATCAAACTCTCATAGCCAAGGCAGTGGCGGACACTTGCTTATCTCAAGTGGGGCGCTTCTCCATGTGCATTGAAGTGCTCTTTTTGCTCTACACGGTCATGCACTTACCTCTGTACCTGAGCTTGTTTTTGGGGGTGGCCTATTCTGTCCTCTTTGAGACCTTCGGCTATCATTTCCGAAATGAAGACTGCTTCCCCTCCCTGGGACCTGGGGCCATGCACTGGGAGCTGCTGAGCAGAGCCCTGCTGCACGTGTGTGTTCATGCCATCGGGATCCATCTGTTTGTCATGTCCCAGGTAAGGTCCAGGAGCACCTTCCTCAAGGTGGGACAATCCATCATGCATGGCAAAGATCTGGAAGTAGAAAAAGCCCTCAAAGAGAGGATGATTCATTCTGTGATGCCAAGAATCATAGCTGATGACTTAATGAAACAAGGGGATGAGGAGAGCGAGAACTCAGTCAAGAGGCACACTGCCTCCAGTCCCAAGAACAGGAAGAAGAAGTCCTCCATACAGAAAGCACCTATAGCATTCCGCCCTTTTAAGATGCAGCAGATCGAAGAGGTCAGTATTTTATTTGCTGACATCGTGGGCTTCACCAAGATGAGTGCCAACAAATCCGCTCATGCCTTGGTAGGTCTCCTCAATGATTTGTTTGGTCGCTTTGACCGGTTGTGTGAGGAGACCAAGTGCGAGAAGATCAGCACTCTGGGAGACTGTTATTATTGTGTGGCGGGGTGTCCGGAGCCCAGGGCAGACCATGCCTACTGCTGCATTGAAATGGGCTTGGGCATGATAAAAGCCATCGAACAGTTCTGCCAGGAGAAGAAGGAGATGGTGAACATGCGTGTCGGGGTTCACACGGGGACTGTCTTATGTGGCATCCTGGGCATGAGGAGGTTTAAATTCGATGTGTGGTCCAATGATGTGAACTTGGCTAATCTCATGGAGCAGCTGGGAGTAGCTGGCAAAGTTCACATATCTGAGGCCACTGCAAAATACCTAGATGACAGGTATGAAATGGAAGACGGGAGAGTTATCGAACGCCTTGGCCAGAGTGTGGTCGCTGACCAATTGAAAGGTATGTGCATTTCTCCATCACCTCCCTCCCCCGTTCTGTTTGCATTTAATAGTAATAACAGTAACTGAAAAGGTCATTTCCAGCATTAGTGTCTGGAGGCAGTTGGCTGTCTTACACACCTGACTGGGGGAAATCAGTATGTCTGTTTTCTAATGAGTCAGATGTTGCAGACCTAGTCATACTGCAGGCAGGCACACCGAGACAGTGCTGACCTACACTGTCAGATGGAAGGAGAACTTTGAAAACTCACACCCTTCCAGTTGGCTGTTGATGTCTCTGAAATTCTGGTGGAAAGCCCAGTGAGTATGAGGGTGTCAGAGCCCTTTGAAAGTTGGAACTTCTTAGCACTTAAAGAAGTTGCCTTTAAGTCCCATGCAAATGTTTCCCCTGTCTCATTTGACGAAATGGTGAACCCCACATCCTTTTTCCTCTCTCAGCCTTGCTTTGCTTATGGTCAAAATAGGGATAGGAAGTTGACTATTCTGTAAGATACTGGAAAATTAGACATATATACTTGTCAGTACACACTGTCTTTGGCCTGAATCAGTCAGTCTCAGTGCTTTGCTACCATGGTACCTGTCTTGCTTTATGTAGTCAATCCAGATTCAGAACCAGGTGGTTTGAAAGTGGAGTTCTTATGTCTCCTTTACTGCCTCAGATTTGCCTCTGGCCACTTGTCCTTAGCCTCAGGATCCTTGCTGCTCTTGGTGTTTTTGCTGGCTACATCTTTTTACTTTATTTTCATATTTTTATGTAAGACAAAAGTCTTTGAGATCTGGGAAATGGGTGTATAAATGAATGGGACTCAAAACAAGGATTCTCAGTATTCTGCTACATTTATTTGCTCCATTCCCTGAAATTTTAAAACGTTCCCATGTTTTACTATACATCTTCAGGATTGAGGGAATATTTATTTTACAAGTATGTAGAGAATTAACATTGATTTTGAAAAGCTACATTAAAGCTGTATTGTGTTTTGTGGTGCCCAAATGCCACATAATTACACAATTAAAAGCCCCAGGAGAAAAAACCATGGGGGGAGCTGTGATGGTTTAAATCAGAGAGTGGCTGAGTTGTACTAGTATGGGCCATCTGCTTTATAGCACTGTTGGGAGTTCAATGGGCGTTTTCTCTCTCAATGGGTGTTTGTGATCTGAGCTCCCTTGTTAGTTATTCACTTGTACTCTAGTCAGTGGATTTTCTTTCTCCTGAATTTTCTTTATTGCTTTTATTAGTTGTTGAAGAATTTATGGATAGAGCAGGAAAATTTTCACTTGACAATTCCCTTGTCTAGACATATCTAAATGTGGTTGTTGACCAACTCACAAATGACACTTTGAATTGCCTTGGAAAGCTCTCTCTAGGACAAGTGTCTTTCCAATTAGGATTGTGGCACCTGCTTTGGGACTTCCTGGTATTGGGATGTAAGTCCTCCTTGACATTTTGGCATCTTCAGGACTGATGGCTACAGGGATTGTGGCACAGTTCCAGACTGTGGTGCTAAATTGTACTGCAGTGTATGTAAGGACAATGTGCTGGGTAAAGGGCAGTGAATGCAGCTTGGTAAGGTGTACTTTGTATGACTCTTTGGACTTCAATTACTTTGTGTGATTTCATAAATAAGAATAGGTATAGCTGTTAAGTGTGTTTGGAAGTTTCAAAGAGATTAAATTTTTGGAAATATCAGTGTTTGTTAATTTATTTATGAGTTTTATTTTTTAATTCATAGATCCAGGGTCTCAAAGAAACCCCCTCAAGAAAAATACAAAAGGAATTCTAGAGGGATTTAATGAACTTTTTAAGTTTCAAATAGTATAAATTTAGTAAATTTAACTTAAAAATAAATGTGCATTATATACTTAAAGTTTGTAAATGGACAGGGGAAGGGAAAAAAATAAAGGGAAGGCTTAGGTGAACTGTTACTGAATTTTTAATTTAGCATCCCCCTCCTGAACCATTTTCTCAAGATATTTTTTGCTATTCCCTGCTCATTTTGAAAACCATGTGAACAGGACTATAGCGAATGCATACATCTGCCCAAATCTCTGACCCTTTTTGAAACTGACCCTTCTTATTCAGGAGTTGTGGCAGCATGGCTTGGAGCTACTTCTACCTAATGAGTTTGAATGGAATGGTGATCCATTATTTCATCACACTCACATCTCCCTCTCTTTTCTTCTTTGTCCCCATCTGTATGTCTGGCACTGTGGATACAAGTATGGACCATGACAGTCCTGACCTTGGCAAGCTCCTAGTTGGCAAAGTTGTTGCAGAATGGGTCTTTATGTTTGGGACATTTTAGAGAGAGGCACTTACTGCCTGAGTCCTGACCAAAGGCAGCTCTCTACAGGTGGGCAAAGGAAGAGGGCTGAGCACAGAGCAGATAGCATGGGCAGAAACTGTTGATGTATTTCTCAGTGGGGTTGTGCTTTGGACCCAGCTCATCAGGACCTCCTACTGACCTCCTGTTGACCTCCCAGCAACTGTGACCTAAGTAGTTTGGATTTGATCCAAATTCTCAAAGTGGGAAGGAGCCCCTAGTAGGACTTAGTAAAAGGCCAGGTGATGTTCAGTGAAAACTCTTTTTCAGTTCTAGGGATTGTAGCCTGGAAGGCAGTGAGCCTGGGGATTAATGTGTTGTTTGAGCAGGCCCTAGATTCGGGAAGGGGTGGTGGCTTCAGGGAAGGTAACTTCAGTGTCGGTGACGAGTCTGAGTGTGAGCAGTGTTACAATAACTGGATGGCACCCCAGGCCAGGCCTTATCAGAGGCTGGAATGGGGCATGGCTGGGTGTCATGTTTGAAGGGAAGAGAGCCTTTTATGTTTCTGTATCTGACCAGGAGAGTGTCTGGAGTGAGGAAGGGTTGAGATGCCATTGCAGTGCGGTGAGAATGGAGGGTGAGGGGTCTGGCTGAAGACTATGATTGCATCTGGAAACCCTGACCCCACTCATCAGATTCTGTGCTGTGCCCAGTTCTAGGTTCTGGGGCTACTTCAGGGTACAAAATGGCTTTTTAAAAAATCCCATTCTCATCTTATGAAACCTGGGTTTTGAATAAAATAGGGGAGTTTCACTAGTGGAGTTAATAGGGAAACCCAAGATTTTTGGAAGTGATCCACAGAGTAACAGCAATTATAAAACTAAGGAGAAGGAGCTAATTTGAGCTACAGGAAGAGTGGTCCTGCTGTAGTGTTGAGATAAACCTCGGAGTGGAGGGATCCTGGCCCTTCTGTGAGGATGGTTATCCAGTGTGTTGGGTTTTCCTGTGGGAGATGAAGAGCTGTAGTGGCAGAAAGTGAAACTTAGAAGAAAGTGTCCCCAGCTGCCTTCTCCTCCCCATGTGGGTAGGCTTAATCTTTGCAGAAAGAAGTTCTGGTTGCCATTGCACCATTAGACGTACAGATGAAGACATTTTCCACATCCAAAATTCAGCTGTGAGCACTTGGGTGAGAAACTCAGCCTCTGTCTGCATTCTTGGGTAGGGTCTCTCGTTTGTGCTGAGACGCAGTCTCTCGGGAAGCAAGTGGCTTAGATAAGATGAGGCAGAAAGTGTGGCCCCACAGCTGGTAAAGATGACAGCAGCCAGTGATGGGGCAGCAGTCCAGTGCATGCTGAGAGATCTTGCTATGTAACGTAGGTTCTCCTTGAACTTATAACCTGGGCTGGCCTCACACTTGCAGTCCTCCTGCCTTAACCTTCCAAGCAGTAGGATTGCAAGCGTGTGCTGCCATGCCTGGCCTTTCCCATGACAACCTTTTCAGGCCCTGTGGGACCAAATTACATGGCTTTGAGTAAGTTGCATACAGCTGTTGATTCTCAAGATAAGCTTTTGGGTGAATTAACTTTTGGCAAGGAAATTAAGAATGAGGTTTTCTGAATTCCAAGTGGAACACAGAAGAAAAGAAGGTAATCTTTTAGGAAGGAATCACTAAGAAAGTTGAAAACTAAAATGACAATCATGTTTCTGCTGACTGGCCAGTATCACTTGTTTTCTTAATCCTGGAAAAAGAAAACCATGCAGACTTTTTTACATCTGGGTACACTGGGTGCAAGCCTGCTGGCTGATAAGGGTGGTTTGGTGTTTCTGCTGGGATTTTGTTGTACTTGTCTGCTCATTCATCATTCATCTGCATGACTGCTTTTCTGGTGGTGGCAAGAAGTTATTGGCCACTGATGGGGCTTTGACATTCATATGCAGTTTGCATTTGAGACATTTAAAGTCCTTCCTAACCGGATCCAGCATTGCTGGAAGGGATTTTATAGCGGGATGTGTGTTTTGAAATGGGAAGGAACTGGCATATTGCTGGAGGCATGTTTCCCATTTTATCACACAGACTATTAAAAAGACACATGCTCAAGGTTGAGATTTAATAGTCATTAATTTTTACTGCTTCATCAAGGACATTCTTCAGTGAAACTGATTTTCTCTGCAAGCAGTGGGGTGGTTAAGGGTGCCATGACAGTACAGTTTGGTCCCGTTGCCTTGAGTGGCTTATGATACTGAAAAGACAAATAAGGTCTTTATGTCTTTATGAAAATAGTTTTGCACTCACAAATGTCCTGCTGTGTGATCACTGCTAGCTGTGTTTGTCTACTATAGGTTTGATCCCCAGCACTTTGTAAAGCTAGGTATGGTGTGGTACATACATCCCTGTAGTCTCATCATGCAGGAGGTGGCAGCAGGACCAGAAGTTCAGGGTCATCTTCAGGTACATAGTGAGTTTGAGGGCAGCCTGAATTAGATAAACCCTCTCACACAAAGAAATAAAAACAACAAAAAAGACAGTGCTCTGCATATAGTGCACAAATAGACATTGTCTTAGATGTGAAATAAACTGCCAACATGACAGGCATTTTCCGGTTCAGAAGTTTGCTTTTCCCTACGACTCCTCTGTGAGAAAGCCTGTGTTGTCTTGCAGTTGTTTAGTGTACTCACTCTTGTGCAGTGTGATGTAGTGTGTAGGTAGTTGGCTTCTGATTCATTTGGATTATGTACTGCAGGATCCAGACAAGCTGCCTAGGGGCTCTACAGTGCCCAGGGAGCAGAGATCCTCTGACAGAGGTTCTCTCTCAGGAGCTAAACATCAGATGAGGTGGTTCAAGAGGAGCATTGATTAGAATAGTGACTTGTTTGCATAGTGGCAATGGCCATTTGGTCACCAAGAGCCAAGTCTACCCTTCTGGGGCAAGTTATATTTTGTCCTCATAGAAGTGCTCTTCTCTTTTGCCATACTCTGTCTGGTGAGCACTGAAACCCAGAATACACCAGGGACTGTGACTGTGTCAGTTTCTTGAATTAAAAAGGGCAAGTGTCCAAACTGCAAACCCCTGATAGCTTGCTCTGGTTACACTGTAGCTGCTGAGCTTGGCTGCTCCCTTAATGGAAACCCCTGGGAGCTCAGCAGTATTGTTTTTGGGCAGCTTCAAGTCCCTACAGCTTTGAGGTACTTCCAGTGATGTGGCCCTAGATAATTGAGAAATTATGGGAAAAGCCTCAGCTTTGTGAGTCTGGAGATATGGCTGAAGTTTAAGCGAAAGCTGTTATTCTACTATAAGCTTTTTTATTTATTCACTTAATATTGAATGAGTTCCTATCATTGGTGAGGCATGGACAGACTGCAGTCTTTCCTGGAGCACGTGAGCTGGATGTGTGAGGAATGACTAGTCAAATGACCACACAACTATGCACCAAACTTGCCAATTGTATGGTATAACTAAAGCTATGCAGTAGGAACTTTTGTTACCTCCTTTTTGTGAGGGAAGTGAAGTAGGGAGACGTCAGTAAGTTGTAATGTTCAAGCAGCCAGAAAGAGTCAGTAAGTAGTTAATCCAGTACTTAAATCCAAAGGAATGTATCAGAAAGCACCAGTACCCACCTCATGAGTTGTAGGGATTAAATGTTAAGTACATGTCAAGTGCTTAGGAAGGACTTGGTACACAGTAGCTCTCTTCAAAGACCAGGTTCACGAGCAGTGTCTGAGCAGTTCATACAGCAGTTTCACACGCTGTCCCAGCTCCCAGCTCCCAACTGTTGTGAAGTCAAATCACTGTGACATGCATGTAAAGGACTTTCATTTCATAGGCCTTATTCCTTCCTCTTTTTTTAAATTTTTATTTTAATTATTTCCTTTCTCCTTCCATGCCCCCCCCGTGTGTGTGTGTGTGTGTGTGTGTGTGCGCGCGCACACACATACACACACACACACACACATGTGGAATGTGGAGATCAGAGGAAATCTTCTAAGAACTGGTTCTTTTCTTTTGACATGGGATCCAGGGTTTGAACCCAGGTCCTCAGGCTTATACAACAAGTGCTTTTACCCACTGAGACATCTCATTAGCCCTGTTTTAAATTGGTTTTCTTAAAAAAGAGAGAGAGAGGGATTCTTAGTTTTTGGTTTATTTTTTAATTAAAAAATTTTGTCGTTGTTTTGGTTTTTCAAGATAGGGTTTCTCTGTAGTTTTTGAACCTGTCCTGAAAATTTCTCTGTAGACCAGGCTGGCCTTGAACTCACAAAGATTCACCTGCCTCTCCTCTCAAATGCTGGGATTAAAGGCATGTGCCATCACTGACCAACTGAAATATTTTTATTTTTAATTATGTGTATGCATATGTGCCTATGTGAACATATGTGCATATGAGTTCAGTTGCCTGTGAAATCCAGAAAAGGGTGTCAATCCCCTGGTACTGGAATTTTAGGCAGTTGTACGTCAACTGACATAGGCACTAGGAATAGAACTTCAGGTCCTCTTGAAGAACAACAAGCCCCCTTAACTGCTGAGCCACCTCTCTAGTCTCCCATTACACAATACCCCTCTTTGTATCATCTTAAGCACACAGGTGTTCCCAACGCTTGGCTGCCATATCCTTTTTTCCAACCCCAGTGTCTTACTATAGATTTTCTTTACAGTAGCATTTTTAAGTAGAAGAGAAATTATAGGTATTGAAATCACATTAATTCAGTTTTTCAGGTATGTTTATTCAGAGAGACAGCTAAAGTTTACCCTATCCTGTTTTGAAAAGAAATTAATAGCATATGCATGTTTACATGAAGAAGTAAACCACGGAAGAAAACCACGTGCATCCCCAAGTTCTTGGGAAGCTCTAGTTTGCATTCTTGCAATTGGCAGTTATAAAGCAACGTGGCATTTATTTTTACAGTATCTTCCCACTGAGACCTACTGAAGGACAAGTGTGTGTGAATATAGATAAATAGCAGCAAAGAACAACAAAAAGAAAATCCCTACACTAGATTGAGGATTATACTCAGTATAGCTGTGGAAGGTTCCAGAAGACAACATCAGTAGTTCTCTTCCTAGGAGCCTTGTTCTGAACAGTGCCTCCTGGGAAGGAGTGCTGGGTACTCTTGCTTTCCTCAGACATTCTCGTGTTTGACTTCTTATTTGTGGGTGGTTTTTTCCACTCTACCGCAGTGCCCTGAGATAAGGGCCTTTCACAGTTAAGCGCTGCTGACAGTGCAGCCACCCAGTGGTCACACTCAGCCCTCTTTCTCCTGGTTGCACATCTGTGGATTCAGTGACCCCAGATAAAAAATATTCAGAAAAAATTGTATCTGTACTGAATATGGACAGTCTTTTCTTTCTTGTCTGTATTCCCCAAACAATCTAGGACAATCCCTATTTATATATCACTTACATCATATTAGGTATTGTAAGTAATCTAGGACCAACTAGTAGGATATGCATACATTATGTGCAAATGCTGTGCTTTTTTATCTAAAGAACTGGAGAATTTATGAATGGACACCGGTTTTCATAGAGGTCCTGGAATCAGTGTCCCTACTGCCCCACAAGCACTAAGGAACTCCCACTTGGCTTTGAAAGTTTAAGAACTGTTTTTTAAATGTCTCAGAGAAAATGTGAAGTGAATACAATTGTTTAAAAAGTAAACTATACCCCACCCCTTGTGTGTTTTGTTTGTTTGTGTGTGTGTGTGTGTGTGTGTGTGTGTGTGTAGGTCACAGGGCAACCTTAGGTACTAGTCTTCACCTTCCATCTTTCTTGCTCCTGTTTAGTGGAGGAAATATTACTGCATCTTCTTGAATTCTGCATTAAAGGCACTGTTGAATGCTTAGCAAATCTTGGAAGCCCTGGGTTTAGTCCTCACAAAAGAACCAAAACCCAAACCCAAACAATCACCCACTTGCAGCCTCTATTCAATGAACTACCCAGCCATTCCCAGCAAAGCCTGTTGCCTTCTCTGGCCTTCCAGTTTGTTCTGTGTAGGTGAAGTACGTATGATATGAAACAGTATCCACTCCTGAGTTAAGTCTTCAACACAGAAGATAGGGCTTGACAGGAATTAAAATGGGCAATGGAAGGGAGAGCCAGTCAGGATATGGCCTGGCATGTGAAAGGAGGCCTTGGGTACCAGAGCATCAGCTTCTGGCCCGGTGTGTTCCTATCCCAGAAGGCAAGAAGAGCAGCCTGGGTTGTGGTGTAGGAAAGCACAGGGTTAGGAACTGAGGACAATTTGTAAGCTTTTCAAAATGGAGGTTTCGTGAAGTGTATATATCTTGAATAATTTTGTATTCTTTTTGTTTGTTTGTTTGTTTGTTTTTGGAGACAGGGTTTCTCTATGTCTCTCTGTAGACCAGGCTGGCCACAAACTCATAGAGATCCATCTGCCTCTGCCTCCCGAGTGCTGGAATTAAAGATGTGCGCCACCACTGCCTGGCTATAATTTTGTATTCTTGATAATGTTTACTTGTCATTGTCTATGAAAAACCAGCATCCCCTGATTACCTGCTCCCTTCTTGAGGGAGCGAAGCTTCAGGTTAGTTGCTGCACATAATTTCCAGGATTTTTTATGTAATACTATTAAAATTCTGTTCAGTTTCTTGTTATTCCTTCCAAATTGGGGAGGGAGGATGTGATACAAAAATCAGCTTTTCAGTCATTTGTTTTCATGTTTGATTTATTTGGGTAGTATTAGCTTATTCCTTTTTTTAAAAAAAAAATAAGCAATCTGGTCTAGAAAGAGGAAGAAAACCCACAGGCAGTTGATTTATTTTTTTGTATATGGATACTAAAATATGTTGTCATGAAAGCTATAGTATTTTAAGTAAACATTGTTGTTTAGTATTGATCCGGTTAATTTTACTCTAATATTTCTGCTTAGACGTGTGGGTGTCACTGTGTCTGTGACTCTGTGTAACTGAGTTCTTATCCCCAGGAAATGTCCCTTGTGGTCATTGCTGTTCCTTTTTGTCTTGTGAAAGAGCTGTTTGAACACTGCAGGGCCTGTGTTTCTGGAGGAAGAGTGTTGAGCTGCATTTGTGAAATGGGTCTGCTCTTGTGATTAGCTTTCCACTGTAACATGTCCACCCCAAGTTCAGCACGCTTGGCAGAGCTCTTACCTCGCCTGCTTAGTCTTACTGGCGGTCAGATTTCTCTTGTTTATAACATATAAACTTTGAAGTGGCCATGCCTCCAGGTCCCCACTGTCCTCTAGGAATAGCTGAGATTCTCTCAGGATTGGAAAATAGTACTTTTCTTAATACAGAGAAGTGGTTTCCCCTTTGTCCATTTGTTTAAACTATGAACCTTCATTTAGACAAATTTAGCATAGGGAAACTCAGATTTACAGAACCACTAAATTATAGGGTATGTTTGAGATTCTTAACTTCATAGAGGGTTCTTTGCTTCCTTTAAATATAAGTAAGTTTGAATTCTAAAAGTGTAGATTTACACATGGGTTTTTTAGGATCACATTTGTTATATAAAGCAAGAGTATCCCATGAGGACCCCCCCCCTCCACCCAGCTTGGCGCTGAAAGTTTGAGAAATGCTTTTGAAATAGCTTGGAGGAAATGAGGAGTGAATATGATTGTTTAAAATATGTGCTTTTTTTTCTCTTTTAAATCTTTGTGTGTGTGTGTGTGTGTGTGTGTGTGTGTGTGTGTGTGTGTGTGTGTGGTGTTGGGAGTAGGTGGGGTTGATGGGGTGGGGAGTAGGTAGGAGGAATGCATGCATGTGGAGGTCAGAGGGCAGCCTTGGGTGTCGGCCCTTGAGACAGGATCTTTGTGCTGGTTGCTGCACAGGCTGGCTGACCTGGGGGCTTCTGGGGATTTCTTCTGTCTGCTTCCCATCTTGCCCCAGGAGCACTGATTTATAGTACATCAGAGACTTGCTGGTTCTCATGTGAGTCCCCAGATATACTTGAGCATCACTCCAATCATTGATATAGAACATTTTATCACCCCCATCTCCTCCTCCCAAGTGGGAGAATGTACTAGGGAAGGGACAGAGAGCCCTGGGCATGCCACTGGGTACCACCCTTCTTCTTTGTTTATGGTGGTTTGAACCCTGTCTTTTTCTTCTTGCATTTCTTATCCTTTCTAAGGAATAGCAAGGGCCCTCCTGGCAGGGAAGGCAACATTTTCTGTGGTTTGCAGGGCTTGTGAGATAAAGTAGCAAGAGGAAAATGTTCTATTTGGAGTTGAAATACAGTGTCGTCATTGAGTACCTGTGTCCCATGACCTGCGGGTGAATTTTAACCTCCATAGAGGCCATGGTGGTGAGAGTGCAGTTGTTCAGAGCTTGCCAGCCTCAAGAACCTTAGGGTTGCCATACAAACAAGATATTTCAGAGGCCTTTTCTTGTCTTTTATACACGTTTCCTGAGAATCTCTCAGCTGGAATGACTTAGCACAGTGTTCTTTCTGGCTCAAGAGAGAAATTTTTATCATGAGCATTTTGTGAGTTGATGGTTCTAAGATGTCAGCCTGTCCCTCTGCCGCTAGGAGTTCAAGTGGAAATGTTTGCTTTCCTAGCTCTGGCCATGCTGTTACTTTATTTAGTACCAACTGAGTTTCTCATGCCTCCCTGGGAGGTTGCACTAAGGTTTCTTCTCTTCAGCAGCCTTGGCTGAGGTGTGTGAACTTTTCTTTGGTTTACTTTTTTGATATCAGTTTTTTTTTGAGATACATTTTCCATGGTATGCTATTTACTTATGTAAAGCAGTCAATAAAAGAGGTTTTAAATTATATGTGCATATTTATTTGTGTATGTATGTGTGTGTGCCAAACATGCATGTGGAGGGCAGAGGCCAAGTTGTGCAAGTATCCTCTCTCCTCCCACCATGTAGATCCTAGGGGGCTGAATTTAGGTTGTCAGGGTTGGCAGCACACACTTCCCCCACTGACCATTTCACCCACCCAATTCCCTGGCTTTTTGTCTTTTTCTTTTAACAGATCTGTGTGACCATTACTACGATCAATTTTCAGAATTTTTATTACCCATTACCTGTCACTTCCCAGTCTCCCCAAGCTCACCTCCCAGCCCCTGTTTCTAATGGTGCAGAGCCTGCAGATATTTCATGTAGATTCATTGGACCTTGGATGTGTGGCATCTTTTGCTAGGTATCAAATGCCATGGCCCCACATACTGGAGGTCACACCTAGGGCCCTACAAGTGTTAGGCAAGCACTATACTGGCTGCAGCTCAGCCTGGTGCTTCCTGAGCCTGGGACTCAGAACTTCACAGCAGTGTAAGGGTAGACTCCGTTCAACGGTAGATGGAAAAGGTATTCTCTTTTGAAGTAAACAATCCAGCTGACTGAAGATAAGTTGAAACGATACAGAACTTTTATTATTTAGAAATATACCATGACTGAGATGTAGCTTATTTTTGCTAGTGTTTTCCTGAAAGCAGGGTTAGTGAGAATTAGTAATATTAGTAATATTAATAATATGATGTACATGCTTCATATAACTATTTTAGTTAATTTTTTAATAGCCTTTCTTCTAGGCTGATTCAAGGTTGATTAAACACTAAGTTCTTGAGGCCTTTCCCTTTCTTCTAGCTGATTCTTTAATAGAGGGTTCCAGGGGAAGCATGTGGTTGAGTATAAAACCACTCTCGTTTGATACTCTGTGGATGTAAGTACCAATTATAGTAAAAGTCTTTCTGGATGTCTGGGTTTTCTGAGGAGCCGGAGATTTCATCCATTAGTCAATAAGAGGAAAATTTCTTCCTCTTTATTTATTTTGGAGACTGAGTCTCACTTTGTAGTTCAGGCTGGCCTTAAACTCTTGGCAAGTTTCCTGCCTCAACCTCCCAAGTGTTGGGATTTCAGGCAAGAGCTACCATGCCTGCCCAGCAAGTTTTCCTGTTTTAACCAATGTAAACATCTGGTTCTACATTTCTGCAATGTATGAAATAGTTTCATAAAAATTAAATATGCCAAATAAAATGTATTTTTCTTGATGACTCAGTTATTTTTACTACTTGTTATTTGGCCTTTACTAATATAGCAATTTCCTTTTTAAAATAGGGTTTGTTTTTTTTTTTTTTTTTTTTTGCTTTAAGCAAATGAAGATTTCTCTGTTTTTCCAGTCCTTACATTTTAAAAATTAATTTTTCTGCTCACTCTCTTGATGTCATTTCTTACATAACTGTTAGTATGTTTTCTTATAGCAAATTTGCTCTGGCTTTTACATTAGTTCATAAAAACAAAACAAAAACCATTTAAGCATGTTAATTCTGCTGAGACAGTTTGATTGAAAAGGCTAGGAATTTGAGCTAGGCTTGGTGGTACTGGCCTGTAATCCCATGACTCAGGAGGTAGAGGAAGGGGTATCAGAAGTTCATGGTCATCATTGGCTACATGAGACCCTGTCCTAAAACAAATAAAAGTAGCAATTCTAAATAAATGAAGTTGCAGGGTACATGAGTTCAGAATCAGTATGTCACTATAGGATTTATTTTGGCATTTATTTGTTTGCTTATTTGAGACACGGGCTATATAACCAGCCCAGTATTGCCTATGACATACTATCTAGCCAAGGCTGTTCTTAAACTCCCTCCTGATTCTACTTTCCTAGAGCTAGGATTATAGGCACCATACCAAGCTTTTGAGTAATTTTAAAGGGGGAGAGAAAGAAATTTCATTGGAATTTGTATCTTAGTCAAGACGGCATATTTTCTATAGGACCAAAAAGTAGATTTCTTTTATGTATGTAAAAAAATAAAAGATGGGAATTCTAGGTGAGATTCTGTAATCGTTAATTAACTAGAGTTAATAATGAACTGCATGAACAGTTATATTACAAACCTAAAATGTGAGCATTATACAAAGGCTGATTTTTATTAAAGTGTACAAGAATTTCTCAATAGTATTTTGCAGAATTTTACAAGAGACATCTGGAAAACTGTAGAAGCTGTTACACATATAGCAATTTTATGTTTTCTGACACACTGCAAGGAGAATTGAATACTCATCTTCCTCTTTAGTTTAAGCTGAAGGTGTGTGTGTGTGTGTGTGTAAGTTTTCATTCTGGGAATCTTGTGACCTCATGTTTAGTAGTGCTGACAGTGTTGGCTTGTCACAGGTGTTGGGAAGGCTTGTGCTTGTGGAAGGGCCCTGTGCACAGCTAGCTTGCCCCGTGTAGGCTGTCAGTGCCTTAATTTTCAATGTAGTATGTCATTTAGAAATGGTGTGTTGTTACTTAAGCAATTTGAGGATCTAGTTTCTCCTTGAAAAGAGAACCACTAAACTTGAAGGGTGTGGATTAGGGTTGATGAGATCATGTGTAGGGACTTACTGGTCCTGGAGTTCAGAGAACATTATTTTACCCCACTGCCTTCTCCAAAAAGCCTGTTTTTATCAGCACTCAAACCTACACATTTGATGCTACCCCATGAGAAATGTTGTACAGATGTGGGGCTCAGAATGTGCCTGCATCTCACATCAGACATACTAGCCAGAGGTAGTACAGTAGTCCTCACTCTGACTTTTGGGGCTGGTCCCTTGATCTTTGGTGGAGCTATGCCCTTCCTGTGGCTTCCTAAAACCACAATCTCAGTGTGTCCCTGTCCAGGGCCTCTAGGCCGTGACCCCAGTGCAGAGCAGCATGCTGTAGCTCAGAGATATACTCAGCCCCTGTAGTCAGTTGTGGTTTTATCTACAGACATTCCAGGTCCCAGCTCACCACTAGGACACATGGTAACAAAAGTCCCAGCCTGAGGGAATCTACTCTGAGGTAAGGAAGACAGATGCAGGAGGAGCTCGACACCATAGCCAGTGGTGATGTGGGGTTTGGGCTCAGATGCTGGAGTGAGTGCATCTGTGGTGACAACTGCAGTTTGGAGGCTGCTATAAGACTGCGTTTGTGGGTGGCACATGCCTATCATCCTGGAACTCAGCTAGATGTTTTGAGAAACATCCCAAAGGCTTAGAGTGAAGCCTCAGTTCTACCAATCATATAATATTTTTGTTTGTTTTGTGGTTTTGTTGTTGTTGTTTTTGAGACAGGGTCTTACTGTGTAATGCTGGCTGGCCTGGAACTTGCTATATAAACCATGGTAGCCATGAACTTACAGCTACCCTCTTGCTTCTGTCTCCTGAGGACTTGGGTTAAAGGCATGCTTAGCCTGTGTATTTGCTTTTTGAGATAGGCTCTCAATGTGTGGCCCAGACTGGCTTCAAACTTTTGATTCCTTTTCCTCAGCCACAGGAGTGCTGGGATTGTGAGTATCATTACTCTCGGCTTTGAATTATGTAATCTTGATAGAATTACTTTGTTAACAATAAGTTGAAATAACATTATGATTAAGATGCAGTTATAGCAGGGCAGTGGTGGCTAGGGCATGCCTTTAATCCCAGCACTAGGGAGAAAGAGGCAGGAGAATCCCTGAGTTCAAAGTCAGCCAGGTCTACAGAGAGAGTTCCAAGATGGCCACTGCTACATACACAGAGAAACCCTGTCTCAACACCCCCTTCACCCCAAAATACAGTGATAATGCAGATCCAATATTGAGAGACTTTTTTTGATGTGTCACTATCACTGCTTTGAGATTATGTGGTAAACAGTACCTAGGGCAAGCTTAAAAAATGCTATATAAATATAGATCATCCCAAACAAGCCTAGAAATTTCCTGGTTCAAATTTGAAGTATCTAGATAGAGTATAGTAAAATGAGGCTTCCCCTCTGGTCCAATCTCCTGTGCCCAGCTGGGCTACACTTCTCTTGCCAGCTGCCCCGAGAGCTTGGGACACAGATACTTTCCATAGCCAGCTTTGTTCCCACACACTTCCTTAATATAGAACATTTTCAAAAGAAACACTGGCTACTAGGAAGCTCTGCTCCCAAACATGGTCATTGGTTCATAGTTCATTTTACTTTGTTTTCATGTAGTTAAGACAAGGGATAATATGTAAACTTGTCAGGGTAACTGAGTATCATTATGGCTTAGGGTAAAAAAGGAGAAAGTGGAGTTTTGAGTCAGTAGAGGAAAAGGCAAAGTCTCTCTGCTGCTGAACAGGCGATGTAGGAAGTCAACAAGGCCTTGCTGAGAAGTTGGGAGGGTGGTAATGTCCACAGGGTATGAGGGTATGCCCTGACACTGACCTGGGCTGTGCTCCCTTCCCAGCCAGTGCCATTAACTTTCCATCCGTGTGTATTGGCCCACCTGAAAAGATGATTTGTGAGCTAGCTCAGAATGGGTATACGTGGCCAGGTTCTCCTCCTCCTCCCTACTGCAGATGGTCTCCAAAGCTGTTACACAACTCTTGGTCATAAAATTGTTCAGGGGGAGTGGTGCTTCCCCAAGAGATAGGGGGATCCAGAGTGGGTGTCAGGCAGAGAATGTGCTGGAAGGTACTGTGTAGTAGTGAGACTTCATTTTGCCCTGTTTTGTTTTGCATTGTTGTGTTTGGGACAGAGTGGAACTCATTGGCTTCAGACTAACAGCAATCCCCCTGCTTCTGCTTTCTAAGTGTTGAGAGTATAGGCATTCACTATCACTTTGAGGCACTGATTTTTTTGTTTTAAACTTTAATTTTTTTGTTTTGTTTTGAGGATTTTATACATGAATATTCTTTTCTCTCTCTCTCTCTCTCTCTTTTTTTTTTTTCTTTTTTTGGAGACAGGGTTCCTCTATGTTGCCTTGGCTGTCCTGGAACTCTGTAGACCAGGCTGGACTCAAACTCACAGAGATCTGCCTACCTCTGCCTCCCAAGTGCTAGGATTAAAGGCATTCGCCACCACCTCCTGGCTTTGGCTTTCTTCTGGGCTGCAAACTCACCAATTCAGCCAGCCAGGCTGGCCAGGGAGCCCCAGGGATGCTCCTGTCTTCACCTCCACCAGTGCTGGTATGCCAGGCATGCACCACCATGCTTGGGATTTTTATGTGATTGCTGGGAATTGAACCCAAGTTCTCATACTTCTAAGATGAGTTCTTTCCTGACTGAGCTATCTCTCCAAACTTATACATGAATACTAACACCACCACTTGCTATATTTTTTTAAAGTCACCTATGTGAATATCCATTGGTTGATCACAAGTTTTGAATGCCTGTTATAGATAACACTGTCTCAGGGTCTCCCAGACTGCCTGACTCTGATGGTCAGGATGTGAGATTGTACAGCTGTGTGATTGACAGTAGTATGGCATCTCCTCCAAGGGGACACACAGAGTTACTGCATGTCCCACAGTTCCTCTCCAGGTATACATCCAGAAGCACTGAAAATATGCAAAAACTGGCACATAGCTGAACATAGCAGCCAGTGAGCAAATGGATGGACAAAGTGTGGACTGTCCACATGGTTGAATATTACTCAGTCATAAAGAGGAATGGCACACTGGTGCATGCCACAAAGTAGATGAACCTTGGAAATGTGCTAAGTGAAAAGCTGCTAGACAGAGCCCAGTATAGTGGGATCCTAGAACTAGAAAACAGATGAATGGTTTGGGCGGAAGGGGGAATGCTTGCTTAGGGGAACAGGGTTTTCTTCTTAGGATGATGAACAGTATTCTGAAGTTAGACTGGTGTACACCTGTCATTCCAGGAAGGGGCATCTTCAGTTATAAATTCAAAGCCAACCTGGGCTAAAGAAACTCAGGGTGGAGGGAGAGAAAGAGATGATAGACAGATAGATAGATCTGAAACTGCTTATGTAATGGCTGCCATCAGTGGTAAGGATCATTGGATTTTATACTTGAGTGAGTTGCATGGTTTATGGGTTATATTCAAGTTCAGCCATTACCAAATGCCAGAGCAATGCTAACAGCTAATTAGACACTATAACATACTAGGACAAGGCAAGTATAGATTGGTGGTGCACATCTATTATCCCAGCATGTAGGAGGCTGAGGTACTGAGGCAGGAGCATCTCTGATCTACATAGTGAGTTCCAGGAGAGCCAGGACTACTTAGTGAGACCATTTGTCTCAAACCACCTTTCCCACAGAAGAAACGATGATTCATGTAGATGTGGAATTGAGGGGTATGAGATGGATGGTGCTGTTGCAGCCTTCTGGGAGAGATGGAGATCTTGGTCTGAGGTCAGGACACGGTTTAGCAGATTCAGTGTCTTCGTTTCTGTGTTCAGAGTTGTGTAATTTAGGAGCCCTGATCTGGGTTAACCATGAGACCATTTGGAAGCAAGGTTTCAGTGTATTAAGTTACCTTGAGGAATAGGATGTACTTTTCCAGTGTCAAGACTATTCCTACCCAGTGCCTGGGGCACCCCCTCCGTGATACCAGGGTATCTGTAGTGATCTGTCTTCTGACAGAGCACAGTTGTGTTATTCAGTCAGCATATCTTCTCACAGGCCAAGAACTTGAAAGAATCATCCTGAGTTGTTCAGAGTGAGCTCCACCATGCTCTTCTTTTCTTAAGAGAAAAGGTGCTACAAGACACATTCATGTGCAAAACAAAACCTCTTTATAAGGTGTGGAAATGGTTTAGAACAGAAGAGTCCATGAAGGGAATCTGCAGGCAGAATCCACAGCCCATAGGCCCTTCCTAAGGCAGGGGTTGTGGTGGGGAGAGGCTGTTGGTTGGGGAGAACAAAGAGAGAGGTTTCTCCAGAGATGGGCCTGCTAATTTTGCTTACTTTACTCATATTCAGGTGGCCTAGAAGTACTGTGATCTTGATAAGAGAGGAGTACTTCAATGTGGAGTCAGTGTGGACATGCTGATGAAGAGAGTGGCATTGTTACCCATCTTAGAAGTACAGAAAAATAGTCACAGGAAGAGACTCTGGTTAAGTCAGCTGATGAGACTGCTGCCAGCAAATAGGCAGGAACAAGATGGGCAGGTACTGATGACCCGTTATGGGCCAGCTCCGGTGAGGGCCAGTGGTTAGCTGTGGACACACTGTGCTGGACTCTTGTTGAGCTGACATCTGGGGTGAGTGGGAAGAAGGGCAAAAATCTTCCCTCCTTGTATCACCATGTTGGAGCTGGAATCTTAAGTTCCCTCCTTCACTTCCTGGTTGAAACATGATCTTCTGCCAGAATTCAACAGGGATGGAGAAGAGTTTGTGCAGGTTTTTGGTTTGATGTGTGTTTTAGAGATATTTGTGGAAGTGGATAGAACCTGTATCCTGCACTGGTACTAAGAATGACCCTGACCCTTCCACTAGCCAACTGGCTCTTTGCAGATACTGACATATTGTCAGAAGCCTGCTGGGCCTTGTCTTCAGTTGTTACCTGAAATGAGGCTGCTATTAAGTGGGGCCTTCCTTGTCCTTTAGCACACAGGATGCTGCTGCCAACCCTCTCTAAAACACTCCACAAGGGCATCTCTTTCCCCTCCCTTCAACACTGCAGTTCCCAGAGCAGAGCTATCAGCCTCACCCTCCCACTGAGCTCTTTCAGCGCTCACCCTCCTGTCTTGCAGACACCCCAGCCTGTGGGTATGATGTGATATGGTGGGAGGCAAAGACCTTAGAAAGTTTGTGAGCAGAGCTGAACATCAAGGTAAATGTGGCTTTAACATGGTGAAGAGATTTGTTCCTCTGACAGTCACTAGTAAAGTGTCTTCCATTTCACTGATGTGTCTTCTCACAAAACGTTCTAACAAGCACAGTTCTTCAACTTTGGCCTGGAAACCCGAGAAGTGTCACTTGTTCTTGGGAATAAGTATCTCCCATGGGGCCAGCTCTACTGTGTCAGGGGCCTGAGGAGGAGGTAGATGCAGGCAGCCGGATTATGGTCCAGTGTGAGTGGTGTGCAGGCCTTTCTGTAACATAAAGTGGCCAGTTTCTCAGGCACTCTCATTCCTAGCTCTAATCTGTGGCCCGCCAGAGAAGACACAGGCTTGCAGTTCCAGGGACATAAACATAAACGTTCTTCCCCAACCTTGCCCCACCCCCAGTCGCACCATGCACATACATAAGCTTGCTTTTACTTCTTCATAAAGCTCACTCCTATAAATACTCCTCAGTTTAAAAATAATGTTTCCCTACTGAGTCAAGGCTCAGCTCTTCTCTGTCTAATTTTAGTTCCTTGTTTTTATGAACTTGGAGATGTTTTCCTTAACCAGAAAACAGAATAAAGAAAGAAAGAAAGAAAGAAAGAAAGAGAAAGAGAGAAAGAAAGAAAGGAAGCAACACAGAAGCGACTCTGCTTCATTTCCCAGCAGTGTAGTCACCCCTGTGTGCAGTTCTCTTTTTATTAAGCATGTTATTGAAAACTAAAATTGTGAATTAAGACAGGCATTAGATAAGATGCAAAGGGGAAAACCTGCTTTTGGCTGGCCATTTGTTGCGCTGTGGAAGGGTTTTGGAGTTTAAGATTGACGTGGGAGCATGCCAAAAAAAGCTTGTGCTAGAGGCCTGGGGAGGACTAGTCTGGTTCTGAAATTGTGCACTTTCAAAGATCACTTCTGTTGCATCAAATTTAAATGAAAACATTAATAAAGAAGTCAAAGAACATAATTTGACTCCTGTTACCAAAAATGACCTTTGTGTATGACTGTGTAACTTAATCTTGTATATAGACAGTAATTGTTTTTTGATTAAAAGTGATATCAGCTGGGCTGGAGAAATGGCTCAGCAGGCAAGCACACACACTATGCTAGCCCAGGACCCAGGCTCTGCTCCTAGCACACATGTTAGGTGGCCCACAGTTGTCTGTAACTCCAGCCTCTGCAGGCCATACGTACACAAAATAAAAAATAGAGTAAAAACAAATATTCAAAAAAGCGACACCAACCATCTTATCTTAATTTTTATCTCTATCATTTGTTTTGTTTTTGTTGAGACTGGGTCTTGCTATGTAGCGTTAAGTCTGCCTTGGACTTAATATTTTGCTCAAAATAGCCTTGATTCTTACAGTGATCCTCCTGTATCAGGTGCCTGAGCACTGGGACGCAGGCACTTGTCACCTACATAGCATTCACATTTTTATTTATAAGGAGAATATAGTATTTCTTGAGTGGACATACCATGGTTTGCTCATACATTTCCTTTTTGAGCTTTTACATTGTTTCAAGAGTCCCCCCTTGCAAATGTAGCTCCAAGGAGTTTATGACTGTCAAAACTTCTGTGTTTAGGCAGATAGCAGGGCAGTAAACATTCTACCTTTTTTTTTTTTTTTTTTTTTTTTTTAATAAGGAGGAACATGCTTATAGTCTAAGTTTTAGAAAATACGAAGAAAGAAGGGTTTTTAAATGTTTTTATTACTGTATGTGAATTATGTGCACTAATGAGCTCATTGTGACATTTCATGCATGTACAGAATGCATTTGGATTGTACTTCTCTTGTGGAGATCTTCAGATCTCATGCAGGGAGGCAGAGCTGCTTTGAGTTCATGCAATCGCCATGTGCCGCCTGGAGGTCAGCACCCCACACCTCTCTGGCTCCCTTCCTGGAACAGTTCTGTTCTTTCTGTGCCTCTCCCTGGTTGTGGAGGGGGTAGTACCTCCCAAAGATAACCTTACTGATACTTTAGTATAAGGCTCTCGGACTTTTTCCAGTGCAGCTATCAATTAATTGTCAATACGTATCAATAATTATCTTTTGAGAAATCATGTTATTATAAGCATGTTCTTTTGTTTTTATATAAATAGACCACAGACTTCTTTTTCCTGTTATTGTTTATATGCACTTATATTATCACATTAAATGGCTGTTTATTACAGGGGCATTTATCCAGGAAAATACACTTTGTTGGAACTTGGGGTTGCTCCCAACATTGTGTGTACTGTATGTACATCATGATATGATTATATACATTTTCCAGGCATTTCTCAAATCAGGCTCTGTCTTAAATAATATGTCATGTTTATTTGTAGCATTTGGAACACAAATGGCACATCTTATGACCCCTGGAACCTCCAATAAATCACAGTATAGTAAGTGCTAATGGCATAATGAACAACCTTACTAGTCACTTTCCTTGCCCACATTAATTAATAGTGGAACCAACTGCTACTCTCCTGTGTTTCCTTTTTTTATGGATTAGGGTGTTTGGTTTCTTATCGGTTGGTCTGTAATAGCTTTTCATATAAGTACCTTAAATTTGCATCTTCCAAATAAATTGAAATTTGCCTTTCACTCATTAATAGTTTTCAACATACTGAAATACTTTTTTCTGTATTGGTCTTACCTATCACTATTTTCTTTTGTGTCTCTGTATTTGGTGATGTGAGTAAAAGAATTGTCTTTTCTCCAGGATCATGTAAAATGTGTACTTACATTTTCTTCTAATGATTTTCCTCTTTCTTTCTTTCTTTTTTTTCTTTTTGGTTTTTCATGACAGGGTTTCTCTATGTGGCAGGCATGTGGCCCTGACTGTCCTGGAACTCATTTTGTAGACCAGGCTGGCCTCAAACTCAGGGATCTGCTTACCTCTGCCTCCTGAGTGCTGGGATCAAAGGCATGTACTATGCCTGTGTATTTTTACATACTTCTTAAATTTGTCCTTAGGTTTTGTTATTTTTCATTGCAACTACAAATAGGACTCTCCCATTTTATTTTCTAGTAAGATATAGTTGGCATTTAGGAAAGCTGTCAGTGTCTCTCATTTGCATGCGGTGAAGTCCACAGTTGGGTGAGTTTTAATAAAAGCCTGCAGTTTGGTAGTCACTGCCAGACACACAGTGGCACCAACCCTGCAGGTTCCTTTCTACTGCTCACTCACTCTGCCTGTAGCTCTTGGAGACCCCGGCCTGCTTTCTTTCACTGTAACTTTTCTCCCCTCTTGCAGACTGTCATAGAAATGAGATTATAGGACTAGAGAGATGGCTCAGTAGTTAAAAAGGCGGCTGTTTTAGAGGACCCAGGTTCAATTCCCAGCACCCACATGGTGCCTCTCAAACACCTGTAATTCTAATCCCAGGGGACCTGATGACCTGTCTGTCCTCCATACATATATGGTGTACAGACATATACAGGCAAAACATCTAAACACATAAAAATGTGTTTTTAATTAAAAAACAAATGGGATTCTACAGTGTGCTGTCTTTGGTGACTAGTCTCTCCCTCTCAGAATGGTCCTTGTTTGATTCATCCTCATCATTGTGTGTGCCAATCATTCATTCTGTCTTGTTTAGGTGTACCACAACTTCTAATCAGTCTGTTTATCAGCCAGTGAGCATTTGGTTGCCTCCAGCTCCAGAGTATTATAAATAAAGCTGCTGTAAACATAAAGATGTCTCTTGTTACATGTATTTTTATCACTTAGGTTAAACAGTGAGTGAACTGTATGGTGAATATTTAATTTCTTAAGAAACGGTAAAGCTAATAATGTTGTTTTTCTTTGTATTTGGTCACTTAATGTTTATTGGATTTAATTTTTTTCTTCTTTTGGACACAGTGTCTGACTGTGTATTTCTCAATTGCCTGGAATTCACTATATGAATTAGGTTGGTCTCAAATTTAGTGGTAGTTCCCTTGTCTCTGTCTTCACAGTGCTGAGATTGCAGGCATTTACAACTCTATCCAGCCTGAATTTTAAAAAGCAGTTCTAAGGAAGAGGCAGGAAGATCTCTGTAAGTTCAAGGCCAGCTTGGTCTACAAAGTGAGTTCCAGGACAGCCAGAATTGTTACACAGAGAAACCCTGTCTTGAAAAACAAAGCAACAACAAAAAAATCAGTTCTATAAATTCCTGGTAAGAAAAAAAAGCATATAAATTTAAAATCCTTTTTAATCTTTACTTTTATTTTGTGTGTGAGAGATTTACCCCAAATATATGTAAATTGTTACAGGCAGTTTAGGAGCCAACATGTGGGTACTGGGAACTAAACCTGGACCCTTTGGCGAAACAGCTAGTGTTCTTAACCTCTGGGCCACCTCTCCAGTTCTCCACTCCCATTAATCTTTAAGTCTCACTTATTTTTGTTAAAATGAAATGTAAAGGCTTATAGCAAATCTTTTCTCCTAAGCGTTATAATCACATTGGATTCATCTGTATCCTTGTGTATGTGTTCTCAAAAGAGCTAGTCACTGGCTTTGGGGAAGGGCATTTGATCTCAACACTGCCAAAAACACTACAAGAAATGTTCCCTGCCCTGTGCTTATGTTTTCTCTCTGCACTCAGAGGTCATGAGAAACTGTACTGGAATGGAGTGAGGCTGAATGAGCTTTTAAGTAGTGACCTCCAGCCACTGTCCATGAGGGTGAGTCTCCTCCAAATAAGACTGATTCTTTTCCCCCTTTTCCTTCCCTTCCTTCCTCCTTTCTTCCTTTCTTCCTTTCTTCCTTTCTTCCTTCCTTCCTTCCTTCCTTCCTTCCTTCCTTCCTTTTTCCTTCCTTCTTAATCCCTCCCTCTCTTTCTTTTCTTTTCTTTTTTTCAAGACAGGGCTTCTCTATGTAGCCCTGGCTGTCCTGGAACTCATTCTGTAGACCAGGCTAGCCTTGAACTCAGAGATCTGCCTGCCTCTGCCTCCTAAGTGCTGGAATTAAAGGCACGTGTCACTTTTAAGTCCTTCATTAAAGACTTAGCTTTTCCATACCCATCAGTTAGAGCAGTTTGCCTGCAAACTGGCTATGGAACACAAATATAGGGTGGAGGCTGATTCTTCATTCTTGACACATCTTTGATCCTCTTGAAGTGTCTTTAGGGGGCTGCGGAGGTGGGTCAGGTGGTAATATGCTTTCTTATTTTATATACCAATCCCAGTCCCCCCATCCACTCCACAGGGAGGGTGAGGCCTCACATGGGGGATCATCAAAGTCTGTCACATCATTTGAGGCAGGAACTAGACCCACCCCCATATATCTAGGTTGGGAGGGTATCCCTCCATAGGGAATGGGTTGCCAAAGTCCATTCATGCACTAGGGATAAATACTGATTCTACTGCCAAAGGCCCGGTAGACTTCCCAAGCCTCCCAACTGACACCCACATTCAGGGGGCCTGGTTCGGTCCTATGCTGGTTTCCTAGCTTTCAGACTGGGGTCCATGAACTCCCACTTGCTCAGGTCAGCTGTTTCTGTGGGTTTCTCCAGCCTGGTCTTGACCCCTTTTGCTCATTACTCCTGCCTCTCTACAACTGGATTTCAGGAGTTTGGCTCAGTGTTTAGCTGTGGGTGTCTGCTTCTGCTTCCATCAGCTACTGGATGAGGGCTCTTGGATGGCATTTAAGGTAGTCATGAATCTTATTATAGGGGTAGAGCATTTAAGGTAGCCTCTCCGCTATTGCTTAGATTCTTAGTTGGAGTCATCCTTGTGGAGCCCTGGATATTTCCTTAGTGCCAGATTTCTCTTTAAATCTATAATGGCTCCATCTATTAATGTATCTCTTTTCTTGTTGTCTTTCTCTATTCTTCTCTCGACTCTATCTTCCTGATCCCTCATGTTCTCCCCCCCCCCCCTTTCTTCCTTCCTCTTTCTCCTACCTCCCATCTGCTCCCAATTTGCTCAGGAGCTCTTGTCCCTTTCTCTTTCTCCAGGGGACCATGTATGTCTCTCTTAAGGTCCTCCTTGTTTCCTAGCTTTTCTGGCAATGTGGATTGTAGGCTGGTGATCCTTTGCTCTATGTCTAAAATCCATACATGAGTGAGTACATACCGTGTTTGTCTTTTTGTGACTGGGTCACCTCACTCAGGATGATTTCTTGTAGTTCCATCCATTTGCCTGGTAATATCAAGGTTACATTTTTTTTGTTTTGTTTTTGTTTTTGTTTTCCTGCTGAGTAGAACTCCATTTTGTAAATTACCACATTTTCTTTATCCATTCTTCAGGTGAGGGGCATCTAGGTTGCTTCCAGGTTTAGGCTATTACAAATAATGTTGCTTTGAACATAGTTGAACAGATGCCCTTGTGGTATGAATGTGCATTCTTTAATTTCTTTCTTTAAAAACTCAATGTTCTTGTCATGTAGGTCTTTCACTTGTTTGGTTAGTTATTCCCAAGATATTTTATGTTGTTTGTAGCTATTGTGAAGGGTGATGTTTCTCTTATTTCTTTCTCAGCCTATTTATCATCTATATATAAGAGTATATAGGAAGGTTACTGATTTTTGGTTTTTTTTTTTTTTTTAGTTAATCTTATATCCTGTCACTTTGCTGAAGGTGTTTATCAGCTGTAGGTGTTCCCTGGTAGAATTTTTGGTGTCAGTTATGTAAACTATCATATTATTTGCAAATGGTGAAAGTTTGACCTCTTCCTTTCCAGTTTGTATCCCCTTGACTCCTTTTGTAGTCTTACTGCTCTAGCTAGAACTTCAAGTACAATAATGAAGAGATATGGAGAGAGTGGACAACCTTATCTTGTTCCTGATTTTAGAGGAATTGCATTGAGTTTCTCTCCATTTAGTTTGATGTTGGCTACCTGTCCCATTCAACCCCCTCTGTGTGGTGGCCCTGTCTTCCTTCAGGGCTGTGTGCCAGTTGGGATAGTTCTAAATTCCTCCATTACACTTGTGGGATCATCTCATACAGCAGGCTGCATGGTTGCCCTGTAACTCTAGCCCTATGTTGAGTCAAGAAAATATGTGACTCTTATTTAATTTGTTTTTGGTTTTATTTGGGTGAGTAGATTTAGCTATTTTCCAAAAATTTGGTTCAATTCAGAAGATATATATGATTTATATGATTATATTATTTTACAATTTTATGTGTCCTCTCCTGGTGAATAGAAGTCATATGTAGGAAATATGTTTTCATATTCTCATATATATATTACCTAGCTTTTCAGTTACTACTAGCATTTTTCCAGGTAATTTGAAGGACAATATATATGTGCAGAAATTATAATAATAAAAATGTTTTCCAAAGTAGACATGGCAGATGATTTGGAAAAGATGTGCTATATACATGCCATTGCTTACAAGTACAACTGAGAAGCTTTAAGTTCTCTTTTATGCTTTATGTTATGTTTATGTGTTTTCATTGTAGCAATTTTTGAAAAGATTTATGATCTATCCAAAAAGTTGAATATTTGTAAACATTTCTAAAAATGAGGTAGATCTGAATGTACTAACCCACAATTAATTAATTGAAAAGAACAAAGTAGCCATGCCATATGTAAAACATGACCTCATTTTCCATGTAAGGTCTGTATATAGAGATGATAATGTATGCTTTGAAAGAGGCTCGTCTGTGTAGTGATTGCCCTTCTGAGTGGGGTTAGAGAAGGCTCCACTTTTTAAAAGAAAAATTTATCCCTTCAGTTTTTTCCTCAGCTAATATATATCACTTTTATTAGCAGAAAAAGTAACTGTTTAAATTTTAAATATTTATCTGTGCATACGTGGGTATGTGTCACAGCATGCATATGGAGGTCAGAAGCATTTGTGGGAAGTCAGTTCTCTCCTTCTACTATATAGAAGGGCTTACTATATAAGCCCTAGGGATTGAACTCAGGCCCTCAGTCTTGGTGGCAAGCACCTTTACCCACTGAGCTATCTGACTGGCCTGTGACTGATTTTTCATAATTCATCATAGGAGTTATCCTAATTGGTGGTAATGCATGTTTAAGGCACTCAAGTGAGGAAAGCAGATGTAAAATTACTTTGACAATGTGCTAGGCACGGATCAAATGTGAGCCTGCCCTGGTGAAAGAGTGTGATGTTCTCTGTATTCTTTATGTCTTAAGATAATAAAATTAGAATTCATAATATTAAAAGCTCTTCCTCATAGAAAAACTCTTACTTAAAACCTTCAAACTCAAAAGCAAAAGAGGAAGAAAACAAACAAAATCCCCAAAATGCCTCTTCTATGTATTTATCTCTTACCTGTTTAAAAATGAAATTACTTTTTTACCAAAAGTAAAACTGTTTTGTTTGGTTACAAAACAGGATTGAGATTTGTATCTACAGGCTCAGTGGAGGTACACAAATTTAAGCAGCAAATATTTGTATGTTTGGCTTACAGTGGAAGGTGTGTCTAGGGAGAGAGTACCATCTCACCTGCTGGTGACTGCCATCCATCCTCCTGGTCAGTGAAAGCCCTGAATTAACGAGCTTTTGCAGGCTCTGCTGGGTTTAGAAGCTCTCTGTTAGAACAGACCTAAAATACAGCCTTCTTGGGATACATAGGGTTACCCATGGCAAGCATTTAGCTTTGAAATAGACCCAGCTGCTTTTGTAGGATGGCTATGTTGAACCAGCACTATCTTAATTTGATAACTATCCTAATTTGAACCAGAAGTCTTGGGTTTGACCCAGAATCATGTTGGTTTGCAGTGGAGTTATGGTGTATGTAATATCAGATGATGTTCATTGTTAGAAGAAGCCCAGGGAAAAGAAGTTGGCTCATTGGCTAACACAAAAATAGCTAGGGCACAAGAGGAAGGATTTAAAGAATGAGTATTTACGATCTTGTGGTACAGTGTTGGTTATAAATATGAGTGTGTTTTATAAATATGATCAAGTTTTATAAGTCCATTGTCTTTTGTTGTTGTTTGTTTGTTTGAGACAGGATTTCTCTGTGTAGCTCTGGCTGTCTTGGAACTTGCTTTGTAAATCAGGCTGACCTGGAACTCACAGAGATCTCCTGTCTCTGCCTCCTAAGTGCCAGGATTAAAGGTGTGCACCACTATTGCCTCGAAATCCATTGTCTTTTTTTAAACCTGAATTTTGGACAGGAATTCTTATTTCTAAGTTGAGGTAAAGTTTTTTATTCTCCTCCTGTCCTGCCTCATTACTCTATTGGCTTTTGTTAATCTGTCATTTTTAGTTCTTAAGACTCTGTTTTGTGAAAGCTAGGCATCAACTGCAGTTTTCTCCGAATCCTTCTCAGATGTTGACTTACAGTTTAATTGGATGGTGAAAGTGCATGTGCTTTGATGTTGTAAGAAATGTTCTCTTTATCTCTGTCATCTGAAAGACAGCTGACATCAATGGACAATGAAGTCTTTCTTTGTATGTAAATGAGAACATCGGGGCACACAAGGTTGTGTTTGACCTGGGCTGCTTTTAAGTTTGGATAGCTCCTGCCAGTCAGGCTCTTTTAAAACCAAGTTTTCTTTTCTTTTCTTGGCAAGGATTATATATTATTTGAAATAGTTATAGTCATTTTTTTATGGATATCAGAGAATTCTTATTGGATAATCTGGTCAACGCTAATAAAAAGTGAAAAATGTATTCTAAACCAGTGAGAAGAGAAAGAAAAGCAATGACATAAGGCATGCAAAGATGTTTGAAGTGGGAGATGAGAGTGAAAAGGCCAGATCAGAGCTAGCTGGGTAAATGTGTATCACAAGTGGCTAAGGGACTGAGTCCAGCACCAGCACCAAATAGATTAGGTAGGTGGTATATGCTTGTAATCCCAGTATTTGAAAGGTAAAGGCAAGAGAATCAGAAGTTCAAGACCATCCTCAGCTATATAGCAAGCCTGGGATTTAGGAGACCCAGTTTCAAACAAACAGAAAGGGGGAAAAAAAAAAAAAAAGAACTACTTAACAGTTCTTAAAACTTAAGAATTGTAGAGGAGACTAGAAAGATGTCTCAGCAGTTAACAGCACTTACTGCTCTTCCAGAGGATCTGGGTTTGACTCCTGGCACCCGCATCAGGCAGATCCCAACTGAACCAGTCCAGGGGAATTTGATGCCTCTGGTCTCCTCAGGCGCTGATTCTTGTGTATGTATGCCGACATGCAGGTATACACATAATTTTTTTTTTAATCTTAAGAAAAGAAGAATTATAGCATGGTAGTGCACACCTTTAGTCCTAGCACTTGGGAGGTAGAGACAGGTGGATCTCTTTGAGGTCAAGGCCAGCTTTGTCTACATAGCAAGTTCTAGTCATCTCATATTGAAGCCCTATCTGAAAAACCGAAACCATCCAAACAGACAAGAAAAACCCACAACAAACTAAAAACAGCTTAAGAATCCCATGGTTTCATAAGGTTTGTTGGGTTTCTGTAAAGACAAATAGGTAGACCTTTCCTACTGCTCATCAGACTGTCCAGGCAAATTTGTATTCTGTACATATACCTGGACTGGTGTTTACTTGGTTGCTAGGAGCTATCCCTGTCCTTCAGGTGTAGCAACAAAAAGTGGAAGAGAGATTCTACTAGCTTAAAATGTTGGGCCTGGATGGGAGACTGGATGCTGCCATTGACATGAGACTTCTACCCCCTTTTCTGGCTTGGCATCCTGAGGATCTGGGCAAGAGTTGGGTGATGCTTTACAAACATAAAGTATAATCCCATTTGGGAGAAAAGTATCAAGTACTTGGCAGGAAACAAAAAGAAGGGTTCGTTTTCCTCCCTGCCTGACTTGGGAGTGTGCACTTGGCAACTGAAAGTAAAAGGAATGTGCAGACATTTGGGACAGAATGTGGGAGAGAGTGTGGAGAATGTGAAGAGGCAGTATTGGAAGATCTTACTTGGCACTTTAATCTTCAAGCACCAACCATCTCAAGTCAGATCTCTAACGGTCACCAATTCTCCCATAGCTACCTGTCTGATCCGTGGTTAGTTAGGTTGACCTGTGTGCGTGTGCGTGTGTGCGTGTGAGTGTGTGCGTGTGCAGTTAGTGTGTGTGCGTGTGAGTGTGTGCATGTGCAGTTAGTGTGTGTGCGTGTGAGTGTGTGCGCGTGCAGTTGGTAGTGTGTGTGTGTGTGTGTGTGTGTGTGTGTGTGTGTATGTGTATCGGCTGTGAGACTGAAACCTGGTGATGAGTGGTCCTACAGGACCAGTTGTGGTAATGTCAGTGACCTCCATTTACCCCTTCTGACTTTCTATGCACTTACTCACTCGATATCCATGTATGCTGAGGCAAGCTGGAAGCAATGATCAGCCTTCAGGTAAGTGGTGTGGGCTGAGGATGGAGAGTGAGGTCTATTAAGGCAGCCCTTGGCTTTGTTGCTATTTTTTTTTTCTTTCACTGGTATTTTTAGCAAACAAAAACCACTTTCTTATGATTAATTTCAAGCATCTAAAGGTGAAGAGAATTGTAAGTTAGGGTTTATTTCTATAAAGAGTTTTTAAGAGTGTATTGAGTTGGTAGATTTGATTTGAAAAGAAATGCTAACCTAATAGTACCAAGTCCTGCAGACCAAGAAAATATATTTATTTAAATATCAAATGTGTTTTATGATTATTTGATATTTAAATGTTTATTGAAAATGTATAGATTTGCACTTATTTTATTAAATTTATTTCTGACTAGTTTTTTGTTTTGTTTTGACAAAAGGTCTCTCTATGAACTTCTGGCTGTCCTAGACCTCATTACATAGCTCAGGCTGGCCTTGAACTCACAGACATCTACCTGCCTCTGCCTCCTGAGATCTGGGAATAAAGGCTTGTGTCAACACATGCCAAGCCCAAGTAGTTATTAATGTGGGTGCTACTATGGATGGAATCCTTTCTTTAACTTTTTTGAGCTTTATATATTTTTATTTTATGTGTATGGGCGTTTGCCTCATGTATGTTTATGTACCATATGTGTGCCTGGTGCCCACAGAGACCAGAAGAGAAGATTGGATCCCATGGAATTGGTGCTACAGACAGTTGAGAGCTGCCATGTGGTGCTGGGAGTCCAGGCCTTCTGGAAGAGCAGCTGGTCTATTCACCTCTGAGCCTTCTCTTCAGTCCCTGAAATTACTTCTAAATTTCAGTTTTAGAGTCTTTGCTATTATACAGAAAAGTTGGTTTTGTCATACTGATCCTGTATGTTATGAACATTCTAACTTTGCTTATTAGCTTTAGTATATTTTGTAGACTCAGTAGGAGGTGTATATATATACTTTTTGAGTCAGGGTTTCTCTGCCTCTGCCTCCCAAGTGCTGGTACTAAACGTGTGCGCCCACCACTGCCCAGTTTCAGTAGGATATTTTTACATAGGACATCAGCCTTCTCATCTTTACATATGAATGGCTTCACTTTTTTTCTGCTATCTGTTTTATCTCCCCTTTCCTGCCTCCCTACACTGGTATTCAGAAGTGCTGAAGATAATACTCTTGCTTTGTACCTGATAAAAGAACCAGCTGTTGATTGATTCCCCCTCCCATTTTTTCAACTTTGTTTTTGGCTTAGTCAGTAAGTTTGTTGTTGTTATGGAAAGTCTTCATAGAAAATTGCTTTAGTGTTGGGCAGTGGTGGCACACACCTTTAAGCCCAGCACTCGGGAGGCAGAGGCAGGTAGATCTCTGTGAGTTCGAGGCCAGCCTGGTCTACAGAGTGAGTTCTACAGAGAAACCCTGTTTCGGAAACCAAAAAAAAAAAAAATTGCTTTACCTCTTAGTAGTAAGCTCTGGCCCCTGAGGAAGCTTGCTTCTTTGAGTGAGCCCATTTTTCTTCTCAGCATATTTTGGGATGGTTCCATCTCTCTATGGCCTCTCTTGGGCTTCTCATAGACTGTACCCTCTTGAATGAGCCTTTCCTCTACGTCTCCTCTAAGTCTGGAGTTACGTTGTTACACACAGAACTGTTTCATCTTTTTTTTTAAACCTTTTTATTTATTCTTTATGTCACATTATGCATCTTGGTACCATTCATTTCCTATCCCTGTGTATCTGCCCTCTACTCTTGCAGCCCCCCCCCAAATAAAACTTAAGGGAAAAAAGAATAGGGAGAAAAAAGGGGAAGAATCTCATCATGGAAGCTGTAGTGAGTCATACAGTAGATCCTTTGGTCCATATATCTTTACTTGCAAGTGTTCATCTCAAAGAGACATTGGTCTGGTATTAGGCCTCTTCCTGCTACATTATCGATGCTGAGTCCTTACTGGAACTCCTCTTGGTTATCCTGCTGTTGTCCTGTTTTGTGGAGATCCTGCAGCTTTGAGTCTGTAGGACTGGTCCCTTCATATGTGGTGGCACTAGCAGGGGAGAGATGCTCCCCCTTCGCCTTCCCCCTCCCCCAGACTTTCGACACCAAAGACTGGTGGGAAAACGGCCCTTAGGTCAGAAGGGTGGGAGAGCAGATCCTGCACCTTCCTGGGCAGCACAAGAGAGCCTGTGCTGTTGGCAGGGGTGATGGTGAGACAGTCCTGCAGTGTGAGACCTGCTTCTTAGGAGCTCTCCATCTTCCATTGGTAGCATGAGGTCTGCAGTGTTCTGACCTAGCCTGAGCTGCTCCTGCAGTCCTGCCTTGAACACTTGCTTTCAGAATCATAACCAGGGAATTACCTAGTCCTGTGCCGGATAGGCAAGCCTCCATTCACACATTCCTTCAGGCCTCCAAAGTCTTTATTGCCAGTTATAGTTCACACAAAGCCTACATCCACAGGACAGACAAATGGAGGTACCAGCTGATTGGCACTTTTATTTTAGCACTTTCAATATGTCTTTCATTGTTTCTAATGTAATGCCAGCCATTAATCCTTTGTGGTTCCCACTTATGTTTCTTCTTGATGCATTCAAGATCTTCTCTTTGGCTTTGGCTTTTATCATGTCCTAGTTTGTTTCTATTTCTGTGATAAACATCACAGTCAAAAGCCATTTAAAAAGGAACCATTTTATTTCATATTACAGGTGACAGTCCATTCATTAAGGGAAGCCAGGGCAGGAACTCAAGGCAGGAACCTGGAGGCGGGAACTGAAACAGAGACCACAGAGGAGTACCACTTACTGACTTGCCATGGTACTGACTTGCTTTCCATGGCTGGCCATCTGGCCTCCTTCCTTCCTTCTTTCCACTTCCCCAGGGGTGGCACTGCTCATAGAGAGTTAGACCCTTCTATCATAGCAATTGTTAATCAGGAATTGCCCTGTAGGTTTGCTCAAAGGCCTTTCTAATGGAAAACCTCAACTGAGGTTCCCTGTCTTCCCAAGTGACTACAAGTGTGTGTCAGAGTGACCCAAAAAAAAAAAAAAAAAAAAAAAAATCAGCTCACAAAAGTTTAGCATCATGGCTAATCTCTTTGTGTGTGTGTGTGTGTGTGTGTGTGTGTGTGTGTGTGTGTGGTATGTGTATGATCCTTAGAAAAGTCCACTAGACTAAGCTGCTCAATAAGTTTCAAGGATTATCCTGTTTTCATATGCCCAGTGCCTTGAGATCATAAGCCTGTGCTACCATGCCTGGGATGTTCAAATGGTTCTGGGGTCCCCATGCCTGGGATGTTCAAATGGTTCTGGGGTCCCCATGCCTGGGATGTTTACATGGTTCTGGAGTCCCCATGCTTATAATGTAAGTGCTCTGCTAACAGAGCTCTCACTCCAGCTGGTTTCGTTGGGTTTTGGCACAAGGTCTCACTCTTTAGCTCAGTCAGCAATGAAGAGAAGATCCTCCTGCTTCTGTTTCCCTAGAGCTGGGATTATAGGTGTGCACCACCATGACCCAGTGAGTTTTCCTTTTTGCTTTTCCAGGTAGAGTTTTACCAGATAGCTGAGATTGGCCCTCGTTTTATGATCCTCCTGCCTCAAACTCCTGAGTGTTGGTATTACAGGCATGTGCTTCTCATTTGGGAATTCCTTTACATGTGCATTGGTGTGATTAAAGTGTCTCTTTATCTTCATTAAAAAGTGCTTTTTTATTTTGGACAACCTTATGATCCTTAATAGTATCCGAAATCTAGTACTGAGCTCCTGTAGTGAATTTTATTATAGTTATTATATTTCTGTACTCTAAAATTTCTTTCTGGTTCCTTTTATAATTTTAGCCTCTTTATTGGGCTCCCTTCTTTAAGGACTCATTGGTGTTATACTCCCCCTAATTCACATTTATATACATATTCATTTAGTTTTTTTAACATACTTATGATAGCTACTTGGAATCTTTGCTATGTCCAGTGTTGGCCCTCCTAAGAATTTCTAGTGGTGACTTTTTTTTTTTTAAGATCTCAATATATAGCCCTGACTGGCCTGGAATTTGATGTGTAGGCCAGGCTGGACTTGAGCTTGCGGTGATACTTCTGCCTCTACCTCCTATGTATTGGGATTATAGGTGTATATCAACACACCTGGTTCATGGTTTTTTGTTTTTGTTTTTTGGCTTTTTGAGACAGGGTGGTTCTGTGTGGTTCTGGCTATCCTGGAACTAGTTCTGTAGACTTGATTGGTCTCAAACTCAGAGATCTGCCTGGCTCTGCCTCTGGAATGCTGTAATTAAAGGCATGCTTGGCTTCATGCTTGACTTTTAAAATAAGAACTTTATGTAGTATGTAGCAACTCTCAACTATAATAATTACATTTGACCAAACCCAAGGTTTTTGTGTTTGAGTTTTGCCTGTTGTCTGGGTTGATTCTATAAAGACAGACTCCTTTGAGGCACTATTGTTTTATTTATTTATTTTTTTACAAACTACAGAGGTCTGCAAGTGGGTTGAGGGGTCTGCTCAACATTCAGGCCTCTAGAAGTCACCCTTGGCTTTTTCCAGGCCTTCTCTCATTTCTTCTGTGTGCACACTTAAGTCTTAGTTAGGGATGGGTAGATACCTGGGGTCCTCTCTAATCTCCCTGTGCATTGCAGCCTTCCAGATCACTGGGGTCATGTGGGAGTTGACCCCTGCCCACAGAAGCTAGCTCTCCCCTCCTCCACTGGTCTTGCCACACCAGTATTGCAACCTCAGTCTAGCTGAGGTGTTGACCTTCTACAGTTTTTCATGACCACTGTTGTTTGTGACAATGCCCTTGGGCATGTGTCCTGCTCCAAATCCAGCCACCCCTCTGGCAGTAGAAACCAGTTTTCAGAGCCTGCCCTGCCCTGGTCAGTCCATGACAAGATAGAGCTGGGGTTAGGGAAGGGCATCCAGGCTGAGCCCACAGGCTGGACGACCCCAGCACAAGGCTTAGTACTTTGGAACAAACACTTCTCAATGTGTTTGTCTTTGGTAGCTATCCAGCCCTGAAGCAGTTGTTTTTGACAAACTTGTCCAGTTTTATAATTACTTTTTGAAGATAAGTTTTGCCAAGTTTTTACTCTGTTACCCAAGAAGTTCTATCCTACTACTCCAAGCTGCCTGGCTGCATATTAGGGGGTATTTTCCTAACTTTCTGAGTATTGTAAGTTCATGGTGGAAATTCCACAATGTAAAAATGTATAAAATAGAAATGAGAATGTTTATTAGTTCCATCTTGTGGAAATAGATCCTTACTAAATGTGACTTCAAAAGTACTCTGCCCATTGTCTTTTGTCTGTGTTCTTGACACAGTAAAGAGGTACTTAATCCAGAGACCTCTTTTAGCTTTCCCCATTCAAGGAGAGAAACTTAATTAGCAGTAATTACTTGGTGATAAGATTGGTTGGAGTTTTGTATTCTGCTTGAAGTTAAAAGTGAACCATTTGGAGTCACCTTTGCTTTTTGTTTGTTTAAAATCATTAGACCAGGGCCTGTGTATCCTAGTCAAGCAGTCTTTCATTGTGTCCATTAAATTTTTTTGAACCTAGTATGGAGGTGCCTACCTGTAATTCCAGCACTTGAGAGGTAGAAGCATGACCATTGGGAGTTCAGGGTCATTGTCAGTGACATAGTGACTTTGAGGCTTGCTTAGGTTAAATGTCTCAAAAAAATAAAGAAAAAGAAAATCACTTACCAGAGATATTGAGTTACCCAGACTTTGTTTTCTTGGGGGTTTTGATTCTCTTTTCAGGCATGTTTGACAGGGCATTCCTCATGAGAAGGGAAAGATTCCCTCATTCTGCTCATCAATTGTTCCCCCCAAAATCCCAAAGCCTTCTTCCCTTGTGTCCAATAGAACCAGCTTTTCAGTGACCATGAAAGCCCTGGGTTCCCTGGCTCTGCCTTTCTCTGCCTTGTGTTCCTCTGAGGCCTGCTCTGCCCTTCTGACCCTCTAGGGCTTTGAGATTCAGGGATATCATTGTATTTCATCTATGAAGTCATTTATTGGTGTTGATGGTGTACTGATGCAAGAAGAATAAGGACAATCTCAAGTTGTTGAGTGACATGTGGAACTCTTCTGTATAACCTGATGATTTCATACATAGTCATTTGAGTAAGAGACACACCTTTTCATTAGCAGGGTACTTCTGGCATCTAGTATATCTAGAAAGAAGGTTTGTCAAGTGAACTAAAGAATCTTGAATGGCTAGTGACATCATATGAATGAAAATTACTTCAGAAATGAGCCAATTTCCAGATATTTGTTTAGTCCACTTCCATTTTCACATGCTGTAAGTTGTAAACAGAACTGGAATCTTCTAAGGAGTGGTAGTGTGTCTATAATCCCAGTATTTAGGAGGCTGGGACAGGAAGATGGCTGTGAGTTCAAGGTTAGTCTTGAATACTGAGTGTTAGGTCAGCCAGAATTACTCAACAAGACTCTGTTTCAAGAAAACAAAAAGCAAAATAAAAACAAAAGCTGGAGTTTTATAGGGGCTGGAGAAGGCTACCATTAAAGTCTGGAACCCAGGACCAGTCATCAGTATTCTGTGTGTTTCCTGATAACATTGTTTCTGCTAAGTCCACAAGTATGTGCTCAATAAATGTGTGCTGGGTACTATTTTTAGCTCTGTAGATACATCAGTCAACAAAAGATTTTTGCTTCTGTGGGACACATAGAATAAGCAAGTTCAAAAGTTGATACCTCTGAGAAGAATATGTAGTATAGCAATAGTATATACTTTGAGGAAATAAAGCAGGGAGGGGCATGACCTTATGGAAGGGTGAGGGGTGATGGCAGTTAAACCCTTCTGGTGGTAGTGATGGCCATGATGAGTGGCCAGGGAATTCCTCACTCCTCTGGGCATTCCCTATTGTGTAGACTTTTGCAAGTTTATGAGGCACCGTGTGTTACCAGGAAAGAGTCGTTTGTGAGCTTGCTGAAGCAAAGGACTTTTGAAGTTGGCATTGGCAGGATATTGAGCAACTGGGCTTGCTGGCTGCACCCCAGCCTCCACATCTGATGTGAACCACAGATTTGCAAGGCTTCCCTGTGCCATCCAAAAATACTTTGTGACCTTGCTGGTTGGCAGTTTTTTAAATGTTATTTTAAATCTCAAAAAAGGGAAACATGAAAGTGCAGGCAGTCCATCCCTGTGCGTCTAGATACACACATACAGCTGTGAGATACAATCCGCTATTGTAGTGACATGAGCCCTGCTGTTATAAATAGATGAAGGCTTGCATGCGGAACACTCCAGATGAAGGGCAAGTGCACTGGGGATGAATGCCAACTGCTGTTCTTGTCGAAAGCCCTTCTCAAAGATCAATATTATTTTTTGTTTCACTGGCTGAATTTAAAAAACAACTGTGAAAGGGCTGCCTAACTTAACTGTTTCCACTATTCTGGCCCAAATGTTTTTTCTCTCTTTACTTTATTCAGCGTAGTGGACCTTGTGCTTATTTGTGATGGTTGCCTGATTGCTCATGTCTTTGCATTTAAAATTGTGTATTGTTTGCTTTAAAACAGCAGATTTATGGATAACATGTTTACATATGTGCCATGATTCATGGCTGGAAATGTATGCTTGGTAAATATGTTCATTCATATTTTATCCCCTATTCCAAGAAACTTGTATTGTAGTTTATGTCAGGCATGTCAGTACATCCGAACAGGCTGCTATTCATATGGATGGCCCTCAGTAATTTACAAACCAGTTTGTCTCTCAGGGAAAGAAAAGTACAATGTGGTGCTCTGAGCCTAGAACAGAGTCTCATTGTTCTTGGATTAGTTGGATGGTAGCTCAGTGTCAAAGAGATACTGTGATTATATAGTCTTGCAATCCTAGGACTGATGCATTTGGTGAAGGTGGAATATATTAAAGTGGCTAACTTTTATAGTTAACATGTTAAGAGAGATTTTGGTATAGCAGAAGAAGCCATATTCAATATTCTTTGACTTTTAGTATTAGCTTCCTATGGCTACTATAACAAAGTCCCTGAAACTGAGCACCTAAAATAATAGAAAAAGGAAGTGAAGGTAGTCAGGGTTGGTTCTGGTGGGTTTGTTTCCTTCTTTGACTTGGGACTATGACCCTCCAGTCCTGGTCTTTTCACACACAGCCTCTATTTTGTGTCTGTCTGTCTTTTGCTGTATATTTCAAGAATTCTCTCTTTGGTTTTAGGGCCTACTCTAATCTAGTGGGATCTCATCTCTGTTTTTAAATCATACTTGCAAAGACACTGTTTCCAGATGAAGTTACAGTAGGAGGGTTGGGGGATTCAGAACAGTAAACTTGTATTAGGTGCTTTTTTCCTGAACACTTGAGTATTTATAAGTATTGACAATTCATTGGGGGTGGGTGGAGAGCCCAAGAAAGTTATATCGCCCCCTTCTTTGACAGGCATATAGTGCACCATGTCCCGTTCTTTTTTAGGTGCTGTTTAGTGTTTAAAGTAAGAGAGTAAACACTAACACACATTTCCGTTTCCATCAGGGTGTACTGTCAAAGAGCTGTTACCTGGTATGATCATGTTATATGTAGCTGGCATCTGAGGACCTGGCAGTCCTCCTTGTCCCCTTGAGGACTGGGAAGTGGTATGGGGAGCACCTCTCTTCCTGGCCCTCAGCTTTTCCATTTCAGTTTTTTCTTCTTTGGGGGATATTAATTTTATTTTATTTTTGTTTTAACATTTTGACTGAAGGTTGCCCTCCCTCCTCTCCTCCCAGCCCCCCTCTCCCTATGCACTCTTCCTCCTCTGTTTCTCTACAAAATAACTGGGCAGGCCTCCCATGGATATCAAGTCATTATATATATATAAAGTTGCAGTATATATATGTATTATATACATATATATATGTATATAATATATATATATTAAGTTGCAGTGACACTAGTCACCTCCTTTCCTATTAAGGTAGGAGGAAAGGATCCCAAAAGCAGGCAACAGAGTCAGAGATGCCCCTGATCCCACTGTTGGGAGCCCCACAAGAAGGCAGAGCTCAGAGTATCGTGGGGAGGAAGGGGAGGAAGGATTGTAGGAGCCAGAGGGGTCAAGGACATCGCAAGAAAATGTGCAGGAGCAACTAACCTGGGCTCATAGGAGCTCACAGAGACTGAACCAAAACCAGGGAGCTGTGTGGGACTGACCTATACCCATTGCATATATGTTACAGCTGTGTAGCCTTTTATTTCTTAGCTCACCTCCCAGCTTTGGGTTCATAGTAATGAATCAGTCACACTTTGGAAGTAAATAACATTCTTTTTGAGAATGAAAATCACCATTTTCAAGTGTGTGCTAGCAATCATTTTAGTTGAGAGCAGTGACAAAAGTCTCTGGAGTCGTTGTCCTTGATAGAAATGAACCAGGCAGCTTTGTGTGTGTGTGTGTGTGTGTGTGTGTGTGTGTGTGTGTGTGTGTGTGTGTGTGTGTACTGAAGAAATTTTGCTAGTGTGGAGGGGCTTGGAATAACACATGAAAGATTTGCAGTTGCTCAGTGGATGGGTGCTCAGTGGATAGTGACTCCTTTTGAACAATCTGTAAGAATGCTGAACCATGGGAAGCTTGGAGTGCTGTATTCTAATGCTCATATAACCTAGCTGTCCAGAGAGTTTCAAAATGCCCCATGAATTTCCAAATATATCCTCATCCTGAGTCCTTATGCTATACTAATACTCTACATTTCCCTGACACTCACTATGATGTGGACATAGACACATGCACCTTGTTTCCCTTTTCTGAATCATTTGGGATTATTACCATGTTTCAGGCAGCACCCCTGAATATTCCTGAATATTTTAAAAAACCAAGTGCATTCTCCATGGGCCCAGCAACCATCTACCAATCCAAGTCAAGAAATGTCTGTTGCTGGCATCCAGTACCTAACCCACAGGCCCCTTCCCGCTTTGCCAGTTGCTCTTTTGAGGACTGTCCTGCAGAGTCCCCACCACATGCTCTGCCAGTTGTCACGGCTCTTTGGCCTCCTTCAGTCTTTGACAGTTTCTTCCTTCATCTTTGTCTTTCGTGACCTTGACATTTAAAAGATAACTGCTAGTTATTTTGTGGGATGGCCGTTAGTCTAGGTTTGGTCATGACTAGAATTGGAGTGTGTGTTTTGGGGAAGAATACCAGCCCTTCTGATGGTGTATGCACAGTTTTTGTTCCATTTCTAGATCTATCAAGTTTGATATTTGAGGCTGAATTGACATGGTTTCTCTACTATAAAAGTAATTTGTTATCATTTTACAATTTAGTTAAAAAGTAGTATTTTATATGGGAGACACTTTGAAACTGTTTCTCATTAAGTGTTTGCTCACCATTTCTTGTATTATTTGATGATTCTTGCTTGAATCAATCAGTGTGGTGGTTATCGAGTGGTGATTTTCTAATTGCACAATTTCTTCTATATGTGTTAGTTGTTGTTCCATTATAAGAGGTTAGTGTGCTTACCTCCCTGCCTGCCCTCCCCCTTCCTCCCTCCACCTGCTCCTCCATCCATTGGGTTTATGTAATCCATTACTACCAACATTTACTTTGGTGCTCTGATTGTCCTAGTGGGAGCTCCTTCAAGCTGGCCTCTGTGTCCTTTCAGTGTGTCCCTACCAGCCTTCAAGTGTTTCTTTTACTTTACAAAAAACACTTTGCAGGCTCTTTGTGAATGTTCCCTTGCTCCAGCACTGGAATCAGCCTTTTCTACAATGAGCCCTGGTTTCTTTTAGACATAGGAAGTTAAACATGAGCACAAACTCCTCTGTATACACAGTTGTTCAGGCATGTGGGTAAATACAAAGAGGTTTTTACTATTTATTTATTTGTTTATTGGTTTTTCAAGATAGGGGTTCTCTGTATTGCTTTGGAGCCTGTCCTAAAACTAGCTCTGTAGACCAGGCTGGCCTCAAACTCACAGACATACACCTGCCTCTGCCTCCTGAGTGCTGGGATTAAAGGCATGTGCCACTAACGCCCAGCTGTTCAAAGAGTTTTTATCTACTCACCAAACTAGCTGTAAGAAGCAAGGTATAATCTACATCACACAGGGATAGATCATTTTAACTTTATTCCGTTCCTTGGCTGTTTCTCTTTAGTGCTAACAGAAACAGGTGCTTCTTATTGTCTTATCTATCTTTGTGTGTTTGATCAGTAGCCTGTATGTAACCAGTCTTCTGACCTCTGAGCCATCCAGCCCTGGACCTTATCACGAGCTTTAGGAGAGTAGCAGCCACAAAACCTCAGTAAGACCACAACAGACAATCTCAGGTCAGCCTGTGCTGGCAAGCATAAAGTATATTAGTTAGTTTTCTCATTGCTATGACAAAAATACCTGACAAAAGCCACTTAAGGAAGGACAAGTTCATTTGGCTTACAGTTCAAGGTTACAGTCCATTGCAGCTGGAAAGGCAGGAGCTTGGGGCAGCCAGTCACATTGTATCCACAGTCGGGAAGCAGAGGGCAAGAGGCATGACAGTTCTGGGCTCCTTTTCTTTTCCTTTAGAACACCATCCCAGAGAATGGTGCTGCCCCTGTTTAGGATAGGCTGCCCCATATCAATTAATTTAACCTAAAAGTCCCTTACAGACATGCCCAAAGAATTGTTTCCATGGTAATTCTAAACCCTGTTAACAATCAAGATTATCCCTTACAATTATTTTATAATTTATACTTTCTCCTTAAAGAGTGATTCTGTTGATCTAGGGGTAGTTCTTTGTAACAATAATCTAAACAGAAGTGATACTTGGCAAGAGGTGAAGAAGCAGCCTTCTCATCAACACTTCTAAGTCAGAAGGGAAGGGGTTGGCACCGGAGAATAAGTCGACCCTGTTCATCAAGGGACCACAGAGGTGGAAGTGCTAGGTTAGAAGCAAGGACATTTGTGGTGCTGTCTCTTACCAGAGGGGCCACTAGTGCTTGCATTGTTTTGTAGCTGGAAGAACTATCCATTTTCAAGTCCTCACTGCTTTTGAGGTGATCTGACTGAATATACCAGATCTTGGGAGCAGGGCTAGGCTTAGGTCTGAGTTAGTCCTGCACATGCAGGAGAATGAGTTTGCCCTGGTTAGGGGTGGGAGAGGGGTGTCTTTTTTGGTTATCTGTGGCCAGCTACCTTGTTACAACATTTTCTCCTGCTTCTCTTGTTGATCTGTGTGGTCCCAGGTTAGGATCTACACAGCTCTGCAAGGCAGGTCTTCAGCTGTTTGTAGAGTCAAGGACAAGCAGGTTCCACAGTTTCCCAGAGAACTTGAAATTTGCTCTGCTACTCTTCCGGCTGAGTTGCTGTGAGACAGTTGCTTGGTAGTGACCTTTGCTGCCCCAAGTCATCTGCTTTACTGTGTTTTGGAGACCCCCAGGCTTAGGAGTGGTCCAAGAACCAGGCAGTCTGTTAGAGTGGCTCAACTGGAACGCACAGTTGCTGCAATGTTTAAGCCAACATCTACTGTTCACTCCCTGTGGACAAGATGTCACAAACTTGAGAAAGTGGAGAGGATTTCTTTGCACTTCCTACCCTCATCTGCAGGGCGGAGCTGGCTTCTCTTGGTAAAGCAGGAGTTGGCACAGGTAGCTTATCTCTGGTTGGCCATTTGGCTTCACTCTTGAGCCCATCCATCTGTCCAATTCATGCAAGTGTACTGATGTTTCTTTCTACTTGACCTGTGCCTCTTCTCAGAGGCAGTTGCTATAGGGTTGAATTAGCTCATTTAGGCTTGAATGGCTCAATTTTCAAAATAAACTCCAGTTTTGACATTGTCCTGCCATTTGTTGAACAAAGAAGAGTCACAGAAACCACAGAAGAGGAAGCCATGACAAAGGAATAAATTGTTGTGTTTCCCAGTGTATGGAACTGATTTAGAATACTTTTTTTCACTGTCAAAGAATTAACTGAAATTTGAACAATGCACAGTCAATTTCTTTTAACTGAAACTTCATTTTAATATTATTAATGTTTTCTAATTTTAAAATGGCAGTGCAAATACAGCTTTAAAACAGTACTTACAATTAATTAGATTTCTTTGATGTTTCTCTGACAACTTTTGGCTCTTGGGCATTTCTGTTTCAACTACACCCCCACCCCCCCACACACACACACAATGGCAGAACCTAGAAACCAATGAGAAGCTCTTTGGTGCCCTTCCCTAACTCAGACCTGTTTTGTCCAGGATGAGTGCAGTGTAGAACTGGGTTCTTGTATCCACACATGGCTGGCATCATGTTTCCCAGAAGACCAGAGTGTGGGTCCTGAAGAAAGGGCCAGTGCACACTCGAAAGCAGGATGCTCGAGAGGTCTTACTGTTAATCTAAAATCCAATGTCTTTCTTTTTCTAGAATTCGGTCTGGGATTTCCAGGCAATGGAATCCAGCCCAGGTAGTCAGGTTTGAATTTCAAGTCCAACCTTGAAGTGTCTTCTGTCTTAAGGCCTGGGCATGCACAGCACATTACCTGTGCTGAGTGCCCTGCTGCCCAGGCTAGTAGGGCCCCAAGAGCAGGGTTCTCCCAGCATTCTCAGACCTCTACTTTATCAGCTCCCTGCAGCCATGGTCCCCTGTATCCTTCTGTGCTAGAGACTGACTCAATACTGAGTGTTTTTGGAAAATAAATGAATTTCCTCTAATCCATTCACAAAACAAACAAACAAAAAACATTGTTGGGGAATGACCACCCTCATCATGGAAGAAAATTTTGTTCTTTGCTTGTCCTCAGGCCCAAATGTATCCAGTGTTGGGAGTAAAGGATAGAGATATTCCATTCATCCCTCTCCTAAATGTGAGGTTTGGCTGGGGATACTGATTATCAAGCTGCCGAGGAGTCAAATCTCTGCAACCAAAAGTCTCAGGGTCCATGCAGGTGATACTGTGGGGACCCAGTATAGATGTCCATGACATTTTGCTTTCTGTCATGAATGACTACCATGGCACTGTTTTTTTTAATTACTCCTGATCAGTTAACATAAAAAGAATTTTTCTTCAAAGCCAAACATAGATTCTTTTATCTCATGAGAAGTAAGTCTAAGCCTTTCCAATTTTGTAGCTTCATTTCTGCAAAGCTGTTGTTTTAATACCTCTAGGTTTTGATTAACCTGTCTATTTAGTTTGGAAAGCATCAGAAGAGGCATATTTAGTCAAACCATTAGTATATACTTATCAAATAGTCTCAGGGCTCAGGAATATTGCCGTTATCCAGATGAATTAACCCATAAGGCAGAATAGCAGGCACCAAGATAGCAAAGGAAGTGTCTAGGTTAAAGGTTTTGGATATTAGACACGTTTCAGCCCCTTTTAAATCCTCTAACATTAATTTGGATTGACCCCCAATCACAGTGAATTTTGCCAATTAGTGGCCTCACAGTCTGGTAAGTTCCTATCCTTATGTAGTACAGGGATCCAGTGTATAAGCATAACCATCAATCCTGGCTGATTTCTGGCTGGGAATGATTAACTCTAACTCCCTTCCTGTGTCATAGTCTGATTCCCCAGGTTTTTCCTGTTTCCCAAAGGCCAGAGTCTTTTAAAGGAATTTTTCAGGAAGCCTCAGTTTTACAACCCCAATTTTTGTAATGGAAACTCCCTTGTTTGTTGCAACTAGGGGGCCCAGCCACAGGGCATGCACAGAATTGTAAACTCTGTATTCCTATCTCAAAAGATAAACTCCCACATCTTTCCTTTTTCCAGTACAACCAGAGACTTAAAGTAGGCACCAGCAAGTAAAGATCAAAGTGAAATATGGGTTCTTGGTCTATAGTCACATTAGACCTGATTTTATCTTTCATCTTGTGACAGTCCTGGCCTGTATCTGTCTTCCTCAGTTTCCAGTCCAGGCCTGAGGGCAGTAGGGGGTTGGACAATGACCTTGTATTTATGTCCATAGTACAAAACAAGATTCTGGAGGAGATAGAGGGACAAGGGAGTAGGAAGGCCTGGGGCCTCAGAAATTTTAATGGGTCCATAGTCTGGAAACAGTCCATTTGGCAGCCTCCATGCTTGCACTTTCTTGACCTGGGTGTGGTGGATCCATGGTATAAGCCAGCTACCTTCCACAGTCATTAGAGTGGAGATAATAACCATGTAGGGTCCTTTCCAAGTTGGTGTCAGTGCCCCCTTTGTCTACCTATTTGGACTCGAATCAGTGGGAAGCAGTGGTGGTGGCTGGGTTTCTAGGATAGTCCAATGAACAGCCTTTATGGAGAACCAGAGGACTGTAGTGACTTGAGAAAGGAATAGTTAGAGAGTTCTTTCAGCTTCTGGTCTCTGAGCCTGGGAAGCAGTGGGCAGGCCTTCTAAACATAATCTCATAGTAGGTAAATCCCTCTCTATATGGGGTTCAGATGGCCACAGCAAAGCAAAGGAAGGAAGCCTATCCATCCTTTGCTGGACTCTAATGGGTGTTTTGTTAGAGTGTCTTTTACCATCCTATTTATTTGTTGTTTTTTTTTAACCTGGAGTCTGTGTGTGCAATAAAGTTTTCAATCTATCTCCAAAATTTTAGCTATTAATTGAGAGATTTGGGCTATGAAATCTAGACCATTGTTGAACCCCCTTGCTAGGGGAGGCCAAATCAGGGGACCAGTTCCTGGAGGAACTTTTTAGCTATTATTTGGGCAGTTTCAGACCGGGTGCAGAATGCTTTTACCCACCTGGAAAAGGTATCTATAAAAACTAGCAAATACTTGCATCTTCCCCCAGCAGGCTGGATCTCAATGAGGTCAATTTTCCCAGAGTACACCAGGGTGTTGCCCTCTAATATGCACTTTTCTGTTTTGGATTTTCTTGAGCACAAACCTGGCATCTGGCAGAGACATCCCATGTCAGGCTGTCCAGTTTAAGTATAACATACATTGGTCTGAGCAACTCAGAAATTTTGTGGACCCCGGATGAGTAGACTGGTGAAGTCAGGTTACTAGAATCTTGTCAGTTGTTTCTGGGGAAATTGTCTTTCCCTCTGGTGTCCTCCATCAACCTGTGGGTGAGCTGTGCATTTCTTCTTTACTTTGGAATCTCAGGCAGCACATTGGAGTATGTCATCAGAATATCAACAGGCCCTACTGGTCTTCGGGCTGTTTGTTGGGCAGTCAATCAGCAGCCAGGCAGTGGGGGACAGCAAATTTGTAGGGGAAGCCAAATAGCCACTAGGAAGGCCAGGATTTTCTCTGTTTTTAATATCCTTCCCTCCAGTGGTGAGAAGCCCTTTTCTTTTTAGTCATACTGTGGTCATGCATGGCAGTAAAGCATAGTGACTGTCTGTGTATACTTTTTTTCCCATCCGAGAGTCTGGGTCAGATCAATTGGTTCTGTTCTCTGGGCTGAGGTACCTGACTTGAACCCAAATTGTTTCAGTTTTAAGAAACTACTGCAACTCCCCTGTACCTGTTTTCATCTTCCATCTTGTGACAGTCGTGGATGCGTATTTACAGGTTAGCATCAGGCAAGAGAGTAGCAGGATTGATGGAAGTGGGTTTCTTAAACAGGACTCAAGTATGGGCCAAGGGTAGGGCCTGGTATTGAGTCACACAGTCACTAGGCAGCCAGACAATACCATTCTGGTGTTCCTTGGAGGAGGGCCTCAATTGAGTTGTGGGTGCTGTGACCTTAACCCAGATCTTAACTTGTCTTGTCTTGTTTTGTTTTTCATTAGACTAGCAGGAGCCACCACAACTCTTAGACAGGTGGACCACTCTGTGGCTACAGGGGGGCAGTCATTTGGACAGACATATCATAGGATATTTTCAAGGCTCCAAAGTTTGGGTTAAAACCCCATTTGTAATGTCTTTTGTTTATGGACAAATAGATGGAAAGGTTTCGAGCCATCTGGAAGTTCTAGGACATGAGCTGAAGTCACAGCTGTTTTTAAAGCCTCAAATGTCTTTTGTTTTTAGTGTCCTCCACCCCTTGTGCTAGAATATAAAGGCCTTGCTGTTTCCACAAACTCAGGTATCCAGAGGCAGCAATATCCAGCTGTACCTAGGGACTCTGGAACCTTTTCTCTTGGTCTTGGGAGTTGGAATCTGAAGGATGATGGCAGCAATCCTACTCTGAGACAGGCTTCTTTTGCGTCTCCTCAGCTGGTGGCCAAGATAAGCAGCCTCTGATGAACAAAGTTGGGCTTTCTTAGCTGATATGTTGTAGCCCAGGGTCTGTAACTCATCCCTCAGTGGCCCTTTTATAATCTGTTTTCCCAGGAAACCTCTGATGAAAGGACATGAGGATAGTACTTAATGTCTCATCACACAAGGTTGGGGCTTTTTGTTTGTTTGTTTCTCAAGACAGGGTTTCCCTGTGTAGCATTGGAGCCACTCCTGGCACTCGCTCTGTAGACAAGGCTAGCCTTGAACTCACTGACATCTGCCTGCCTCTGCCTCAGAAGTACTGGGATTAAAGGTGTGTGCTACCACTGCCCAGCTGGAGTTTTTTTTTAAAGCCTTGGGACAACCTGGTCTAGGTAAATTACACACTATAACTTCCCTCTGGGTCTATCTATTTAAAAACACAGATGGGTTGATTCACCTCTGCCAGTGGGAGACTGAAGAACACATCTTTCCAGTCCAAGACATTGTACACACATTTCTTTGGCAGAATCACACTCAATGAGAATAATCACAGGTCCCCAGCTTCTTCACAGGCGGGAGAGGTGTATTCCAGGGTGACTGGCAAGGTTCTAAGATGCCTATCTCTCCAGACCAGGCAGTGTGGGCTGCAGTTTCCCCTGTTGTTTCCAGGGCCATTAGGTATCGTTTAATCTGAGGGATAGCCTAACTGTATCTTTTTATTAGAGGCAGAATGTTCAGCTAGGACATATTCTGACAGAGGGTAAGACACCAAAATTTTGCTGGGTATTAGTAAGCCAACTGTGTCTCATTATCAGAGAAGGTGACAATGGCTTTCAGTTTATGCAGACAAGGTCTTGTCTCAATCAGTTCTCTGTTGGTAAATACCTTCTGAGCTACCTCTAATACCTGGGATCTTCTTACACCTTTAACTTTTATAACCTTTTCTAATACCTGAGGCCAATGTGGGTGAAAAAGCAAATCTTTGTAGCAGCTGTCTTTAATCCTTTTAAAAGGGACCTAGCAAAAATTGTTTATAGTTTGCTTGATCAGTGTAGGACAGAAGGGAAAAATCTTTTCTGTCCAGGTTGTGTTGTCTGATAGCAATCCCCCTGCCCAGACCAGGGGTGGTTTTCCTAATTTTTTTCCCAGAGAATGGTGGAGTTTTGAGTTTTCCCATCCTACAGATCATTGTTTGAAAAGTAGACAAGTCATGAAAGATAAAGGAGTGGAATTTTCTCTTTTCCCTTGGGCTCAGGTGAACCTTTCCTCTCCCTTCTCTGGGACTCCTCAGAGCAAGCAGAGAGTAGAGGGTGTGCTCACCTGGAGGAAATATTTCCCCTCCCTGTGTTCATTCCTCTTAGATAGCAGGGGGCCCTGGATGAAAGGCCCAGCCCCCCCCCCACACACACACAGGGACCAACCTGACTATGAGCATGAGTCAAGCAACAAAACAAGGAGGATTTTTTCTTTTTCATTGCTTTTTTTTTTTTAGGGGGTGGTGTTGGGGATTCTATGGGTAACTTGGCAGAGACAAAAGGATTCTGATCACTAACAGGAGGGGCACAGGTCTTAAGCCAGAGGCTTCTCACACCAGAGAAAGCCACTGCTCTACACAGAGAAACAGAACTGACAGAGACAGACAGACATAGTAAACACAACCTGGGGAGGCCACCACACAGTCATACACTGGAACAGACAGAAGAATCCAGTACATCTCACACAGATTCCAGATGCTATATCGTCAGCTGTGTCCAACCTCTCCTGTGTATCCAAACAGAAGGCTCCTTAACCGCACTCACCTCTGGACGTGACAGGCCAGTCAACTCTCTAACTTGTTTCCTTTGCAGTGGAGGTGTCAGACCCCTAGCAAATGTTGATCAAAGCGAGTCCTGGGGACCTGAACATCTCAAGTTGCTCACCACCTACGAGTCCCTTGCCCACTATACTCTTCCTTGCTCCAAGGGGCTCTGATATCTCAAGGTCTGGTCTCTGGGATCATACTGGCACCTCCAGAAATGGGGAGGGGGTATTCTCCAGAGAAGACTGCTCAGATGTGGGCTTAAGCCAATAGAAAGTCATTGTTAGCTGATGAGTGACTACACTGGATGTTCTGTTTGGGATTCCAGTGTAGGACTGAGCCTTTGTCAGGGTGAGCTTTTTAAGCAGAAAAACCATGCTCTGTGTTGACAGACTTCAGTTAGCTAGAAGTGGGACTGCAGAAGACAGAAAGCAAAGTTAGTACATTTAAACTTTCCCAGAACTGTGGGATTTGGTGGATTAGATCTTTGTTTTTATTTTGGCAGGTGGTAGTGTCTACAGGCTGAGTTTACAGCCTGAATGATACTTCTGTCATGGAGTCAGTTGTGCTATGGTCTGAGGGTCTACTAAGGTCTGGGGCCTTGTTATAATTACTAGATTTAGATTAAACATTTGTAAAATAGCTTCAGTAGTTTTTCATGAAATATACACATTTGATACTGCTTTGGAAATTTCTGATAATGTATTCACTTAGAAGTTGTGATTTCTCCAGATTGAGTATAAATGTTGGCTTCTTCAGTTATACCATTAAATAGCTTACAACACACTGACAGGCACCACTTGCTAGCTGGTACTGTTTCTCCTTATTGATTAAACTAATACAATTTGTAGCTGCTGTCTTCAGCCCATAGTTGTGTAGAGTGTCACTGATGGGAGGGTATGGGGGAAGTGTTTCAACCTGTGGTTCAGTATGAAACTTCTGTAACACTGATCAGTCATGACTTCTGTGACCTTGGGTAGCTTCTTGAAGCCTCGGGTTCTTAGTCATTTACATTACTTATTTATGAAGTTATAAGGAGTTTCAAAACTGATTATCTGAAATCTTGATGTCTTAGATGGATCAAGAAACTTGGAAAGTACTGGGCATGGCAGTGTATACCTGTAAGCCCAACACTCAGAGATTGAGGCATGAGTTCTAGACCAGCCTGGGACATACAGTAAGAAGGCATCTCAAAAAAAAAAAAAAAAAAAAAAAAAAAGCCAAGTGTGTTATAACATATCCGTAATTCCAGCACTCAGGAGACAGAGACAGGAGGCTCAGGAATCATGATCACCCTAAGCTGCATGAGACCTATCTCAACTTCCCTTTCCCACCACATACATACATACATACGAAAGAAAGAAAGAAAGAAAGAAAGAAAGAAAGAAAGAAAGAAAGAAAGGAAGGAAGGAAGGAAGGAAGGAAGGAAGGAAGGAAGGAAGAAAGAAAGAAAGAATAAAGGGCAGAAAGGAAGTTTGGGAGGTAAAGTTGGATCATCTGTAATTAAAGTCGAGATCAAACTGCTCATTGTCCCCAGGCTTTAATGTTTTCTTAGTCACCACTTTAATTCTGACCTTGTCCTCACAGAGTTTTCAGGGTCTAAGATGGTGCTAGGTAGGTTCTTCCATTTATGTCTTTGCCCAAAGGATTAATTATGATGTTTTCAATTAATGTATGAGTTTGTGTTAATAAATATTTACTGCATGCTTGCTTTGTGAGCAACACAATCCCAGCCATACTATCTGTCAGCATTTACAGTGGGACTAGGAAGCCAATCACCAGGAGGCCACCAAACCGGGGAAAGGAGTATTTGGGAACAGTGAAAGTGGGTGGAGAGTCCCTCTGTCTGTCCTGGGCATGAGTGTGACCTGAGGCATGGAGAACTTCCTCACAGGTCTCATGGGCATCTCCTCAAACAGCAGTCTTCTGTATCAGGGTGATGAGTGTCCAGAGCCTTAAGATTCAAACCTCTTTTTTCAAGAGTAAATGCAGGGTGCTTATGATAATGAAGTGTTGTTTCTCTGATAACTGAATCTTAAATATTTTGATCCCGCAGGTTTATAACTGAGATATTAGGCCTCTGATATGTGTATCTTTTCTTCAGGAGTCTTTTAGAAATAAATCCTTTGCCATGTGTTGTTAAACATCTTGAATAAAATGGCTTGGTCAAGTCATAGAATTTTATTTATAACTCAGTATTTTTATAACCAATACAATTGATTATCTGATTCTAGTTAAGCTACTTCATTTTAATTTTTTAAAGATTTGCTTATTTTATTTTACGTGTATTGAATGTTTTGCCTGTATGTATGTATGTATGTATGTATGTATGTATGTATGTCATGCATGTATGCATGTGTATCACATGTGTGCCTGGCGCCTGCAGAGGTCAGAAGGTTTTAGAACCTCTGGACCAGGAATTGTGAGTGATCATAAAGCTACCATGTGGATGCTGAGAACTGAACCTGGGTCTTCTGCAAGACCAGCAAGTACTCTTAACAGCTGAGCCAACTCTCCAGTCCCAAGCTATTAAATTTTTTAAATGGAACTTCAGTGCCCTGCCCAAGGTCACAAAGTTATGAATGCACTCATTCCTACAAAGCAAAGGACAGACTATTCTAGCAAGGCCATCATTAAGTCATTAATAAAGCACTAATAGAAGAATTATGCATATTTTCCCATTTTTTTGATGTGTGTGTGAGGGGGATGTAATATGGGAGTTTAAAGAATATGTGTATTCATATGTGATGAGGGATGTCCTTCTTATGCTGTGAATATGTTTCTCTTGTTGGCTGATGAATAAAGCTGTTTTGACTAATGAAAAGGCAGGATTTAGCCACAGCGCCCCCAAACAGCAGGAAACAGTTTGGAGAGAACTATGACCAAACGCCCAAATATTGTTTATAAGTGTTTGTTTTTACTTAAACAGGGTTGGTTATAAATGGTTAATGATCACAGTCAATCTCTTTCTAAAGAAAAAAGGAAATATTATAAGAAATGAATACTTTGCATTGGTATGAATTTGGGTTTATTTAAGGTCAATTTTGTTATATGTATATTTCTATTCTTGTTAGGTATTGTATTTATACAACGCATTTAAAAAATTAATATATAATTAAATACAGATTATAGTCACCTATAATAGTAAAAAACTTATAGTCATGTTAGTTAGGTTTTTCTAGATACACAGAGATATGTTTCAAACGAATAGGCATTCTTCAAAACTTTTCAAAGACTTATAGAATGTGGCATTTAAAGTGGTTTATTAGGGTTTTTCATGACCATGAGACACATCTCTTGGCAGTACCATTTATGTCAGAGAGGAAGATGGGCACTGAAGAAACTAGTTATGGAGTTTGCCTTCACCATGGCAGGGATAGCTATTTGGACAAGAAATTGCTCTTGCCTGGACTACTTGACAGCACACTGTCCAAACTGGACAAGCAGGCTCAAAGAAAAGTGACTGCTGAACTTGCTAAGAGACAGGATGGTCTTTCAAGATTCCTGTTTCGTCCAAAAGTCTGCCAGACATTCTGGGCCTATAGACTGAAGATGGATGCGCCAACGTTACAGAGGAACTTTGGGTGACTGTTCAGGCAGCAAGGTGTCACTCTGAAGTCTAGGGTTTATATATTATCCTTCTGGGGTTTTGATGGAGTTGAAGACAGGTAGTTATAGTTATGGTTTTCCTTAATTATGATAAAAGATGTTAAATATAAAACTCTAGACTCACAAAGATAGAATAAATGATAAAATATTTTCTTTAAATTTAGCCAAATGTTAGTGGACTAAATATTGTTAACTATAGTTCTTGCTTGATAACTGTTTTGCTATATATAATTTTACTATGTTAAAGTTAAAACTTTCCTATTTATTTCAACAGAAAAGAGATGATGAGGGATGTCCTTCTGTATGCTGTGAATATATGTTTCTTTTATTAGTTGATGAATAAAACTGTTTCAGCCAATGGACAGGCAGGATTTAGCCAAGGGGGAAACCCAAACAGGGATAGAGAAAGGTAGTAGGCAGTCAGAGAGATGCCATGTAGCTGCCAAGGGAACAAGAGGTCTGGGCATCACTGGTAAGCCAAGATACACAGATTAATGAAAATGGGTTAATAATTAAGAGAGAGCTAGCCAATATGAAGCCTGAGCCATCAGCCAAACAGTTTATAAAAGCCTCTGTGTGTTTATTTGGAACTAAATGGCTGTGGGACCAGGCGGGACAAACAACTTCCATCTACGCTCTGTGTGTGTGTGTGTGTGTGTGTGTGTGTGTGTGTGTGTGTGTGTGTGTGTGTGTAAGTTGAAATACAACCTTTGGGTTACTCCTTACCTCTCTACCTTGTTTGACACAGGGTCTTTTTGCCAGACTAGCTATCCTGGGAGCTTCCACTGATTCTCTTGTTGCTCTTCCCCCATTTCCTAGTAAGTCACCCAGAGATTACAGACATGGGTTCTGAGGATCCAAACTCGGGTCTGCAGGCTTGTACAGCAAGAACTTTCACCCAACAAGCCATCCCCTATTTAGCCACTCCTTTTTCATGTTAAAATAAAAACAAAAAGAAGCTTCTAGCTGAAACTTACATGTCATCACATTTTTCTTTACATGTTATTTTCTCTTTTTATACTAGCATTGGTATAAAATCGTTGATAAGGATGGAATTCACTACATTTTATTTTTGATTTAGACTTATATACTGTCAGAGTCAAGTATCGCTTGCAAATGGCTGTGGGTCTAAAAATACAGGAAACACTTAGGAAGGAGTTTTTTAGGAGGCAAAAGTAAGAGCAGAAACAGGAGTGGGGGTGGCTCTCCTGCTGACAGTGAGCACAGGCCTCTGCTGCTTGATGCACGACTCTCCCCGATGTGTGTGATTGTGTGATTTTTTTGGCCTGTCTTGGGCAGTGTTTCTGTCCTGAGAATGGGGTGGATGTTCACCTGTGACTTGGAACCACTCCCTGGGTAAGTGTGCCCTTGTGGTGTCCAGGGGCTGCCGTTGCTGCTTGGGGGCAGAGGTGTCTTACCTGTCTCATCGGAAAATCACATGAAGTAATGGGAATGTGAAGTGCCTGCCACCAGGCACCATTATTAGTTATAGCTTATAGCTCAGTCAGCAGGCAGAAATGCCTGCTTTAACATCTCTGCTTGCAATCAGGGTCTGACATGAAGAAGACACTTCTAAAGTGCTCCTGTTATCCTTAGGAGCTGCTCCTTTTTAAGTCAGGAAACCAGAAAGTGGGACTCTGTTCACACTTTCTGAAGAGCAGTCATGTGCAGACAGAGCATTACTTAACAACTTCCGTCCTGCTGGGTAGGCTTAATAAATGAAAGAGAGAGAGAGAGAGAGAGAGAGAGAGAGAGAGAGAGAGAGAGGGGGGGGGGGGCTTTAACAGCAGCATCATCACAGTCAAAACAGATTAAACCAGCTCTTTGATCGTGTGCAGGTCCAGGAACTCTGTCGTGGTGGACAAAACCACCAAGCTGTGGGCCAGATTGTGGTTCACAGAATCCAGCACTTCAGACTGCTTTGGGTTGTCACTGGAATTTTTTATGTGAAAGAATACGTTAAACTCAGTTATTTCAGTTAAAAAAAAAAAAAAAAAAGAAAAAATTGCTTAAAACCTTTAAGACAAGCACGGCACCATTAGCAGAATACCTAAAGAGGGTCCTTGGGATAAACAGCACGTACCACATCGGCAGACACACAGACAGTGGATGCCGGAGCTCAGGTGGAAAGGCAGCTTTGGGACCATATCTGGGTTTGTGCTTTGCTCTGTAACAGCATCTGTTCAAGGACTGGTGTGAGCTAAACATGGTGATAATGATACAGAGTGCTAGTTGTAATGGTTGCTATTATTTTTATTTTTCCTAAATTGGGTTTTGTTTGGTTTTTGTTTTTCAAGACAGGGTTTCTCTGTGCAGCTCTAACTAACTGTCTTGGAACTCATTCTGTAGACCAGACTGGCCTTAAACTCACAGAGATCTGCCTGCCTCTGACTTCTCAGTGCTGGGATTTAAAACCTGTGTCATCACCACCCAGCTAAAATTAACCTTTAAAGAGATGGGGTTTTGCTATACTGCCCAGGCTGGCTTCAAACTTGTGGGCTGAAGCAATCCTCTTGCCTCAGCTTCTCCAGTATCTTAAGAATACAGGCACTTGCCACATTACCCAGATTTTTGCTTTGTTTTGATTTTGAAATAAGGTCTCACTATGCAGTCCTTGAACTTGTGGTATAGAGCAAGCTAGCCTCTAACTCACAGAAATCACTTGCCATTGTCTGCTGAGGTCTGGGATTAAAGGTGTGCATTGCCATTCCTGACTCAGAACTTTCTTTGTTTCTTCCTTTCCTCCCTTCCGTTTTTCTTTTCTTTCTTTCTTTTTTTAAACTTAGACAAATTACAGACCTACAAAACATTTGAGCCCAGTATAAGAGATGTATGTCATAACATTTGTCAAATTTGTGTACTCAGTAACTGTATGTACATATATGATCCCTATATATGTGTGTATACATGCACACTATATGTGCTGGTGTGGATCTTGCTGTGTTGTCCTAGCCAACTCCTAAAACCATGTAATTCTCCTCTCTTTGTCTCCTGAGGAGTTAGGATTACAGCTGTGTGTGGCTATGTCTGTTTCTTTTGGGAACCTTTTAACCATTACAGAGTAAATTGTTGGCACTGTGGCACTCTACTCCCAAATTCTTTAGCACATATCTTATGAGAGCAAAGACATTCTCTTGCATAGACAAAACAAACCATAAGAAGCTTAGCCTTGTCAGGCATGGTGGTGCATACCTATAATTCTATCACTCAGGAGGCTGAGACTGGAGTGTTGTGAGTTTGAGGCCAGCCTGGGCTACATAGCAAGCCCTTATCTCAACAACAACAAACAGTGTTAGAAAGATGGCTCAATGGAAAAAAGTACTTGACACACAAACCCAGTGTCCCAACTTCTTTCCTCAGATCCCACAGTGAAGAAGAGAACCAACTTCCAAAGTTGTTTTCTGACTGCCTTGCATGTGCCACGGCATGTCCACTCCCACACTCAACATACTCATCCACACACACACACACACACACACACACACACACACACACAGACAGCAAAATGTAAAGCCCAAAAGGCTAAGGATGTAGCTTAGTGGTAGAGCACTTACTTAGCATGTATGTGGCCCTAGGTTCAATCCCAAACATTGTAAAAAAGGAATTTAACATTGACAAAGTTCTCTTCAAGTATTTATATTCACATGTCCCCATTGTCAAGTATCCTTTAGAAACTTTATTGTTTTCACCAGGAGCCAGTCAAGGTTAATCTATTGCATTTAGTCATCATATCTGTTTGGTCCCTTTATATAATTTAATTTATATTTATATAATGCCTTAGCCATATTGGAATGCTTTTTATTTTTACTTTTAGTTCTGTGTGTGTGTTCATGTGAATGCAGATGTGTGCATACCATAGCATGCATGTGGATCTGACGACAGCCCTGGTGTCAGTCATTGTCTTTTCCCATGTCTTTTTCATGGCTGCTCATGTCAGGCCTCCTGGCTTGTGAGCTTCCTGGAATTCTCCTGTCTCCACCTCCATCCTGCACTAAGAGCTCTGGGATTCCCTGCACATACCGCTGTGTGCAGCTTCATATGGTTTCTGGGGATCTGAACTCAAGTCCTCGTTCTTGCTGTCTCTCTAGCTCAAATACTTATTTATTATTTTTGCACTTAAGTACAATTTCCATGCATAAAAAATGCAGATCCACAACCATCATCCAGGTAAAGTAGGACACCCTATTTCCCCCCTTATGACTACCTGCTTCTTCCTCCCAGCAGGAACCTGTGCCCTGACTTCTGCCACTTGTGCTAGTGTTTGAGTTTCATATAAATGAGTCTGAAGTTTGTATTCTTCAGTGGTTCTCCCACCATGCAGTACTTGGTTGGTGAAATCCATTCCTACTGCTTGTGGTTTTCATTTCATTTTCAGTCTGCAGTGTATTCTCTGACCACAACATAATCATCCAATCCCATCTTAGTCTGTGTGGATGTTTGGGTTTTGTCCATCTTTGGCTTTTGCAGAGCTCCTATGAAAGTTCATTTATAGTGACCTGACTTACCCTCCCCTGCATTTCTGTTAGACAAATAAATGGCCAGAAGAGGAATTGTTGGACCATGGAATATGAGATTTTTCCATTCCAGTAGACAGTCTCCGATTTTTCTACAGTCACTTTATCAGGGATGTGCCCACCCACAAGGTTTGCGAGCTTCCATGGCTCCCTCTGCTTCGCAGTCTAATCATAGCCACTCTGATTATGGCACTTCTCTGGCTGAGTCTTTTCACAGTCAGCTGGCTGTTTCCCTTGGGTTTGCTCCCGTGTGATTGTTGACGTTTTGTTGCACATTTCCCCACAGTGACCTGCCTTTGTTTTCTTGTTGATTTCTAAGGAGTTCTTTATAGTTCCGTTGAGTTATATGTGAAGCATGATCCTACTCTTATACTGGGCTTTCCTTTTTCCTATGAAATTGCTGTTTTTATGGGTCATTTGCTCAAATATTGCAATTGGCATAAAATTTAATATATGTTTATTACTCTTTCCTTGACAGGTCTGTATTTTCTGTGCTGTTTATCCATGCCTACTTCTAAGGCCATAAAATTCCTTTCTTATGTTTCCTAAATATTCTCTTGTTTAGCTTTTCACATGTATGTCTGTAATCCATATAAAATTGATTTTTGTGTGTATGTGCACTGTGAGGCAGGGGTAAATTTGAATAAAGACAGAGATATTTACTTACCTAAGCATTGTTTTAACAGTTTTATTAAGGTGTCATCTGCACACTGTTAAAAAGCATACAATTCACCTATTACCCACCAGGCTCTTCTTGTTCATCATTAGGCAGTGCCTGCCCTTAGTGCCAAGCCTCATGTCTACTTTTTGTCTGTATATTTGTCTTTTCTAGACATTTTTTATAACCAGAGTGAGGCAGTGTATGGCCTTTTGCATCTGCTTTCTTCTACTTACCATTTTGGTGTGAGGTTCACCCATGCTATGGCATGGATTATCTAGTTCCTTCCTTCTGAGTCAGTTCTGTGGTGTGGATATACCACAGTTTATCTGTTCACCAGCTGCTGCACATTTGGACTGCTCCCACTTCTTGGCTCAACAAATAAAGTCTGAGCACCATACAAGGCTCAGTTTACATAGGTACTTTAACTTCTCATGAGTAGCAACCTCTGTGGTATGGTCATATAATTTTATTTTGTTAATTGTCTTTTGTAAAGTGCTTTGTTTATTCTTGGAATACAGCTCTATGGGTTTTGACATGGGTATAGATTTATGGTCCAAGTTCAACCAGAGTACTGAGCAGTCTGTCACTCCCTAGAAATGCTGCCCTTGTGATGACGAGGAGAGTTCTGGGCCTCTCCCTTTAAGGATACGTCATTGAGACAGAGTCATATGGTGCCTGGATTTTATGACAGGTTTCCTTCCATGTGAGATTCATCCTAATTGTTACATCTATCTATAATATAATACCTGTTCTGCTGAACAGTGTTCCATTGTATGGATAGATAACCATAGTGTTTGTTTATCCACCTACCCACTAAAGGGCTGGTAGATTCCAGGTTTGGGCAGCTGTGAATAGAGTTGCTGTAAACATTGGTGTATAGTGTTTTGTATTGATACAAGGTATAATTTCTCAAGGGAGAATACCCAGGGTTGAGGTCACTGAGTGTAGGGTTGAAGGTTCCCCATGGTGATTATCCCATTTTACATTGCCATCCTTCATTTCCATGACAGTTTCTGTTACCCTAGAGACTTGTGAGGACCTATGTCTTTTTTTTTTTTTTTTATTAAAATCGTACCAATAGGTATTTAGTGAAAGCTCATGGGGTTTTAATTTGCATTTCTGAAATGCTTGATGTTTGGACTTACCATGTACATAGTGGAACTGGCAAGAAAAGGTGTCCACTCTGATCCAAATTCTGCTCTCAGAGCCTCCTTTCCTCTATTCTACAACGGAAGTTTTATTGTGAGTCAAATGTCTATATTTGTTTTTGTGTTCGTATTCCGCTGTCCTAATCACTGTGCTTTGTGAGGGGTCCTGGAAGCCTATAAAGTCTCCCCCACTGTTCTTCAGGATGTTTACATAAGTGGAACCATGCCCTGTGTGACCTTTTGGGTGTGTTTTCAAGGTTCACTGTGTTGTCACAAGTGTCATTAATCCCTGTCTCTGGCTGAACAAGATTTCACATGTGGTTGGTGGATCGTTGGATCATTTCTGTTTGTCATGAATGATGCTACTGGGGACACTACATGTTTTTCTATGGGTAAGGGCTGTATGTAGTTCCTCTTGGGCATCTACCTGAGTGGAATTCCTAGGTCACATTGCAACTCTATGTTTAGCATTTGGAGGAACTGCCTGCCAGCCTGCTTACTGTGTGAGCTGCATCATGGGGCACCAGCAGCAAAGTTAGAAACTTCTGTTCCATCTTTATCCTCAACATCCTTACTTACTATCATCTTTGTTTTTGGTTGTCCCCCTCTTAGTGGGTGAAAACATTTATTTATTTATTCACTATGTAAAATCTTTTGAAAGGTTTTTTATATGTGTATGTGATGAGGGTTTTACTTGCATTTATGTCTGTGTCCCCAATGCCCTCAGAGATCAGAAGAGGTTACCAGATCCCCTAGAACTGGACTTACAGATGGTCCCGAACCACCATGTGGGTGCTGGGAACCAAACCTGGGTCCTCTGTAAAAGCAACAAGTGCTCTTAACTGCTGAATCATTTCTTTAGCACCCTATTTATTTGGGGGGGGCACATATTATGTGTCAGAGGAAGTCAGAGGATAACTTGTGAGTGCCAGTGTTCTCCTTCTATCTATCTTCTTCTATATCTATCATATAGATCCTAGGGATTGAATTCAGGTCCTTAGACATGGGCAGCTTACCCACTGAGCCATCTTGCTAACTCATCATTATATTTACGTTTGTTTTTTGCTTTTCAAGACAGAGTGTCTCTATGTGACAGCTCTGGCTCTTTTGGAAATTTCTTTAAGTGTTTGAGATTAAGATGTAATTACAATATTTTCCCTTCCCTTTGTTCCTTCTACACATTCCCATGTTCCTCTTCTGTTTTCTTTGAAATGGATGACCTTTTTTCACTATTATTATATGCATACACACACACACATATATATTTAGGAATATATATGTATATATTCCTAAATATAATCTGCTCAGTCTATATAATGTTACTTGTATATATGTTTTCAGGTCTGACCATTTAGTATTGAACAACCAAGTGGTGTGTGCTCTTCCCTGGGGAAGACTATTTCTCCCACTCTCAGCATCCCTAGTTGTCTGTAGTTCTTTGTGTAGAGTTGAGGCTTCATAGGCTTTTCCTCATCCATTTTGGAATGTCTATTGATGTCATATTTGTTCCACTAATGCTTAGGTAGCCATGTTGATGAGGCTTTATGGTTATAGCTTCTGACGTTCCTAGGAGACACAATTTCACAGCCAGCTCTTTGATCCTTTGGCTCTTACAATATTTCTGCCCATTTTTCCCCAGTGATCCCTGTGCAGGATTGTTTGTAGATGTAGTCATCGGGACTGTGCTTCCCAACTCTACATTTTGATTGATTGTGATTATCTGTAGTGGTCTTTATCTCAAAGAGCAGTTTCCTTGATGAGGGCTTAAAGACTACATTTATCTGTGGGTTTAATGACAGATGCTTAGATTGTTCTTAGGGGTTATGCTGGTTTAGTGAAGTGGTAGTTGTTGGTTCTCTAATGTCCATGACTTCATTAGTGATGAGTAGTTAGCTAGGTTTCTCATAACAGGCTCATTATAATTTTGATTCTCATTATTCCAGTTGACTAATGATGTTGAACAGCTTTTCACATTCATGCATCTTTTGGCCAAATGTGCATCTTTGAGGAATTCTATTCAAATTCTTTGATTTTTAAAAAAAATTGAGTTATTCTCTTATGGTAGGAATTATTTACATATTATCACTCTACTTCCTGACTTCCTCCCTCTGTTTTTCCTATGATGTGTGATTGGGCCTGTGAGTCAGTTTCTTCAGGTATCAATTTGCCCACTTACTCAGGTGCATATCCACTCACTTACCACATTACTGCCTAGCTTATACCTTTGCTATTTCTTTGCCTGCTAGGTAGCTTTGAAATAGCTAGTTCCCACTGTCCTCTGCTGGCAGCATATTCATCTGGGAAGAGCCTAGATTCTTTCTATTTAGAGCCTTTATTCCAGTGGGAGACTTGGGATATCTTGTATCAGTCATTCTGAAATGCAAACTAAAATCTCCAGGAGGTTGTTCTTGTGAGAACTGGTTGAGGCTTTAACCATACCTCAGCAGTAGTAACTTCTTGTCACACTCTACCAAGCTAATCACAACCCCTTCCTAAAGCTCACAGATGGGCACAGCACTTAGTGCTACTTTCTCTTAACTTTTTTATGGGGTTGTATAATCCTGACACCACTCAGTCTTCCTCAGAGTGTCAGATTCTCTCTCCTCCATTACCCATTACCCCTTCGATGTCTTGCTCTGCACCTGTACTCTCCTTCCCTTGAGCCTTCTCCCCACGTTGATCCTGCCAGGCTGCCATGCTGCCATGCCACTCCATTCTGCTGCTATACTTCATAGCCACACTATGATTTTCCACATTTCCCTTCAACGGGCTAGCCTACCCTGTCAGCCTGTGCCCTTTCTTGCCCAGCAGTCTCTCTTCAACATGGCTCCTGTCATACTTCCGGGTTGTCCAGACTCATTTTTCAGATGACCTTATTCTTTCTAGAAGCATTTGACTTAGTGAGCCATTTCCATCTTTATTTTTTTTTTCCACCCTCCTGGCTACCTTTGAATGTTTTGTTTCTGCTTATATCTGTTCCACTTGTTTCCCCTCAGACTCATTGCCAAGTCCATCTACCTTGTCATTTCTGAATGTAACAGTTCCTCAGGCTCATTTCTGCCAAACTCTGGGGGAGCAGGATGGACATCTGTGATTTTGGTGGTCTGCCTACCCATTAACACCTTCATTTTGGATAGGTTATACAAACTTATTATTTATTAAAATAATTAACAAGATAACCTTTTAAAAATGGTCTACAGATAAATGTGCATATATATATATACACACACATATGTACACATGGACATATCCTCATAAACATTTTTTATGCACACATTAACACATGCATAGAACTGTGAAATGCTTTCTTTTTTATTTCAGTTTTATTTCTATGAGATGGTCTTCTTATATAATGCTGGTGGGTCTGGAGATTGCCAAGAAGCTGTGGCTGGCTTTGAACTCCTGATCCTCCTGCCTCTACCTCCCAAGTGCTAGAATTACATGTGTGCCCTACTCTCCCCAGATTTCAGCCATTTTTAAGACTACTGCCAGATGGGGGATGTTTTTCTGTATATGTTTCTCTTCCTGGTTGATGAATAAAGCACTGTTTGTCCAATAGAGGCAGGAAGATAGGTGGGACTAGGAGACAAGGAGAATTCTGGGAAAGGTAGACAGAGAGGTGCCACAAGGAGATGCCATGTAGAGACTGGGGAGATGGGATGTGCCAGGTGTTGTCTGGTAAGATAAGACCATGTAGAAATACATAGATTAGTAGTTACGGGTTAATAATTATGACAGAGTTAGCCAGTTAGCCAATTAGAAGCCCTAGCTATCAGCCAACAGTTTTATAATTAATATAGCATCTCTGTGTTCATTTGGGGCTAAAGCAGTGGGACCTTGTGGGAAAAGAAACTCCAGCAACAACCGCCCTTGCTGAACACTCACTGCTTTGTCCAAGGGCAGGTGACAAAAGGCTATGCAGAAGAGACATTTGGGAACTTTGATAGAAATGTTTTTGATGGTTATGTTGTCTATAAATTTAATTTTATTTTCAATTTGGAACAAGGACATTACAATTTCAATAAAGATAATCAATGTTTTTAATGAAAAGGAGTCACTGAATCTTCTAGAGTTGAGGATCTGTGGCTTAGCCTTACTTCCAGGTGTTGCTATGACTGCTCAAGGGAATTTAAAATATTCAAAAGACTCTCACAGGGATCTTATGATGTGCCTGTCCCCGAAGTGTCAGAGCCTTATTCTGGATCTTCTTTGTGGAGGTCCCATCATGCAAGCCCTTGCAGAAACTGAGGAGATTTTGTAATACAGGGACTTCTGATTTGTGACTTGGAGACCAGATACTGTCATCTACATTCCTGTTGAGTATTATGGTCTTAGTTGCTTTTCTATTGCTGTGAAGAAACAGCACGGCCACAGTAACTTATAGAAGAAAGAGTTTTGGGGGCTCTAACAGTTTCTGGGACCATGTCTGTGACTATGATGGTGGGGAGCATGGTGGCAGGCAGGCATTGACGCTGAAACAGTAGATGAGAGCTTACATCTTGAGACACAACTAAGGCAGAGAGGAAGAAAGGGAGGGAGGGAGACAGAGACAGATATACAAAACACACACACACACACACACACACACACACACACACACACACCTAGGAATGGCATGGGCTTTTGAAACCTTAAAGTCCACCCCCACCCCCCAGTGACATACCTTTTCTAGTAAGGCCACACCATCTAATCCTTGCCAGATAGTTCCACCAACTAGGCACCAAGCAGTCAGATGTGTGAGCCTACTGGGGCCATTCCAGACTAGGTAGAGCATGGAGGTAGTTGAGCAGGAGTCTGGTGTTTTATGCCCAGTCATAGCACAGAGGTAAGCCATGGGATTATACTGTGCTTACCGTCCTGGTGGCTGATGCTGGACAAGTCACACAATGGAAGGTAGGAGCAGTAGGGTAAGCTTGGAGATAGTGGGGTTCAGGAGGAGTTGAAATGACTCAAGTTGGATTCTCTCTGCTTTCTAAACTTGCCTGGGGTAAAACCTCAGTGCAAGGAACAGTGAAGTAAAACCTTTCCTGGAACACATTCTCCAGGCACAAATCCTATTAGCATTGTGCCCATGTGCCTAGTTAAACATTGAAACTCCACGGTGTCAGAGGGCCCCCAACATGGTCATTTGTGCAGTGGTGTGTTGAAATGCATTCGTCACTTGTAATGGGCATGAAAATCAGTGAGGCCAGGTGTCAGGTATTTGTGTCACAATTTATTTTGAGAGATAAAATAGTAAAATTTAGAGTATTAGTAAAGGGAAAAGTGTAGTATATTTAACAAATATTTATACCAAAAACATTTTTGAGACTATTGTGTCAGGGTCAAGCTATTTAGATACAGATTCTGAATTACATTAAAAATCTTTTATATCTATTTATTTGTATGACTGTTTTGCCTGCATGTATGTCTGTGTACAGTATGTATGCTTGGTGCCCTTGGAGGCCAGGTTAGTGTGCAGATCCCCTGGAACTGGAGTGACAGACAGTTGTGAGCCACCATGTGGGTGCTGGGAATTGAACCTGGGGCCTCTTGAAGAGCAGCCAGTACTCTAAACTTCTAAGCCATCTCTCCAGCCCATGAATTACATTTTAAGCCAAATTTTCATCTCATTTAAGATTTTCTGAAGATATGCAAATGTTCCTAGTACTTCCAGTTTCTTTTCCTATCTGTCCTGTTTATCAAGTGGTTATTGTTGCTGCACAGGGAAAAGTTTACCTTGTATTATTGGCCCCTGAATGCTATATAACAAGAGTTCATATTTAATGGTCTCATATTTAGCTATTCTTCTTGTCCCACCCATTCTCTGTTGTAGTTTTTAACCCCCTGGTGGCTGTTTAGTAATGGTAGGAAGAGATACCTCCAGTTCACTGCACCCTATCAGTGAGGATGAGTATGGATCTTCCTGTTCATTATGGTAGCAAACAGCCCTATGCAGCTACTTAAAGTTTCAATTGCATTTAAAACAGCAACAAGTAGATTCTGCATCATACTTGCCTTGTTTGAAGTGCTTGGTATCTGCATATGGTTCTAGGCTCCTGAACTAGACAGACATCAGCAAGAGACTGCTCTGTGCATCATTTTGTTCCTTGCATAAAGTTCAGGGCCTTGAGTAGAAGCTCACTTCATTTTCTGGGGCTATCTAGAAGTTCCAGCTCTGGTTCTAGCACCAAACCCAGTTCCATGTGGCTGGAGCGTTGGGGCCACACTTACCTCTGACCTGTGGTCATGAGTCAGCCTAGTCTTGGGTTATTTCTGTGGCCACTTCTCATTTCTTAATGATGGTAGATTGAGGCACATTTAGGCTCAACAGACAGCAGTCATGAGCACAAGCTCTCTGTCTGAACCCCCTTCCAGGTCTTACATTGTGCTGACCTAGAACTGTGTAGCCCAGGCAAGTCTCAAAGTGTCATTTTGTATATTTTAATCCTATTATCATGTATTGTTTTTTATGATGGTCTCATTATTAATTCCCCTGCCTCAGCTCCATGTGCCAGATTTGCAGATGTACACCTTTATCCTTGGCATGTTTCTTATTTTTACTAGGACTTGGAAGTTCAGAGTTGGTTTCAGTTAATGCTAAAACTTCTCTTTTACTTTGTAGGATATGTATTCAGTGGGAAAGCTCGTAATACTGAAAAGTGGTGAACATGAATCACATATATCAGTATGAGAAAATATCAAAGAGAATGTTCCACAAAAACAGCAGCTTCTAGAAAGGGTACCTGTCAAGTGATATCATCCGTATGTATGTATGTATGTATGTATGTATGTATGTATGTATGTATGTATGTATGTATGTATGTATATGTGTGAGTGCAGCCATGTAGAAGTCAGAGGACAACTTTCACGAGTCATTTCTGTCCTTCTATGTGATTCCCAGGATGGACCTGGGTCAACAGGCCTGCTTTTACCTGCTGAGTCATCTCATCAGTATCTCCTTTGAGTTTTAAAGGGTGTGTTAGTGTTGCTTCTTGTTTAGTAGGAGTGTGTACACAGTAAGAGCTTGGGGACAGGGCTTGGACAGTGTGGGTGGCATCTCGTTGGTCATTTTCTTTGTCAAGAATATTCTGTAACCAATTCAGATTTTCATCTTTCTCCTCCTCCTCCCTTCTCTCTTCCTCTGCCCTCTCCCCTGTCCCTTTCTTTTGAGACAGTGTTGTGTAGGCTGGGCTGTTCTCAAACTTCTCTACATACCCAAGGATGACCTTCAACTTCCCATCTTTAAGTCTGGGGTACTGGGATTAGACATGTAAGCCACCACATGGAGTTCATGTTCTTTTAAAACAATACAGATACTCAAAATATATAGCGATATAGAAAATGAACATTTCCTGTCATCCTGGGCCCCTATTACATGTTAGTATACAGTGTGGTTAGTATTAACAAAGACAGCCAAGTTTTAAAGAGGAGTTTACTTTCCTGTGACACTAACTTCTCTGTGTACTTGGGGTCATCTTTGGGGCCAGCACCTCTCCTCCGGAACCTTCCTTCCTGGGCTTCTGCCTGTTTCCGTCTCTCACAGCAGTGGTTCTTCCAGGGTCTGGAGTGGAGTTCACTTGTCACCAGGGTCGGGAGTCTCTGAGGGCTCCTCTAGCCCCTTCTCTTGAGTGAGGTCTGTCTCCATGGCTGCCCTGCTACACTCCTTGTCCTGTCCTCACATACAAGGGCACTCATTCCCTGCCACCTTGCGTATGCTTTCAGCTTGTACACAAGTTTACAGCACAGTTGTGATTTTCTTCAGGCATAAATGACAGCCCTATACTATGCAGTGGGAAGGTGAGTCCCTCACTCCCTGACCTTCCCTCAGACCAGAAGATCAGCTTTGCACGAGTGTGCAAGCAGCATTTCAGAGAGTTTTGCAAATCTACCACACAGACAGTTTTGATTCTCCTGAGAAGAAAATGAAAGATTTCTGCTGCTACACAAATGATATCTGAGATCTTGGGGAGCCTCCAAGGAAAAGGGTTTGGAACTAGGCCAATAGATGTGATCCACAGTGCTTGGAATGCTGAGCAAGAGGATTGCAACTCTAAGGCCTGTCTCAACTACAGAGTGAGTTCAAAGCCACCTGGGCAGCTCAACGATACATTGTCAGAAAAAGGATAATGAGGGCTAGGGATGTAGCTCAGTTATAGAGCCTGGGTCAGTCTGATCAACTAACTCAAACAAACAAATGGTTGGGGCCTTAAGTCTGCCATATGTTCCAAAAACAATGAAATGAAATTACTTCAGACACAAGAGCATCCATGACACAAAATGCTCATTCAAAAAGCAACAGTTCAGAGATATGGCTCAATGGTTAAGAGCACTGGCTGCTCTTCCAGAGGACCTGGGCAGGCTCAATTCCCAGCACCCATAAGGTGTGGTTCACAACTATCTATAACACCAGTACCTTCTTCTGACCTCTTCAGTTACCCGGCACCCACATGCTACACAGATAAACTTACAGACAAAATATCCAAGAGAGAACACAGACACACACATGCTCATGTGTGCACATGTGTGCACTTTCTCTCTCTCTCTCACACACATACAGAGAGAGAGAGAGAGAGAGAGAGAGAGAGAGAGAGAGAGAGAGAGAGAGAGAGAAATTTTCAGTAATCATGTCCCTCTAACTGTAGTGTGATTTGGAAGAAAGCCAGAAACTCTGGTAAACATTCTAGAAAGCATCCAGTGGTAAAACCTTGAGTGACTGACTACTCACACAAAGGGTTAATCAAGTTCTTAAGAATCCTCTTTTCTATTGTATAACCTGAAGCTTACAGAAGACATGGCACCTTTGGTCTGTGACTCTATGTCACCATCCTTTCCCGCTGAAGATGTTCATCAGAGGTGTGGGTGCAGGAGCCACAGCCCGTGAGTCAGCACAGATCACCCTTGCCCATAAACCCATGCCTGGGTGAAGAGCTGGCATCCTTAGCTCCCGCTTGGGTGACCACACGTTGGGAGTACAGTGAGGCTGTGTGGTGCCCACATGCTGTGGAGGAGCTGTGTTAGCAGTCTAACACTCCAGCTGGCTACACTGCAAAAGTGAGAGCTATAAATCTGGTGATTCTTAGAGATACCTTGTGAAGGTCAAGTTCTGTTTTGTTGAGTTTAATCTCTCACAGACTTTTGAAATCTTGCCATGTAGAATTTTCAGTTCTTCAAGGTTATTTAACCCTATTTTTTATTTATATGTTTTTCCACATTTCCACTAGCTCTACCACATTATCTATTTCTAAGCCCCTTTTTAAAAATATTCTTTTTCTTTTTTTACCAGCCACTGCACATGCTTGCTTTGAATCCTCAAGGCACGTATATTTCTTCCTGGCATATTTCTTCTTGAAATATTAGAGCTCTCACATCTTGTCAGAGTTCACATAGTTTTATTTCTTTTTGTTTTAAAACATTTTTGATTTGTTGAGGAGTGACTCTCTAAAGTCTACAGTTCTGTGACTTTGGGTGTATTGAAGAGTGGCATAGCCTTCACCACAATTCTATTGTGTCCTCACTCCACACAGGAAGTGTCTCTGTTGGCAGTGGCCCTGGAGCAGGCATGGTTCATGGCCACTGCTGGCCCTTCAAATCCTGTTGTCTCATAGTATTCCACAGTAGCTAGCCTGGGCCTCCATTTCCCTTCATGCCTCCATCTCTTCTGAGCATCCTGTCATCTCCTCAGGCCCTTGACAAACACCAGGCTGCCTTCTGTCCCCATGAGGTTCCCTAACCAGGGACATTTCACTGACATGGAGCCATGTGTATGTGGTTTTAGAACTGGCTGTTTTGACTGAGTAACCTGAGACTTTATGTCTTTTTTCAGAGTACCCTTATTTGGTTTTCCCCATTACTTACCCATATTCTTAGATTCACTTATTCATTTGTACAGCTGAGTCTGGAACACAGAGCCTTTTGCATGTGGAGCAAACATTCTACCACTGAACCTCCCTTACCCTTCTCCAATTTAGTTTCTGTCTTTCTGGAATCAGTCCCCAGGAGCAGAAACTGGCTCAGATATCTTTGTTACTGCACAGGAGGCTTGCCCTCTCAGACACCAGTAAATTAGTTGCCAGTTTCAGGCACTGACACCTTGCACTTAAGCAGGCTCAACTAATGTGTTGTCTGCTCTTTATGCCCTGGGGTCCCACAGTTCTTCTTCTATTGCCTACTCATTGTAAAAGCTTTAATGACTTCTGAGCGTACAGTCACGGAAACCTAGGGCCCATGAATTCCCTCTTCTTGGGGATTGTGTTACTCTCACTACTGGCCCTTGACTAGCCTGCCACTTATCTGTTTAGTTATTCATACCCTTCCTTGAGTTACTCCTCAGCAGCCATTTAATGACCACGACATTATAATACCTACAAAGTGACATTATTCCTATGCTGTAGTGTTTGCTTTTCAAAGACAAGGGAACTAAGGTCAGCATTTTCACCTGACTCAGGTTTTGTAGCCGGAGTGTCTGTATTTTAGTCCTTTGCCCAGGTCCTGCTGCTAGTGAGGACTCGGTATGTTCTGAGTTTGTTGGGTAAGTGAATGAGCAAATGAATGGCTGGCTGGGACCTGCAAGCTACAGTGGGTGTTCTCAGTGTGACCTTCCAGAGTTGTTGTCCTGCAGCCTTGGTGAAGACTCCTGCTGTTAAGCTATCACAGCTGAAGGGTTGGACTTAATTTAAAAAAATAAATAAAACCTCCCCAGTATGCACATATTATTGGATAAAACCTGTGATTTATCATGAAATATTGAACCCACAAATCAATTTTCACAGTCATTTTTTACATAGGACTGGAAGAATCTGACCTATATAGAATGTATGTATTGTTAAAAGATGAAAATATTTATTTTTTTTAACCAAACTTTTGTTCTTAAGCAGAACCATTTAAAAAATTAAAAGTTTTTTGTCTAAATCTTTGTAGAATTTGGTGATTTGGTAGGTTGATTTTCTTAGTTCTTATTTTCCTTATTGACCAATTGAATTTTAGCTTAATAAATAACTTTCATTTTATTGGCCATTTCAAACAGGACAAAGGGAAAAAACATTTTAGGATGTTTATGAGCCCGACCAAGCTAATTGCCTCTCTTGTGTTTATTGTTTTAAATCATTAGTGATGCCAGCTTCTAGGCATTTGTTGTATTTTTTTAGCCTCCCCCACCCCTCCACTCCCCCCCCCACCCCCCATCATGTCTTGATCACTCTTTCGTGGCTTTTCTTCATTTCTTTTCTTTCTGGAGCACTGGCCATCAAGTCCCTAAGGTTCCTAGTGACTGAAAAATTCTCACTCAGAAACAAGAGCTCCACTGAAGAAGACTAATTGGACGTTTCCCTGTCTCTACCGCCAGTTCCCCATCTACCGCTGCTTCCAAATTACGACACAGAGACTTAATATTATTTGTAAATATTTGGTTGCTAGCTCAGGCTTGTTACTAGCTAATCCTTACATTTAAATTAACCCATATTCCTATTTGTGCTTTGCCATGTGGCTTATGGTATGTCAGCTCATTTTCTATATACCCTGCTTGCTTGGTGGCCGACTGGCATCTCACTGGACTCTCCTGACTCTCTGCCCTTCTTCCTCCCATCATCCTCTCTGCTTCAGGCTGTCTGACCCAATCTCTTCTGGCCCCACTATCAGCCAGTCGGTTTTTTATTAACCATGAGCATAATCTACAGAAGAAGACAGGTTAGAAGACACTAGAATCCTTTTCTAAAAGGAACTTTGACATTCATTCATCTACCCAGTCACTAAAACTGGTCATCAGTGTGTGCATGACAGAGGTTTTGTCTTCAAAGAATTGATGACAGTCATCCCTTGGTACCCTTGGACGACTGGTTTGAGGATTCCTTATGAACACCAAAATATGAGAATGTTCATGTCCCTTATGTAAAATGTCATATTTTCATAAAATCTATATACATTTTTCTATATACTTTATTTCTAGATTACTCATAACACCTAATATAGTGTAAATACTATGTAAATATTTGGTACACAGAATTATCTAAGCAACAGACAAGGAAAAATGTCTTGTAGTGGTTTGAATGAAAATGACCCCCATGACCCCAAAGGGAGTGACACTATTAGGAGCTGTGGCCTTTTTGGAGTATGTGTGGCCTTGTTGGAAGAAGTGTATCACTGGGGGTGAGCTCAAAGCCAAATGCTCAAGCCAGGCCCAGTGTCTCTCTTTCTGCCTGCTGCCTGCTGACCCCAATACAGAACTCTCAGCTCCTTCTCCAGCATCATTCTGCCTGCACAGTGACATGTTTCCTGCCTTAGTGATAATATACTAAACCTCTGAATCTGTAAGCCAGTCCAGATTAAATGTTTTCCTGTACAAGAATTACCATGGTCATGGTGTCTCTTCACAGCAATAGAAACCTTAAGATATATGTGTATATGTTCAATACAGAGACATTTTTCTTTCGTTTTTCATGTGTGCACATGTGGCGTGCATGTGTATATGTGTTCTCATGTGTGAACACACTTATGTGTGCATGCATGTGAAGGCCTAAAGTTGAAGTTAGGCATCTCCTTCCATGGCTTTCCAACTATTTTATTGAACCCAGAGCCATTAATCAGCTGAAATAGTTAGCTGGCTTGCTCTGAGAATCCTAGCTCTGCCTCCCTAGTGCTGGGATTATAGATAACTGCCACATCTACCTCACTTTTAAGCATCTGAACTCCAGTCCTAATGAAGCATTTTATCCACTGAGCCCTCTCTCCAGCCCCCAGATATAATTTTCTGAAAAAAATATTTTTGATCCACAGTTGAATTCATAGATGAACAATCCCAGGTGAAGCAGGCTGACTATACTTATGAATACTTAGGGGATGGTAAGAGAGCTTGTTGTGAACCCATGAGGATTGGAGTTCAGATCCCTAGCACCCACTTAAAAAGCTACATGTAGCTATAACCCCAGTGCTGTGGGGGGCGGAGCCTAAGTGGGTGGGTGGAGGCAACTTGCTTACTGCTGCCTTAAGTCTAGGTCCAATGGTAAAACTTGTCTTAAGGGAATAGATGGACAGTGATAGAACAGGGTACCCAGTGTCCTCTTCTTGTCTCTGTGTATGTAGAACACAAATACACACATAGAAAATACACAAGGAAAGTTGGGCCTAGAATCCTAGCTACTTAGGGGGTTGAGGCAAGAGGATAAAATAGTCAAGGCCAGCCTGGGCAACAAAGTGAGAATAAATTCAGCCCAAGCAACTTAATAAGACCTTGTCTTAGAAATTGAAAAGAAAAAAAAATGGGAGAGGCTTTTCTAAGCCCCTGTCTCTCCCCCAAGGATCTATAGGCAGTTTATGGTTCCTGGGACAGCAAAGAGATTTCCTTCTTTTTTTGAGTAGGCACTGGTAAGTTTCCCAAGCCTTTGTAACTGACTCCTCACCCATGTTCTTGTAAGCAACCCTAATTAAACTCACTGGGCTACCAAAACACAAGATACAGAGACTCAACAAGAATGGAAGCTGAACAAGAGAGGTTAATGGTGGATATGACCAAAGTGCACTGTATATATGTATGAAACTCATTGTGTATGGTTAATGTATGCTAATAAAGTAGAGCACTTGCCTAGCATGTGCTAGGTCCAAGTTACCATCTCCAGTGTGGAGGAAGGGATAAAAATACTCAAGGAGGTGAACCATGAAAAGCCCTGTATGTAGTTTCTTTCACTAGGCAGGAATGCATTAGGAAGCACCTCCCCTCTCTGCAACCTGTAAAATGAAGCTGATCAAAAATATGAGTGTTGGTGAGATGAAAAAAAAATGGATTATTAAGAAAGCTTTCAGGAAATAATACTAATTATTTTCCTGTATATGCACATTTAGCAAAAATAGATACTTTGTCTGCCTTATTTGGGCCTTTTAGCCCAGATGAGCTATTCTAGTCATATCAGAAGCCAGGGCTTATGAGTGTGGTTACCCATTAAGTCATTAACACTAAGGCCTAAGACTTCCACTAGGCTCAAGCCAGTAACTTTTCTCACAGTGGGTCTTACTGAACAGCTAAACCTACCTTTCTGTTTTTCTGTTTCATGCTGGGTTCCTTTAGTGTGGGCAGCAGGATTCTCTTTAAATTTAGTTCTCCATGTTGAAACATAAATAAAAAGATACTTATTTTATCTGCCAGACTCCCTTGTTTTAGATGCCTATGTAGGTTCAGTCTTTGTGCAAGAGCAGTTTTGTCTCTACAAATTGGTCATTCTGAGCTCCCCAAGACAGATCCAATTTAGAGGCAGGTTTGGAGCAGTTCTGAACCTGCTTTCCTGTGTAGAAGGGGCATGAAAGAGGCTTCCAAGGATGAGCAGATCAGACACCTCATTGGCAATAATAGTTGCCGTAATCAGGCATACTGTCCACTGAACACTGTTATAAAGGCCCTATGTGGACTCTTGAAGTATCCACTTCAGTCTCATGGGGTGGTCCTTTTCTAAGCCTCACCCCACGGATGAAAAAATAAGATGAGTAAGTCCTACAGTTAAGAGGTGATGGAGCCTGAGCCTCATGCTGAGGGCTTCTCTTCAAACAACCACACCCTTATTCTTGTAATGGCTGCCTAACACAGAAGCATTGCCTGGCTCTACCACCCTTCCCATCCAGTGTCTGGCTTTTCCACCATCCTTACTCTTTCTTCTTGCTTTCTTGTGGCATCTATGATGCAGACTCTAGTGGCACCCATGGGGAGTACATTACAGAGAACTGCTCCCTCTGGCTACACACACACACACACACACACACACACACACCATACTATGTACTACACATATATCATGCACACATGCTACACATACACACATCACACACTATACATACACACACTAAACACTTCACACATGCTACACATATACCACATACTACACACATGCTACACATACACACACCACACATACTATACACATGCATACCACACATACAGACACACACACTACACATACATAGAGATCCACATACTGAGCTCAGCACCATCTGTTGACTACACTTGCCAAAGACTTTTATTGAACAAATCACCCCAAACTGTTCTAGAAATACCCACTGTCTGGGGATATATGACTGGGCTGACCTCTCTTGGAGGACATGCTGTTCAGGAGGCTCTCTGTCCTAGTCTGATGGTACTGCCATAACAGAGTACCACAGACTGGATGATTTATAAGGAGAGAAAGTTACACCTCACAATCTGAAGGCTTGTAAGTTTCAGGTCAAGGCATTGGTACTGATTTGGTTGTCTGGTGAGGACTGTACCCTTCTGAGGGAAGGACTTGTCTACAGGGCTGAAGGAAAAGCTACCAATACTACAAAAAGCATTTATAAGGACCTCAGGCCTGTCCACAAGGGAGGAGCCCTCCACAGTCTCACCACAACTTGTAGCCCTACCTCTTAATTCCATCATAGTAGTAGACTTTGAGTTTTGGAGAGGACAGTAAGGTGGCCTCTCTCATGCTCCTTTAACATGGTGGTGACAAAACAACTGTCACACTTGCTCCTTTGCCATCTGGGCTCCCTCTTCAGGTGAGATTTCACATAGGTCCCAGACATAGCTGGTGTGTCCTATTGTCTGCTCTGTGTCTCTCTGAATGTACTGTAGACAGGAAGTGCTTGGTAAAGTACTTGGTGAATGAACAGTGGCCTGGTATCCCAGATAGCAAGCAACAACCAACCCCAGGGATACACACACTGAGGCATGTTTTAGGGCTGTGGCAGCAGAGACAGGCTGCTGTTCAGGCACTGCACCCCTCCAGGAAAAGCTGTCTGTATCTTCTTTTGCAGTGCAGCTGGATGGTTTCCTGGATGCAGGACCCTGCCTGGTGTTGAGATCAGGGATGGACATTTACAGATCAGAACCAAGCCAAGTAGACTGTGGAATGGGCCCCAGTCTGTTCTGCTTCCTTCACTCAGCAGGCACAAGATGACTTCGTGGAAGAACTGTTAACATTTATTTTAGTTCCCAGAGGTCAAGCATGTAGTCAGCCATTCTCTTCAGAGTAAACGTTATAGAAACAAATGTACGCCTTGGAGGCAAATGGTCTCTGAGGCTGCATCTGTCTGGGAAAACAGAAGAAGGCAATTGTGAACCTTGGCACTCCCATTTTCACCAGACTTCCACTTACAGGAGTATGCTCTCCACCCACAGAGAACAAGACCCTGCTGCATCTCAGCCAACCGTGGTTTCCATCTGTGCTGATTGTAATTTTTATCCATCGTAGGTTTGAAGACATACCTGATATCGGGTCAGAGAGCCAAGGAGTCTCACTGCAGCTGTGCAGAGGCCCTACTTTCTGGCTTTGAGGTCATTGACGGCTCACGGGTGTCCTCAGGCCCTAGGGGACAGGGGACAGCATCTCCAGGGAGTGTCAGTGACTTGGCACAGACTGTCAAAACCTTTGATAACCTTAAGGTTAGTTTTTTTTCCTCTCCTTCTTTCTTCTACAACTTTGCAGTAATTCTACAGTAAAACACATGAAGTAATAAGCATCATATGGAAAATGACTCAGGATGCCTTTCAATTTAGTTTTCATAATTTAAGAGTTTAGTATAAAGGTAGTTACATTGTACATTTTTAATATGCTTGCATTTTTAGCATTTTTATATACCTCCATTCCCTCTCTGTTCTTCATAAAGACATTTCTCATTTGAGTTTAGTTAATTTTTTTTTTCTGTAATCTGTAGTGTCTTGGAGACCTCTCAAAGATAATTATAATGTCAGTAAAGGTAACTCTCCTCACACTATGCTTTGAGAGCTGGAATCTGTTTTATTTTGGAGACCACCTTTAATACTCTCCATCTCTTGAAATACACAATTTTATAATTATCTTTTCATTTCTCTCTCTTTTTCTTCCTTCCTTCCTTCCTTCCTTTCTTCCTTTTTTCCTTCCTTCCTTCCTTTCTTTTGTTGTTGTTGTTTTTGTTTTTGTTTTTCAAGACAGGGTTTCTTTGTGTAGCTCTGGCTGTCCTGGAACTCACTCTGTAGACCAGGCTGATCTTGAACTCACAAAGGTCTGCCTGCCTCTGCTCCCTGAGTGCTGGGATTAAAGGTGTGTGTTACCACAGCCTGACAATTTTGTGGTTATCTTAAATTGTGTTAAACAGGTGAATCTTGCAACGCAGTTCTCTGAAGAAACTAGCATTGTTGAGGACACTCTGGCCCCCAGAGACTTTCTGGGGGCAATCTAGAAGTGCCTGTTTCTGGGCTGCCATGTCTTAATAAACTACCAAAGAATTAGCACACTCAACCTTGGGCATAAGAAATTTTACTCCTTGTAAGCTGTTTTTTCCTTATCCCATTGGATTTAATTTCCCTACTGGTATCCTCTTTATGTTTTTACTTTTACTTTATTTATATTCTCTCTCTCTCTATGTTTTTACTTTTACTTTATTTATATTCTCTCTCTATGTTTTTACTTTTACTTTATTTATATTCTCTTTCTCTCTCTCTCTGTGTGTGTGTGTGTGTGTGTGTGTGTGTGTGTGTGTGTGTGTGTGTGTGCACACGCTCATGCAAGTACTCATGCTTGGAGGCCAGAGGTTAACCTTTGTTGTTATCTCCAACTTTAAAAAAAAACAAAAAACAAAAAACAGGCTTTCTCACTAATACGTGGGGTTCACCAGTTAGGCAGACTGACAGGACAGTGTCCTGTCCCTGCCTCCTCAGCACTAGATGCCTAAGTGCATGTCATCAAACCCAGTTCTCCATGGGTGCTGGGATCAAAGTCAGGTGGGTCTCATACTTACATTGCAAGCATTTTACTCAGCCCTTCTGTTTATTTTCACTTTAAATATTTGATGTCTCCATTTTTAAAAAGAGATCAAGACACTTCTAATAGTTCTTTGCTGTTTGGAGCTTTCAGATAACAAAATGGTAGGATGATATGGTAACAGCTGTGGTCTAGTATGACTTAGCTACATTCATTAGCAGATTTGAAAGCTAGCTGCATGTCCACAAGCTCAAGAGTTTGTATAGGCTGGGTATAGTAGCTTATGTCTATAATTCTAACACTCAGGAGGCCAAAGGAGAAAGATTACTGTGAGTATGAGTCCAGCCTGACTAGAGAACAAAATCCTGTCTCCAAAAACAAATGGCAATATGCTGGAGTATCCAAACACCCATCATCTGATCACTTCTGGTCATTGCTGTGTCCAGGTTTATGAAAAGTACTCATTTATCATCGCAGTCATATGCTTTATTAGTTTAATGAAGCTGTGCTGCAGGTGCCAGATGGTCAGCATTATCACTGACCTCCGCCTTCTAATACTTTGCCAGATATACCCATTCCCCAGTCATGCTAACCTAAAATGTCCCCAACGTTGCCCAGCGTTCCCTGGGAGAGAGGGGGAGAACACTGAGCTACTAGCCTGGGTGACAGCATGTCTGACTTTGCCTGAACAGCCTGCCTTAGAGATAGGGACAGGTACTTCACCATCAGCAGGAGGGGCTTACAGACTGACTTAACACAGGTAGGGAAGGATAAAAATGTGGCTTTCCAAAAGTGTTCTTTTGCATATGGAAAAAAATGGTTTCCTCCAGGCCTCAAACTGAGCCTTATTTAAATAGAAAACTGAGTTCAAAACTCAAAATTAATGACTTATGTTCGTCTGCCTGTTGGACATGTGTGAGTGAGTTCCCCATGACACCCTGGCAGCTCTAGCATCAAGGAGTCTATGACTTAAGATAGAGTTCTCTCATATTAAAAGACCATTTTCTTCTAGTCATAAAGATGTTTTGATCTGAAGGACAAAAACTACTTAGCATATTCTATTGCTGTGTACACATTTCCAAATAACATGAATTCTTGGAAATGGAAAACAGGATCTATCAAGTTGGCTGAACTTTTGTGTGAGGGGGAAAAGGTCTTTGTGTCCCTTTCAGGAAAGAAGGGTCAGTTAGCTCATGGAGTATCATTCCTGGCTTCTGGATGGATAGTTTGGGCACATGGTCAGAATTTTTCTGACTAGAGCTGCCCCAGAACATTGGAATCATTTGGATTCCACGTTTGGGGTACACAGAACCTGAAAAGGTAAAGAACAGGTCACACCATGAAATAGCTATTGCCAGGAGCTCTTCTTACAGTCCCATCTCCCCAGCAACAGAAGCGAGCAGACATCCAGTCCTGAGTACTCAGTAGCACTGGGTAACTGTGCTGTGATTCTACACAGAGGGCAGAACACTGAGTCTGCATCCACGGCAGTGAAGATGATAACCAGCCCTGTAAGATCCTGTGTCCAGTAGGAGATTTTGTAAAATGCCAGTTGATTGTTCTGTATTCTATGTGCCATTTTCTCCAATATACCTGTCAGTGCCTTGAACATGTGACATTGGTCTGTTGCCTTGGTGATTTTGTGTGCCCTAACATTAGCTTCTCCATTGCACTGGAATCCTACACAGTGTCTGTTTACTTCCCCTCAGCAGGCTACTTTCTCTTTGTTAGTGACTACTTCATGGTAGAAGGTAAATTCCTTGTAGATTTATGACCCTGTAGCCTGGGGAGGCCTAACATAAAGTGGTGTCTCTCAATATATGTTCCCTTATGCAATTCATTCTCAGGAGGAACACAAGTGTGAGATGCAAAAGGGACTCTGGTCTGGTTGACTTGTGAAATTATGAGTCAAACAGCCCAAACAGGGATTTCCTAGCCACAGGGCTACATTAGCAGCCTGTTCCAAGAACTCAGAAATCAGAGAGGTGTTTGGGAGGCAGTCTTGCTATATATAAAACCCAAACCAGCTTCAAACTCACAATCCTCCTGTTTCAGCCTCTGGAGTACTGAGAGTAAAGGCATGCAACAACACATTTGACCCTGTTTCCCACAATTACAAGTCAGAAAATACTTTTAAAAGAAATTTTGAAGCCCATGAGATAGCTCAACAGGTAAAGGGGCCTGTCACCAATGCTGATAACTAAGATCAGTCCCCAGGACCCTCATAGTGGACAAAACTGACTCCCACAAGTTGTCCTGATTTCCACATGCATGCCACAGCATGTATACAACATAAGTAAACAAAAATTCAATGAGGAAATTATGTTGAAGTGAAAAGATATGCATAATATGTTTAATGAATGTTATCAGATTGCAGTGTTATGTGTAAATGAAATTTACTGAAATACTAAATACTTCTCTCATTTTGTGTTTCTGTTGGGATATTTACACAACATAGTAACAATCTTTTTTCACAGTCTGCTGAAACTAATCTATATGGTTTTTTCTTTTTCTTTTTTTTTTGTCTGTTTCAGATAGGGTCTCATGTAGCCCAGGCTGGCCTGGACCTCCTGATCTCTGCCTGTGCTTCTGGTATTATAAGATTCTGGATGAATCTAATCTATCCATCCTTCACTTAGATTTAAAAAAAAAAAAAAAAAACAACCTTAGTTTTGAAGTCCAGAAGTCCTGTAGGGTTGAAGAATTAAATTAAAGGCTCAGTAATTTGGTGTTCTTTGATTCTCTACAAGGTGGCTTTGAAATCTTGTGTCTGAGTTTTACAGTTGTTTATTCCCAATTTTGCCACCAGTGTTCCTGCACTCTCTTGCTTCCTGTGATAATTGCTGCTTTGTGTTTTCCTCTAAAGATTCATGTCTGTTTACTTCTGAATATTTTCCCAGCAGAAATCATCTGTTCTGAAAGTGCTCTTGCCCATACCTAGTCTTTTTGTTTGTTTGTTTGGTTGGTTTTTGGTTTTTGGTTTTTCAAGACAGGGTTTCTCTGTATTGCCTTAGAGCCTGTCCCGGAACGCGCTCTGTAGACCAGGCTGGTCTTGAACTCACAGAGATCCACCTGCGTCTGCCTCCTGAGTGCTGGGATTAAAGACATGTGCCACCCCAATGCTTGGCCCTAGTCCATTTTTTTAAGTGACAAAGACCTGACCACAGGTGGTATGGTTAGCCTAGTGACTTCTTCCCAACATGGAGCACCCAGTATGTGGTGTTTAGAGTCAAATCGTTTGTTGTTTTTTTGTTTTTACTTGGGCTCATAGTTCCTCCATGACTGACTATATAAAGTAAGCCTCTTCTCTTCTTTGCTTTGGTTTCCTCTTATGTAAATGGAACTTATTGTCTCTGTATTATGGGTGTTGAGGAGGAAAAAAAACCGAGATACAAAGAGCTTAGAGAACTCAGTGATGTCTTTTGTCACAGAGTATTGCTTACCCCAGCCAGTCATGTCCAACTTGATTGTCATGGTGGCAGATGCTTCTTCTAGTGCCTGGATACATGGATAACTAGTCAGTAATCAGTAGACTAAACAAGCACACCTGGACCTCACTGATATTTCTGTCCCCTAAAGTCTCCCCTGTTCCCTCCTGTGGCAGTTAGGAAAAGGGACAGGTGTTGACCTCAATATGATTTATCTTGCAATGGGAAGTAGCCTTGAATAAAAATAGACAAAAACCAGCAATCCTACTTTCCAACTCTGTGTGATATATTCTGACAAGAATTAGGGTGTGTACATAGAAACATGTCAGAAACAATTGAAAATGTGTCCGTGTGTATTAGAAGAATACACACAGACTTCACACGGACTTTCCCTTCAAAGTCCATATCTACCACAGGGGACTAGAAAAGGTGAAATGTGCTCTTGATGAATCTCCAAGGACTCTTGGGTTACCTGGGCAACAGCCAGCAAACTCCTTGGCCTGTAGGTATGCTGTGTCCTGTAAGTATGCTGTTTAGGGGATTGTAGCACTTCCTTTAGTGTGTGTACCAGTAGAACCACATCAGAGGAGCCAAGGTAGTGGTTACAGCAGTTTGGGTCATTTCAGGCACTCAGGGTCTAACAGATCAAAGTGTAGAATTATTTGTAGGTCCTCCATGTGACAGGAAAGACAGCCAGAGTTAAACCCATGGTGGTCGTGGCTAGGAGCTCTTGAGTCATACCCCAGAGTCCACAAACCATCTGTCTTTAGAAGGCTTATGTCATTTTCTATGTGCTCCAGCTTGTATGTGTGTAGTGTATGTATGTGCATAAATCCACATACATATACATGTGTTCTTGTGTGTGTGTGATTGCCGGGAGAGGGCATTGATTGTCCTGCCCTATCACTTTCCATCTCATTTCTGTGACACTTGAAGGTCTCTCAGTTGTACATGGAGCACAGTGATTTTTGGGCTAGGCTGTCTGTGCAGTAATTCCCAGTGACCCTCCAATCTTGCCCCAGCTCTAGCACCAAGATTACAGGCTGCTGGTGCTCTTTTAATAAGGTGCTAGGATCTGGTTATAAGTCCTCATGCCTGCACAGCAAGTGCTCTCGACACTTCTCAGCACCAGAAGGTTTTGTGTGGTCAAGACTGCAAACCTGACTGCCACTCTGTCTTTAGTACACAAACACTGCTAAATCATAGCTGCTGTCATTCCAATAGTGAATTTTCCCTATCATGCCCGCCAGCCTTGCTCCACAGTGAGCCATGCCCCCAAGGTATAGGAAAGGCTCTTGTCTGAGTTGGTGGGAGGTTCTTGGTGACCAGCAGAGGGGAGGGATAGACGTTTTAGCTGAGTGGGGAAAGTTTCACAGATGTGTCAGTGCTCAGCAAAAACTGAGTTATGAGATGTTTCGATTCAGATTGAAACTAAGCTGGAGAAACAATCAGAAGAAAATTGCTGAGGTGAGGTGGTGTAGAGAAAGTAGATGCTTCATGCTGCAAAGGGGCCCCCAAACTCCGTTGAGGCAGGAGAATGTCTCCCCTGGGGAGGAGATTTCTCTGAAATTTTTAAATTTTCATTTGTTCTAAACTGTTTGTTTATTTGTCTGTTTTTCAAGACAGGTTTCTCTGTGTAGCTCTGTATATCCTGGAACTTGCTCTGTGAACCAGCCTGGCCTCAAACAGAGCTCCGCCTGCCTCTGCCTCCCATGTGCTTGAACTAAAGGTGTGTACCACCACTCTTTGTTTTTGTTCTAAACTTTTAATCAAGAAAACCTCCCCAAAAGAAAATGGCTGAGAAAGGAGACTATCCAAAAGCCCCGTTTTCAGAGTTCAGTGAAATGATCTGCCTCAGGTCCAGGTCCCCCGGTGCCATCCTGCTAAGAAGGCCTCGAGACAGCAGCTGTCTGTTACCACCACGTTCCCATTTGTCCAGCCTTTTGCCCATGGCAGATATCACCAATCAATCAATTCCCTCATATAGCCAAAATGTGCTCTTAAAACCTTTCTCAATTGAAGGGTCTGTGAAGTCAGTACCTCATAAGTAGAGCTGGCACACAAAATTAAATGGCTTTGAAGCTTGTGGTGGCACACGTCTATAATCCCAACACTCTGGATGTGGAAGCAGTATGATTGCAACTTCAAGGACAACCTGAGCTAGACTGTGTGGTGAGCTTGAGGATACCCAGGGCTTTATAGTGAGACCATGAATTTAAAATACTTATTTTACTTAATTATGTGTGTGTGTGTGTGTGTGTGTGTGTGTGTGTGTGTGTGTGTGTGTGTGTGTGTCTGTGTGTCTGTGTTGATATGCATGCACACTTGTGTTGGTGTCCCATGGAGGCCAGGAGAGGGTGTCAGATCCTTGAAGCTGGAATTGCAAGGTGTTGTGAGCTTCCTGACACTAGTGTTGGGATCTGAACTCTGATCCTCATGATTGGGTAGCAAGCACGCTTACCCACTGAGCCATCTCTGCAGCCCTGAGACAGTCTTAAAAATAATAATAAAAAGCTGTTTTTTAAATATTCTGACATACTTCACATGTGCATCCTTGGTTTGTATCCTTACAGTGACATACTTTAGGAAGACACAACTCTATTTTGTAAAGGAGGCTTTAAGAGGCCCTCCACCTATTAGAACCAGGGCCACTGTGTCAGGGTGGTGGCAGTGTTAATAACTTTAACAACTGTGTAGGTATTCTCCAGTCTTGATGTTTAAAAGTTGTCAGAGAGCTGGGCATTGGTGGTGCACACCTATAATCCCAGCACTCAAAATCCCAGCACTCGGGATTTTGAGTTCGAGACCAGCCTGGTCTACAAGAGCTAGTTCCGGGATAGCCTCCAAAGTCACAGAAAAACCCTGCCTGTCTCTAAAAACAAAAAACAAAAAACAAAAAAGAAAGAAAGTTGTTGGAGAAATGATTGCTATTTACTGTTTCACCCTTCCATTTTCAAGATCTAAGGGACATGTGGGTTTGACTCAAATTAATGCCTTTCAAACCATAAGGTCAACCTATCACCACTAAGCTGTGTCCTTTCTTTAGTCAACTATTGGTTAGTGAAATGTTCATTATGCCCCCTGGAGGAGCAAAGCCAATCACTGCACTGGTACCAATACAAATTCTCACCTCCACCCTTCTAAACAGCCCTGTTCAGAACTAGGTATCTCTTGGGCCCATTTACTTCATCCCTCCATTGGGGACCCAGAGGGTCACTTTGTACTGGATATTGAATAATGTGTGCATGCATGTGTGTGTGCATGTGTGTAGGCCAGAGGGCACTGACAGGTGTCTCCTTCATCCACTCCCCATCTTAGTGACATGGTCAATATCACTGAACCTGGAACTCCCTGATTCATCTAAATTAGCTAGCCAGCAAGGCCCAGGAATCTTCCTGTCATTATTTTCCCAGTGCTGGGATTACAGGTGTTCATGGCATACCTAGCTTAAAAAAAAAAACATGGGTTCTGGGGGACAGGACTAGGGTCATGTTTATGTGGCAAGTTCAGTACTGACTCTTAACATTGTCCATTAGCAAATGTTTGAACTTAAACCCAGTTAATAGAAGATGTTTTAAAATCATTTTTTGTAACCAGGTGTGGTGGTGCATGCCTTTAATTCCAGCAATCAGGAGGCAGAGGCAGTCAGATCTCCATGAGTTCAAGGCCAGCCTGGTCTATAGAGTGAATTCTAGGACAGTCAGGGCCACACAGAGAAACCCTGTCTCAACATGCCCCTCCCCACAAAAAAAGGCTAACCTGAGATATATGAGATACCATCTGATTAAAAATTATTGTACTAATTTAACAATGGAAACAGTTCAGTCTTGTTGACATCAGTTTTAGAGTGTAAGAACAATGCTAAGGAGATGAGTCCATGAGGAAAGTGCTTGTCACACAATCTGAATTTGATCCCCTGAACCCACTTAAAAATAGAAGAGAAAAACCAACTTTATGGAGCTGCCTTGTGGCTTCAGCATGCTCCCCAGCCCAACACATAGACACACAAAACTGAGATCAAAAGTAAAGAATGCAAGCAGACTCTACCTGTGAGCTAATGTATTTGTTCAGATATGCTAGTTAATACAGAAATATGGATGTTCAGTCTGCATTATGTCAGATTCCTAAACTACATAACCCCTTAGGATCTTTATGCATTTATTTCATGTGGCGGTGATCGATCCGTGACCTCAGTTTGGATGTGAACCTAGGTCATACTCTTGCTCTTAGGCTATGAAGTGTTATGTCTTTTAATTTCCCAATAATATCTAGTCTTCCGCAATTAATCCTAGAGCTTACTAGTTCTCACTGAGAAGAAATCATCTTCATTGGCAACTAGCCATTGTCATTCCAGTGGCAGTCCCTAGGCTGCTGTGTCACATTAACAATAGTAGTAACTGTTTAGGACATAGTGAGTTCCAGGAACTGTGCTAAGCTATACTCATCCCATGTAATCCTTAAAACATCTCTTCAAGAAAAGTTTTCCTGTTCATCTCACACATGGGGGTCCTGAGATAAAGTGATTTTAATGGGGTGGGGGGTTATTGAAGGTAATAACAGCTGAGACTCAGCTCCTGGATGTGAGAATGAAGACTTCCTCCTTCTACCCTGGCCTGTACTGAGTCTTACTTTTGCTTTTCTTGGAGTGTATGGGTCAACACATATCCCTAGTTTTCAGCCCAACTCAGGCTGTATATGCCTATCACCCAGTGCTCATAGACTATAGCCTAGCTATTGTTCAAGAACTGGTGATCAATTTCCTCACTAGTTTATCACTTTAATATGAGTCATATAACAAAACCAATTTAATCATGTACAATTCAGTTTACAGTATTTTCAAGGTAGTATCACCATCACCATGTTACTTCAGAACATCTTCATCACCCTTTAAAAGAAAAAGAAAAACCTGTCTTACTCCAGTTAACTGATGTAACAAAAAATCTATCAACTGGATGACATACACAATAGGAAACTGTCTCAGTGCTGGAGAGATGGTTTGGTGGTTAAGTTCTTAACCCAGGTTAAGAGGGTTTAATTTCTAGCACCCAAGTTGGGCAGATCACAACACAACTGGCTTCCTCAGACACCTGCTCACATGTGCACATGTAAGCATAATTAACAATAAATAAAAATTTTTAAAGTTATTGCTCACTGTTCTGGAAACCAATATATTTGATATCCATTGAGGACATAATCCTGGTTCATAGATATATGGGAGAGACAAGAGCATTAATTGGTCCTGTTTTTATAAAGGCAATAATCCCACACATAAGAGCATGGGCCCCATAACTTAATCACATACCAAAGGCCCTACCTCCTATTACCATCACTGTAGGAATTATGCTAAGAGGGGGGCATGTAAACATTCAGCATATCCAATGGCTATTAGCAGTCACTGTTTTCTCTTCACTCCTAACAACCATTAATCTGCTTTCTTTCTCTAGAACTACCTTTCCTGGGCATTTCACAACTTCTCAGATGGAATCACATAGTATATAGCCTTTTGTATCTTAATTTTATTGTGGTTGTTTGCTTTTTGACAGTGGATATCCCTGGCTGACTGGCCTGAAAGTCATTATGTAATTGTGTGACTGGGCTGACATTAAATTAGTAACAGTCTTCCTGTCTGCTTCCCAGGTTCTGGGAATATAAGTGTTCACCTCCATGCCTAGCCTTTTTTTTTTTTTTTTTTTTTTTTTTCAGTGAGCATGATAGAGGGCACCCAGGTACACAGACTTGTACAACACACCTGGAAGGCTTCAGGTAGCATGGAGCCAGACTCAGGTGAATGGCAGTGAATGCACAAGTCTGGGAAACTGAGATCAACATCCCTAAACAAGACATTTGTAACCCTTTGTAAAACTCAGAGGACATCATAGGAGATGAGGCAGAGGAGCTGAAAGATGAGAAGGGCTGCAAAATGTCATCTGCTAGGTAGGCCATAGCTATTGCAATCATGAAGTCACTGCAGCTCAATTACTGGCATTGGACAAGCACAATATTGGCCTTGTCAGCAGTCACTAATGGATGGGGTAGAGCTCATGGGACTCTACCTCTCTGTGCTGAGCTTACTGGCTTACTGACAGATTCTGGAAGAGGGTGAGTCATTGTCTGTCTACTGATAAACCCACTAGGTTCTAGTGGATAATTAGTAACCCCATGATCACACCAATGGTTCTAGATAAACTCTGTGGGTCACACACAAAGCAAAAAATGGGAACATGGGAAAGATTTGTAGGAAGGAGGGGAAACTGGCAGGACTGGAGAGAGATTAAAAAAAAAAAAGAGTGAGGCTGAGAGTAATCAATGTACTATATACACATATGAAATTGTTAAAGAATAGATTTCATTGAAAAAAAAACATAGTATAGCAAAGGTTTGTGTGTGCCAAGCAGATGTCGGGGTTTTGATTTGTTGTGGCTGAGAGATAACCCCTTGTATGAATGAGCACAGTTGGTTGATCTGTCAGTCGATGGGCATTTGTATTTTCTTTTGGCTGTGCTGCCCTGAATTCAGGTATAGATTTTTGTTTCCTTTTTCATGCTGCCAGTTTGTTCTTAGATCTTCCTGAACCTGTGTAGTTCACTGAGCCTTCCACTTGCTCCCATCATTTCTGTGTGAGGACAGGTTGTAACAACAACCCTGGGATGTTTGAACTGTGCATCTTGGAGGTATTCTGCAAGTATATTCCTATGGCCTGTGTTTTCTCCAGACTTGCCCTTCTTGTGGAATCACATTTGCTCCCAAATCTGAAGCTGGTGCAGAAGGAGGAGCTGTGCAAAATGGCTGTCAAGATGAGCCTAAGACCAGCACCAAGGTAACAAGCTCATGGCTGTTGTTCCTGTCAGTACCTCTCCTGGCGCATCCACCTAAGGTGACATTCCTGTCTCGTCAACTTCTTAGTTCTGAGAATAACTCCTCTTAGGAATAGCGTTCCACACCTTCTAGGTGTGGGGTTAAATAGACCAATAAATAAAATGGTGGCAGGGCTGGGAGTGTAGCTCAGAAGAGAAGGTAGAGCATGTGTTTTGCATGTGCAAGGCCCTAGATTTGATCCCCAGCACTGAAGAAAAATAAAACAACAACAAAAAACAGGATGGCCAGTTAGAGCCAATCCATATAAAGTAAAACTGGATGAGATTCTCAAGGGCATCCAGTTTCAAAGGCTTCTCAGAGCTTTGGGCTGGGCTTTATATTTGGTAGAATGCAGAGGTGCAAGGGGGACAAAGTGGCTCCTCCAGATAAGAGATGACCTAGAAAGGGGCTTCTGAGGCAGAGCTTACAGCCTGGAAGCTGCCTGAAGCCAAGGCTTTGAGACCAGGGCAGACTGGAGTGGAAAGCAGAGTAAACCCTGAACAAAGAGCTTCAGGAAGGCTTTGGAAACTGCCTCCTTGGATGCCCCTCTCTCTTTCTACATCTGCCAGTATCAGCAAGGGACTCAGATGGGAGGTTTCTCAGAGCCAGAGGCTCCCCAAATAAGTCCTATTCTTCCTTCATCCAGAAGCCTAGGCATTCCTTCCCCCAGAATCTTCCTTGAAGCTCCTTGGGAAACACATTGACTACAGCTCTCTTCTGTGTTAAACTCATCTGTTTCACTCCATGGATGTTCTAAGACCTCTTTTTTTCTGACTGCTGAACACCCAGACGTCCCTGTCCCAAAGCAGGGTTAGGGGAGAAGTGGAATGATGGGTGGGAGTAGATTCACAGTCCTCGGTGTGGAGGCTCCAGCATGCTGGGGGGCTGGGGAGGTGGTGAGATCCAGCTCCTGGCGACTACTTCACTCCCTCTGCTCCTTCCTCTCTGTCTTGAGGCAGGCTTCTGGAGGACCCAACTCCAAAACTCAGAATGGACTCCTGAGCCCCCCTCCGGAGGAGAAGCTCACCAACAGCCAGACCTCTCTGTGTGAGATCCTGCAGGAGAAGGGACGATGGGCAGGTGTTAGCTTGGACCAGTCAGCCCTCCTCCCACTGAGGTTCAAGAACATCCGTGAGAAAACTGATGCCCACTTTGTAGATGTCATCAAAGAAGACAGGTAAGCCCCGCAGCCTGCCATGGTGGCAGTCTTCGGGAGTTGTGCTCTTTCTTTGTGTTGCCTCATCCATGTGTTGAACCCTTTACTGGTCAGTCCCCTAGAGTCTCTTTAAATCTGAGACAGCCCCTCAGCTGTCTTGCTTTGTCTTTTATGATATTAACATTTGAAAAACTTATAGAACGTCTCTTTTACAGAAAGATCTGGATATTGGATTTTGTGGCTTTCCCTACCATGTTCATGTTCTGCTTCTCTGACCATGCATGTCCTTCATCCCATGTTGTATCCAGAGGATATGATGCCATGAGCCCTTAATATGTGATAGGCATCTCAATTGGCTGAATTTATTGCCAGTTCCTCCAAATTATTGTTATTAACTTCTCATTAGGACTAATAGGCAATTGTGGGTAGGTCTCATAATTACTGCACTCCCTGTCAGACTTCCTTAAGGTTAACTAACATCTGTTGATGACTCTTGTCTGAAGCCATCTTTGCTATGGTAGTTCAAGAGGTGGATCCCATCGGTGGAATGTTGCCATTGGTGTTCAGTAGCTGCTGTAATGAGGTCCCCTCTCTGTTCCTACTTTATCCACCATCATTAGCTTGAATTCATGTAGTTCTGTTCTGTCCCAAAGCTTGTATCTGGCCAGTGACCCCCTTCAAACTGGTGAGTGGGTCTTTTAGACACAGTCTCTTTAACACAACAATGAAGCTCATTTCATATCTTCCCTGCCCTTGCTCAGGAATGAGCCTTTGCTCCTGAGAGCCCCTTTTGTGTGCCTAGTGGTTTTGGAATATTTTATTAATACTTAATTTAATGCTATTGTCTGAGTACTTGTTTTGTGTAATTTCAGTCCTTTCACATAAATTGAGACTTGTTTTATGTTCTCATATATGGCTTATTATGGTGAAGATATATGCACTTGAAAAGAATATATATTCTGGATGTGGTCAGTCCCTAACTATCTCGTGTTTTGTAAGTATCTGTTAAGTTCAGGTGGTTGACAGTATTGTTCTGACAGTCTGTTTGTTCACTTGTTTTCTGTTGTTCTATCCATTATCGGGAAAAGAACATTAGACTCTCCAGTGGTACTCTGGGAGTTTGTTGGTATCTAGACACTCAGGCCATAGTTTAGTTGTAGCCCCAGGAGTTACATTCAGAATGGTTTCCATTCTGACAAGGTAATAAACACCATTACCAAAAGCAACTTGAGGACCTTACTCTTCTGGGTCACAATGCATCACTGAAGGAAGTCAGGGTAGGAACTCAAGGCAGGAATCTGGAATAGAAACCTTAATAGAACACTGCTCACTGGCTCGCTCACCCCCATGCTCTTATTTAGCTATCTTTTTATACAGTAAGGGCCACCTGCCCAGGCATGGCACAGTGGCTTGAACACATCAATCAGCTTTAAAGTCCACAGGCCATTTGCCAGTCTGATCTGGTAAATTCCTCAGGAGAGTCCTCCATGTAACTCTGGTTATCACAGGTTGATGGCTGCAGCTAAACTAGGATTACATTCTTAGGCTGTATTTGTTGGCTTAGAATTAATTTTAAATCACTTTGTTCTAAATGAAGAAATCTTGCTTGTATTCCAGTGGCAAGAATTAATAATCACTGTCCTCTTACTCCAGACTCCCAGAAGTCTCAAGTTCATCTACAATGATTGCATTTCTTTTGTATATGATTGTGTTTTCCAATTCTTTGTAAGCCTAGCAACATTGGGTTGTATTGACATTGTGTGTGACACTTAGAAAGTCTGAATTTTATTATATCTCTTAAAAGAATACTAAGTTTTTGTCTCAGCAGACTGTTAACTTATCTGAATTCAAATGGTCTTTTAGCTTTAACTGGGCAGCTTGGAGTCTACCACTCATTTGCAATTAAGCTGCAATTCCAAGAGTCAGAATTGTTGTAAGAACAATTTCTGTGCAGGACCGGGGCTTCTTCTAGCCTGCCTCTTACTTTCTTGGATTTATAACCTCATTCTTTTTCTGTAGTCACCCCAAACTATATGTTCACGGACTAAAGAGATGGCTCAGCCATTAAAGGCTAGGCTCACAACCAAAAATATAACTTAAATTTTTAATATTTATTTTTATTTTATTCACATGAATATTTTGTCTGCATAGATGTGTTAAATGTACTACATGTAAGAAGGTTAAGAGGAGGACATCAGATCCTCTGACACAGGAGTTATAGATGATTATGAGCCACCATTCAGGTGTTGGTAACTGAACCTGGAGCCTCTGGAAGAGCAATGAATATTTTTTTTAATTTCTATTTAAATTAAAAAATCTTATTTTACATACCAATCCCAGTTCGCTCTCCCCAGTTCGCTCTCCCTCCTGTCCTCCCATTCCCCTCTCCAACTTATCCCACCCCCCATTCATTCCTCAGAGATGGTGAGGCCTCCCATAGGGGAATCATCAAAGTCTGTCACATTATTTGGGGCAGGACCTAACATCCCCCCACCCCCGGTGTATGTAGGCTGAGAGAGTACCCCTCCATAGTGAATGGGTTGCCAAAGACACTCATGCAGTAGGGATAAAGACTGGTTCCACTGCCAGAGGCTCCATAGGTGCAATGGAGTTGAACCATCTCTCCGGTCCCTATTTTTCTAGTTTTTTAAGACGTTGAGACTGGGTTTTAGAGCCAAGAATGGTCATGTAAAACCAAAATCCCAGGACTTGAGGAAGGGGTCTCTCTCTTCTCCCCTCCCCTTCTTTTTTTCTCCTCTTCTCCCCCTCCCCATCCATGCCCCAGTCTTATTTATAGTCTGTGTGTTCTTGAACTCTTATCTTCCTGCCTTGACCTTCTGAGCACCGGGATTACAGGTTTTTCCATCAGAGGGTTCACCAGTGGCACTAACTCATGTCCGTCTTTAGTAAAAACCAAATGGAATCCTTACCTGGCTTCCTTCCCTTTCTTCAAGGACGCCTTCTCTCTTTCCATCTGTCTTGACTACTCTTGTACCTCCGAGCAGTTGTTTTATATTTTCTGTGAGGCCCAAGAAGCAGAAACTCCCAATATTAATTACAAAAGAGCCTTACAACTTTAACAGGGTTGACCCTGCCCTGGACAGCTGCAGAGGTATCAGAATCTTCCGGCAGCTGCTCATCTCCCCTCTGTCATTGGAAAGGGAGGCTGGCAGAGCATGAGCCTGAGAAGATACATTGTTGCATATTTGTCACAGTAAAGTATTCCGTCTGCAGCTAGAAAAGGACAAGAAAAGGACATTTGAGGCTCTCCCTGTTTTATATGACTCCAGGTTAATGGCTACTATATGTGGGGGAGATTACACCCTGCGATTGTATTTGCTTCTGAAATCGTGCCAGTGTTCCCTTAAGTTTATACTAATTCTCCGAATCATAACAATGATATTACAATTTGCTGACAGCCCATAAAGAAAAAAGAGTCGTGTAAATCAGGTTCGATTCTCCGCTATTTATTAGTCTTTGAGCATGATCACTTTTCAGGTCTTACCTGCACTCTGAGTATCTGACAATAGCCCTACAATTACCCCAGCAGCAAACACCGGCACAGTAACAGCTTGTTAGATTTCAGGTATAATTACTGTCAGTATTCTGGGTGACAGGAAGCTTTTGGAATTGCCTTCATTTGATGCTTCCAAATCAGTGCAAGTCCTCTCAGCACCAAGATCTGCTAGCTCTTGGAAAAGGTCATCCATCCCACAGGATGAGGGCTGCCTTCTCTGTCCTCCAGCCCTGGATATGTGAACTATATTCTGAAGCAAGGTCTAGTAATGAGTGTGCTGATCATGGCCAATTGTCATTCTTAATGGAGGAAAACAGCATTTGATTGTGTCTAGGGACACAAAGGGCTTTCTTGAGGTCTGCTTATGAAAACAGCACCTGTCACACAATGCCACAGAGGTAGCTTTGACAACGTGCTCAGTGAGAGGCATCTGAGATGGGCTCTGCTGGTGTTGATGGAGTGTGTTGGTTGTGTCTTCCAGCCTGATGAAAGATTATTTCTTCAAGCCACCCATCAATCAGTTCAGCTTGAACTTCCTGGACCAGGAGCTAGAGCGATCCTACAGAGCCAGCTACCAGGAAGAGGTACGTTCTTACTGCGACCTCACAACAGAGTCACTGTCCTCATGGGGCACTGTTGGTTTGTGTTTTACTAAGTGACAGGAAAATAAAGGCTGGTGTTGACTAACCGCAACCAGGATGCCCTGTGTTGGAACTGTATGTGGATTTGTCTTTGCCAGGGAGAAAACCAAGGCTCTTTATGCAAACTGTTTCCTCCATAGCTGGTGTTTCTGGTCTTCTGATGGCTGTACCCAGCCCTGGAAAGATGCCTTGTCACACCTATTCTGGGTTCTTGAGTGACACTTCTCACCCTATTGTGCTGCCACTTCCAACTCTCTGAAATGGGACCAGAAAATGAAAATGTCTGTACCTCCATCCAGAACGTGGGGTTAATATCCCCTTTGCCATACTATCTTAGTATTCTTGAGTTAAGGGGTTAACTTTCCTCTCAGGTCACACATCATTTCCCCCAAGAATCAGTCCTTGACACCAGCTGGGTATTACTTCTCTGTGTCTTCTTTCTTCTTCATGTGCACCCCATATTGGAATCCCATCTGATTTCTAAACCTAACACTTAGCTCTCTATTTCAGTGCTATCTAAATCTGAGCACAGCCCAGATATATTCAGCAGGCATGCTTGAAAAGAATGAATGGAAGAGCCTGGAGCCTGGCTGGAGCTGTAGGTAGCAGACCCCAGCTCTCTTTCCCTTGGCCCCCCACCTGACTTGAATATTCTAGAGCCAAAAGTGCACCATACCAAACCCCAGTACCAACAGGGTTTTTATTCAGATTTCACTTGCTTATTAGGCAGATCTGCATGTCGATTATGTCCAGGCCATGACCCAGGAGTCCATGATGTGCAAGATATGGCTAACCTTTACCTTGTGTGGTTAGAATTGCTACCCTGTCAGTCCCCCACAGTGACTATCATTGAACATTCCAAACACAGTATTACAAGTATCTGCCTGAAGCAAGAAGTATTGCACCTTAGCACTCCAGGAGTCAGGAAAGTTGGGAAACCTTGATAGTCAGGTGAGAATGAAGTCCCCCAATTGGCTGTCCTAAGTCTTCTCTGCCCAAGCCCTGACTACTCCCCAGAATGTTAATTAGGTTCCCAGAGAGCAATAACATACATGTGCTCCTGCAGAGGAGGGCATTGTGGCAGCCTCACCTCCAAGATCTTAGGTCTTTCAAGGGAACCTCAGAAGTTAGGACCAGACCGGGGCCATCTTCAGAGCTTCTGAAGTCCATGGGTAGATATTAGGACCCTAGCCCTGTGCCCACTTTGCTCAGGAGAGTCCAGGCTTGACACCGGGGCTGACCAGCACTCTCGTTTCCCAAGGCCAAGTCCTGACTTTTCCTATCTTCTTTACTCCTGAGGTCTGTCCAAGGCTGAGGAACCGAGCCAGTTCTTCCTGAAAGGAACTTGCACTAAACTGAGGGCTGGTCACAGGCCTTCCCTCCTACATACCTCCAGCCCTTCACCCCTGACCCCTAATGCCATGGATGAATACAAAGCCCCGTTAGCAGTGTACTGTGTCCTTTCTCCAAAACCCCTGGCCACACATTCTCTCTTCGTCTAAGACAGCCCCGGGGTCTTGGGAGTCAGCTTATCTGGCTCTCATTCCCTGTGCTACCTGGGGATAGCCACCCTTGTCCTCCATCCACACATAAGGAGCAGTGGTACCTCTTCCTCTATGGGTGTGGAGAGCTCTGACTGAGAAGGTGTCTCTCCTGAATTCCCTGACAACATGCATGTACCTCTTTAGTAAACTTGGCACACTGCCCTGTTTCCTGTGCCCGTTGTTCCATGATCAGGCTGCCAGTTCCCTTCAGGCATTGTTTCATGTCCATCCTGCACCCAGCCAGCCCAGAGCAGCACCCACACAGGCATTGCTCATTTTATTATTTCTTGTGTGTTTGCTTTCATGTGTGAATGTGCTGTACCACATGGAGCTGGTACCTGTGGAGCTCAGAAGAGGGCATAGGATCTCCAGGAACTAGACTTATGGATAGTTTTGAACAACCGTGTGTGTTCTGGAAATCAAACCCAGGTTCTCTGGAAGAACAACAAATACTCTTAACTGCTGAACCTCCACTCCCGCTTGGAAGGCTCTCCTGATAAAGGTTCTATGCTCCTATTGCACACATGGAACTTTTCCTTGGCGGCTGCTGTCTTTCCATGAAACCAACGTTCACATCCATCCCCTGACTGGGCACTTCCATCACCTGCTGCCTTCACAGATGTGTCCTCCTGGACTCTAAGACAGTAACTTCTTTCAGAGTGATTATGCAAATGTGTTTGAGTCTGTTGACTTTCTGTCTGTTGCTGTGTGACCCTAGGTGCGTTTCTTAACTTCTCTTTGCCTCTTCTCTAAATTTGGCAGTAATGAGGCGATGACCCACATGGAACAAGCCCCAGCCTGTGCCTGGTCAGGAGCATTCCCTCACACTGTACTTCCTGGCCATCTGTGGACAGCTCCGTTCATCCCTGTCCTTTCCTGCTCTCAACAGGTCATAAAGAATTCTCCTGTGAAGACTTTTGCCAGCGCCACCTTCAGTTCCCTCCTGGATGTGTTTCTGTCTACCACGGTGTTCCTGATCCTCTCCATCACCTGCTTCCTAAAATATGCAGCCACCGCCACTCCACCCCCACCGGCTGCCCTGTCAGTCTTTGGTGCAGACCTGCTGCTGGAGGTGCTATCCCTAGCAGTGTCCATCAGGTATGCCCCATTGGAAGAGTGGCTCTCCAATGTTTAGCTTCTAGCTCCCCCTTCTGGCTCCACAGTTGATGGCAAAACTGACTAACCAACGCAGGGGCCAGGAGTCTGGAGAGAGCAGAGCTTCCCTTCCTCCCTCCCACCACATTGCATCCTCGTTGCAGGCACTGACCTCCCTTCCACCCAGGTGGGACACTAGAGAGGCCAGTCTCCTGTGCAGCCCAGCTGATGCCAGATGGACCCTGGATCTCCTAAATTAGAGATGAAAAGGAGAAGTGAGAAATCCAGAGAGAAGAAAGGGGAAAGAAGTGCAAAGGACAGGCAGCAGCAGAGCAGAAGTCTGCTAACCTAGGAGCCAGGCCAGCCCAGTTGAGGAAGTTGTGTCAAATGTCTGAGCTTGGGATCGACAGCGCTTACTTAGATATGCTGCCATACGTGCAAGCAACAAGAAAAACAGATAACTCGCACTTTGTAACAGTTTTTAACAGTTGCATTAAAAAGAATACCTGGGGGAAGGTAGTACACACCAATAACCCTAGCACATAGGAGATGAAAGCAGGAGGATCAGGAATTCAAAGCCGTCTTAGCAAGTTCAAGGCTACACAAGATCTGTCTCAAAACAAACAAAAAACCCTAACAGAGAAAGAGAGAACAGCTAAGAGTGGAAAGGAATAATAGGTCACATCTGTGACAAGGATCTGATACCTACAGCATATCAAGTTCATACCGCTCAATAATAAAAAGACAGACAGCCTGTTTTATGTTTTTAGTTATAATATATTCTGATCAGTTTCCCCTCCCTCATCTCCTCCCAGATCTTCCTAACCATCCACCTCCTGCTATTGGTGGGCATGGATGGGGCCTATCCTTAAGTGTGGTTTATATTCCCAGTGAGATTCCGCTGAAGAAAATAGTTTTTCCTTTCAAGCACCCTTCTTGGTTAAGGGTGGGAGCTCTTGTCCACTTCCCCTTCTCAGCTTTGGGATCCCATCTGGCCCAGAAGTGTAGAGACCCTGTGCATGCTGCCTCAGTTTCTCTGAGTTCATGTGTGCATTAATCCTGTTGTATCTGGAAGACATTTTTCCTGGAATCCTCTGACTCTTATAATATTTCCACCTACTGTTCACATAGCCCCTGGCCCCTGAGGAGGAGAGTTTTGTAAAGACATCCCATTTAGGACTGAGTACTTCAAAGTCTCTGACCCTCTTCACATTGTCCAGTTGTGGGTCTCTGTGTCCTCATTTACTTTAGGGGGTAGCTTCTCTGATGATGGCTGAGCAAGACAATGATGTATGTGTACAGCAGAATAAAACAGCCCTTTTTAAATAGACAAAAGACCAACCCAAGGTTCTGCTAAACACAGAGCTCTCTTAGTAGGTGCAGATGCCCAGAGCATTTCATTGGCAAGCACACCCCCCAATCCCAAAATGTGCTTACCTCCTGGCTACTGTGACAGTGGGTCCCTGACCAGCCTGCTGTGCTTCAGCCTAGTTAAGTCCATTGATTATTGCCCTCAAGAGCTTGAGCTAAGATAGAAATGGCAATACCCCAAAGAAGGGGGGGAATTTATCTTTAGGGTGGGCTGTCTGGAATACCTACCTCTTCCCTTTCTCACCCACTCTCTGGTCATCCCCTCTTAGCTACAGAGACTGCCCTCACCCCTAGTTGAAATGATGTGTCTGCACCATCCCTGAAATTCTCTTTTCAGGGTCAAGCCCACTGGCCACAGCAGGCAGCACCCCTGCTCCAGCCCCCACTCACCTGTTTCCAGTTTCCACTCCCTAAGAAATGGCTCACACACAAGTCTTCCGAGGGTCTGCATCTATAGAACTCAAGCCTGGAACTGTCCCCACCTCTGAATGTTGAGGTCTAGTACAGTGAGTGCCAGTGTGTGGGAAGACCTTCCAGGGTATCTGGTGTCAATAGGACTGAAGGAAGGTGATTGGCCCCACAGTGATAGGGCCTAATCAGCTGCTTCCCTTTCCTGTCTGTCAAAGTGATGTGTACCATTTTACATGCCTGGTATTTGTTATTTGGTGGTGCTAGGGATTGACCCTAGGATCTCACACATGCTGGGCAAGTATCATCTAGTGAGGTAGAGACACCCCCAGCCTTCCCCCCCCTTTTTTATTTTGAGATGGGGTCTTACTAAGTACCCTAGGCTGGCCTAGAGCTCACTGCATAGTCCATGCAGGCCTTGAACTCCTGGTTTTCTTGCCTCTTGAGTACCTGTGCCACCAGATCTAGATTGTTTTCCTTTTATTTTTTAAATGAACATGTAACTGAGCGTTGTGGTGCATGCACACCTATAAGCCCAGACATTTGGAAAATGGAGGCTGAAGGACCAGAAGTTAAAAGTCTTCCTTGGAAACATACCGGGTTTGAGACCAATCTGAGCTATGTGAGACCCAATCTCAGAAAACCAAAACTTGAAAATAAAATGAGTTTTATTGTGATAGTTCACATGCAATAAACTCATTCATTCAGATAAAGAATTCAGGGGCTGGGATGTAGCTCGGTGATAAGAATCAGGGTCCTGGATTCAATTCCTGGCACTGCCATAAAAATGTAAAAATCTGAGTTTTAGTAATGTACAAATATCATCACAGTGTAATTTGAACACATTTCTGTCATCCAAAAGAAGTCGTGCCTGTTAGACCCTTTAGGTTTTTGTCTAAAGCCTGGAGTTCCTGGTCTCTATGCCTTTTTACTATAACTCTTTAATCAGTGTTCCTTGTCCCTTTATATCCAGTTTGGAAGAATTAGCCCCACCTGGCTTAGCTGCAGAGACTGTTCCTACCTGCACACTCTATAGTAGTCTGGTGAGCCAGGCAGCCACTTTACTCCTATGTGCAGTGCAGTGCCACAGTGGCAAAGGCTAGGAGAGGCTGAGCTCAGATTGTATGCTATGTAGGTGCCCAAGGAAGCCAGTGCTTAGGCTTCCAGCTCAGAGCCTCTCCTTCCACACCAGCCCCAGGAAAGTCACTGAGACCAGCTGGTCTTGTCTTAAAACTGTATGATCTTGGGGACCATGGTAAAGTATTCCAAGCACTCCATATCCTGGCTGGGATTTGGCTCCCTTTGTCCTGTCTACAGGCTCCGAGTCCTGCCTGTGAGAGTATCTGTGGTTTTTCTCTTTGATGTTCCAAGGCCTCTGTTTTCATTTAGATTTTAGGAAACCAGAGCAGTCCAAAGACCCTGAAAGTGTACTTGATTCTCTCTGGGCATTGGCTGGAAGATAGGGAACTGCTGCTCATGCCTGCACATAGCTGATATAGCTGTTTAGGGTTTAAAGCCAATAATGCAAGTTCCAGGCATTTGTGAGGCACCCATGCTACCATTTGCCACAGTGGCTTCTGACCAGAGGTGAAGGCAGTGAGCCTGTCCATACCCCCCAGCAACAGGCCTAAGAGATGCTCTGTTAGTCTCCATCCCAGGAGACTAACCTGCCCTACCCTGCCTGCCCTACCCTAACTCAGGGAGCCCTTTGCTCAGCCAAGACCTAACCTTCTCTAGTGCCCGCTCTTCATGGGAGGATTTTACCACTTTCCTGGGGTGTAGCTCACCCAGCTCTTCAATAGTAAGAAAAGCCATAGCATGCTGCTGCTGGAATGTGAAAGCCCCCTCGTAGGAAACAAAAAAGTTGTCTACTGTATGCTGTCATACCCATGATCCATCTGTGGACAAGACAGCTGGATATACAGTGGGGTTAATGGCAGTGAGCTTTGTCCTGATTTTCCAGAAGGCTGAATGACTCTTAATGTCCCAACCAAAGCAGAATCATTTTGGCATACAACAGAGCTAACTCCTCTGAAAATACTGCTTATGCACAGGACACAGTGAGCCCCCATGTTGGGATATTATTAGCAAGCCTCTTCCCTCTGTGGCTTCTGAGGAGAAGGTAGTAGAGGTTTTGTGGGTCCCAGTGGAGGGTCACTGTATGACCCTGGCAAGGCATCTCTGTCCCTGCCTACTCACAACAACCCTCTCCCTCTATTGACCTCCAAAAGGCTCAATAGAACACCTCCAGATAGACCCCATTCAGGACTTGCTGACCACAGTAGACTTAATTTGGGGTCGATAATGTTCTTTTAAGCCCTACAGACCCACAGAGGTTTTTGCTAAGTGTCTTTCGCCCAAATGGACCAAATGGATCTTACATTTGGGTATGAAGATCTGTGAGTACAGCCAGTTCACTCACTCGTTGACAAGTTAGGGGTGCAGTCTGTTGTCCTAGGCACCCCGCCCCCAGGCATCAGAAGCTGCAACATGGAACAGTTGAGACATGGCGTGCTAACCTATTCCTGACCCTCTCTGCTCTGTGATCCAGAATGGTGTTCTTCCTAGAGGATGTCATGATGTGCACAAAGCGGTTGCTGGAATGGATCGCTGGCTGGCTCCCTCGACACTGCATTGGGGCCATCTTGGTATCTCTTCCTGCCCTGGCTGTCTATTCACACATCACCTCTGAGTTTGAGACAAACATACATGTAAGTAGCAGCAGGCCATGTTCTCTCCATGTTTCCCAGGCTCCCTAGCTCCTTCTCTCATGCTAAGTCTGATTCCTTGGGATCGGGATGAAACACAAGTCCTTAAAGTAACACAAGGCACACTCTGTTACTGCTTCCAGCCATCCTCTTACAACACAAAGCATGAGCTGGGCATGTGGCACACACCTGTGGCCCAGTCGTTACGAATGGAGGCAGGAGTTCAAGGTCATCCTTAACTACATAGACTTTGAAGCTAGACCGGACTATACATACAAGAGCCTGTCGTAAAACACACACACACACACACACACACACACACACACACACACACACACACACACACTCGGCAGTGTGGACCTGCCAGAAAAGAGGGCACAAGGCTTTTCCAGCTTCACTCAGTATCCATCAAGTTTCAAATCAATTACAGTCAGCCTTCACTTCCTGTGGTTCCAGTTTCAACTTTTGGGCTTTACAGTGGTACAGAAGTATCCCCAAATGACAATTCTGATTTTCCTTCCATCTTTTCAGCCACTTTGCTAAGATCACATGGAAGTAGCTGCTTTTTGCTTTCAGCACTCAGTGAATAATAGCTGGTAGCAAATAAGCTTGATGTTAGATGGCTTTGCCCAACTGTGGGATTATGTGGGTGTTCTGAGCATGGCTAAGCTAGACCAAGCTATGGTGTTTGGAAGACTAGGGGTATTAAATGCCTCTTTATTTGTGATAATCTTCATTTGTCACACTGTTCTTTTTAATTTGGGAGGGGGGTGCTGTGACTCAGGCCCCAGACCTTGCTTACACTTGGCAGGTGCTCTGCCACAGGGTCACATCCCCAGCCTGATGGTGTGTAAAGGAGTTACAGATATGGAATCCTGTAGCAGTCTGAACATTTGTACTTTACCTCGTGCTTTACAAAGCAGCATCTACCCTGTGTGTCCAGATGACACAGGACAAAATGCCAGTCTGCTGAAGCCACTGTCAGGCACTTGGACCAGCTACTCTGTGAAGGAGCTTTGGAGTTAAAGAATGAGCTAGTTGTGGGAAACATTTGCTTCTTGGCCTTTAAGTTGAGGTTTAGTACAGTGAGTGCCAGTGTGTAGGAAGACCTTCCAGGGTATCTGGTGTCAATAGGACTGAAGGAAGGTGATTGGCCCCACAGTGATAGGGCCTAATCAGCTGCTTCCCTTTCCTGTCTGTCAAAGTGATGTGTACTGTTTTACATGTCTGGAGGAATATTCTCCTAACAGTGTGAACATGTAACCTAATGTGCTATGCCCTGGGACAGACATGCGATCTGATTTTAAAACCAGTAAGCTACCCAAATGAAGACTCATTGTATATTTCATGGTTGCTTCTTGTCACTGTGACCAAATACCTGATGGCAGAGAATCAGTTCTGGCTTGGGACTTCAGGGTATTATGTGTCACAGTAGGGAAGACATGGCTCCGTGATGGTCAGGCTGAGACTGCATCTCCTTACAGCTAGGTGAAACAGGAAGCAGAGATGAAATAGGAAGCAAACCAGACTGTAACGCTCAAGTCCCTGACCTCCAGAGCTTCTCTTCCTCCTGCTAGGCTTTACTCCCCAAAGATTCCATAGCCTCTCCAATGACACTGCTAGCTGGGGACTAAGTGCTCAAACAATGAGTCTCTGGGGCACCCTTTACACTCAAGCCATCACAAGAGGTATCAGAGATGCTTGGTGCTGAATAAAGCTTGGGTGAGCGAGTCCTCTGAGTCTGAGACATGCAGGGAAGTACCGTGTGGCGGTGGGACAGGCTCTCCTAACAGAGGCTTCTCTTGCAGCTCACCATGTTCACAGGCTCTGCTGTGCTGGTGGCTGTAGTGCACTACTGTAACTTCTGCCAGCTCAGCTCCTGGATGAGGTCTTCCCTTGCCACCATCGTGGGAGCTGGGCCATTGCTTCTGCTCTACATCTCCCTGTGCCGGGACAGGTATGTGACCATACTGTCGCCTCACGCCTTCCTCACCTAGCACCACTTAGGGCTCAGTAGTGGCTCCATGTTAGTGCTGTGTGATGTGTTTTCCACCATGACTTGAAATATCTTGCAGCACACGTACTACATAAAGAGTACCAGCTGGGAATGAGGCTCGGTGATGAAGTGCCTGCCTGGCATGCAAAGGCTTTAGTTCAGTCCCAAGAACTAATCACCCCCCTAACCCAAAAAGTAATAAAGTGCCATGAGAATGATATGAGAAAGATAAAGTCATTTATAACAGCATACTATAGATGGAGCATCCTTAATCTGAAAACATCCATTATGGATGCTAGAAAATCTAACATTTTGATCATTTGTGTAATATCAGTGCCAGATGTCTGACAACTCACGTTCCACAGCTTTGTTCCGTGCACAGAATTATTTAAAAATTTGTATAAAATTACCTTCAGTTTTTGTGTATAACATGTATATATTGAAACATAAATGAACTTTGGGTTTAGACTTAGTTTCTATCCCTAAAAGATGCCTATATCATCAGTTGTGTGCAAATATTCAAAATTTCACAAGATTTATGATCCAAGCCACTTGGATTTGGGAACTCAGTCTGTGTATATTTCAATATAGATGTCCTTGGGAACCTGCCTCTGCAAGACACATGACTATTGTAAGATACTTTTGTGAGTGAGCTGAAATCTACAAAAGGCCTGAAGTTATTTCACATGAGAGTCGGGATGATAAAAGCCAGAGTGGTGCAGGCCCAAAATCCCAGAACTCAGGAAGCTGAGGCAGGAAGGTTTAAAATTTAAGTCTAGCCTAGGTTACATGGCCAGACTCCATCTCAAAAAAACTAGAAGAGAATGCCAGGAGGGTGGTGGAGAGGCACACCTTTAATCCCAGCACTCGGGAGACAGAGGCGGGTAGATCTCTGTGAGATTGAGGCCAGCCTGGTCTACAGAGCAAGTTACAGGACAATGATGGCTACACAGAAAAACCCTGTCTCAAAAAACAGACAAACAAACAAAAAGCACAAATGGGGGTTGGAGAGATGTCTCAGAGGTTAAGAGCATTGACTGCTCTTCCAGAGGTCCTGAATTCAATTCCCAGCAACTGCATGGCAGCTCACAACCATCCATAATGAGATCTGATGCCCTCTTCTGGCAAGCAGACAAATGTGCAAATGAAATACTGTATACCTAACAAATGAAACTTTAAAAACACCCCCACCACACAGAAAAAGCAAAACACAAAAATCAAACAAAAAAACTAGAAGAGACAAACTTGGTGGCACATGCCTATAATCTCACCACGTGGTCAGTAGAGGGAGGACCATCAGGAGTTTGAGGTCTTTTGTGGCTATATGGTAAGTCTGAGGCCTTCTGGGGCTACAGGAGACTCTGTCTCAAACAAAAACTACACTAGCGGGTGCTAAGGAGTAGAAAGTGTGATGTGGACAGAGGAACTAGAGTCACACAATGGACTTCTGGAGTCAGGATGAGAGGGACAGGACTGTTAAATCCTGTAAGAGCCAGCCATGGTGGCTCACACCTATAATCCCAGAACTGGTAAGGGGAGGTGGATGCGATGCCCAAAGACAGCGAGCGAGCAGCCAGTCAACAAAATGAAGTAAAACACCCAGTATGGACAAAGACCAGTGAGATTCCTTTCTCCAGTAGGTTCCACCAGATGCACCACATTTGGTTCTTCGTTTGTTAAATGTGCCCCATGATTCCTGTTACACACCAGCAACTGACTTTGTGGCTTTTGCACTTTGTCAACTAAATACATAGTTGGAAATAGAATAGAAACGTGGGTAGCAGAATGCACATGGTTAGTACTTTATTTAAACAGTCCATGATTTCTTAAACCAATTAAGCTTCTCTTTGTATAACAAACATCTAAATATCAGGCTTTTCTCTTAATTTCTTAGAGTGGTACTTCCCGGGTGCGGTGGAGAACCACCTGTCCATAAATCCACTGGGATGAGGGAGACAGATTATTTTAAAATTGCAGGGGAATTGTGCTTTGCACAATAGCTAACATTCCTGTTCCCTAACTTATCCAGGAACTACCACATTTCCCAGATGCCCCCTTGGCATTGGCATTGCTGTCACTGTGGACCACTGCTTGAGTAAATACTTCTGTCAGCAGCATTAGATGTGTCTTCGGGTAATCATAGGGTAGTCAGTGGTGAATAGTGAGCAGAGTGGGTGTCTGTCCTCAGTTTTCATATGACAAAATAGCAATGTGAACACAGTCATATTATCTACAAACCATCATCAAGGGATCAGAAGTGGACTGACCAGTAGTGACAAGTAATCACTGTGAGTGAAAGGAGCCCCACACACCACCACCACCACCACCACCACTGCGGAACATCTGGATTCACGGCCACCATAGTGCTTTATCCAGAGAGTACAAAATTCATCAACCAGCCTTTAACTTCAGATGCCTCATGAACCACTCATGGTGACGTTTAGTCACAGCTTTGGCTTCTCCTCTTGGGTCCAGAGAGATAAAGTAGTATCCTCCCAGCTGATTTCCTACTACAATCCAAACAGCAGGTTTTGGAGTGGAAGTAGTAGTTGAAGCTTACCTGAGGCCAAGACCCCTCCCTCATGGGGCTCCTCTGAGCCTACTGCCCAGCCCCACTTGTTGCTGGATCTAACAGGACACAGTGCTTGTCATGTAGTAAACAAAAGGGAAGGTGTCTTAGTTTTCTGTTGCTATGAAAAAACACCATGACCAAGGCAACTATAAAAGAAAAGGGTTTAATTGGACTTACAGTTTCAGAAGACTGACCAATTGTGTACATCATGTCCCCCAAAAGGAAAGTTATGTAAATTCTTCTTGGGTTTATTTTATTTTTTAATTTTACTTATCTATATTTTATGTATGAGTTCTCTGCATGTATTCCTGCAGGCCAGAAGAGGGCACCAGATCTCAGTACACATGGTTGTAAGCCATCATGTGGTTGCTGGGAATTGAACTCAGGACCTCTGGAAGAGCAGCCAATGCTCTCAACCTCTGAGCCATCTCTCCAGCCGCTCAGGTTGATTTTAATAATGTCTTTTTTGTTTTCTATTTTCTTTTTATTCATTTTCCTTCCAGTTCTATAGTGATGTCACCCTTGGATACAGCACAGAACTTCAGGTAAGCTTTCAACCTGTGACCTGTGTCTGATAAATCTTTCCACTCTTTATCTCCTGAGAGAATACATGCCATAATTTAACTGTACAAGTGTGTGTGTGTATGTGTGTGTGTGTGTGTGTGTGTGTGTGTGTGTGTGTGTGTGTTAGGTTGAGAAAGCAAGCAATAAGTGCATATTAAATTGTCCAATCACAGTTGTAGCTTACTGGGAAGGTGAGTGGTCATTAAGACATATTAGAGTTAGTTTAATTTTATGTAAGGCTTTAATGCATTGATACAGGAAATCTCACAAAGAAAAATATTTATCATCTAATAATTTTGACTTAAAGCCACCAAGATGGTTTTGTGTTAAAGGTGCTTGCCATGAGAGTTTGCTCAACCATGAGAGTTCTGCCATGAGAGTTCTGGAAATCAACCTGAGTTTGATCCCAGCCATGTAAGAGTTGTTGGAAAGAACCACCTCCACTGACTTACACACATGCACCTCAGCATGCACACACAGACAGTAATGATAAATGACTTAACCATAGATATTTTACATTATCGGATGAGAAATTTGAAATAATATTTGAATTTTTATTTATATATTTAACCCTTGTTTTACTCTAAATATAAAAGTAAATTCTAAGTAAAAGGTAAGAATTATGTGTGCTGTGAATTGCATATCTATAGCTGCACATGCCCCTGTATTAATGCATGCAAACACACATACCACCAAAAATAAACTATAAATATTAGAAAAATAATAATTTTCGAGCCTTTTAAGGGATCTAATTTTCCAGTCTTATCAGTAATAAATAGGTCACAAGAAAAAGAATGAATGACAAATTAAAGAGGAAGGGAAAGAAAACCAAAACAGAAAAACACTCATGAAACAAAACACCACATAGTTGAAAGACAAAATACTTAGAAATGAAAAGAGCTGAGAATAGCTCAGTGGTAGAGCACTTATCACAGGAACTACTAATACGCCAAAAGCCCTCTTTTTGAAAACTGACCTTTGCTATTTGAATTTGAACTGGGATTGGCTACCTTTGTCCATCTATCTTAGAATAAGAATTGCTGGTTGTGATAGCATATCCCATAATCCCAGCACTTGGGAAGTGGGGGGCAGAAGGATCAAAAGTTCATGGTCACCCTCAGCTACGGGTCAAAATGGCTCAGCAAGGAAAATACTTGATGCTTACAGCAGATAGAAAACCAATGCTACAGACTTGACACACTGAAGGTAGAATGTGTGTGTCTGCTTTCACTTAGCACACACACACAAAACAAAGTTTTTTAAAGGTATGGGCCAATGAAAAGCTCAGTAGGTGCTTGTGGCTAAGTCTTTTGTCCCGCAGGAAAATGACTGTGAGGCCCTCAAGTGAGGAGGGAGAGAGAGACTGATTGTGGAAACATGGGCACTGTCATCTGTTTCTCCCACCGAGATTTAAAGCACCTGATACTTACTAAAGGGGGCTGTTCCTCGGTGCATAACATTGGGAAAAGCAAAATAAAACTTAGCCCTAGACCAGCAAGCTGTGCTCACAGGAGCCAGGGCTGGCTTCTTCCCAGCCCAGATCCTCTCCCCACTCTGCCTCAAATGCAACCAGAGAACCCCAGGGTGAACTGAAACATTTAAGCAAAGTGGTCACTTTTTTTTTTAGCATTTGAGAGTCATTGGTATTATCATTTGCTTTGATGCTATAAGTAAAATAAATAAGCATGGGGTGTCCTACAATAGAGAACTCAGTCTTGGTTCCCAACCACTGAACTGTGAAACCTATGCCAGGTCCCCAGGCCAGCCTAGCTGGACTCTAGGGTCCAGCTCATTGCAGGAAGAAGTCAACAGAATCAGCAAAGGGAGCAGCTTCTCTCAGGAACCCTCTCTCCTCCCAGAGTGGTGAGGGCCCTGGAGGATCTCAGTCAGGAATCGGAGCTCTGACTTCTCATAGCAGCCACAGACAGCCTGGGGGCGGGGGGGGGGGGGAGAAGCAGGTGCTCAGCAGAAACTGCATTGCCTGTGCAAGCAGCCTGATACCCCTGGCTGCTGTCACCCGAGGATGACAGGAACCCTGCCCAGTCCCATCTCCCTGTTGCCTGGCCAGGCCTTCCTGAGAATGATGACCTCCCCTGCTGAGCTGGCACCACTACACTGAACCCTAAAGCAGAAGGGACTTGGCCATACTCCAACTAGTCTTCATGATTTACTTACAAGGAAACCAAGTGCCAACAGAAGGTGTGGTTTGCTGAGGCCCCCAAACTCTCCAGTTTGTCCTACCAGAGCAGCCCAGGGGTCCAGTCCAAATCGGGCTTTTGTGATGGCCCTTTGGGGAGTGTCTCAATGGTCTCGAGTTCATTTTTTCTTCTTCTTTTCTTTTTCTTTTCTTTTTCTTTTTTCTTTTGAGATAAGATCTTGTGTAATCCAAGATGGCCTTGAACTTCCTATGTACTCAAGGATAACTTTAAACTCTTAATACTCCTGTCTCTGCCTCCAAAGTGCTAGCATGACAGATGTGTGTCATCAGGCTTTCCTAAATCCATTATTTTAAAATACCCTTATGTCAGATATAACAATAAAACTTTAATTAAATAGTGTGGCTGAGGAATTAAGGTTTCTGTGTCCTAGACCCATCTCACCTGAGGACACATCAGCTTTCTATCCATTTATATTGACATAGTGACCAAGTCCATCATTACATAAAATCTAACAACATACCTTGGACAATTTAGAAATGCGTTAACTTATAAAACTGATATGAACTGAACAGTCACAGTTGTGTTAAAAATAGAAAGGGAGGGGGCAAGAAAGGGATGGAGGGAAGAAGGAAATTCAAATGTCAACATTAGCTGACTTGGATAGTAGGACAATTGATAAATCATTTTTTTTAATTTTTACTTTTTCCCCAAATGTATATGATTGAGCATGCAGTATTTTTAACAGAGGGGGAAACTGAGCAAGTGTGGTATATGCTTATCATCCCAGCACTTGGGAAGGGGAGGTAAGAGGGTTAGAAATGCAAGGTTAGCTCAGCTATATAGCAAATCCAGGCCAGCCTGAGCTACGTGAGATCCTGCCTTGAAAAGAAAAAACAAGAAAAAAAAAAAAAAAGACATGGTGGTACTCAGTGCTAATCTTCAGTTTCAGCTGCAGAACAGCCACTGGGAGTAGGTTCAGTCTTCAGTCAAAGAATGGGAAAGTGCGGCCTCTAGAACAGTTTGAAGGATGAGGCTATAGCTTAGAGAAAGAATGCTTGCCTACATGCAAGGCTCAATCTCTGGCACTTAAGAGGAGGACTTCTTGGGAATGTCTAATTAAATTCTAAATTCACAATGTTTAAAATGATTCAATAATCCCCATACATGCAAAGGTGAGGATACAGGCATGTTCTCTGAAACAGTATTTTCGTCATAACTACAGTGTCCCTCAGCATGAATGTGGTGCATCCATATATTAGATTACCTCTAGCTATGAGAAAATAGCTCTATTTGTTACCTCAGTTGATCCATTCTGATCAACTTTCTTACCATGCATATACCATTTGAAAATGCTAAGATTGTCTTAAATGACTTTGGAAAAGCAAAACTAACTAGAATGGGGAACTGCGTTTTGTTATACTTTCATACAAGTAGAAAATAAAGTATAAGTAGTCTTGGTAAATTGATGTCTGTTGTTTAGCAATCTAAGAAACTACATCAGAATATTCAATGTCTTGGGTATAGTAATGGCACTGTGATCACAAGGGGAAATGTTCTTGTTTGGAAGACACTAAAGTAGTTAGACCAGCAACCAGCAACCTTTTTTTTGTTTTGTTTTGTTTTATTTGGTTTTTTGTTTGTTTGGTTTTTTTTTTTCAAGACAGGGTCTCTGTATTGTTTTGGAGCCTGTCCTGGAACCTGGAACTCACTCGCTCTGTAGACCAGGCTGGCCTCAAACTCACAGAGATCCGCCTGCCTCTGCCTCCCGAGTGCTGGGATTAAAGGCATGCACCACCAACACCTGGCTGACTAGCAACTTTCAAAATGTTTAGGAAAAAGTATTTGTGTACGTCAGAGAGAGAGAGAGAGAGAGAGAGAGAGAGAGAGAGAGAGAGAGAGAGAGAGAGAGAGAGGGAGGGAGGGAGGGAGGGAGGGAGGGAGGGAGGGAGGGAGGGAGAGAGAGAGAGAGAGAGAGTGAGAGATGTGTGTCTCTACGTGTTGAGAGGAAAAGCAGAGAGGCAACATTTAACAGTTGTCAAATTTAGGTGAAGAGCTTCCAAGTGTTTTCTTTATGAAATTTAAAGTTCCATGAAGTTGAGATTTTCCAAAAGGAGTAGTTGAGGAGAAAGAAAAGATTTCTTTTAATCTAATGAGTTCTTTTAAGAAGCAGTTAGAGCTGGGCTTAGCAGTAAGGGTCTGTTAATCACATTGTGTGGGTATATAGACAGGAGGATAAATGCAAGGCTAGCCTCCAGCTACACAGCAAGTTCACAGCCAGCCTTGGCTGCATGAAACCTGGTTTCAAGAAACCAAATAAAATGTAAATAAAACAAAAGCATCCCTGAAGCCTGCAAAATAACCAGGCTGCTTTCTGGCCTCAGGGTGTCGTGGGTGATACTTGGCCACACTCGCAGAGTGCTCACTCTCTTCTCAGGTTTGGAGTGCTCCCTTAATAGGTATTCTGAGCAGCTATGTCATTTTTCATCTCTCTGCTCCCTAGTGCCAACAGGAACCCATGCAACAGCTCACTGCTGCAGGACAGCAGGAGGCCAGCAAGCCTAATAGGCAAGGAGCTTGTCCTCACCTTCTTCCTCCTGCTCCTCTTGGTCTGGTTCCTGAACCGAGAGTTCGAGGTCAGCTACCGCCTGCACTACCATGGGGACGTGGAAGCAGATCTGCACCGCACCAAGATCCAGAGTATGAGGGATCAGGCTGACTGGCTGCTGAGGAACATCATCCCCTACCACGTGGCTGAGCAGCTCAAAGTCTCCCAGACCTACTCCAAGAACCATGACAGCGGAGGAGTGATCTTTGCCAGCATTGTCAACTTCAGTGAATTCTATGAAGAGAACTATGAAGGGGGCAAGGAATGCTACCGGGTCCTTAATGAGCTGATAGGTGACTTTGATGAGCTTCTGAGCAAGCCAGACTATAACAACATTGAGAAGATCAAGACCATTGGGGCCACGTACATGGCAGCATCAGGGCTGAACACCGCCCAGTGCCAGGAGGGTGGCCACCCACAGGAGCATCTGCGTATCCTCTTTGAGTTTGCCAAGGAGATGATGCGTGTGGTGGATGATTTCAACAACAATATGTTGTGGTTCAACTTCAAGCTCAGGGTTGGCTTTAACCATGGACCCCTCACAGCAGGTGTCATTGGTACCACCAAACTGCTGTATGACATCTGGGGGGACACTGTCAACATTGCCAGTAGGATGGACACCACTGGTGTTGAGTGCCGCATCCAGGTGAGTGAAGAGAGCTACCGTGTGTTGAGCAAGATGGGTTATGACTTTGACTACCGAGGGACTGTGAACGTCAAAGGGAAAGGGCAGATGAAGACCTACCTTTATCCAAAGTGCATGGACAATGGGGTCGTGCCCCAGCACCAGCTGTCCATCTCCCCAGACATCCGTGTCCAGGTAGACGGCAGCATTGGACGGTCTCCCACAGATGAGATTGCCAACTTGGTGCCTTCTGTTCAGTACACGGACAAGACTTCCTTGGGATCTGATGACAACACACAGGCCAAGGAAGTGCACCTGTCCTGTAAGAGACCCTGGAGAGAGCCAGTCAAAGCTGAAGAAAGATTTCAATTTGGAAAAGCCATAGAAAAGGATGACTGTGAAGACACAGGAATAGAAGAAGCCAACGAACTCACCAAGCTCAATGTCTCAAAGAGTGTATGAGGCAGCGTGGAGAGCTGCCGAGGTGCTCTGTTCATCCAAACACAATAATATTTGTAGTGACAGGCTGGTGTGCTACCTAGCACCTCCATTTCTGTCCCTGGATGTGGTGTCATGTGGTCATTTCAGCCCTAATCTCTGTGTGGATCACAGTTATTCAGGGTCCATTCCCACCCATTTCTTCTTTCCTTTACTCCCTTTCCTGGAAGCCTGTCCCCGGCTTGGGGGGGTCCATTCAGTGATGTGGAGGATTACAAGTGCCTTCAGGGTTTGGCCTTTGAGTCTAGGGCTGAGGCCACTGGTGGAATCATGGCCCTGGGTATTATTTGACTTCTTTAGGAAAAAAAAAAAAAAAAAAAAAAGCTGTGGTTAAGATACCATTTTTATTGCCTTTTCTCACAAGTTTTTTTTCTCATACAGTGTTTTCCAGTTTATTTTTTCTATATATGTAATAGTGTTTTTCAGTCACCTGGCCTTTCTAAGCACATACATGCACACACACTTGCATTTATGAATCTGACATAAAGTGCCAGTAACTCATCTGGGGGAGGGGCTATAAAAGGGGAGCAGGGCTGGGAAGCTCAGCAAGCCCCCCTCCTGGCATCTCTTGGGTACCTGGGCCCATATTCCTGTGGCCCATATGGGCCTCTCTGCCCCAACACTGGGCAGTTTCAGGGGCTCATCTGCACGCAGGCCAAAATTTCATATGTTCACCAGGTACAAAGCTTACAAACCAGGCCTCAGGAATCTCAAAGCCGTGTTTTCATCCTGACCCTCCACAGAGGGGTCTTCCAGCCAAGAGCAAAGATGTTTGTCTCAGAAGCCGACTCATCTGAGGGAGACATTCAACCATCTGAGGGTTGTGTTTATTTATTTATTTATTTATCAAAACGTGTATTATGGGGAGGGGCCACCGGGTAGTTTTGGTGGAGACAGTCAGGGAGTGGGCAGGACAGTTTGCAAAGGACACAGCAGACCAACGACAAGATGTCCCTCTATGTTTCATGCCTCATCCATTGTGGCCTACCATGCCACCCAGGGTGCTGCTCCTCCTTGTGGGGATTCAGAGTAAAACTGGCTCGTCTCCAAGCGGGATTCTGCAGACCTTTTGTCCGTTCCTCCCACTATTGGACTGCACAGGCAGATTTGTGGTGGGATTTAATTCTGCTGGCCAACTCAGACTCTCGAAAGGGGTTTCCTATGGTGCACCGAGGGACAGAACTATCTGTATGCCAAAGGAAATGCAGACAGCCAAACACAGACACTTAGGAAAATGATGTTCATGGTCCTGGTTACTAACCTTGCTTGTAGTTGTGTCTTTCCATGTTGAGTCTCAAGTTTATGCCGAATAGAACTCAGGCTACAGTTGCCCTGTCATCATCACTTTTCCAGGTGACGATGGTGTGCAGCTCAGAGGCAACTGAGGACCAGCTCTGTCTGTTGGAGACCTTCATGCTGTACCCTGTGGTGTGTTCTTTCACTGGTAAACCTCATTGTATTATTTTCACATCTGAGTTGGGTTCCCTTGTCACTCATCTCCAAAGACGACAGACAGAACCTGCTGATGCTAGCAAAGTGACATCTTAGTTCTAGTCAGCCACTTCCCCTGGAGACACCTGGGATGGCCACCCAAACATCATAGCCACACCAGGACCCAGAGTGTTCTTAGTGACTAGATTTCCCTTCCCAGTTGGCTCCCTGTTGGCCTTCCGACTGGAAGAACAGATAGTTGTGACAATACCTCTTGCTTCTAAAGAATGTATTCTTGTACAATGCCACAGATTTTTTTTTCCTTAAAAACACTACCTGATTCTTTCCTTATACTAAAGATTTAGGGCATGTTGGGTTTCCTCCTGTCAGTATTAGGGTATGCATTATCTGAGTGAGTGTCATTCTGTCCTCCACCTCCAGGCTGCATAGCCTTGAGGAGCTAGCTGGTTGTCAGTGTCTTTGCAGTCTTAGTTCAAGATGTGCTCTACCAAGTTCATCACTGCACACATCTTTCCTCTCAAATGCGCTTCCTTTCTCTGCTACAAACATGTTTGTGACTCTTTCCCAGCCCACCACCCAACCCTAGACCTGCAAACCAGCTGCAGAGAATCATTGGCCTTGAGCAGGTGGTCCAGCTCTGCATTGTGCAAATAGAGCCCTAGATGAAGGGCAGCTCACACAGAGTGCAATGGTCTTAAGAAACACCCTGAGCCTTCCTAAAGAACCAGTGCAGACATTTCTTTCTTCTTTCAGGGTGCAAGGCCCCGTAGGCCTTTCCAGCTCCCTGCCCCAAAGCATACCTCAACCCAGAACCACGGGCTCTGCAGCACACCTGCGGTGCAGCCTGGGCTGTTGGCATTGAACAAACAGCTGGAGACAGTTGGGCTTCTAGGCAGTGGACTCGAGTGTCCTTCGGGTGGCAATACTTCTTAGGAACCTAGGGCAGGAAGCAATACTCCAGAATTGAATGTGTGTAAATAGTTGCTTTGCGTTGCAATTGCTCTTTCCTTCTTGGCCCCAGCTCAGATCAGTTTTATACACTTGTATGATCAAGCACACATAATTTTACCCCACACAAATGAACATATAGCATCAGTTATAAACCCTTAAACTGCTTGACAAGCCCCACAGATTGTCCACACCTGCGCATGGCTCCCTCCACCCTGGCTTCATTCCTGGGGACTGCGTCTGCACGTTCACACATGACACAGAGAGCCAAAGGCAGTGTGCAGCCATCACCCGGGCTGTAGTCACTTGTAGTTCCCAAAGAAAAGTCTGCATTTGAATTTCTTCATTTTCAAGGTCAGCATTTTTTAATTGGTTGTTTTGAAAATCGCATCATGCCTAGAACCTTAAATTAAATTAGCAAGAACTGATTATTTGTGTTTCCATGTTTCCTTTGCTCTGCTCTTTTTAAATTGTTAATTCTAAGAATTTCAAAATGCATCCACTGAAAAAAAAAATCGACATTAAAATATTCTAAAACTTAACTTTGGTGCCTGGTATCCTGATTGAAAAGCTTGATACTCCATCAGATTAGGCTGGCCCTCTGCCCACCCTTGTATTTTCTGCAACTTGTGGCCAAAACAGAAAGATTTACTTTCATTCCTATCAAGGCTTTAAAAATAGCAAAACAAAACAAAATTCTACTTTTTGTGTTTCTGGGACCTTATTATTATCATTATCATTATTAAATGAATTCACCTGCAGTTAATGTTGGTTGAAAAATATTTAGTTTTACACAGAACATTAAAAGTTAAAACTCAGGCTAAAAGACATGTTGTACATTTGACAAGTTTCCCTGCTTCATTAGGAGTTTTTCATGCAGTGTCTTAGTGGAAGTATTGACTAAGAAAACACAATAGGTCTCTAAAAAGGCAGCCTGAGAAGCACACACCTCACGGTGATTGGTTGGTGATTTCTGCCCAGAATGCTGCTGCCTCCTTGTCTTCTAGGACTCATTTCTGAATCTGTTACAGAACTCACTGTGCTTGGTGAACACACCTGTTCTCCACTACTCAGGGGATGGTGACAGGAAGATGAGGAGTTTAAAATCAGACTCAGCCAGCCTGGACTATGTGAGACCCTGGCTTTGTTTGTTTTTTAAAGTTACAGAATCTCTCCCCAGAAAAACTCACATGCCATTTTGTACCTACCTTAAAAGGTTTGTAGTGCCTCTAAATCCAGAACCAAATGATAGCTTGAAAGGGTGTGGAGCCGCTTTATCTGAAGGCTTTTTCCTAGTTGGTCAAGTGTTGGTGAGCAGTGTGAAGACAGAAAGGTACTCTGATAGGCTGTAGACTCTAGGAAGGGAGATGGGTGCACGGCCTCCAGCCACTTGTATATCCGCCTGCAGAAATCCACTTTCTCCTGGACCCACCGAGAGCAAAAGCACATCTCCCTAACCAGGGTGCTTCCCTGCCCACGGAGGGTGCAGTGGCCTTCCCTAGGGAGGGAGCAAGGATCCTCATGTGCAATAAGCTTGCAGGAATGTGTCATAGGCTGCAAAGGGCACTTGGGGACTTAGCTTTGCAGACAAGAAAGGCAGTCTCTAATCTTCACAGTACAACGCATCGTTTGCGGTTTCTCTTTCATCTGATATCTGTTTTGCACATGGTTGCTTTTCTCTGCCATTGCACACTATTGTTCTGGCCATCTGAGACAGATCCCAAGGATCTGGAAGATGCCAAACTGGAGGAACCAGCAAGTGAAAGGGGGAAGTTTTAAAAGTTTGCATTTGCATATTCTCTACATGTACATTTAAAATCATCCCAGGTGTGTGTCTTTGTCTTAAGAAAATGTAAAAGCCTGACTCTAACGAGTTGTTAGTATCTGAGTAATTAAACCTGTGAAACTCTTCTGCTGGGCCTATGAGTCTACAGGTACTGGAATTAAGCGATCCAAATGTATGTTGAAATCTCACTTATCAAAAACCAGTAGATTCTTTACATTTTATGCTTTTTTTACTCCAGGAGCCTTCAATAATTTGATGAAAGTCATGGCTTCTTTTCTTTGGTGAAAAACACACACACATACACACACACACACATGAAAATCTACTCTCTTAGGGCTGAGCAAATGGCTCAGTCAGAAATGTTTACCTTTAAGAGTGGGGACCAGAGTTCTAATCCCCAGAAACACTGTATGGGTGTGGTGGCTCTCCTGTAATTCTGGCAAATTGAGTCAGAGACAGGAGTTCCCCAAAGCAAGCTACCAAATGCAGTGAGCTCTGAGGTTAAGTGAGAAGCCCTGAAGACACCCAACACCAACTTCAGGCATGCACGCGTGCGCGCACACAGACACACACACACACACACACACACACACACACACACACACTCATCCACACATACATGTAGCATTCCACATAAGTACAAACAAAATCCTTCCTCTTGACATTGCATAAGATTTCAAATTCATGGATCCCAGTAAACTACCCCTCACCTGCAATAACCAGAGGAATGAGAAGTTTTAATTTAGGCGAAGCCTCCACCACCTGTTTAAAGATTCCTGTTTGGAAATCTAGTTACTTTTTGGGAGGGTGGTTCGAACAGGGCTTCTCTGTGAAACAGTCTTGGCTAATACAGTTATGGTGGTGCATGCCTTTAATCCCAGCACTCGAGAGGCTGAGGCAAGAGTATCTCTGTGAGTTTGAGGCCAGCATGGTCTACAGCACAAGTTCCAGGACAGGGTCCAAAGTAATACAGAAAAACCCTGTCTCAAAGAAACAAAACAAAACAAAACAAAAGGGGGAGTGTGCAGCAAGTAATAGCACTAGCCAACAGACCTGAGGACCAGAGCTTAATCCTCATGTCCTACATGGAAGGAGATGATCAACTTCCAGAAATTGTCCCCTGATCTCCATGCATGTGCTCTGGCACACCCATGCACACAAATACACACATGAATTAAATAAGTGAAAGAATAGTCATGTGAATTTTCAGAGCATTAAAATAAAAGCAAAGAAAATAATCTCTATTTTTTAATGAGATTAAAACTTAGAATATGAGCACACTTCCCCTAAAATGCTTCAAATAAGTCAGTGAATTTCTTGCATGGAGCTCATGGATGATGATCCACCCTCTCCCAGTAATTTTGTTGTTGTTATTGCAGATACAAGGGGCTATTTCCACTCTTTTCTACTTCTTTCCGAATTCACTCCTCTCCTTATCCAACTGTCCACGTGTTAGCAAAATTACAACAGGCTCAGACATGTGAAATGCAAGAGGAAGCCTGGCACGGCTAGGGAGCTATCATGCATTTGGCCTCTGCTTGGCAACAGTTACTAGAACTCCAAGAATACAGCTTGTGTTCCTAGCCAGTGTCTTCTCTCACTACCACAAACACTGAGTCTCCCCATGGGCATCTACGGCAGTGCCATGAGGGCAACCTCAACTCAAGCCTCTAGATTCCCACCAATACCAGATGCACACTGGACCATGTCTTCCTCTCTTTCCTCTGCAGCCCCCACAGTATTGACTTTGGCTACCCCTAGGCTTCTTGATGAACTGTGTCTACAACATTTTCTAGGACTAGCCTGCATTCATGCCCAGGTGGAGACAATGCAAACTTACTCCCCATAAGTTTCCATGTGTATCATGCACTCTCCTGTTTTACCCAAAGCCCACCCCAAAGTCCCTTCTCAATTCAGCCAGAAGAAGCTGCCACTGTGACCTACTGGGAGCTCCCAGCCTATAGAGGAAAAATGACACCAGCCCAGGCAAGCCATCAAGTCAGCTTGAAACGTAAGCAGGGAATACAACTCCACCAGTGTAAGCCACAGCTGTCCTTGCAGCTGGGAGCCAGTTGTGACAGAGTCCAAAGAGGGGACACTGGATGTGGATGAATAACAGGTCTCTTGATCAGGGAAAATACAACAGAGCTCTACCCCTCAGCAGCTTGGAGTCCTGCAAACTGCAGCTTGCAGCAAGTCAGAAGCCATCAAACAGGCATACCAGGCATGGCATCTTTCCCAATTACTGCAAACCAAAGCACTGATGATGCTGTGGATGAGCATACACAGAAAACTGAAACCTTAAATCCTCTTTGAAATCCCTATATTGGACTGGAGAGATGGCTCAGTGGTTAAGAGCACATACTGCTTTTGCCAAGGACCTGTGTTTGGTTGCCAGCACCCACATCAAGCAGCTTACAACTGTATAACCCCAGCTTCAGGGGACCTGTCACTCTTTTCCTCTGTAAACACCTTCACTCACATGTCAGACACATACAGATAACATTTGGTAATACTAAATAATAACCTGTGTCTCTCTTGGCTCTGTTGGGTTTTAATCTGAGATAAACCAGACATCTCTTACAATACCGTAATTCAGGGTATTGTGGTATATACCTCATCATCTGTGGTCCTGACAAGTTACCTAGCATGACACTGTCAGTTTTGAATGGAAGGGACAAGGTGAGCATGTGTTGTAAAATGCTTTTTTTTTTTTTTTTTTTTTTTTTTTGGTACACTCTGACTAGGACTTCCCATCTATGGGCATTGCACATTCTTGTCATTAAATAAATGACAGAAGATTATAAGTAAACTTTTCATTCCAACTTTTCCTCTTCTCCCCACTATGATTCTCACCTGTACCTCCTCATCTTCTCTTGTCTAGGGGATAAACATCCCAGTGTGGAGGAAATTCCGCTTCATCTCAGTGAGTAGGCACACTTGATCTTCAGGAGCATCAGTGTCAATTTAAAAAGAAAAGAAAGCAAAGCTTACAGGGGAGGGCAGGTTAAGTGCTTGCGGAACCAGCATGAGCAGCTGAGTGTAGACCCCAGCACCCATATAAAAAGCTGGGGGTAGCAGCATGCACTTACATTCCCAGTGCTAGGGAGGAAAGTGGGAGGATCCTGGTGGCATCCTAGCCAGTGTAGCCAAAGTGGTGGCTCTCGGTTCAGCAAGAAAATATAAAATAGAGTGGAGAGGGATTGAAGAAGACCTTCAGTGTTGACTTCTGACTTCCATACTCTTGCATGTACATGTTGGTACACACACAGAGCTGTGCTCTGTCAACCTCAAACAGGAAGAATGTATCTGTGAAAATCTAACCTATCTGTGTATCTAGAATAATGCACTTTAACATTAGCTTATTACTAAAGGCCTGAGATCGATCATGCATTCAAATGTTCTCTATATCAGAGAAAATCATGCACTTGTGGATCCAGAAAACTTGGAAGATAATTCAAAATACATAATTAAATTCAAATTTCATTGCTGATTTATTTTGGACTAGTTGCAGTTTTAGATAGAAAAATGAATGTAATGGAAGACATTGGCCAGACAATTTTAAGGCTCTTTGACATGTCTTTTTAACACAACACCAAGTCATAAGCATGACTCTGTCCATGTATGTTGAGTACAACTGCAGAGGGACACAGACTGGTTCTGCATGTGAATCCACCAAGCTGAAAGGCCTTGAGGACTTGAGGAAGCCACTGAACACAGAGGACTGGTAGTTGGCACTGATACAGCCATTTCTAGTAGGGTCACATGACATTCTTGATCCAGACTGCTTCTGCTGGGCCATGCTCACCTCCCTTTGCTTGAGAAAGATTGTTCAGAACATGTAGCTAGCTCGCAGTTCTCAGAGCCTCCATTTTCACTCTGGGAGTGAGTTTCAGAGGCTCCTTTCCCCCAGCAGGAAGCTGCATAGAAATACAGTTGGGGTGTGCAGGAATGCAGACACAGCCTTTGTGGGTTCAATGAGGAGCATCTCTGCATTGCTCTCCTGCATCCAACTTCAGCGGTGCTTGTTCAACACCAGGCTCACAGACAAGAGCCAACCTAGGCTTATTTTGCTCTAGACTGCTTTAAGCAGAAGTAGATTAAGTGCTCTTTTTTCCAATATTTTAAAATATTTCAATAATAGTACAAATCCAAACTGGTCCAGTTTCCCAGTCTTTTCACCTAGATGTGTGACTGCTAATTCCCTGGGTCTTAAGAAGATGCTAACAACGAGCCTCTGACTTTCGATGCCCTGGAATCAGATTGTTTTCATGGTATGACAGAGGTTTAGGTTCACAGACAGGACTGTTAAGTGAGGAGTGTACACTGGGCACAGTTGTGCATCACTGAGGAGCAAATGCAGTGCAAAGAGGGGTCCTCTCTGGGGGAATGTTTATCTATCTGCCCATTCTGTGTTAATTTAGCACTAGAGAAAAAAAACATTCAGTTGGGCATGTTGAAACATTCCTGTAATCACAACACTCAGGAGGCTGAGGCAGAAGGATTGCAGCAAGCTCAAGGCCAGCCTGGGTTCTAAGCTACCCAAAGACTACCTCAGATGGCCAGACATTGGTGGTGCATGCCTTTGATCCCAGCACTCAAGAGTCAGAGGCAGGAGGATCTCTGTGAGTTCAAGTCCAGCCTGATCTACAGAGCTAGTTCCAGGATAGGCCCCAAAGCCACAGAGAAATCCTATCTCAAAAAAACCAAAAGGAAAAAAAAAAAAAAAAAAAAAAAACTGCCTCAGAGAAGAGAACAGAAAGAATGGATGGAGACATATCCCAGCCATTAAAATACAGTACTGGTCTTCCAGAGGACCTAAGCTCAACTCCTAGCACCCATGTTGGGCAACTCACTAACTCCAGCTCCAGGAGATTCAACACCTCTGGCTTCCAAAGGTACCTGCACTTATAGGCACATACCCATACACACACAAATATACACAATTAGAAATATATCTTTTCATTTATTTATGTATTTGTTTTTGGTTTTTTGAGACAGGGTTTCTCTGTATTGCTTTAGAGTCTGTCCTGGAACTAGCTGTGTAGACCAGGCTGGCCTCGAACTGACCTCCCGAGTGCTGGGATCAAAGGCATGTGCCACCAACACCCGGCAACATTTTTTTATTTTTAATTATTAAGAAAAGGTTGTCTGGGCCGTGATAGCACACATCTTTAACCCCAGGACTGGGAAGGCAGAGGCAAGCATATCTGGTCTACAGAGTAAGTTCAAGACAGCCAGGGCCACCTAGAGAAATCCTGTCATGAAAAAACAAACAAACAAAAAAAAATGCATTCAGGCTAAGGATCAAGCTCAGTGGTAGTGTTTAACTAGGATAAGGAGGGAAGAGGCTATGGATTTATCCATAAACGGAAATTGTATGTGCTCTCCCCCCATCTCTTCCCTTCCCCTCCCCTTCTTTTCTCTCCCTTCCCTTCCCTTCCCTCCCCCACCCCATTCCTCAAACTTGCCATATAGCCAAGGATGTCCTTCAACTTGTGCCCCTCCGCTGGACTCCAGCCACAATGCCTGATTCACGTACTGCTAAGGATCAAACCCTAGGCTTCCTGTATGCTAGACACTCTACCAACTGCATCCCAGCCCCACACCTTCTTAAGTAATACCCTGCCTTGAGAAGGGTCACTTTTCACCTGGCAACTCCCTCTCTGTGTGGCTGGAAACTTGCAGTACCCTGTGTCTTCTCATCTGGAGAGACACTTCATCTGGGGCTGCCAGAAAAGCAGTGCCACAATGTTCTTTTGGAAAATAAAAGGTCTTATTCAACAAATGCTCATAAATCGGGAAGGATCTATGGTAAACATCAAAATCCAGGCATATTGTTAAGAATGCTTTAGTTTTGGTTTAAGTTTACTGAACTATTTTTGCTAGGAAACTCGGTTTTCCAACCAAATCAGTTACTTTTACACTATTGAGAGCCATTCGTTTTAATTTCATGGTTTTCAAAAGTTTATAGATACATGAAATTTGATGTCAATGAAATTCGTTAAAATGTTCATTATCTGGTGAATTCAGCATTCATGTGCCCCACATATGTTTCCACTGGTGGCTTTGAATGGCCCCAGACACATATCAGACATACTCCAACTTACTAAATACGCATGTAAACACTCATGCATTGAGACCCAGCTGGGTCATAAAATATGGCTGTCTCTGACGTGGATTAAATTTTGCAGGGAGGGGGCTGGTGTCTCTACAGAAAGGCATGCACATACTGGTGTGCTCTGGAGAGCTGATTTGAGAAAAACGGTTCCTTCCAGCTCAGCAATTCTAGCTTTGTTCCTGTCCACTCACCACTCTTTCATTTGCAATAAACCTGACAAAAACTTCCAGAATGGAAATAAGGACGTTTGCATTTGAAGGAATGTTGGCAGCCAGCCACAGACTGGAAGCACACTAGCTAATTTTGCTCTTGTTTTTCTGCCAATAACTCCTTGGTCCCTGCACACTCTTCACAGACTGGCCCCAAAGACGATTCTGATCATGTCGAAAACTCTTGGCACAGGAGTCGATGAATCACAGCAACTTGAACTTCCTCTGCTCTGGACAGACTGAGATGTTTCTCCTTGCAGACTCACTTTAGCTCTGAGAGTGGTAAAGCTGCTCAGCTTGCTTGTCACATAGAGGGTGGAAACCAACAAAAAGACGTCCCTTTCCATTGCTATCTATTTTCTTTTTGTTTTGTTGTTGTTGTTGTTGTTGTTGTTGGTGGTGGTGGTGGTGGTGGTGGTGGTGGTGGTGGTGTTTTTCAAGACAGGGTTTCTCTGCATTGCTTTGGAGCCTGTCCTGGAACTTGCTCTGTAGACCAGGCTGGCCTCAAACTCACAAAGATCTGCCTTCCTAGTGCTGGGATGAAAGGTGTGAGTCACCAACACCCACCTTGCTGTCTATTTTCAAATAGGGATGATTCTTCGTTTCACTGAGAAGGGGAGGAAGGAGGGAAGAAAGGAGAGAAAGGTAGAGGGAAGGAGGAAGGGAAGGGAGGAGCTGGATGGGTGGACAAGCCCTGTGATCTGAGCACTCAGGAGGCTGAGGCAGACAAATCTTCAAGTTTGATAATAGCCTGAGCCACAGAATGAAATCCTGTCCAGAAGAAGAAGAAGAAAAACAAGAAAGAAAAGAATGAAGAGAAGGAAGAAAAAAGGCAAGGCTTTGACTACTTTGTAATGGAGTTGATTTCCAAATCTTCTAGACTGTAGATTCTGAATACAACTCCTGCATCAGGTACATCCCTTCTCATTCTGCAGAACCAAAGCTTTGCATCCATCTCAAAGAGCTGGCCTCTCTGTGGGACTTATTTATTTTCTGATTGTGTGGCACTTGGGATGGAACCCAGGGCCTCCCAGATGCCCAGCAAGCTCTCCACCACCGAATCTATCCATAGCACCCCTGACCCCAGGTAAAGTTAAGCTGGATTCTGAGGAGTGTAGGGGTCTGACCCATTTCATCCACAACTGGTGAGGCAACACAGAGTGTCCTGGGTGTGGGTGAGACGATTTGGATTTCCTAAATGAGGAATAAAGACTACGTCTGTGCCAACTTGGTTTAGAAGGCAGATGGGGGGACTATTCTCCCAAGGGTGTTCCCAGGGGTCTGGGAAAGAAGTTTGGGGGTTTGAAGAGTAATGTGTGATCCCAGAGACAGAACTTCTGTAGGGGAGTCAGTTCAGGGCTGTAAGCCTGCCTGGTCTTAGAGGCTGTAAGGATTCAGGCATTATGATGGCCTGCCCCTGTCACCTGGCAGAATGCAGCCCAGGTGCAGAGGACCCCTTTAAAAGAAAGAATCCTGCCCACTTACACTCTTTTTTCCTCTCTCATTCTGCTCTCTTTCCTGCTCTTACCCTCTTCTGTTCTCTCTTTGTCTCTTGGTCTCTTTACCTCTTTTCTCCTTTCTTCTCCTTCTCTCCCCTTTCTAATAAAACTTCTCACTTAAGCTCTGTCTGCCTGGTGTGTTTGTTCCTCACTCAGTCACCCTCACCTGCCATGGAATCTGACAAGGTCCCCCATACAAGGTTCCCCAAGATTTATCCTAATAGGCCATGTCTGTCCCCAGAAGAAGTCTCAGGCAACCCACAGAGAGGCCAGAACCACTGTCCCAGCGAGATTCAAAGACTTACAAACTTGTATTGAACTGGAAAACAGAGCATCCCATTCCATCCAAAGAGCAGAATGCCAGGGGACCGTGGGCCTGGAAGTGTCTGGAGATAAATGTTTGGCCTGTGTGCTGGCTAGTTTTATGTCAACCTGACACAAGCTAAAGTCATCCAGGAGGAGGGACCCTCAATTAAGAAATGTCTCCATAAGATTAGGTTGTAGGCAAGCCTGTAAAATATTTTTCAATTAGTGACTGATGGGGGAGGGCCCAGCCCATTGTGGATGGGGCCATCCCTGGGTTTGGTGGTCCTGGGCTCTGTAAGAAAGCAGGTTGAGCAAGCCATGGGAAGCAAGCCAGTAAGCAGCACTCTCCATGGCCTCTGCATCAGCTCCTGCCTCCTGGTTCCTGCCCTGCCTGAGTTCCTGTCCTGACTTCCTTCAGTGATGAACACTGACACAGAAGTATAAGTCAAATGAACCCTTTCTTTCCCATCTTGCTTTTTGGTTATGGTGTTTCATCCTAACAACTGAAGCCCGAATAAGACAGCCCACCTGGCACAAAAGGCGCCTAGAGAACTAAGAAGTCCCATGGAGAGTCCTAGACTTCAGCCCCACAGTCAGCTCTGCTGTGGCAGGGTCTTCACTGCAATGCCAGTTCTGAAATGTCCCAGAGTTTGTTATAAACTGTGGTCTGAGACAGCAGTCATGTGCAGCTCCACCATGCCCACTTGATGGGATGGACAGACACATGGATGGATGAACAGACAGATACATGAAGGGAGGGAGCCATGCCCTCAAGAAGCTAAGATGAGCCAAGGAACATAGTGCCCCGGGGAGGGTGGACAGCCATCTGTGCAGGGAGTTATCTCCAGGGCAGGTAACATGGGAAGCATGTAACCTCATGGTCCTTGTCTCTAGCAAATGTGACTGTACCTCTGACAGAGGCAGGGCAAGGCCAGAGGCAGCAAAGAGAGTTGTGTGTGTCACCTTCTGACCAGAACTCATATTGAGCTCAAGATGACAAAAGAAAGGCTGAGCCAAACATGGTGATGAAAGCCTGTAATACCAGCACCTGGGCAGTGACAGCAGGAGGGTATCAAGTTTGAGAGCAGCCTGAGCTGCATGGTGATTTCAAGATCAGTCTGAGCTACACAGCAATGCCCAGTGCAGGGATCCCATCCCATACAGAAGGGTCATTAAAGGCCTTGCAGTGCATACGGGGGGGGGGGTGGATGGGGCGGAGGGGGGTGTAAAGGCCAGTCTGCAGCTACACCAAGATCGTCCAAGATCCTTCCCTACCTGTGCCCCAGACTAGAGAATAGAAACAAGGTCCTCTCCTCCACAGGACAGTCCCACATCCCAGTCTCAGGAAGCGCTCCAGCAAGACTACCTCTGGAAGCAGATATTCCCAACTGCTCTGGTTTCTTGGAAGTAAGCCAGGAGTAAGCCTGTGGCTTAAATTCCTTACTATTCAATGTACGTGGCTGGCTCACGTACTAAAGCTTACTGCCGAGCAAAAATACTCTGTGGCTTTTCAGTGAAGCCTGACCAGAGCTGCATGTTCTTGTCCCTCCACCCTCAGCATTAAAAAAAGCTGAAGATCATAGAACATAAAATGACTCTCCAAAAAATATCTTCTTACTTTTTTATTTGTGTGCTCATGCATGCATTCGTGTGTGTACATGTGCAACAATGAGAAGGTGTGTGTGTGTGTGTGTGTGTGTGTGTAAATGTGTACATGTGCAATGGTGAGACTGTGTGTGTGTGATGTGTGCACATGTGCAATGGTGTGTGTGTGTGTACGCATGCACACACATGTGTACATGCACACGCACATTTGAATGCATATTACAACACAGATTCCTTTGTGGGAATCTGTTCTCTCTTTTGTGGATCCCAGGGTTTGAACTCAGGACATGAGGCTTGGTGGCAAATGCCTTTACTCTCTGAGTCATCCCCAACCCAAAATGGCTCTTTTTAAAATTAGCAGTTTGGATCAGGTGTGGTGGTATAAGCCTATAATACCAGCGCTGGGAGTGGATGCAGAAGGACGAGGAGTTCAAGCCCAGCCTCAGCTGCCTGGGCTACGTAAGATCCTATCTCAAGAAAACAACCAAACACGGGCTGTGGCACTAAGGCCTGGCTTCACTCTCCAGCACCCCTTCAAGGGGCTGGGGAGCTAGGGAGATGGCTCAGTGAGTAAAGTGCTTGCCATGGAATAGGAAGACCTGAACTCAAATCCCCAAAACTCACAAAGAGCCGGACTTGGTAAGCACTGTAAATCAATGCTTGTGTGGTGAGGTGGGAGGCCTGTGCGTAAGGCAGAAGGACAACTGAAGGCCCTGCCTCAAACCTACAGAAAAGGTGAGGACCAACACCCAACGCTGTCCTCTGACCTACACACACACACACACACACACACACACACACACACACACACACACCCCTAGTATGTGACCGTGTTAGGAAAAACCTTTATGTAGTATGCTTCTTTGTTGGAGTCACCAGTCCACAAATAACAACAAGGAGACTTATTATTAATTATGAAAGCTTAGCCATAGCTTAGGCTTGCCCACTAGCTCTTATAACTTAAATTAACCCATTTTTTACTAATCAACATTCTACCACATGGCTTTTAACTCTGTCACATTCTATATGTCTGACTTGTTCCAAATCTCCGTGGCATCTAGATTCTTCTCTTCTTCCTTTCTTTCCCTAGGAATCCCACCTCTACCTCCTGCCTAGCTATTGGCTGTTCATCTTTTTATTACACCAATCACAGCAATACATCTTCATACAGTGTACAAATATCCCACACATCTTTAAAGATATAATGAAGGTTAAATGAGATCACTGGGGTAGATCATGCTCTAATCCAATATAAATGGTGCCATCCTTAGAAAAAGGGAGAACTTAGTGAAGGCAAGGAGAAGGGACTTGCTAGTTACAGAGAAGAACAGACCAGCTCTACGAGCCTTGACCTTGGACTGCTATCCTCTGGGACGGTAACAGAAGCAATTGGTATTGTTGAAGCCACACTGTCTGTGGTATTTACTCTGGCAGCCCTTACCCCTCAGGTCTCCCTCTCAAAAATCAGTAACTTGGGCCAGGTAGAGTTTCCACTCGGCAGTAGAGTGCTTGCCTCCCACGTGCAAGGCTCTATGTTCCACTCCTCACAACACAAAAGGTATGTAGGGGGAAAGGGTCCTGAAAAATGAAGCTGGACATACTGGTCCATATCTATAATGCCAGCACCTGGGAGATGGAAACTTGGAGATCAGGGTTTCAAGGTCATCCCTGATGACACATCCCATTCCAGGCCATTTAGGGCTGGGATAGGGAAGACCCTGTCTCAAAAAGAAAGACACACACACACACACACACACACACACACACACACACACACTACCCTTGATGTCCCCTCTATGATTCCGTGAAAACTGCTGGTCTTGTGTATAAGCCTTCCTTTCCCTGAAGTTAGGTGGTGAGTCTCCTAGGGTGAGGGATCATGTCCTATTATTGGGCTTTCTTATTTCCAGAGTGTAGCTTGGAAGTTGGCAAATAAATGTTCTCACGATAACTTTTTTAAAATGTGAAATGAGGAAAAGAAATAGTTGGTAACACGGGGAAGAACATTTTCATAAACCAAACTCCAGTTTGGCCTCCCACCTCACCACACAAAACTCCAGTTTCTCAAAAGGAAATCATTCAAACACTGTTCAGCTCTGGAGAGAACATCTTCCTTCAGAGTGTGTTTGCCCTAGGGGGTGGGGGTTCTGTGGCAATCTGTGATATATCCTTTGTTCTAAATTTGTAATGTATTAAAAGTCCCTCAGGGTTGTGGAGATGGCTCGGTGGGTAGGTGTTTGCTCGCATGGCACGAAGATCACCAGACCCCTTCGAGAGGCACAATCTGCCTGTAACCCCAGCACCCAGGAGATGACGACAGGAGGCTCCCTGGAGCTTGCTGGCTGGCTGGGCTGGCTTCACTGGGGAGCTCTGGTTAAAGTGAGAGACCCTGCCTCAAAACATGAAGGGGAGCTCAGAGGAGGATGACACCTGACAACCTCTGACACACACACACGCACCTACACGTGTGCTCCCACACATGCAAACACGAATACACATGAACACCATTAACATACACATGCAGAAAGTTAAATCACAATATATGAACACAATTCCAACAAGAATGCGTTCCTCTTGATTCTGGATGCTGCCATATTTCAGAATCTTGGATGTGAGACCCCTCTCCTGTCACACCATCATAGGAAATAATATCCCTTTCGATCTGTTTGGATGGATTTCTTGTATTTAGGAAGAATGTGATTTTCTCTCTTTTATTTCACTTTTGTTTTTCGGAGACAGGATCGCTTGTCACCAATGTAATTTTCTTGCCAATCAACAGTGCGCTGAAGCACAGTATGATGCAGTAAAGCCTTGAAGACTCTTCCAGATTGGTCTAAGAGCGATGCTCAGCTGGCTTGAGAGGTAATCTGGAACAGTTGCCCTCAGGTGTCACCTGAATGGAGCTCATCCGCCATCCTGTGAAAGGTGAGACCCGGCCCTACCATCAAGAGTGCCCTCGGGATCCCAAGCTCCAGGACCCCTGCTCTGGGCCCTCTCCCTAATTCCACGACCCTTCTCCACCCAGCTGCCATTATCCTTTTCCCCTAAGATCTCTCTGCCCCCCAACCCACGCTGGAGCAGACTCGGTGCTCTCTGGCGCCGCCTAGCGCTGGCCAGGTCGGCTGCCCGCGGCTCTAGGACCGGCTGCCCCAAAGCCCAGTCGTCCGGAGCCCGCTTTGGGTGGGGCAGCCTAGGGTCCCGCAGCCGCTTCTGGCAGCCGGAGACTGTTCCTGCCTTGGAATCCAGGCGTCTTTCTTTGGGGTCCCAGAGGGTATTCATTGGAGGGCTCTGGTGGGACAAGGGTAAGGCCCAGGACCCGCTTCAGTCCTTCCGCATCCGTTTGTTCCTGCAATGGGAGGTGCCTTGAGGCCGCACTAGCCCAACTTAGAAACCATCCCTGGAAGCAGCCCAAACTCCTGCAGTTTGTTAACCTTGGCAGGTCGCTGGAACCTCCGGGAACTTGTAAGAAGACAAGTATCTGGATCCCACCCCAGGCCGATTGGCTTGGGGGTAGCAGTGCGGAACATGTGTATTTTTTATGCTCACCCAGTGAGTCCTAAGGCCCTCAGTGTTAAGAACACCCTTTTAACTGTATGTAAGCTGCAGGTCTCTTTTGCACCAAGCCTTCTTAACTGCTGGTACGCACCCTCAGGTCCTTCTAGCTTGGCTCTGCACTAACCTGTCCTAGAAAACATAGGTCCTGGGTCTAGCCTGGGTGTCTGGACCTCGCCCAGGAGGAGCGATGGGGTCTTTGTTTTACACCAGAGACCTGCGAAGTGCTTGGCCTGGCCAGGTTAAAACAGACTCAAGACTAGAATGTGGATCCTTGAACTTCCTGTCCAGATGGAGTTGCCAGGTCTAGCAAATAGAAGTGCAGAATGTTCAGCTAAATATGACTCTCAGATCAACCATGAATAATTTCTTCTTTCATCACAAATATTGTGCAGGGAGGCCTGTAAACGCAGCACTTGGGAAGTGCAAAAGAGACTACTAGGAATTGAGACCAGCTTTGGCGACACAGAGAATGTGGGGACAGCTTGGCCTACAGGAGACCCCATACCTCAAAAAAGAAAAAGAAAAAGAAAAAAAAAAAAGAAAGAAAAAAAAAGGAAACTCAAATATACTAGATATCTGTTATAGGTCTGGAATTAAGATATAACAGGATATCCTGTATTTTGTCAGACACGTTATGCCCAGTGGGCACCCTCAAGGAATCATGGCTGGGCCTGTACAAGGCAGGTGTGTCTTAGGCTAAATGCTGTGAGCAACCAGCTAGCGTGTCATAAGGTGCTTGCTACAGGTCTTGAGACTTCCTCACCCAGCTCCAGTTCCAGAGCACACCTTGCTTCACACTCTACCTTTAAGCTACAGGGTCTTCTTGGAAAATGCCTGGTAGATGCAGAGCCAGGCAAGGCTGGCATGTTTGAGCAGTGCCAAATACCTAGGAAGTAGAATGCCTATTGGCAACACCAAAACCCAAGTTTAGAATTCTCCCCAAACCTAGTCCTCTAGACTACCAAGAGGTAAGCTCCAAGTTGAGTGAGAGAGCCAGTCTCAACAACAGCAGCAACAAAACAAGCAAAAAGCCACAAAGTGGTAGGCTGGAAAGATAGCGCAGTGGTTAGAGTATGGGCTGCTTTTATGAAGAAGCTGGGTTTGATTCCCAGCACTAATGTGGTGCCTCATAGCCATCTGTAACTCTGGTGCTGGGGGTCTGATTCCTGCTTCCGACCTCCAAGGTTGCTGCATGCATATCATGGAAGACATAAATGTGACAAGAGCACCCATACACATAGAATTAAAGTAAAAGGTGAAGTGTGACTGACAATGACACTAAAGATCAACCTCTGGGTTCCATGAGAACTCACTCATATCCTCGTGCTTACACAGAAGCACAGCATAGGCACGATAAAATCCCAGAATTATCTGCAGCTTTCCTGACAACAGCCCTTGCAAACACAACCAGTTCCTTCAGGATCCAACAAAACAAGAGCCTGGAGCACAGAGAGGTGGAAAGTATCACGGGTGTGAGGTTTCCTTTCTTTCTTTCTCTTCTACCCTCCTTCTGTGGACATTGTGATATGGCATTTTTGTTGTTGTTGTTGTTGTTTTGAGACAGGTTTCTCTGTGACTTTGGAGCCTGTCCTGAAACTCACTCTGAAGACCAGGCTGAACTCAAACTCACAGAGATCCGCCTGCCTCTGCCTCCCAAGTGCTCGGACTAAAGGCATGCACCACCAACACCCGGCTTGTGATATGGCATTCTTTTAGTTTATTATTTTATTTCATCCTTGTACAAAATTATTTATTTTTATTTTATGTGTATGAGTGTTTTTCCTGAATATGTGTTTGTGTACTACCTGAGTGCCTGGTGTTCACAAAGGCCAGCATATGATGTCAGATCCCTTGGAATTAGAGTTACAAATGTCTGTGAACTGCCAGGTGGGTGATAGGAAACAAACCCAGGTCCTTTGCAAGAGCAGTCGGTGCTCTTAAGCTCTAAGCCAACACTCCAGCCCCTCCCCCACCTTTTTTGACACAAGGTGTTATTTTATATCTCAAATTGGCCTCAGATTCTCAGCAATCCTCCTGCCTCAGTCACCCAAGTGACAGCATTACAGGCATGACCTACCATGCCAGGCTTGCAATGCTGAGTTTTGGTTTGGTTTGGTTTTTGGTTTTTGGTTTTTTCAAGACAGGGTTTCTCTGTGTAATGGTCCTGGCTGCCCTGGAACTCACTCTGTAGACCAGACTGGCCTTGAATTCACAGAGATCTGCCTGCCTCTGCCTCCTGGGTGCTGGGATTAAAGGTGTGCTGGCACTGCCCGGCACAATCCTGGACAGTATATGAAAAACAGAAGAACCTCTAACTGAAATTTCACATTTGTATTTCCCAGTTTGTGTTCTGTTGTCTGCCCTTGGCCAGAGAAACAAACACAAATCAGATCTGGGTTAGCCAGGGCAAGAAGCTGGCCCTTCTGGAGCTTGCTTAGCCAGGGTGAGTGCCCGCTGGTCAGACACCACTAAGGTGGGTGGCAGCTTTGAAGAGGCAGCAAGATCAGCTTCCCTCAGCTTCCCTTCTTGCCACAGGTTCACGATTCCAAGTCCCAACCAGGCAAACTCATACAACTGATTGACTAATTTTTTAAAAAAGACATATTTATTAGTTATGTTTACAGTCTTGTTCCACAGGCTGGAAGAGGGCACCTGTTCTCACTACAGATGGTTGTAAGCCAATGAGGTTTCTGGGAATTCAGGACCTTTGGAAGAACAGCCTGTGCTCTTAACCTCTGAGCCATCTCTCCAGCCCCATGATTGGCTGAATTTTAATGATGGTCTTGTGTAGCCAGGCCAGTCTTACTCAAACTCAGGATGCAGCTGAAGATGTTCTTGATTCCTGATTTTCCTGTCTCCAGTTCCTGAGTTGGACTGTAGTTGGCTGTTACCATTGCCCAGATAGGAGTCCAAAATCTATGCTAAGACTCATTAAAGTTGGGGCCATCACTCAGTGGTTAAGAGCACTGGCTGCTCTTTCCAGAGGTCTTGAATTCAATTTCCAGCAACCACATGGTGGCTCACAACCATCTGTATTGAGATCTGGTGCCCTCTTCTGGCCTGCAGGGTTGCATGCAGATAGAATACTGTATATATAATAAATAAGTAAATCTTAAAAAAAAGAAAAAGACACATTAAAGTACCTGAGACGGGAATAAAGCACACCAACCACACTGAGAAGCTGTCACTAAGTGTACTGCCAGCCTACACAGAGAGAGTCATCATCCCAAGGCCATATAGGTGACACACCTGACTCAACCCCTCCCCATTTTCATGCTTAGGCTCCACTGGGAATAACAAGAAAAGGAAGCTGGTGGTGGTGTCCCAGGGAGAGAGCAGGGATGGGGGATGGGTGTCCCTGGCCAGACCTGGAGCACCAGGGAATGGGGACCACAGAGAGGCTAAGGACTGCGGGCAGAGCAATCTCAGGTGTGCTGAGACTGCAGGCCCCAGAATGTGCTACATGAACCCTTCAATACAAAATGGAAGTTGTAGCTGGACAGGTGGCTCAGGTGGCAAGTTGCTGGTCATGCAGGTGTGGATACCTGAGTTTGATCCTCAGCAGCCATGTAAAGGAGCTCATGGCAGTGGCATTGACCTATACTCCTAGAACTGGAGAGGCAGGGAAAGGACTTCCTGGGGCTTGCTCCCCAAATTGTCTACAATAACTGGCAAGCTCCAGATCCAGTGAGAAACCCTGCCTCAAAAGTTGAAATGAGACTGGTGAAGACACCTGATGCCAACCTCCATGTGAACTCCACGTGTGAACATCTGCACATGCGTGCACTCAGGAAACACATACACACATTAAAACAAAACAAAACAAAACTCCCACAAGGTTAAGACAGAAACATTAAGAATCTGAGCTGGGGCCGGGCATTGGTGGTGCACACCTTTGATCCCAGCACTGGGAGGCAGAGGCAGGCAGATCTCTGTGAGTTCCAGGCCAGCCTGGTCTGCAGAGTGAGTTCTAGTACAGGCTCCAAAGCAATACAGAGAAACCCTGTTTCAAAAAACCAAAACTCAAAACAAAACAAAGAATTTGAGCTGGGGACAGTGGGGGTGGGGGTTGAGCTGGCAGCTGGCCTTGCTCAACCTGCAGAATGCTTAAGTCTGCCCAGGCCCAGCACACTGTGTCCAGGAGTCTGCATTTAAAAATACCCAGATTTCATCGGGCACTCGATGCCCAGGTTGACATTGGGCACTCCCAGCAGTACTGACGGCTTCCAAACCTGACTAACCATTAGATCTGGCTCTAACCCAAATTCCCAAATGCTTCTCTCCCCTACTCCAGGGAATCCCACTCCAACTTCTGTTTGTTTGTTTGTTCTTTAGGAACGCTCTGCCGGGATTTAATAAACATCCCCTCCGTGCCTTGCTTTGCTTCTCTGTGAAATAGGAGAAGAATGGGCTCTTGCTCTTGGGCTTCTCGTGAGGCGCCAGTGAGTTACTTTACAGTGTGTTTACAATGGTATCTGGTGCACCACACATGTGAAACAATGCGTAGTCCTTCCTAAAAGCCGTGGGGCCTGGGCTATGTACAAGAATAACTGCACCAGAACAACCATAACAAAGAGAATGAATTAAGCCCAATTCGGTAGCATATACTCAGGAGGCTGAGGCTGTGAGACCTTCTCAAAAGCAGAGAAAGGGGGGTAGGTATGCTAGGGGTTGCAGTTCTTGCAGAGGATTGGAGTCCTAACACCTATGGTCGCAGATGTCCTCTTCTGTTTCTGCAGCCCTCTTGTACTCCTTCGTGCTTATACATGTGTGCTCACACACTTTAAAAATAAAGTAAAATATTTATAAAATACTAAAAAGCTACCATGGTGGCAAATGCCTGAATTCAAAGCCAGCCTAGGCAATATAAGACCATGTCTCAAAGGAAAAATAGGCTGTCACCTGCTGTACAAGGGGTAGTGCCAGCCTAAGTAAGAGACTTTAAGCTGGACATGATGGCAAGCCACACTCAGAGAAGTGTGGAGACAGGAAGACTTCCTGTTTGAGATTAGTCTAGGCTTTATAGTAAGTTCAAGGCCACCCTGAGCCACTGAGTACTTTACCCAAGGCCGTACAGCTAGAAGATAATGAATTGATAACCAAGCTGATCTCTGCATCTATTTTACAAAGCTGCCTTGCACTGTTCAATCCCTTCAGAAGATCCTCCTACTCGGCCTGCTCCTGGCGACCTCTGATCCCTCCTACTCCTCCCGCTCCTGGCGACCTCTGATCCCTGCTACTCTACCTGCTCCAGGCAACCTCTGATCACCTTCCTAGTGTCAATTCCAGCGTCCTGGATGGCTGGAGTCAGTCTGTGTGGCCCTTTAAAGGTCTGGCTTCTTGTTTTGTCCTATTTGGTTTTGGTTTGGACGTAGGGTCTTAAAGTGTAGCTCTGGCTGGCCCTGAGGCCTCCAAGAGCTAGGATTACAGGTGTCTGCTCTTGCTCAGTGTAAGGTCAGTAAGCTCCATCCAGTTCACTTCATGGATCAGATCATCTTTTCCTTCTGATGATGGAAAAGGATTTTGATGAGCCCTTTGCCCATCAGCGGACAGCTGGGTTGTTGTCAGTTTGGAGCAATCATATCGCTGCTGCTCATGTACAAGTCACTCTGTGCAATAGACTCTCACTTCCCATAGGTAAATGTCTAGAGGGCTTTCTGGTCAGAGAGAGGATTATGTCTAATGTTCTGAGATATTTACAGGGTATTAGTATATCACACTCTCACAAGCAAGCTGAATCATCTTGCCAACTCCAAAATGTCACCAACATTCCGTACTAATTTTGGGAGAGAGGGAGGTGGTGTTTGTTTCATTTAATTTCTGATACTCTTCCAGGTGTAGAGAAGTCCTTGTGGATTTGTTTTGCTGGATTTGGTTTGAGGGAACCAGGGTTTGACTATATAGCCAGGCTAGCCTGGAACTACTGGAAATCCTCCTGCCTCAGCCTCCTAAGTGTTAGATTACAAACATGTTGCACCACACCTGTTTTCTTTGCATTTTTGTGTGTGCGTGTACACATGTGTGTTTATGCATATATGAGTATGCAAGAGCACATATCTGTGTACATGTGTACAGAGGCCTGAGAATGACCTTTGGTAACCTGTTCTGCTTTCTCAGTCTTATTCCTTCAACTTAGGGTCTTGCATTGAACCTGGAACTAGAGCTAGGCTGGCAGTCAGAAAGCTTCAGCAAGCCTGCCATCTGCCCCACAGTGCTGGGCTTACCATACAAAGTTATTTCTTTTTAACATAAGAGCTGGGATCCAAACTCAGGCCTTCATGCTTGTTCAGCGAGCACCCTTCCCTACTGAGCAGTTTCTCCAGACCCTCTTTACGCTTTCTCCATGCTATCTTTTGAAGACTAGACAATTCAAAACTTTTTATAAGAGGCGATGGAGAAATGACTTAGGGGTGAAGAACGCCTGCTGCCTTGGGGACCTGAGCTTGATGCCAGCACTTATATTGGGCAGCTCACAACCACCTATAACTCCAGGAGATTTAGGGCCCTCCTTTGGCCTCGGCAGGTACCTGTACTCATGTGCACATACCTTCTCAGAGACACATACACTGCATAATTAAAAATACAAACAAATCAAACAAACATTGTTTTAAATGGGAGGATTGGTGCCCACTAAGACAAGATCTTCCCCAGGCTCCATTCCCAGTTGTGCTTCGATAAATAACCAGTGTGGATAAAATCTCTCTCTCTTCCCGTACTGGAGCCTGAATCTAGGTCCTGTTCACACTAGCCAACCATTCACCAACCCAGCAGCAGCCTGGACTCGATGTTACAAATCATCCGGGAGCAGCCGCTTCTTAGGCAGGTATATCATTATATATAGGGTTCAGAGACTAAAGCATGGATAGATAAGAAGGCACCTTTTCTGAGGCCTGTTTTTCTTCAGGAATCCAGAACACTCAAGAAAACAAAACAGTCCTGCAAAATATTCCTAGTGAAGCCAGGAGGGAGGACAATGTTGTGGATTTGTTTTGGTTTAGTTTTTGTCCTGGTGGAATGGGACTTGGAGGTACCTCTGGTGGTGACCCGGTTCCATTCCCTCTGAATAAGCAACAGCAAATCTGTATTGTAGCCTTCAGCAATCGTCTTGGGCACAGTCCAGGCCACTCCTTTTCCTATGCCCTCTGCTTGTTTCAGCTGGGTGTGGTGGCACATGCCTGTGATCCCAGCACAAAGAAGGCTGAGGCATGAGGATCTCGAGGTCCAGGCTGGTCTAGCTTCAAGTTGAGACAGATTAGTATAAAATAACAGAGACTAAACATCTCAGCGACAAAGAACACTTGCCACTTTCACCGAGAAGCCTAGTTTGGTTCCTACTGCATTCACACGATGCACATACGTATATACAAGCAAGACACATGAAAATAAATAATTGATTAAAACATACAAACAGAACACTTATTTTATATAAGGTTTTGTCTCTCCAGTGAGCCTGGCACCTGTGACCCTCACATTCTGATATGTGAGAAACATTCTTTATCACTTTTGTAAAAAATGTACAAGATAAGTTTATCATAAAGCAAATACTTGCATAATCACTTCCCAAGTCCCGATGTGGGTCAGCACCAGCTCACCAGAAACTACCACGTGCCCTTTCTCGTCACAGAGCTTCTCCACTCACATCCTAATTTGCATTTCATCCCTTCCTTGCTTAACTTACAATTTTACATGCATTCCTGAAGCCTGCGGCCGGTGTGGGTGCGAGTGCTTCTGGCTTGTGTCTGAACACACTCTTAGGGTCGAAGGCTGTTCATCTGTCTGTTCATCCTCTGAATGGACCACAATTTGTCTGTCCCTTTTCCTGGTGATGGACTTTTGCTTTGTTTTTATTTGTTGAAATCGATTTATCATATTTATTTATTTATTTATTTATATTTTTTAAGTTATTAGGATTTTCACTGGGATTGCATTCAGTGTATAGACTAGTTTTAGAATTGATGTACTTACATTTTTGAGTCTTTGAGTCCATGAATGCACTATTTATTTAACTAATTTTTTATTCTTTTTGAGTCAGAGTTTTACTATGTAACCCTGTTTGGCCTGGCACTCACTATGCAGCCCAGGCTAGCTTCAGACTCTTAGCAACCCTCCTGCCTTGGTTCTGACATTGCAGGCATGTGTTACCAGGCCAAGACTATTTTATTTTTTATCAACATGTACATATCATGAGTGTACTATTATATTTCCTTCCTTATCTATTTTTATTTTTTTCTTCTGGCAAGGTGTTTTAGGGCCAAGACTAGCTCTGAACACTTCCTGATCCTTCTGCTTCCTCTCCTAAGTGCTGGGATTATAGATGTATGTACTATCACAGTCAGCTTTTAAATACTTTGCAGTACATCGTGTGTGTGTGTGTGTGTGTGTGTGTGTGTGTGTGTGTGTGTGTGTGTGTAGGCCAGAGGATAACTTGTGAGAATGAGTTCTCTCCTTCTACTGTTGGGCCCTGGGGATTGAACTCAGGCCATCAACCTTGGTGTCGGGTGCTTTTTCCCACTGATACACATCAATAACCCAGTAATATTTTCACCTTCCCAAATAGAGACACAGTTATTGCGATTTTTATTTTTTGTTCTGTTTCATTTTGTTTTATTCATAGCCATTGATATTTACTTCTTCCTTTCGTTTCTTTTTTTTTGTATTTATTTTAATATTAGTGTGTATATCTGTGAATGCATGTCATGTGTGAGGGTACCCAAGGAGGTGAGAAAAAGACGTCACAGGCAGGTATGTACCACCTCACTTGGGTTCTGGGAACTGAACTCTGGGGCTCTGGGAGAGCCAAAGGCACCCTCAACCACAGAGCCATCTCCCTAGCACTTCCTCCCGGCCTCACCCTAGGTGGCTCTGAAGTCCTGATCCTCCTGCCTCTGCTTTCCCAGTGTAGGAATCGCAGGGGGGACACTCAGCTTCGAACAGTTTGCTTCTGCAATGCTCTCCATTTGCGTGTGTTGACTCTATACTTAGTATAGAGCTAATATTCTTTTCTTTTAGCATTTATCAGTAGATTCTTCTTTTTAAAGGTTTATTTATCTATTATATATACAGTATCTGTCTGCATATCTGCCTTTGGGCCAGAAGAGGGCATCAGATCTCATTATAGATGGTTGTGAGCCACCATGTGTTGTGTTAGGAATTGAACTCAGGACCTCTGGAAAAGCAGGCTGTGCTCTTAACCTCTGAGCCATCTCTCCAGCCCTCAGTAGAGTCTTCTAAATTTCTTTATTACCCAAGAAAAAATGGCTTTTTAGTATTTTCTTCCTTTCAGCTCTTTTGTGTCTTTTATATGTTTGTTTTGTGCTTGTACAAGATAGGGTCAAATGCTGTAGTCAAGGATAGCATCTAAGTCACTATGTAGCCCAGGCTGGCCTTAAACTTAAGATGATTCCCCCTGTCTCACCGTCTCACCCTCCCAAGTGCTGGGCTTATGGGCATAAGCCATTTAAGTCCTTTTCTTGCCTTTTACACATTGTCACCTAAACAAGAAGCAAGCCATTTAGCAATGGGGAGCAGTGGGGTACTAGAGGGTCTAGGTAGCAGTGGGATACAGGCATCAGTGGGGTTCAGGGAGCAGTGGGTACTGGGAACACACAGAACCTTCACTGTCTCAGTTCTGTCCTCTGACCACTGCTGACACCTACCTGGTACATCAGAATCTCTGCTAACAGTGTTCTGAGTCCTGCAGGAAAAGTGCAGATTTATAGTCTCAGTGATCAGAGCCATCGAGGCATCAGAAACTTGATGCTAAAATTTCCAAACTCAACAATGCATACCAACATTGTGGTTTTTTATTGCTTCCATAGCCTTTCCCTCAAATTCTATCCACTACTAATTGTTCTTCGTGTATAGATATGTTCTGTTAAAACGTGGGGTTCCTGGTCCTAATGGGTACATCTTCAATACAGCTCCCATACCTTAGCCTCAGGGATCTCTATGGAAAGATGGTAAAAGTATGGGATCAGGGTCTTTGCTGTGAAATTACGTCTCACCAACATGACTGCCTAAACATGAGCTGAACAAAGACAACAATAGACATGCCAGCATGAATGAGGAAAAGCCCATGAGGCCTCAGCCCTAATGAAGACCCGAAGGAACCAAGGGATGCTAAGAGTGGGAGAGATAGATAGCCAGTCTTCCTCAGGGATGAATACACCGATTGGTTATCTGATACCAAATGGTCAGTCCTGAAAACACATAGTAACATTACATAGATTGAGCAGGCTATATTTATGTATTTAGAAATATATATGTATATATGTGTATGTATATAAAAATAACTAATAAAAAAGAAGCTATGAATTTGAAAGAGAAAGGATGAGTATAAAAGAGGGTTTGGAGAAAGGGAGAGGAAATGGTGTAATTACATTATGAACTCAAAAAATAGAAATTTATTTATTTATTGTCTTTTGTTTTTTTTTTTAAAACAGTGTCTCTTTATGTAGACCAGGCTGTCCTGGAACTCAGAGAGCCCCCTTTGTCTGCTATCTCAGCGCTGGGATTAAAGGTGTGTGCCACGAAGTCTAGCAGAGGTATTTTTTTAAATGTGGGGTTTTTGTTTATTTGGTTTTATTTTTACTGGGTGTGGTGGTTCATACGTATAATCCCAACAACTGGATGGCTGAGGCAGGCAGACTGCCAAAGGCCAGAAGCCAGAGCTGGAGAAATGGCGCAGACCAGAGTTCTCCTAACACCTGTAACTCCAGCTGCCAGGGATCTGTTGTCCTCTCCTGGCCCCCAAAGGCACATGCATGCACCTACACACACACACTGACGCACACATACACATATATAGGCTAACTGGGCTACAGTGCGTTGAGACTATTTCAAAAGACAACAACAACAACAAAAAGTTTTTTTGAAGTGTGTCACAATTCAGGAGGCAGGAGCAGATCTCTGTGAATTTGAGACAGCCAGCCAGGGCTACTCTGTCCTAAGAAAAGAGATAACAACTGGAGAGATGGCTGAGTGGTTACCAAGGGTTGGAGTTGATTCCCCGGCACCCATGTGAGGTGGCTCAGACCTGCCTGTAACTCTAGGGGAATCGTTCTCACGACTCCCCCACACACATGTAACTAAAAATACACACTTAATAAATAAATAAGACAGATAAAAGAGTGCCATAACTAAACACCAATTTCATGTTAACATGATTATGTTATGGAAAACAAAATGTCTGCAGTATAATGGAGCGAGGTAAAAACACACTGTTAAGAGTGTCCTTTTGTGAGAAAAAGAGATGTCTGCTCTTTACAAAAGGCATACAAACCTCCCAAAGCTTACTTAATTTTCATTACACTAATTCACTCTTCAGCTGTTTAATTTCCTGTTATACCCTTCGACCAAATTTTTAATTTTTATATAATAGTGTTGTAATTTTTTGAGAAGTTTATACATGCATATATTTCGATCATATTCACCCGTATTCCTCCCAGATTTACTGCCCACCCCCACCCTTACTTTTTACGTCTGACTATGTAATATTTTCAATTCTAAAGTTTCTACTTGATTTGTTTGTTTGTTTGTTTTGTTTTGTTTCTCTGTGTAGCTTTGAAGGCTGTCCTGGGACTCAATTTGTACAACAGGCTGGCCTTGAACTCACACCATTGCCTGGCCTGTTTGTTATTTTTAAGACAGAATCTCCTCTAGCCAAGGCTAACATTGAGCACCTGCACTTCCTGCCTCTACCTCCCAAGAGCTGGGATGCCATGGCAGATTTATTTGTTTCTACAGAAACAATTTTTCCATAGGTTTTAAGAATAAAATTTGGTTCACACCTTTAATCCCAGCACTCAGGAAGCAGAGGCAGGTGTATTTCTATGAGGCCAGACTGGTCTTCAGAGTGAGTTCCAGCACAACCTCCAAAGCAATACAGAGAAACACTGTCTCCAAAAACAATCTAAAAAAAAAAAAAAAAAAAAAAAAAAAAAAAGAATAAAATTTGATGGCCTACAGAGCAAGTTTCAGAACAGCCAGAGCTACACAGAGAAACTCTGTCTCCAAACAAATGAATAAATACATATATAAATAATTTAAAAGGTTTGAACTGGCTGTGGTATCCTATTCTTAAAATGCCAGCCCTTGGGGAGTGAAGACAAAAAGGCCAGTTCAAGGCCAGCCATGGCTGTGAGTTTGAGGCCAGTGTGGACTATCTAAAATCCAAACTCAAAAAGCAAAAGCTGACTTGGGAGATGGTTGTAGGTAAGTAAAATGTTCTCTGCACAAGCACAAAGACCCAAGTTCAGATTTCCGGCTCCCAAGTGGGAAGCCAGCTTGGTGGAGCACACTTAACTCAGCCCTGGGGGTAGGAAATGACAGACTGGAGCTGGCTAGTTGCCAGTCTAGCTGAAACAAGGCGTCAAGTTCAGTGTGAGACCCTATCTCAGAAAGGAGAGGCCATGGGAAGATGGCGTAGGAGTTAAAAGTCCTCAAGGCTCCTGCAGAAGACCAGGTCTTGTTCCCATGGTGGCTCACAACCGCCTGTAATATCAATTCCAGATGACCTGATGCCCTCTCTGGCCTCCAGGGGCTTCTTCACTTACACGGTGGAAGGGGAAGACAGAGGAAGAAAGAGGAAAAAGTACAAAGGCATCTGTACTTTATAGATGACATGTTTAAGTGTGGTCTCCATCTTGGACAGAGTAATTGGGGTTATCTTCATATCTGCCTCTGATTTCTAACATCCAGAAGGCCTCTGGAGGAGTCATTTCTGTGGCTGGCTATACCTCTTGGTTCTTACTCTCCGTGTCAAGCTGCCTTGCATGCCTGATTCTCTCTGCAGTGTGCAACATATGGTGAAGACTTAGTTTTAGGAATGAGGATCCTGGGGTGATGCTCTTTTTCAAAGAGGACTTCTCTTACTTTTTTCAGGTGCCTGGTGACATCAACCATCTGGGATCTCCTTTGTCAACATCTGGGCTACCCATGGGCTTACAGCCGGGGTGTAGTCTTCCACAGCTGTGTTACTTCCAGGGTACCTCTGCTCCTGAGGTGCCGCCCTTTGAAATCAGAGCCGGCAGGGAGAGCTGTGCACAGCAGCCTGTGATTGTTGGCAGGCCTGAGATTCTAGCTTTCTCCCACAGCTCTGTGAAGTTATAAACCATGAGTGTCAGCCTTCTCATCAGATCAGCAAACAATCCCCAGACAGAAGCAGCTGCAGCACTGGGGGTGGCAACAAGCTACTTTACTCTGTCGTGCTGACCCCTTTCTGGGGATTTTATTTCATCCTGGCTTTTTAAACTGTTTTTGTTGGGCAAGTTAGTACAAATTACATAAATCACCTATATGATTCTACCTCTAGAAGCAGAAATGGTCACTGTAACCAAATGTCCGTGGTCCCAACACTCAGGAGGCAGGGGCAGAAAGACAATCCAGCCTAGGTTACTTAGTTAGGCAAAGTAAATACCGCCAAACAAAATTAAGTCACCACCAAGTGTGTGTGTGTGTGTGTGTGTGTGTGTGTGTGTGTGTGTGTGTGTGTGTGTGTGTGTTTGATTTAGTCTGGGTTTGGTTTTATTTGTTTTGATGCACAAATTGTATGCTCACTGTGTGTAAATTAGTAGTTTAAAAGCATAAAATATTCAAGATAAATAAACAAGACTTCCCTGTGTAAAAGCAGCTTGAAGCTTCCGGGACAAGATATCTTCATATTCATCGTGTCTGAAGCCAGAGCTTAGGACAGAGGTGTCTGGTCTGGTGGTAAGACTACATGGTAGTAGGAAAGGAAGGAGATGACTCAGTGAGTCAAGCCTTGCTGTGCAAGCACAAGGACCTGAGCGGCTCCCCAGCACCCAGGTAAAAGCTGGATATCCATAGCACTGAGGAGGGAGAGTTAGGTCCCCGGAGCTCACTAGCCAACAAGTCTTGTCAATTGGTGAACCTCAGGTTCAGTTAGAGATGCTGTCTGAAAAGATAAGGTGGAAGGTGATACCAGAAGAAACTTGATGTCAATCTCTGGTTCCCACATGTGTGCATTCATGTGTGCACACACAAGCTCCTGCTGGATAGGCCCCACGAAAGCCAAAACCTGACAGTTTCTTGTTATTTACTTATTTTAAAATCATAGTGAAAGTCAGCAGAAAGCAGACAGATGCCTGTAATCCTAGTGAGCCTCAGGCCAGTGTGAGCAACAGAGTGAGAACCCTATCTTGGTGATGGGATGGTGCACACCTTTAATCCCAGCTGTCGGGAGGTAGAGACAGGTGGATCTCTATGAGTTCAAGGCCAGTGTGGTCTACAAGAGTGAGTTCCAGGACGGCTAGGGCTGTTGCACAAAGAAACACTGTCTTGAAAAAAACAAAACAGAAAAGAGCCCTATCTCAAAAAAAAAAAAAAAAAAAAAAAAAAAAGACAAAAATGACACAGGTAGTGGTGGCGCACAACTTCAGTCCCAGAACTCAAGAAGCAGTGACAGGCGAATCTATACGTGACTTCAAGTCCAGCTTAGTCTACAAAGTGAGTTCCAGGACAGTCAAAAGACAAAACAACAACAAGAAACCCAACCCAACCAAACAAACAAAAATAAGAAAATAAAAAGAAAGAAAATGAAAGAGGAAAAAATAAAATAGCACTAACAACACGAAAGCAGAAAGAAAATGAAAGAGGAAACAATAAAACAGCACTAACAACAGGAAAGCAGAAAGACTCTGGGGTGGGGCTGGGCTTGAGGCTCAGCCTGTGATCTCAGGTACCAAGATCTGAATTCAGGCTAAGTCAAGAAGCGAAAATTCAAGGCAAGCCTTGGTAGAGAGTGTTCAAGCCCAAGCTGAACAATTTAGTGAGATCCTTTCTCCAAAGAAAAGGAAAACAAGAGTTAAGAGAGCTAGGTTATGTCTCAGAAGCAGCCTCTAACCTAGCACTTGCAAGGATGGCCATGGGCTCAGTCCTCAGCACTGCAAACTCAAAACGAGCAAGCAAAATGAACAGACTTTCGCATTCTCCCTCCTCCTAGACACAGCCTCCCCAGACTGTCCCAAAGTGGAACATGTGTTCTGCTTCGTTGCGGTTGCCATCAGCTTCCTTCTTGAGTTGTGTATTCTGTGACTTTGTACAAATGCACATTTGTACATTTGTCCCCATGATAGTATACTGAGAAGTTTCACTGACCTAAGAACCCTCTCTGCCTCACCCATTCCTCTCTCCCTTCCTCTGGCTCTGATCAGCCCTTGGGTGTTGTAACATCTCCAAATTCCTACAGCCCTTATCTTTTCCAGAAAGCTTATCATTTTCCAGAAAGCTTATCATCATCTCCTCAGGCTTGGTGACACTTATTTACCCCCTGAGCCATCGCACCAGCCTTTCTGCTATTTGCTTGTTTGTTTGTTTATTCTGAGATAGTGTCTTTCTCATTGTGTAGTTCAAGGCTGGCCTGGAACAGAGATCCACCTGCCTCTGCCTCCCAACATTTACTCATTTTTTTTTTTTTTTTTTTTTTTACAAGCATATGCCACCACATTCAGGCCTTTTAATTCTCACATGGGCTCTGGGGGATTGAACTCAGGTCCTCATGGCACTTTACTCACTGAGCTTTCTCCTCTGCACTGTGCCCCTTATCTTACTCATTATTTTAATAAAAAATTCCTAGCTGGGTAGGATAGCACATACCTGTAATTCCAGCATTGGGAGGTAAAAGCTGCAGGCTCACCAGTTCAAGGACAGCCTTAGTGTCATGAGATCCCAACTTAAAAAAGAAACTCATTTCTTTCTCTTTTTTTAAAGTCCCATTTTTATTCTTTTTTTTTTAAAAAAAATACTACTTTTATTTTATGTGTATGGATATTTTGCCTGTTTATATGTCGATGCAATCTGTGTGACTGTGCCAGTAGAGTCTAGAAGAGCGTATTGGGTCCTGTGGAACTGGGGTAACAGCCAGTTGTGAATTGCCCATAGGTTCTGTTGTGAGTGGACACATGGATGCTAGGAATGGAACCTGGGTCCTCTGGAAGACCAGCTTGTGCTCTTAACTATGGAGCCACCTCTCCAGCCCAGAAATTCCTTTCTTGTTAGCTCTCTCTGCACCACACCAATCATTCAGAGTATCTGGAGGATTACAAGGCACACGCCATGATAAAGATGTAATTCACATACCACGTAATTGGTTATTTTAAATGTGTAAGTCTATCTGAGCATGGTAACACATCTGTAACCCCTGCACTTTGGTGCCTTCTGAATGCTGGGGTTATAGGCATGCTCTAGCGCCCCAAGCTTCTTTCTCCTGTTTTTAATTCCAGATGTTCATTTTCTTTTTAAGGTTAATTTTATTTATTGTTATTATTATTTTATTATTGTGTGTGTCTGTGTTGGTGTCTGTGCATGTCTGTGCATGTCTGTGTGTGGCACACACACATATGAGGTCAGAGGACAACTTTGTCTTTTCAGCATGGATTCTAGGGGAGTAGGACTCGAACTCAGGTCATCAGGTTTCTGCAAATTTATCTGATGAGCCATCTCACTAGTTCACATAGCTGGGTTTTTTGTTTGTTTGTTTGTTTGTTTGTTTGTTTGTTTTGTTTTGTTTTAGACAGGGTTTCTCTGTGGCTTTGGAGGCTGAACTAGAACTAGCTCTTGTAGACCAGGCTGGCCTCAAACTCACAGAGATCAGCCTGTCTCTGCCTACCGAGTGCTGGGACTAAAGGCATGTACCACCAACACCTGGCTAGCTGCTTGTTTTCTTATTGTTGGGTTTCAAGACTATTCAAACGTTGTTAGTATTTCCCCTCTTCCAGGTTTTTCCACTGCCTTCATCTTTCCTTATTCCTGTGAATTTGAGGCCAGCTTGGGGTACAAAATGAAACCCTAATTTAAAAAACTAAAAACTTGATTTAAAAAAAGCAATACAAAGAGCCCTGTTTAGTGGCTTTTTATATAGTCACAGAGTTGTGTAACTGTCACTATCATCAATTTTAGGATGTTTTTATTATGTTAGAATGTCCTCACTTTCCTAATCCTCCTTCTCACTGGTCCTGTCTCTAAACAGCTGCTCTGTGACTGACTCTCATCACTCACTGAACCATGTTCAACATTCATCTGCAATTTAAGGACAACTTAGATGGATGAATGCTATTCTATTGTTTAGTGTGGTGGTTTGAATGTTATTGGCCCCCATAAGCCCATAGGGAGTGGCACTATCAGAAGATGTGGCTTTGCTGGAGGAAATATGGCTTTGTAGGAGGAAGTGTGTCACTGTGGAGGTGGGCTTTGAGGTCTCCCATGCTCAAGCTATGCTTAGTATAGACTTGGTTCACTTCCTGTTGCCTGCATGTCAAGATGTAGAATTCTCAGCTCCTCCAGCACCGTGTCTGCCTGCACAGGGCCATGTCCTGCCATGATGTACTAAACCTCTGAAACTGTGAGCCACCAATTAAATGTTTTCCTTTATAAGAGTTGCTGAGTCATGGAGTCTCTTCACAGCAATAGAAACCCTAGCTAAGACATATAGATATACCACATTTTGTTTACTGAGCAGAGTAGAAACATGGGTTGTTTCACTTTGGGCCACAACAGTGCTACTGTGAACATTCATGTACAAGTTTGTACGGACAAGCAGGCTTTTCATTCTTCTTTTCAATCAGGCAAGGACTTGCTGGGCCATGCCATAACTATCTTTACACTTTTGAGAAACTTTGACTATTGTCACTATTGAAACCAGACTATTGTCCACAATAGCCACACATTGCACACTCTCACAGACCTGTCTGAGGTTCTTCACACCCTTGTCAACACATCTTACTCTGCAGCCCTTTGACCATGGTCATCCTGGTGAGTGTGAACTGGTGTCGCTCCCTGCAGGTCTTCCTGCTTGCTTTTAAAGTACTGGGGATTGATTGAACCCAGGACTCCTGCAAGTTAGACACACATTCTACTACTGAACTATGTATTCCATCCCTCTTTTTAGTTTTTATTTAGAGACAAGATTTCAGTAAGTTGCCCAGGTTGGGCATAAGCTCACTCTGTAGCTTATGCTGGCCTCAATTTTGCAATCCTCCTGTCTCAGTCTCCCAAGGATCTGCGATCAATTACATGCACCATGAGCATGGCTCCCTGTTGAGTGACACCACCATATCCTGCCTTGCTGGAATGACAATGCCTTGTTTTTCTTCTGTCTGTTTCATGCTCCCCTTATCACCCTCAATCACCAGGATGGAAGTGAAGGCATGGACCTTGCTGCACAATGATGCTCCCAGCCTTTATCTCCAAGCATGGCAAAGCTTCCAGGCATGTCCAGCTTGTTGCCATGGACTACATGTACCCCAGGGTACCTATGCAGGTGACCTAACACAATGTTGAAAACTTACTTAACATTGTAAGATTTACATTTTAAAATTACCTTTATTTACTGTGCATTGGGGGGGGGTGCCATGCCTAACATGCAGTCAGAAGATAACTGGCTGGAGACAGCTCTCTCCTTCTACCATGGAGATCACAAGGATTGTCATCGGACTTGAGGGCAAATGTCTTTACCCACTGAGCAACCCTGATGACCCCATTATGAGATTTTTTTTATTGTTGTTGATAATTAGATTACACCATTCTTTAATGTGAACTTTGTAGATGACAACATCATGTTTCAATATCAACAGATTGGACACACCTGTGACTTATTTTTGTTAGAATTTTCCATTTCAGGTTTTCCATTTGGGGGACAGTTTTTACAGATTGTTCAACACTTAAAGTCCCTAGTCTCATCTTTCCTAATTAAAGAGATGCATCTTACCCAGCTTGTATAGTTTTGTTTTGAGGGTTCTTTTTCCCTTGAGACACAGTTGTACTCTATCACCTGGGTATTCCTGTAAGTTGTGTAGCACAGACTGTCCTCAAACATTTGACAATCCTCCAAACTCAGTCTTAGTGCTGAGCTTACAGGGTGGGCTACCATGTCTAGTTGTATACACAGTTTTAAATTTGTTTCCCTGCTGGGGTGGAGAGATGGCTCAGTAGCTAAGAGTGATTGTTCTGTCATGAGGACTGGAGTTCAAATCCAAGCACCCACATCAGGTGGCTCACAGATGCCCATAACTCCATCTGCAAAGGATCCCATGCACTTTTTGTCCCCATAGATAGCATACCAATGGCATATACTCACAAAGACACACACATGCACACACACACATGCATGTGCATAAATAAAATAAATAGCTTTTAAAAAAGTTAAAAAAAAAAAAAAAGATGATTCAGCCATTAAAGGGCACTTGTTTTTGCATAAGACCCAAGTTCAGTTCCTAGCATCTACATGGTGGCTCATATAACTCCAGTTCCAAGGGAATTCAATGGCCTCTACTGACCTCTGTGAGAACTGCACACATGTAGTGCAGACATACATGCAGACAAAACATCCATAAAATATGATAAATAATGTTTCAAAATTTTAAACAAAACAAAAATCTTCATGCTATAGCAGTGAAAGACGATTAAAAGCTAGCAACAACAGCAAAACAATACACATACATACATATTACATATATACAAACATACATAGACCACACACACACACACACACACACACACACACACACACACACACACACACAGCCACCTTAGCACCTGCCTCCTGAGCTCCCACACCATCTCAGGCTCTTGCCTAGTTCAGCAAACCCATCTGCTCCCAGATTTCCTAGTCCAGAGCCCAAGCGGCAGCTCTTGGGTCATCCACACAGGCCGTCAAATCTCTGAGGGTTGATTGATTGAGCTGCTTTCCTGTGTGCCAACAGGGGTCCCGGCTAAACCAGGTGAGTGAGCAGCTCAGGTGTCCTGAGTCAAAGACAAGTCAGTGTGGATGCACACTGAACAGCAAAGGCTACAAGAACTGCTCTCCAAAGCTCACGACGGTAATTCCATTACCCAGAAAGCTGAAACAGAAGTTTGAGGCCAGTGTTGGCCACAGAGTAAAATCCTTTCCAAAAGGAAAGAAAAGAAGGGAGGAAGGAAGGGAGAGGGAGGAAGAAGAGAGGGAGAGAGAAGGAGGAAGGAAGGGGGAGGGAAAGAGGGTGTTCCTCAATGAGATAGCTGCCTCTAGCACTTTCAGAAGGAACACAAATAATACTCATAAAGCCTTTGGGTCCCAAAACATGCACAGAGTGCCAGTTGCTGTGGCAAGCTTGTAGAGCTCTGCTCCTAAGTAATCTTTAATGCTGGTATGGGCTTCAAGCAGTTAAGTATGACAAGATATTTTAGCTGGTAATAAAAATGATACAGTCGTATGGTAGACAGGACCCACTGTGAGGTTTTTAACAGATTTGAAGAACAGAAAGGTCTGTTGGAAGGCTGTTTCATGTGGGAGAGATACAGTGTGGTCTGGCATGTGTAAGGGACATGGAGAGGAATATGAAGGGTTTCCCATAGGGCATGGTCTTATAGCCATAGTAACTCATAGGAATTTTTGCTCTAAAGAATGGACTCCATTAAATATTTGAGGAAGATACTCTATGATCTGGTTTCATTCTTAGTCATCTCATGCTCTGTGTGGAAGATAAGCATAAGCAGGGAGGTTGTACAAGGTGTTGCCACTGGATTGGGTTAATTTCTTTCTTTTTCTGTTTTTTGAGACAGGGTTTCTCTGTATTGCTTTGGAGTCTGTCCTGGAACTAGCTCTGTAGACCAGGCTGGCCTCGAACTCACAGAGATCCACTTGTCTGTGCCTCATTATTTCATGGTTTTTCTGGATCAGGTTTTCTCAGGAGGCTGCCATTATGGATAGTTGTTCTCTGAAGGCTGGTGTGGGGCTAGAGGAACCAAGATCACTTGTCACTTGGCTGTTGGTTGCAGTCTTCAGTTCTTAACCAGCAGGCTCCTCCTCATGATGGCTCCTTGAGCAGGGGAGGGAATCAGTAGGAAGCCACAACAATCTTGTCGAACTGTAGTATCTCTGAGCTAGCACAGTGCCGCTCTGTTTTTATCCTATCTGTTAAGACAGTCACTGATTCTAGCCCACGCTGAAGGGACAGGGAACTAGGCTCCACCTCTTAGAAGGAAGACTATCAAAGAACTTGGGAACATGTTTTAACCTCCAGCAGGCAGCATCATTTACATCTAAGCATAGTCTTTAATTAACTTGTTGTACCTCACACTACCAGGAAATGACAGGCGCAGGATTAGAACCCAAACTTCCAAAGCCAAAGTCAGAGGCCATGCTGCCTCTGTGGGAGGGAGGCAGTCAAAGCCTCATCAGCACAAGCTTTGTCAGGGCGTCTGAGATGTCTCCAAACCCTGTGTCCACTGGGCTCAAAGTGGCTGCCACTGCTCCTGCAGGGCTTGCCTTTCCTCTCTGGTTACAGCAGTGCTGTCATGGCCAAAATAGTGTCTGTGCCCTGTTTTATAGGGTAAGTCAGCACCATTAGCCTTTGTTTATAGCATGTCTACCACCCCCACTTTCCTCCAGCTCTCTGGAAATACCAAACGAGTATCCTGGGTGTTAGGTCATTTGGCAAAGCCGACGATGCCAGTTTGACTCCTGATCTGGCTTTTTTCTTGCTTAGGTGTTATTCTTTAGAATTCTCTTGGCCTCTACAATTAAGTTCTAGGTAGCCAAACCCACCAGCTCAACATATGCAGAATGTCTACATCCATTCCTGGCCTGGTCTGGGCTCACAAACTACAGTTCTCCCGTTGGAAAACAGAGGGTGTACCTGGAGAGTTTGTGCTCAGGACATTGCGGGGAGGGGAGTCTAAGGGAAAGACAGGGTATAGATACTAGTAACTACAGTGTATGTGCGTAAGACCTAGAGGGGGCTGGCCCACAAGAGGATCTCAGAACAGAACACTTGACCAAATGGCAGGAAATGTAGTCCACGGGCCTCTCCTGTCCTTCTCTCCCTGCCTTCAGCCCATTGCCAGGAAGCGCTTGTGGCATCTTCAAAGCCAGGGGAGACTGGTTGTTGGTATGTGATAGAACTTGTTTGATCACTCCCAGCCATGCAATTAAGGTCAGATTCCCCACGCTGTGGGGGATCCACCTTCCCAGGTGAGACAATGCTCAGCCGCCATTTCAGCTGTGCGGAATCACAGTAAGAGTGTCACTTCACAGGACTGTTGTGAGGCTTGAGCAGAACGGGGGTGGGGGCAGCAGGGAAGCAGGGACGCATTTGACTGGATCCTCCACCCCAAGGCTCAGTGGGGTGGCCCCATTTCACTTACTCATTACCAGGGTTCTGTCCGGCCATAGGGCTGTTTCCATGGGGCGGGGCTATTCTGTTTCAGTGCAAGGACGTTGCCATTCTGTCTTCACAAGCTCTGACCTCCACTTGTGTTCTACACACACTCAGATGCCAGTGGAGGGATGGGGCCAGGATTCTCAGTGGGAGCATGTGTCCACCAGCTTTCCATGATAGCAGATGTCAGCTGATCCAGAGGAAAGGTTCTTTAGAGCTCATGGTTGTTCAACCTTATCAGTTGTCCCTGTTGGTGTCTGACCTCAGTGAGACAGCAAGTAGGGTTACAAAACAGCCAGGACACAGAAGGGGTAGAAGGATCCAGCAGTCCCACTATTCTCTTGAAGGAAGCACCCCCAATGACCTAAGGTCTCCCCAACAGGCCCGACCTCATAAACGTTGCACCACCCATTTACACCAAACAGGCCTGGGAAGGGCAGCTAAGAGCCAAGCTATCACATGGCATAAGAATTTCCATGGGCCCGGAGGGCAGCCACTAACATCAGACTGTACCAAAGTCATTTGTATGTCCCAGGAACTATTTCTATGCTCCAAGGAGTGTCTTGTAATTTATGTAGGCAAGGCTGTGTCCCTAGAATTGTGCATCTGTCCTGGGCACATCTGGACTGTTTTAGAGCATTGAGAGTAATAAAGGTTTACAAAAGCACCCATCAAAACATGTGGTCAAACACAGACGCAAGCAAGTGGAGGAAGGGGACCACCAAAGAGCAGGCAACTGTGAGTCCTGGACCCTATGTCTACGTTCAGTGAGAAATCCAACACCAGCACATTTAGCATTTGTGAACCACTCCAAGCAAGCAGCATGTCATTGTTATCCTTTCTCCCCTGACCACAATGAACAACTTGCCAACTTGTCTGAGGAAATCAAGGCTTGCTATCCCAGAGCAAATCCTGTACACTCTAGCATTCCCAAACCACTTGCTATTTGGCTCTAGCACTTAACTTTTTATCTGAAAGATAGGGCTGTTGAGACGGTTCAGCAGGAAAAGGCACTTGCCTCCAAGCTTGACAACCTGAGATTGATCCCCAGAGCCCACATGGTAGAAGAAGAGAACAAACTCCCTCAAGTAGTGATCTGACGTTCACACATGCTTGGAACACCAAACCCCTCCTCCCATACATACACACAGATAAATAAAAATGTAAGGAGGGAAAAAGAGACTGGGCATGCTAGCGTACACCTTTAATCTCAGCACCTAAGAGGCAGAGACAGGAGGATTTCTGTGAGTTCCAGGACAGCCTGGCCTACACAGAAAGACCCTGTCTCAAATAAACCAAACAATACACAGGGCTTAAGATAAGCATCCAGACAGTTCCTACATCTGTGCATGAGAGAAGGCACAAGACCTATGTGCTACAAGTTAAGTTTCTAAGTCTCATGAGTCTGTGGACCAAACATGACTTCACCCCTTATTAGACAGGACTCATAGTTTTAGCTGGGGCTGGCCATAGACAAGCCATTAAATGTCATGGTCCTCACAGTAATTAAAAATGATAAATATTTAGTGAGCAGATGGGTGGTCAGAATCAATTCACGGATGCCATTCTCACTAGGGCACCTGGCTATGCCTGTAACCCACTCCAGAATATTCAAAGTTCCGTCCCCACTCCCATGACATCTTTATGTGCCAACAGATAGCCAGTGGCCCCCAGAAGGAGAGCATTCACACATGGAAGTCCCACTGCACTCCAGGCACTGAGCTAATGCTTCCTGTGATCCCGGAGACCACCATTCTGTCGTCATAGTCATGATCCTATATCTATATATCTTATACAGTTATGGTCACTCTGTCTGAAGGGGAAATCTGGGTTCTGAGACCCAGCTTGCCCAGAGTTACCCTGTTTGTGGTGCCTCTGCTTGTTCTAGTGCCTGTTGTGTAAAGAAATTTTCCCTGGGGACACACAACGTATATAACTGCTCACCCGATAGGGATCCCACAACAAACCAAAGTGTGGATACTACCAAAGTTCAACTTGGTGAGCCAATGAGTTTTATTTGGGTTAGTTACAGGAAAGGGTCACTAACAGAAGCCAAAATGACTGACAGCTACATTACCAAAGAGTGACAGCTCACAAAGCCAGGAACCTGGAGCACAATACATAACCTGCAGGCAGTTCAACGGGTTGGAGAATGTCCTTTCTGACTTGGATGGTCTTCTAGGCATCTGGTCCGGTCGCTGAGTCTTCTTTGCAGCTTATTCTGGCAGTGATGGGGCTAGAGAATCTTGTCATTTTCAGGAGTTTTCTGAAGCTGGGCGAGAGAGAGAAAGAGAGACAGACAGACAGACAGACAGACAGACAGACAGACAGACAGACAGACAGACAAGAGAGAGAGAGAGAGAGAGACAGACAGAGAGACAGAGAGAGACAGAGAGACAGAGAATCAGGGACAGACAGGTAGAAGCAGATAGACAGAGAAAGCTATGCAAGTCACATTCTCTCTCCCAAGGACAAAGATTTTCTGGAATCCACCACCAAGTTCTACATGCCCGCATGCTGAAGCACCTCTCTCCAGACAATGCATGTCCCTCTGTCATTGCCTTTGGAGACCCCAGCATTTCAATTCTGTAAAAACATCTCTAGCTTCTCTGTAGTGTCCAGGATCAAGAGGCTGCTTCTGGCTTCTCCCATCTTGCCTGAGGTTTTTGTTTGTTGTTTTGGGATCCTTAAAGCAAAGAGGAATAGAGAGAAACCATATAGTGGTCCAAACAAGGTTCTCTTGTAAGATTTCACAGTATGGATTGAAATCCTGGCCTAGTGGCACATGCCTCAAATCCTAGCATTTGGGAAGTGGAAGCAGGAGGATCAGCAGTTCAAAGTCATCCTCAGCTATGTATCAAATTTTGAGACCCTGTCCCGAAACCAGACTAGAATAAGAAAGAAAAATTGAGCTATAGGGACGTAGCTTAATGGTGGGTTCGTTCTCAGCATGCCAAAGGCTCTGGGTTTGATCTCCAGCACCACAGACATAAAAGGATCTCCAAGGGGCTGAGGACACAGCTTAGTGAAAGACAGCACTTGTCTAGTACAGGGTTTGACCCTTAGTACCAACAAACAAATATCCAAACAAAAACCCAAGAACAGTGTACCCAAATAATACTATTACTATGATTGTTGTCACTTGCTTTTGTTTGAGTCAAGCTGACTCACTACATAGCCCAGGCTGGCCTCAAACATATAGCAATCTTCTTGCCTCCATCTCCTGAGCCCTGGAATTATAGCCATGCACTGCCACACCTGTCTTGGTGTTTCAGTTTTAACCTTGACAACTTTGTAGAGAGGAAACAGTTATTCTTTATCCTCCTTGGGAAGTTTCATAAGATGTCAGCCTTTCTCCTCTGTGGCCTCGTTAATGTCCTCTTACGTACAGAATCTTCTGGTGGCTACACATTTGGGGGTGCTGGCTATGGGCTGAGTTCTCTCTGCATAGTCTATGTTTTCAGTACCATTGTTGCTAGAGAGCCTTTCCTGGTGGTGACAGTTGGGGCTCTTCATGGTTTCACCCCATCTGAGGGATCCTGCAGGCCCCGAAACAATTGTAACCCAGATCCTGTCCCCATGTCCCTGGAAGCTCATTTTTAGCTATTATTGCTGTAGAAACAGAAGCTGGGCAGGGTGGTACTAGGGAGACATCTCAGTACAAGTATAAGGGCCTGAGTTCGGATTCCCAGAACTCATGTAAAAGTACACCTGCAATCCTAGCATTCCTATAGGGAGATGGGAAAAATACTGAAGGACCCCTGGAAGATCCCAGCCAGCCAGCCTGACTTATGCAGTAGCAAATAGCAAAGGATCCTCTCTCAAACAAGGTGGAAGATGAGGACCAACACTAGGGGCTGTCCTCTGATTCCTGCATTTAGGCAGAGCCTGTGTGCACCCTCATTCACACATGTAAATATGCACACACACACACACACACACATATACATATGTCACATTTACACACGAGGAAAGAAAGAAGAAAGAGATAAGGGAGCAAGAGGGAGGGAGGAAGGAAGGGAAGGAGTGTATTTGGATTGCTGCAGATGGAGTTATAGTCTCCCAAAGACTGCCCAATCTGTACCTCATAATGTGAGCTTGGGCAGAATAAAAACCTCAGCAGATGTGAGTTAAAGTTCTGGTGAATTACCCTGGAAGGAGGTGAGCTCTGAGCCCCAGGACATGTCCTCATCACAAGAAAGAAGCCAAAACAGACACAGAGAAGGCATGTGACGATGGAGGCAGGGGCAAACTGATACAGCCACAAGCCGAGGAGTGAAGGCCTGGAGGCCTCAGGAGCTGGGAGTGACAGAGGAGAACCTCCTTGGATGGAGCTTGTGCATGGAGCTTATCCCTGGCTTTGGACTCTGGCCTCTAGAACTGTGAGAAGAAATATCTTCACTGAAGGTTCCAGGTGGTGCTTGGATATGGCAGCCAGGGATCTCCCAGGAGCACTGTAGTGGAAGATGCTCCAGGAGGAGATGCACGGTGATGTTTCCTAGGAGACAGGTGTTTACAGACAGGCCCAGGAGACAGGGAGTACAAGGCCATCTCCACTAAGCCTCACTGCCCTTGCTAGGTGGCCCTTGATGGCTGACCTCCCATCCCATATTATCAGCCTTGGGGACAGACACTGGGAAGGAGACATAGGTGAGATAATTTTTCATCCTTGGCCTAGGACAATTCCTCATAGTATTTCCAGCTGTTGGGGTGGGAGTGGGAACAGTACGGAAGAAGGAAAGCAGTGTGGGGTGGGAAGAGTCAGTGAATGTTCCCCATACCTCCTATGACTCTTAGGAAAATAGTTGGCGGATGTTCCCTCCTACAAGGCCCTGATCCAAATGTGATCTGGAACTCAGTGTCCACTGTATGCCACATCCCAGCTAGCCATCACCAGGTTCACAGGCAGCCCCTTCAAGGCTTGACTCACACCAGACAATCACAGAGACTTACGGTGTGCATGTGTGGAGGGCTCAGCACAGTTTCCTGCCCTTCCCAACCTTCCCTCCCCAGCAGCTGACTGCATAGCCTTGGTCAACAAGGAAACAATATGGCTAATTACATATGCTTGCCACTGATGCCCGGCTACCCAGTTACCCAATGAGCACTCTTCTTGTCACCCCACCATAGGTCAGGCGGACCTTGTTGCAAATAGTCTCCTTCTTCCTTGTATGGGGATGTGCTCTGAGCATCAAGAGGATGCAGTGTGTCCCCTTTGCCCTTCCAGGATTCTCTAGGATGTGGGGAGTCCCATCAGTGGCTGAACAGAACCCCACCTTGGCATCTTTACTCAACCCACTGCTGGCCCAGCCCACAATGAGTCATTCATAAGTGCCGAGCGATGCCCAGGGCACTCCTCCAGTCTGCCCTTGGAGCCAACAATGCTCTGTGGTCAGATTTGATCCCCACCTGGCAATGGCTGCCTGATTTATTGAACTTTTCCTTGTCATTTTTTAAAACTACCTTTTTATTGTAGCAAAAATATATGTATACATATCATAAAATTCATGACCCTAGCCATTTTAAGTGTTCTATTTACAAATGCCATCATGATGTTGTGCAAGCTCCACCAGCCAGCACCTGTCATCAGATCTCTTTTCATCTTTTTAAACTCAATCTTTGTCCCATTAAACAATAACTCCCCATCCTCCCCTCTCCAGTCCCACCACCCTCCATGTTTCAATCTCTCTCTCTCTCTCTCTCTCTGTGTGTGTGTGTGTGTGTGTGTGTGTGTGTGTGTGTGTGTGTGTGATGCATGTTGAGGGCATGCTTATACCACAATATATATGTGGAGGTCAGTTATAACCTTGCACTTGGTTTGAGACAAAGTCTCTTAACAAAGAGATCTTCACTGCTGCAAACACCAGGTTAGCAACCCTGAAAGTTTGCAGGATTTTTCTACCCCGCTCTTATCTCACCAGAAGAGTACTGGGATTACAGGTAAATGCTAGCTTGCTGGGCTCTATTTAGGCTCTGGAGATTCTAACTCAGGCCCTCAAACTTGTGTGATGAGCACTTTACCAACTAGACTCTGTCCTCAGCCTCATTTTTTTTTTTTGTTTGTTTGTTTGTTTTTGAGACAGGATTTCTCTGTCTGTTTCTGGCTATCCTGGAACTCACTCTGCAGACCAGGTTGGCTGCCTCCCGAGTGCTGGGATTAAAGGTGTGCACTACCACCTCCTGGCTCAGCCCCATCTTTTAACTTTATTTATTGAGGCAGGGTCTTAGGTATCCCAGGCTGGCTGCAAACTTACTGTGTAACCTAGAATAAAACTGATTCTTGGTTCTCCTGCCCCCACCACCCAAATGCTGAGGTTACAAGCGTGTACTACCAGTCCATTGTGTGTGTGTGTGTGTGTGTGTGTGTGTGTGTGTGTGTTCTCTTACCTTTAAACATTAATTTTTACAAAAAAAAAAGTTCTTAAAGCCGTGCTTGCTGTTGTGTGTTTATGATCCCCGTCAGTGCAACAAAACAGAGGGAGGAGAATCAAGGTACAGCTACATATCATATTTAAAAACATCCTGGCTACATGAGACCCTGTCTCAACATTATTATTTTTTCAGGTCAGGATTTCTTGGTGTAGTCTTGGCTGTCCTGGAACTCATTCCATAGACCAGGCTGGCTTCAAACTCAGAAATCTGCCTGCTTCTGCCTCCCAAGTACTATAATTAAAGGTCTGTACAATCATCACCTGGCCTCAAGTTGAATTTGTTGTTGTTTTGTTTTGTTTTGTTGAGATAGGGTTTCTTGGTGTAGCTTCGTACTCAGATTTGCCTGCTTTTGCCTCCTGAGTGGTGGGACTAAAGTCGTGCACCACCACCGCCTGGCTTCAAGTTTAATTTTTTTCAAGTAATATACAACTGAATGAATGTGTCTATTTTAGTTGGGTTTTCCTTTTTGTTTTTGACACCAGGCACAGAAGACTGAGTGACTCTTACTCATTAGTTCCTGGTTGATCTCAGCATTGGTGTTTGTAAGGCTTTCCTTGTACTTGTTAAAGAGGTAGCTCTGTGTAGCCAGAGGGCAGACCTGAACTGCTTCTCACCTCTAGCGTCGTGGTTTCATTTCCTAGAGACAGAAACTTGGATTTAGGGTGTGTCCAAGGCTCAGGCCCAGGGGGCAACCAAGGAGATTGAATTCTCTCTAACAAGTCAGTGGCCAAACCTGGAGACCCTGCCCCAGGAACAGAGTTCCCCAGGCCACTTTCACAGCCACACACTGATTTGACCAGGTAGGTAGCTGGCTTCAGTTACTAACACTTATGGATTTAGCAGAATGCAGGCTGAGGGCTAAACTGAACCCTTTGTACTGTGTGGCTAGAAAGTCCCCCAAACTGGAGAAGACAAAGAGGCAGACATTCATTTTCTAAATTCTCTTCTGTGTCCATATTACTACTTAGCTTCAGCCATCAACATGACACAGCCTAGAGTTGCCTGAGGAGGGAATTTCATCAATTTCAGAATTATTTAGATCAGTGTGGCCTGAGCCATGTCTGTGAGAGATTGCCTTGATGGATGTGATGGCCCAGTTCACTGTGCTCTTCCAGAGGACTTGGGTTCAATTCTTAGCACCCATATGGCAGCTCACAACTGTCTGGAACTGCAGTTCCAGAGGATCTGATACCCTTATACAGACATACATGCAGGCAAAACACCATTGCACCATTGCATATGAATAAAAATAAATAATCAAAAATCTTTTTTTTTTTTTTACAAGAGTAAAGGAAAAGTGGCTGGGTATATGGTTCACTTGTTACCTGTAAAGCACTCGGCCAGAATGGAAGAGGCCCTGGCTCTGTTCCTAGACTCACAGGAAAAATAACGGAGCAGAGCAGGGTGGCTACGCCGATAATTCCAGCATCACGGAACAGAGGCAGAAGATCAGTTCAAGATAATCTCTGACTACATCGTGAGTTTGATGTCAGAGTGGGCTGCAGAAGACCCCATCTCAAAAAAAAAAAAAAAAAGCAAAGCAAAATTTAACTGTGTATTATTAACTGTGATATAAATGTTACTGCTTGTGCATGACCCAATTGCATGTGTGTCTGGCCAGAACAGAAACACTGCATTAAAGTGCATTAAACTCACACAAACTGTTTTTATTGCACTATTTCATTTGTTTGATTTGTGGACAATGATTAACCCAGGGCCTTGTGCATAATATGCAAGCATTCTACCACTGAGCTACATGGCAGGCTTAAAACAAGCAAACAAAAAAACCAAAACAAAAAAAACGATACACCACACAAGAGTCTTCAAATGTAATTCAGATTGGACTTGAATTCACTTTGTAGCCCAGGCTGGCCTCCAACTCATGGCAATGCCTCAGCCCCTCCTCTTGAGGGATGGGAACACAGGCATCTGTCACTGTGCATAGTTCAGATCTATTTTTATATCAATCTGTGGATTTCTATTGTTGTAACTATATAGACACTAGTCTACAGAGATACAGGGCTGCAAGGCTTCTTTTTCTTTATAGAAAGTTGTTAAAATCAGGGGTAGAAGAGATTTGCTTTCCCTCTGCATATATTTAAGCTCATTTCTGAAACAGATCTCATTTTGAGGACCCCAGGGCCCCCTAGCTTCTCCAGTTGTCCTTGGTGACTGCATGCATTCATCACCTTGATTTCCTACATTCTCTTTGTGGCTGCATAGTTCTCTAATAACTGGTGGCTCTCACCCTCCAGTGAGCTCCTTTGGAGCATGGGCAGAACCCCTAGCTCCAGAAGACCCACACACTCCACCCCTGCCTATGCCCCATACTGTTATGTGTCAGAAGAACTATAGGTGTGATTAAGGGTACTGCTCAGTTGATGTTTAGCTGAGATTTCTCCAGCCAGAGTGGCCTAATCATAGGGATTCTTTGCACATGGAGCTCTACCCTGGTCCTTGGTAGAAGTCAGGAGTCTGGTGGCTATCAGGGTGTTCTGCATGAGAAGGGTGGAGCCAGCCTTGGGTTAGGGCCTGGAAGATGTCCCCGCCATTGCTCTTCTGAAAATACAAGGAATAGTCTGAGGGCTGCTGGGGCATGAGAAAGGAGCCTCCAAAGATCCCAACTAGAGCACAATGGGGTGGCTCAGCAGATGAAGGCACTTGTCACCTAGCCTGACATCTGTGTTCTGTCCCTAGGTCCCACATGGTAGAAGAAAACCAGCATTTTTGCTCTCCCACATGTTCTCCCCAGTGCTCACAATAAATAAAATGTCCTGTATTTGTTTTGGTTTTTTTTTTTTTGAGGCAGATTTTTCTTTTATGTAGCCTTGCCTATTCTGGAACTTGCTATGTAGACCAGGCTTGCCTTGAACTCACAGAAATCCGTCTATCTCTGCTGGAACTAAAATGGTCCATAACCATTCCCAGCAACATATAATTAATTTATTTTTATCATATATACATGTGTGTATACCTTTGTGAGTTTATTTGTAAAATGTCCATGTAGGAGCTCAAGGACACCTGAAGAAAGCATTGAGTCCTTTTGAACTGGACTTGCATGAAATTGTGAGTTATCTGACGTGGGTGCTGAGACTGAACCCGTGTCCTCTACAAGAGCAGCACATGCCCTTTGTTACTGAGTCATCTTTCTAGCTCCTCCCCCATATTTCAAAAAAGATCACAAGTAGGGGACCTGTAATGAGTCTTTCTCTGTCCTGCCAGCTCCCAAATTATGACACAGAGACTTATTAATTATGAACGTTCACCCTATAGCTTAGGTTTGTTCCTAACTAGTTCTTAAAACTTAATCTATATTTTTAATTTATGTTCTGCCACATGGCATTACCTCTCTTCCATCTTGTACCTCCTGTCTTTATGTGTCTGGCTGGCTACTCCACCTTTCTTTCTCCCAGTCTTCTCTATCTCTGGTCCTGTCTTTACCTCCTGCCTAGCTATTGGTCTTTCAGCTTTTTATTACACCCATCACAGCAATATACCTTCACACAATATGTAAATATCCACTACAGGGATTCAGCCACCGCACCCTACTGACTTCTACTTTATGGAAGAGATCTGCTTGCCTCTTGGTCTCTATAGCAAGGCCCAGGACAGCAATTCCCTACTTCCATCCAGCTAAGATCCCGTTTTGGTTTTGTTTTTTAAGATAGCCTAGCTCTGCTTTTAACCAAAATTCTCTGCTTGCTGACTGCCAGCCCTGTGGCCAGTTACCACATGTTCTCACCATCATAGATAGACAGGGACCAGTCTTAACTGCCATGTCTTCCCTGATGTGTCAGACTGTTCTTTCTGACCTGTGAACCAAAGTTAGCCGGCCACGCCTTTTTCTAAAAGGGGTTGGGGGAAGTCACCCACATTCATTTGGGGATAGCTGTGGGCTTCCATTCTTTCTCAGCCTTGTCCACTGGACTCTTTGCTGTCTAGCTGTGTTCTCAATACAGTACATTTTCTAGTAGCCTCTTAAGCAATATGGGTGGACCACTTTTACAAGTCTGCCATGACCTTCCTTCTTTATCCATTCTGAGTTAGGGCCGGCTTTTCAGAACTGATAGAGTGTAAATTATTAGAAGGGGGTTTTACTAGAGTGGCTTACAACCAATAGGAGTTGGTCCAACAATGCCTGACTGTACCCTGGAGGGGTGAGGTGGGGTAGCTCCGCTGTCTGTGAAGCTGGATGTCTCAGTAGTCTCAGTCAAGTGGGTAAAGGCCTGAAATGTTCCTGGAAAGTCACTGGTTCTCATCCGTGTCAGGCCTGGAGACGTGGGGTTCTGATGTCAGGGAAGGTTGTGGCAGTAACAGAGACGAATGAGCAAGAGGCAAAGTTGGGCGGGTAAACAGTGTTACCTCTTCCTTCCTGGACCTCTTCTGATTGGGGCCATCACTGAATTCTGCCCACTCTTGGGGAGCTTTCTCTCCTTAACCTTTCCTGAAATCCCCCCACCCACACACACACACACACACAGATCTGCTGCTCTGTGCTTGCCTCTTAGCTTATTCCAGATCCTTCAAGTTGGAAATCAACATTACCATCAAACCCACTCAGCTCAAAGTGTGGCCTCTGCATACAGAATTCCAGGTTGTAAAGCATCTCCTTCTGGATTTGAAAACTTGTCCTATGCCTTCAGCCTCCAGCTCTGTGTTGGAAGTGTCTTATCTGTTGTCACTCTGATACTGGCTCATTATATGACGCCATCCCCTCTCTGTTTCTCTCTCCCTTGTTTTCTTCCCTGGAAGTTTTTAGAATCTTCTCTTTGTCCCAGTGTTCTAAAAATTCACAATGATGAAATAGACCTCTTGGTGCGGATCTGTCTTATTCATCAAAATGGAAGGCGTCCCTGAGACGTGGGCAAGGACATCTACTGTGTTGGGCACTTCTCTTTAGGGAAAGCCCTGGCCCCTTCTTACAGGACAAGGACTCCAGGACAGCTCTAAACAGGCCATGAGAGTGACCAAAGTATATACTTGGAGCCTAGAATCCATGCCACAACTAAACGCTGGTTTCCAGGAACTGTGCTGGTATCTCCCCTAGGTCTGTCCTCTGGAGGACAGCAGATAACCCCATATTGTTTATTTCTTTATCATGTAGGGTTTAAAGAACTGGCCGTTTATAGAAGACCTAACCAGAACTGGTTGTGTGGAGCGGGGACCCAGATGCATGCACACGGGCCCCTCATATTGTGGAAAGATCCAGGAGTTGGAGGAGAGAAGAATAAGTACAGAGCTGTCAACCTACCCCTCATGTTGGAGCAGAACTGCAAGGAATATCTCTCTGTGTGTCTCTGTCTCCCTCTGTCTCTCTCTCTCTCTCTCTCTCTCTCTCTCTCTCTCTCTCTCTCTCTTTCTTGTGTGTGTGTGTGTGTGTGTGTGTGTGTGTGTGTGTGTGTCTTTCTCTCTTCTCTCCCTCCTCTGTGTAGATACAAAATGTGAATTGGTTTCTTGATTCACTCTCTCCTTAGTTTTATTTATTTATTTAAAATATTTTTCCACTATATTTATGTGTATGAGTGTTTTTCTGCGTGTGTGTGTGTGTGTGTGTGTGTGTGTGTGTGTGTGTGTGTACAAAGTCCTTGCTTGTGCCCTCTGGTGCCCTTGGGAGCTGGAAGAGAGGACCAAATCCCCTGAAACTGGAGTTACAGACTGTTGTGAGCTTCCATATGGATGCTGGGAATATGGACCTGGGTCTTCTGGAAGAGTAGTCAATATTTCTAACCACTGAGCCATCTTATTAATTTGTGTTTGAGACACTATCTCACTATGTAGCCTTAGCTGTCCTGGAACTCAATATGTAGACAAGTTGGCCTTGAATTCACAGGGTTCCACCTGCCTCTGCCTCCTGAGTGGGACTAAAAGTATAAAAAGTATAAAAAGTATATGCCACAACCTTATTTTTGCCACATCTTTTTTTTTTTTTTTTTTTTTTTTTTGACACAGGATTTCTAGCTGACCCTGAAGCTAATGGATTTACCAAGACTAGCTGGCCAACAAGCTCCAAGAGTCCGCCTGTTGTTTCCTCAGTGCTAGAATTACAGGTAGGTGCTATTGAATCTGGCTTTCTTCATGGGTACTGGAAATTTTAACTCAGGTCCTCATGCTTGTACATTGAGCATCTAATTGACATCTGTCTCCCCAGTCCCAAGCCTGAGCATTATCTATGGAGTCTGGACCTATAGGGAGATATGAAGGTTTATTTGTCAAGGTAAGAAAATGGCATGTATTTATTTGATAATTGATTAGATTCATTTGTGAAATTTGAAGTTTAGGCATATTCACCATCATTGTGTGTAGTCTGGGCTAGGATCCTCAAAATGGTAAGGGCAGACTTCAGGCTAAGTGAGTGTCCTCTTACCTGAAATTTATCAGTTTCTTTTTTTATTATTATTGTGGGTTTGTTGAAAGGTGGTCTTACTCTGTAGCTCAGAAAGGCCTGGGATTTACTATGTAGACCAAGCTAGCCTCTAACTTTCATCTGTCTTCCTGACCAAGTATTGGGATGATTACAGGCATGCCTTACTATGCCTGGCCTGTTTAACTCTTTGTTACAAGTCAGCAATTTTGACATATTCTCAGAGTTTCATAGCCATCACCATAATCTATTTACTTACTTACTTATTTATTTATATGAGAGTCTCATATAGCCTAGGCTAGCCTCAAACATCCTATGTAGTCAAGGTTAACCTTGAACCCCTGGTACTCTTTTGCCTTGTGAGAGCTGGATTCCCAGGTGTGTGTCATACTGGCTAGCATCATGTTTTCAAGGTTCAGTCATATGTCAGTGCCTCATTCCTTTTTTGTGGATGAGTAATATTTAATTGTATGAATGATAGGCATTTTATTCATCCATTAATTAGTTAATGAATACTTGAGATCTTTGGGATTTTTAGACATTTTGAATAATATAGCTAAACATATTCATTTATAAGGAACATATGGTAATTTTTCTTGGTTATGTACCCAGAAGTCGAATTTATGGATTACATGGAAATTCAATACTTCTTTCTTTTTCCTAAGACAAGGTCTTGTGTTGTCCAACCTGACCTTGAACTTGCTATGTAGCAGAAATGACCTTGGACTAACCCTTCAGCCCTACATTTCCCAGGTGCTGAGGTATAGGCATGTGCCACCATACTCGGTGCTAAGTTTTTTTTTAACTTTCCCTTACTACCAATGATGTGGGAGAATTCCAGTTTCTGTTTGTCCTTGTCAACATTTTCTATTGCCTGTTTGAATGTAGTCATCCTGAGGGCTGGGAAGTCTTAGTTCTCTGTGGTTTTGTTTTTTCAAGAAAGTGTTTCTCTGTGATTTTAGAGGCTGTCCTGGAAGTAGCTCTTGTAGACCAGTCTGGTCTCGAACTCACAGAGATCCACCTGCCTCTGCCTCCCAAATGCTGGGACCAAAGGCATTTGCCACCACAGCCTGGCTGGCTTTTCTTTTCTTTGTTTGTTTGTTTTGTTTTTCCAAGACAGGGTTTCTCTGTATTGCTTTGGAGCCTGTCCTGAAACTAGTTTTGTAGACTAGTCTGCCCTTGAACTGATGAGCTTGTTGCTACCATCTCCTGAGTATTTCACCACCATGCCTGTTTTTTGCTTTGTTTTGTTGTTGTTGTTGTTGTTTGTTTTTTGTTTGTTTTTGTTTTTGAGATAGGGTTTCTTTTTTGGAGGCTGTCCTGGAACTAGCTCTCGTAGACCATGCTGGTCTCAAACTCACAGATATCCACCGGCCTCAGCCTCCTGAGTGTAGGCATTAAGGCGTGCACCACCATCGACTGCCTGAGATCATTCTTTTTCCTAAGCTCTTCCATTACTTTTTTTTTTTTAATGTAATGCTGTGAGGGTAGAATCCGAGACTTACATATGCTAGGCAATGGCTTTCCCACCAAGCTACTGTGTGTAAGTGTTGTTCCAGTGTAGGTTTGTACACATGTGGGTGAGTGCATATATGAGTGTGTATTGCTTGTAGCAACCAGAAGTCAGTCGCAGATGTGGTGCATCAGGCTCTAGTACCTCGCTCTTTTTTGAAACATGTTCTCTCACTGGCCTGATGTACACTAGGTCGGAGAGACTGCATGGCCACCAAGCCCCAGGGATCTCTGCCTGTTTGTGTTCCTGGTGTTGGGATTATAATCTCCTCAGTATTGGCATTATAATTGCATACACCTGGCTCTTTGTCCCGATTAGATTTGATTGTCTATTGATATGGAGGTATGACAGTTTGTATATACCTTAGATATAAGTCCTCAGATATATGACTTACTGGTAAAGACATTAAATGTGTAATTTTAGCCATGTAGTGATATGTTCAGGTAGTCGCAGCTACTCAGGAGGCTAGGGTAGAGTTCACTTTAGTCTAGGAGTTCAAGGCCAGTCTGGGCAACATGGTGAGGTGGCTCTACCTAGATGTGATAGAATGTGTTTATAATCCCTGAAGAGGCAGGGAGATTGTGAGTTCCTGCCTTGTCTGTGAAACAAGGCCCTCTCTAAAACCAAACAGTGTGTGTATTCACATGTGCTTGTGTATATATGTGTGTGTTTCACATGGCATTGTTCTTGTGTTTTGGAATGTTCTAATGGCTGTCATCTAACTAGAGTAAAAGGTAAATTCCACAATGTCTTACATGGTTCTAAGATCCATCAATACACCCCCACTAATCTACCTCTCTCTCTCCCTTCAGCTCCCTCTGCTTTTTCATCCCTCCATCTTTTTGTTGCTTCTGGAGCATGACAGTGTGCTGCCTTGACCATGACTGTTTTGCTCTGCCTGGGCTCCATCCCTCAGGGAGTTTTCACATATTACATATTTCCTTCTAGCTTGCAGAGACTTCACTTTTTGGTTTTGTTTTGTTTTGTTTTTCTTCCTTCCTTCCTTCCTTCCTTCCTTCCTTCCTTCCTTCCTTCCTTCTCTTCCTCTTCCTCTTCCTCTTCCTCTTCCTTTTCCTCTTCCTCTTCTTCTGTTTTTGTTTTTGTTTTTGTTTTTCAAGACAGGGTTTCTCTGTCCTGGAACTAGCTCTGTAGACACGGCTTGTCTTGAACTCACAGAGATCCTCCTGTCTCTGCATCCCAAGTGTTGGGATTAAAGATGTGTTGGCTGGGCGGTGGTGTTGTACGCCTTTAATCCCAGCATTTGGGAGGTAGAGGCAGGTAGATCTTTGTGAGTTCAAGGTCAGCCTGGTCTACAGAGTGAGCTCTAGGACAACCAGAACTATTTCACAGAGAAATGCTGTCTTGAAAAACAAAACCAAAAAACAAATAAACAAACAAAAAGGTGTGTGCTACCCTGCCTGTCTGACTTTACTTTTTCAAGGTCCACCATTTTCTTTTTGAGATTGATGTGCTATGTAGCCATGCTGGCTTCAAACTCAAAGCAGTCCTCTGCAACTGCACCCTGAACATTAGAGTGACAGGCGAAAGCCATCTAGCAAACGGTGGCTTCTGAATCTCCTGCCCACATCTCTCAAGTTCCAGGTTTACAGTTATGAGATGTTGCCTGGTGCAGTCTCTGTCCTCTCCCTCTGTCCCTCTGTCCCTCCCTCCCTTACTTTTTTCTTGCTTTTAATGTAGTATCAGGAATTGAATTACAGACCTTACACTAATAATCAAGAACTCTAGGCTCTTCTCCCAGCCCTCTTTGGACTTTTTATTTTGATACAGGAGCTCATTAAGTTGCCCATCTGGCCTTGAACTCATTCTTTAGCTCACAATTCCCCTGCCTTACCTTCCTGAGTAGCCAGGATGCAGGCTGCACAACCAGGCCTGGCTTCTGCCTTCTTTTTCCCTTGTTAACCATTCTCTAAATGTCCTTAGCCACTACTTACCTTTCTCCCCCTTACTGTAGAATGTATTTGCTGTAAGGATATTGATTAGCTGTCACCCTAGGATCACCTACAAAGGACAAAGACTTTTTACTGTTCTAGTCACTGATGTATTGTAAGTTCCCAGAACAGTTCTGGGCTCAGGGAAGGCTCACCATAAATATTTTTAAACGTAATATTTATGTGACTATTTTAGTGAGTGAATGGTTGTAAAAATTGGGGGCCATTGGAGGATTTGGAGCAGAGTGTCACGGCCTGACTCACGTTTCTGTGTCCTCACTGTGAGTACTGGGGTGACAAACTGTACTGGGTAGGACAAGTGGGAACAGGACACAAATGGGGAGAATTCCTAACTAGGTAAAATATGGCAGTAACTAGAAACAGAGAAAGTGGTGAAGAAGGGATAGACTTCAGATGTATTTTTGAAATAGGGTCTTGGGATTTTTAAAAATTTGCTTTTATTTTGTTTTTTCAATGAGTTGCCAGGATAACAGAAATAAAAGAAGCAAGAATGCTGGCCTGGAAAGATGCTTCAGTGCTTGTTATGTGAGCCTGACTTCAGATCTGAGTTCAGGTCTTCAGAACTCCCAGTCAGGCACAGCATCAAACATGTCTGTGATCCCTACCCTCCTATGATAAGATAGAAACAGAGACAGGCAACTCCCTAGGAGCTTTGTATCACTGAGTGACAATAGACCCTGTCTCAAATGATGTGTCAGGTGAGGACCAACACCAGAGGTTGTCTTCTGACCTCTGTACATATGCCATGGTGCATACATATACAGAACACACACACACATGCACACAACACATGCATATGCACACATACAGACACAACACACACATACACACAAAACACATACATACAAATACACACAACACACACGTATACACACAATACACATATACAAAACACATGCACACAACACAACAAACACATTTATCACACAAACATACACAGCACATCATACACACAGATATACATACTACATGTAAATATGCACAAGGCATATACATACATACACACATGTACACACATAACACAGAAGTGAGATCTGAGATGGAGACTGATGTTCCACACTGATATTTAAGTTATGAGCCTTTAGATGTTGTTCAAAGATATGAAAGCCAGTGTGATGATGTAAGCCTATAAATCCCAGCTCTTAAGAGACAGAGGCAAGAGTCACTGCACTTTCAAGGCCAGTCTGGTCTATACAGCAAGTTCCAGTCCAGTCAGGGCTATTATAAGCAAGATTCTGTCTCAAAAGAGCCAAAATTAACTAAAGCTTTGAAGCCAGATAATACTGTTAAGGAGCCAGGCTTGATGTCACACGTCTGTAACCCCCACTTGTAGGAGGTGTATGCAGAACAAGCAGAGGTTCAGGTCATCCTCAATGGCACAGTAAGTTAAAAGCCAGCCTTAGCTGTATAAGGCTGTGGTGGTTTCAATAGTAATGGCCCCCATAGGCTCATATATTTGAATGTTTAGTTACCAGGGAATAACACTATTTGAAAGGATTAGGAGGTGTGGCCTTGTTGAAAAAAGTGTGTCACTGGAGATGGACTTCGAAATTTCAAAAACCCAAGCCAGGCCCAGTGGCTCTCTCTTCCTGCTGCCTGTGGATCCAGTTGTAGAAGTCTAAGCTACTTCTGCCTGGGTGCCACCATTCTCCCTCTGAAACTATAAGCCAGCCCCAATTAAATGTTTTCCTTTATGAGTTGCTGTGGTCATGGTGTCTCTTCACGGCAATGGAACAGTGACTAAGTCTAAAGATTGAGAGCAAGAGTGAGGGGAACAGCTACTGAGGAAACCGTACAGAAAGGGAAGAACTGAACCCTGTGGTATCCCAGCATCCTGAACTCAGAATGAAGAGGAAGCATCATCAGAGAAGCCTGAGCAGGAGGGGTGAGAAAATCCAGGTCTTCAAGAAAGGAGCAGTCGTTGTTTGTGTGGGAGGCTGCTCATAGGTCAGAAAGGAAGATGAGAGTCTGAGGAGATGGCTCCACTGGTAAAGCACTTGCAGCACAGCAGGAGGAGCTGAATTCAACCCCAGCCCCCACATCAAAGTTGTATCTATGTGCCTTGGGGGTGCTTGCAATCTAAGCTCTGGAGGGGCAGAGGCAGGAGGATGCGTGACAGGTTGTTGGATAACCAGTCTAGCTGAATCAGTGAGCTCAAGAGTCAGTGAGAGACCCTGTCTCAAAAATAAGATGAAGAATGATTCCAGAGAGACTTGACATTGACACCTGGCTGCCAGGCATGTACACACAGGTGTAAATGCATGTGCACATATAAGTGTGCCCATGCATAAAATTAGGGACAAGGAACTAGATGATTAACTGCTGCAGTTTGCAACTTTGTGGGCACTGAAGTCCTCACCAAGCACAGTTTTTAGTGCAACACTGAAAGTGGAATTCTATCTAGAACAGGGCTAAACAAAAATGTGGAGTTTCTTTTTCCTGCCATGATGGATCCTGAAAGAGCAGTGGCCGCAAAGATGATGTAGGAATAGAGTCCCCAACCTTGCAGTGAAAGACCTGCAGAGCGCGGTCCTTCATGCTCCCATTCAGGAAAGGCGATGTCCCAAATTATTCATGAGAAGCGGTCTTGATGCAAATAGCATGAGGAGTTTTGATGTAGGTGTTAGAAATGGAACTCAGGTCCTGTGGACGAGCAGTAAACGTTTTGTTGTTTGTTTGGTTTTGTTCTGTTTTCTGAGGCAGGGTTTCTCTGTGTAGCCCTGACTGTTCTGGAACTCCCTCTGTAGACCAGGCTGGCCTCAAACTCAGAGAGATCCACCTGCCCCAGCCTCCTCAGTGCTGGGATTAAAGGTGTGCACCACCAATACCCAGCAAGCAGCAAGCATTCTTAAGTACTGACCCATCTTTTCGACCCCACTCATCCTTTTTTTTTTTTTTAAAGACAGTCTCATACAGTGCAGGCTCATGTTGCAGTTGTTATGTAGTTGAGCATGACTTTGAACTTCTCATCCTACTGTTCTATCTCCTGAGTGCTGGGATTGTGGGATGTGCCACTATACCTGGTTGTGTGTGGTGCTAGAGACTGAGCCCAGGGCCTGGAGCGTGCTAGGCAAGTGCTGCAGCAGCTGAGTTGCTCCCTTCCTAGCCTCTGTTCTTTTTATTAAGACAAGATTCCACATAGCCCAGGCTGGTCTTAAACTTGCTGTGTCACCAAAGATGACCTGGAATTTCCAATCTTTGGACTTTTACCTCTGAATGCTGTCGCAAAACAATTTCTTCCCAGGAGGGGCCGTAAACGTAACATCTGCTCCTTCTCTGACAAACTGAGGCACAATTCAATTCACCAAAGTTCATTCTGGGGAACCAATGAGTTTATTGGGCCTCCTTACAGAGCATAAGTGAGGGGTTATTTGCAGGGGTGTGAGTGCTCCTCCCACAATAGCCAGTTAAATGGGACCTACTTTCTTAGTTCCTTGGCTTATTACTTTAGCCCCTTGAAAGGCCACATGAATTTAGGGCAGAATAGCACACATACACCAGGTGTGGTAGGGAGAGGCAGGATACTCAGATAAAGTCTAACTGTTCCCACCCTTCATGAGGGCATGCAAACAGTCAACAAGTCCACTGCAGATGATTCTCTTTTTATTTTTATTTTACATATTGATCCCAGTTCTCCCTCCCTCCTCTTTCCTTCTCTCCCACCCTCTCATGCCCCCCACCACCACCCTCCCCCTCCCATCCCCCCACTCCACATGTAGGGTGATGCCTTCCAGGAGGGGTCATCTAAATCTGTCAAGTCATTTGGAGTAGGGACTAGGCCTTCTCTCCTGTCTCTAGGCTAAGGGAGTATCCCTCCATGGGGGATGTGCTCCCAAAGTCCTTTTGTGCACCAGGGATACATCCTGGTTCCACTGTCAGAGGTCCCTTAGACTGCTCAGACCTTCTAGCTGAGACCCATGTTCAGGGGGTCTGAGTCAGTCCCATGCTGGATTCCCAGCTATCAGTCTGGGGGCCCATTAGCTCCTCATTGCTCAGGTCAGCTGTCTCTATGTGTTTCTGTAGCCTGGTCTTGTCCCTCTCTCTGCATCTGAATTCCAGTTGGGCTCAGTGTTTAGTTGTGGGTGTCTGCTTCTGTTTCCATCAGCTACTAGATGAGGGCTCCATGATGGTAGATAAGTTAGTTGTCGATCTCATTATCAGGGAAGGACATTTATGGTAGCCTTTCCACTGTTGCTCAAATTGTTAGTTGGGGTCAGTCTTGTAGGTCTCTGGACATTTCTCTAGGTTCAGTTTTCTCTTCAAACCTATAATGGCTCCCTCTTTTATGTCTCTCTCTCTCTCTCTCTCTCTCTCTCTCTCTCTCTCTCTCTCTCTCTCTCTCTCCTTTCGTCTATTCCTCCTCTGACTCAATTTTCCTTGTCCCACATGCTTTCTTCTCCTCCCCTTCTCTTTCTTCTAGTTCCCTTTCTACTCACTGTCCCCTGCCCACTCCTCATATGCTCAGGAGAGCTTGTCCTTTTTTCCTTCTGTGAGGGACCTTATATGAATCTCTTAGAATTCACCTTGTATCCTAGTTCCTCTGACAGTGTGAATTATTGGCTGGTGATCCTTTGCGCTATGTCTAAAACCCATATATAAGCGAGTACATACCATGTTCCTCTTTTTGTGACTGGGTTACCTCATTCAGGATGGTTTCTTCAAGTTCCATCCACTTGCCTGTGAATTCCATCGTTTGTTTCTGCAGAGTAGTATTCCATTGTATAACTGTGCCACATCTTCTTTATCCATTCTTTAGTTGAGGGGCATCTAGGTTGCTTCCAGGTTCTTTCTATTACAAATAATGCCATTGCAGATGATTCTTTTGCAAGAGTATGCAGCTAAGGCCCCCAGATGCATGTTGCTTGGATCAGAGGATAATTGCTCAAACACAAGTATATACCACCATGCCTGGAAGTCTTAACAGTTTCAACATCATTCAAAAGTTCAAAGTCACTTCTAAGAGTCGACAGACTCAACTGTTAGCCTCTATAAAATAAAAAAATTACCAATTTCAATATTGAATGACATGAAATACTTACTATTATTCAAAAAGAGAGGAATGGGGCATAGCAAGGAAAGGTCAGGACAAAGAAAAACAAATCTCATCAGGACAAACTTCAAATCCTGCACACCATGCCTGGCATTTGGAGTTCTTGTTAGTATCATCTGGTTCCAATGTCTTAGACAGTCTGCCCTTTCCCTTACTACCAGTAGCACATGTAGCCTGTTTCTGGCTCTACTTTGTGTCTGCAATTTCTTTTTTCTTTTTCTCCAGGAGGGTTTCTTTGTGGCTTTGGAGACTGTCCTGGAACTGGTTCTTGTAGACCAGGCTGGTCTCAAACTCAACAGAGATGCGCCTGCCTCTACCTCCCGAGTGCTGGGATCAAAGGCTTGTGCGTCCACGGCCCAGCTGTGTCTGCAACTTTTATCAGTGGACAAATGGTCCTGGTGTCTCCATCACCCTAGGATCTCCACTGCAAATTAGGCTTCACAGTAGCTTCTCAGGACCTCCCTCCAGAGTATCTGACACTGGTATGCCTTGTCTAGCTTTCTGGAAACTTGTTGAGAGATTTCTTCTTCCCATAACTCTTGCATTTACCATGCCTGCAATACCACATGGATAATGCTGACAAGTTCTGCTGCCAGCTTGAGATGAAGCCTGGCCCCATTTTGCCACAGCTCTAAATGACTTGTATTCCTTAGTGACTGACCCTGGGAAATACTTACCTACGCTTGTTTACAAGCTGGAACCTGCTCAGTGACATTCTTAATTTAGTCTCTCTCCTTAATGGGTGGACTCTGGACCTCAAGGAACCTTTCTGATTGTCCCAGAGCAAAGTGCGAGCTTTCTCCCAAGTTGTGCTGACCTCTTTTTTTTTAATTAATATTTTTCTTATTTTACATATTGATCCTAGTTCCCTCTTCCTCCTATCTCCCATGCCCTCCACAGACACCGCCCCATCCTAGTCCTCATCCACTTCCCAGGGAGGGTGAGGCCTTCCATGAGGGATCATCAAAGTCTGTCAAGTCCTTTGGAGTAGGGCCTAGGCCCTCCCCCATGTCTCTAGGCTAAGGGAGTATCCCTCCATGGGGAATGGGCTCCTGAAGTCAGTTCCTGCACTAGGGATACATCCTGGTTCCATTGTCAGAGATACCATAGACTTCTTAGGCCTCCTAACTGAGACCCATGTTCAGGGGGTCTGGGTTGGTCTTATGCTGGTTTCCCAGCTATCAGTCTGGGATCCATGAGCTCCCCCTTGTTCAGGTCTGTGCTGCTCTCTTTAATAACTGCATCCATTTTTTTTTCTGTATCCACTTGTTTGCATTTAAACTTGCTCAAAACTCTTTTCTCTCTAAATTGCACATGTCATGTATTTCTGTTTCACTGTACAACTATCTAAGAGCAGTGAGCAGTAACCATGCTACAGCCTGGATTTTATGCTGTCCTGAAATTTCTTCTGCCAGTTCATGGGGTCATCCACACAAGCAATCCCAGCCCTTGCAGGATTGGGAGTGGGGTGGAGGCAGGAGGATCAGGGTCATCTTCAATTACTCTATGAATTGAGCTATTTCCCCAGCCTGAGGGTTTGGGTTTGCAGATGGCACAAGCTAAAAGATAGGTAGAAAGACATATGGGCACAGATGTGGATTCATAAACAGATGCATGTTGGGAAACCTGGAAAAACTATGTTTGGGTATTCTCAGTTTACCCACTAAGGTAATAAGCAAGCCATGGGCTGAGAGTGAGAATGGGGAAGGAGACACTTGAGGGGTCAGCAGAGCAGGGTGAATGACCATGCAGCTATACATTGCCAGCAGTCTGATAGCCCACTACAGATGTGTGGCCATCCATGATACTGACACCAGTCAGGCCTACATCCTTCAGATGTAGCTGAAGACAATCTGGAAATTATTATGTTGCCAAGGTTCATAGGAATCCTCCTGCCTCGCCTAGCCAAGTGTTGGGATTACAGGAGTGTACCACTATACTTGACAATTGCTCATATTATTTTTCTCTGTGCAGGGGTGAAAAGTAGCCAGATTTTGCTTCAGTGTGGGTCTGCCAAGCCAAGTATAATCACATCACATGAATGAGGAAAAGGGAGTTAGGGTATGGGCAGACCAGTGCTTGTTACAGCAAATAGTGAAATTTAAACTTAGAAAAGATTAGACAAAGGGGTCAGAATGAGGGAACTGAAGATTCTTAGACAGTCAAAATATTGTTGAGGCCAGGATGCTATGGGGAATTAGCTTAGCAACAAAAGGAGGAAGTCAAAGATGGACTCTATACCTCAACTCTGGGCTTCTTGCTCTCAATCCGGGAGTCTATTTTCCTACTGTATTATATAATATACAATATATATATATATGTTGATATATATCTATATCTTTGTTGCTCACTCTATGACCCTGAATGATAGACTATTTAAAAATAAGAGCCAGATGTGGTGGCACACACTTGTAACCCTAGCGATCAGGAACAGAATCAGGAGGGTTGTGAGTTGGAAGCCAGACTAGGTTACATAGAGGGATCGTGTGTGTGCGTGCGTGTGTGTGTGTGTGTGTGTGTGTGTGTGTGTGTGTGTGTGAGAGAGAGAGAGAGAGAGAGAGAGAGAGAAAGAGAGAGCACTTCAGTAGAAGTTCAAGAGATCTATAGAAAATGATTAGTAATAAGATTAGAACTAATAAATAAATTTGTTGGCTCAGCCAAAGATGTACAGCTCCCCATGGGGGAAAAACCCATGAAGTTTTATTGCAAGACAAAAGAAAATTGAAAAGATGTTTAGTGATATGTTCAAGAGTAAAAAGTTAGATTTTAATTTTAATATCTAAAAATTTCATTCAACCAGTGGGATTGCTTAGCTGGTTAAGGCACTTATCACCAAGTCTTACCACCTGAATTCAATCCCAGAGCCAGCATAGTGGAAGGAGAGAAACAACACAATACACAAATGCAATAAAAATAAAAAACCTTTACTTATGGAAAAATGTCAAAGTACACAAATGTATACAGAAATGTATGAGGAATCCACCTATGCTTGCAATTGGGCCTCAGTGACTAGCCAGTTCCAATTACTTTGTGTGTGTGTGTGTGTGTGTGTGTGTGCTGTGATGGGTATGCAATGTGTGTATGCATGCTGGTGTGCATGCATGTGAGTAGGAATGTGTGCATAGGTCAGAGGCTGACATCAGGTCTCTTTCTCAAGTCCTCTTCACTTTGTTTAGTGAGGTAGTGGTTCTTGCTAAGGCTGGGGCTCCCTCATTTGGCTAGTCTAGCTAGTCCATTTGATTCAGAGATACCCTGTCTCAGCCTCCTGGGGCAGTGCCTCTATCTGGCTTTTACATGGGTTCTGAAGATCTAAACTTAAGTCTTCACCACTGAGCCTAGTTCCTAGCCAATCTTCTTTCATTCTTTCTTTTCTTTTTTGTTGTTGTTTTTCTCAAGACAGGGTTTCTCTGTGGCTTTGAAGGCTGTTGTGGAACTAGCTTGGTAGACCAGGCTGGTCTTGAACTCACAGAGATCCACCTGCCTCTGCCTCCCAAGTGCTGGGACTAAAGGCATGTGCCACCAATGCCCAGCTAGCCAATCTTATTTTATTTATACCCCCATCACAGTGCTATACTACTTCATACATTATCAGAGTGTAATATTTATAGATTAACAGATTCCTAAGACCCAGCTTTTACTGGCATTGTTTACTTGTATGTATCTGTGTTTTTGAGACAGGGTTTAACTCTGTAGCTCTATCCAGCCTGGGGCTCACTAAGTAACCTAGGCTAGCCTCTGATTTGCTATATAGCCTAGATATAACCTGGAACTTCTGATTCTCCTACCTCCCTTGAAGTGTTAGAATTATGGACAGGTAACATCATACCCAATTGACCTGCTGGAATTTTGCTATCATCCTTTGGTCTCCCCCTCTCCATGACCCATGGTTTTCAGGGGATAACCACTCATGGGATTTTATGTTATTTCTTTTTGTATCACTTCATTGTGCACCATTATCTTCCTCCTGCTCTCTCCATAGCACTTAAAGGCAAAGCCCAAATCTGATGCTCTCATTTAACCTAGGCCTTGAAAGGTAGAATGAAGAACTAACTATACAAAATCTCATGTCCTAAACATTTTCTAAGGTTCTTAGGTCCTTCGAAAGATCTGTACCTTAACCCTAACCCCATCCTTCCTGCTGGTGCTTAAAGTAGCAGACTCCTAGCATAGTCCAGATTTGGTACATGTTCTAATGCCATCTTCTCCAATCCCCTCCCACCACCACTCCTAGTCCCACCAATTATATCTTGCCACTTTCCCACTTGCATCTGGCTGGCTATTCTCAATGCCTTGCCTCATCTCTCATTTCATTCTTTCCAAGTAGATTTTTTTTAAAAGAAACTTTATTAAAATACACACCCATTAAAAGTGTAAATATGAAATGGATCTATGGGTAAAGGTGTACACTGCCAAGCTTGATGACCTCAGCTTGATCCCTGGGATCCACATGGTGGGAAGAGAGATCCAACTCCAGAATGTTGTCCTTTGACCTTGACACAACATCATTGCACATGCATATGTACCCCACACATAATAAAATACAATTTTATTTTTAAGTATAATTATCAGCTAGACATGGTGATGCATGATTATTTTTTTGTTGTTGTTTTTTTTTTTTTTTGTTTGTTTTTGAGAAAGGGTTTCTCTGTATTGCTTTGGAGCCAGTCTTGGAACTCGCTCTGTAGACCAGGCTGGTCTCAAACTCACGGAGATCCACCTGCCTCTGCCTCCTGAGTGCTGGGATCAAAGGAGTGCGCCACCAAAGCCCGGCTGGTGCATGGTTTTGATCCCAGCACTCAGGAGGCTATGGCAGGCAGGTCTTCATGAGTTCAAGCACAGCTTGGTCTACATAGTGAGTCATAGTGAGTTTGAGGCCAGCGATGGCTATTTAGTAAGATCCTGTCTCAAAAATGAAACAAAACAACAATTATAACAGAAGTGTAGATATCACCCCATTCTGAAGTGGGGTGGTACATGCCTATAATCCTAGAACGCTAGAGGCTTCAGCAGGAGGATTACAGTGAATTTGGAATCAACCTGATCTACACAATGAGATCTATGCCAACCTGGGCTACCTACCTACAAGAGAACCTGAATCAAAACAAAACAAATTGTACAGATGTCAATGGTTTTTAGTATTTTTACAGACTTGAATCCCAACTGCCATATTGGTCACCAAGAGTTGTCTCATCTCCTATAGTTATGTGCCACCCCATACAGCCCCTGGGTACCACTAACCTATTTATTGATTTGCTCATCCTGGACATACACACATATATAAATGAACTCATACAATGTGGCTTTTTGTGTCTGGCTTCTTTCTCTGAGCATGATTTCAGGTTCCTTCATATAGTATCAATGCCAGTATATCATTCCTTTCCATGGTCAAATACTATTACACTGTTTACACGCTCATTAGTGGATAAAGGCAGATGAACTTTTCCAGGAAAATTTTTCTGATTTACTTCACATCTTTTTACTCTTCTGTGCTCCCAGACTGAGCCATCTGTAAACAGGGATTCTGCCATCACTGAATGTGGTTTCTGTCACTACAGAGGATGAGGTTTGTGAGAAGAGGAGGCAGCCCGTTGGTGGCTTTCCCTCTTCTGGGCTTGTTTCCTTATCGTTTGGACTGTGGTAAGTGGTGGTGTGGCAGTGGTCTGCTATACTCAAGGCATTCTGAAGTTGACAGTGATGTCCAGCTAAAAGTAGGCAGGCAAGTCCTGTTACTTGTTCTCTTATCCTTAACCCCCATCTAGTGCTCTCCGAGGAGACTCAGAGGGAGAAATAAAAAGGAAAACCAGGTATCAGTAAGGACCAGAGGAACTGGTCAAAGTGATGAAGGTGAGAATGAGAAGAAAGTGGTTTTGAAGAGCAGGTGTTTTAGGGTTGGGCACAAAGGAGAAGAGGAGTGAGGGGCTTGTGTCTAAGAACTGTGATCCAGGTTCTGTCCTGCCATGCTTATTCCAAATTGTGGGGACTGAGTTTCTCAGTTCTCTTTGTAAACTGGAGTATGACCCAATACCAAAGCAGCCCACATGCAGGGGAATGACTCAAGGTCAAGGGCATACTAGTAGACAAAGTATTTGGGGGAAGGCCTTGGATTTTCTAGATGGCTAGACACTATGTTCATTCTGTGGGTAGTGGCCCACTCATTCAGTCATAAAGTTCACAAACCTACTTTTTTTTTTCCAGTGGGGGTTTGTTTATGGAGACAGGATTTCTCTGTGTGGTCCTGGCTGTCCTGGAACTCACTTTGAAGACCAGGCTGGGCTCCAACTCACAGAGATCCATCTGCCTCCCAAGTGCTGGGACTTTAGATGTATGACACCATTCGCCCAGCTACAAACCTTCTTAGTTGAAAGCATAACCATGACTGAGACATGGCCCCTGTCCTCAGTGAATGCAATGCCTCTTGGTGAGACCAGCCAACACCCAGGGATCTTCAGATGAAGAATGATTCTGGACCCCTGGCCCTCTGTAGTTCCACACACTTCCTCCACTCCTGTGAAGATGGACTTTTGAATATTCTGGTTATGATTTCCCATGATTGTTTCTTTAACTCCTCAAATAGAGAACACAGGGACTTCTATATGCTTTTGCCAGGGAATTAGTACAGTGGCAATACTGAGTCTCAAGAAATATTTGATGAAAAAAATAAAAAAGACAAATTAATTGGACAAAAAACACCAAATGGTGTATTAATATTATGGCCTCTGATTTTGTTCAGAAGTGATCTCCAAGGCCCTAAAGTGGAATAGAAGGGCTTCCTGGAGCAAGTGAGGTTGGACTGGGTTTTGGAGATGAATTATTGTGGTAGTGACAGGTCTTGTCAGCACTGTGAACAGCATTGACAAAACTATAGACTATCTCATGATAAGAACTACCTAGTGGATGAGTGGGTGTGGGGTGCTGATTGGGACAGAGTGATGGAAGGATGGAACAGATGAAACAGGAGTAGATAGCATGGGTTTTGAACAGTCTAAGAAAAATGTGCACCACCCAATTGTGACCAAATCACTGATACATATATATATATGTACATATATATAGTGTGTGTGTGTGTGTGTGTGTGTGTGTATACATACATCGTGTTTATTTTATAAATATTTTTAGTGTTTATCCTTTTCTTCTATAGGAGGAGCTAATTTGTTTCAAATAGATTTCCTCTCTTTTTTGCAGAAAGGTAATTTTGATGCTACGTGGGGAAGAACGTGAAACACAAGAAACACTTTTTGTGAAAAGTTGCCTTGGTCACAGGATGGGTCCATGATGGACAACACACCGGGTGGCAGTGGTGCGGGGAGGAGGCGCCCATTCTTCAGGTAAAGACCTGGGGAGACTGGCTGCAGTGTGGGCGGGTGGAAAGGGAGGAGCCCACTTGACTCACAGGTTTCTGGTTTAGGAGACAGGTGCTGGTGATACCTTGAAGATAAGGACTTCCTTTTGAGAGATGGTTAACAGAGATGGGACAACTTTAGTTTTTGAGGTGTTGAGACAGTGGCCCAGGTAAGACATCCTTTCGATCCTACGTTCTTCTGGGCACCTAACAGAGCCAGAGGTGGTTGTCCAAGGTGGAGCAAACCCCCAGGACAAAGAAGTCGTTGGTCTTGGTGCTAGGGCCCCGCTCAGCTCCAGCAGACAGAGCTCCCAGTCTCTTCCTTCAGGTGACAGCTTTGGACCTGGCCCCATCATATTTGGCTTGGAAATGGGAGATCAGGAGACTCTCGACCCCCTTGCTACATGTGAGAACAAGGGCTTGAATATCCATCTGTCATTTTCTCACTCAGTGATCTTGGGAAAAGTTACTTTGCCCCTTCCTGCCTCAGTTTTCCTATTTATACGCACTCTTGGAACAGACCCGGGGACAGTCTGTAACCTCCAGACACCACTTCGCTATCACTAGCATAGGGCGAGGGGAAGAGGTGCGGACCGCGCTGGCGTCTTCCTAGTCCGATGTCACCCGGGAGGCTCGCAAGCGGGGAGGCTCGCAGCCAGCTGCAAAGAGGTAGGGCTGCCGGGGCGGGACCGGACGGGCTGGGCTCTGACCAGCGTCGACTCCGCGCCTGGGGGCCCAGGCTCGAGCCCAGGGCGCCCTCCCATCGCGTGCCGCGCCTCTGACGCCGTCAGAACAAAAGTGGCCGTCTGCTCTGCGCCCCCCACGTCCCGCAGGCCCGGCCCAGCGCCGCAGCCCTCCGCCTCACGCACTGCTGCCGCGCCTTCGACCCTTCCTCCCGAGCGCGCTCGGCTCTTTCCGTCGCGGTCCGCGCAGGTGGAGGGGGCGGGGCGGGGGCCGTGCGTGGTGACGCCGCGGGGGGGTGACGTACAGGCGTGCCCCGCCCCCTCCCCCTCCCCGTTCAGGCTCTGGAAAGAGAAGAAAAAAAACTTTCTTTTTTTTTTAATTGAGGAATCAACAGCCGCCATCTTGTCGCGGACCCGACCGGGGCTTCGAGCGCGATCTACTCGGCCCCGCCGGTCCCGGGCCCCACAACCGCCCGCGCACCCCGCTCCGCCTGGCCGGCCCGCTCCGCCCGGCCCTCGGCTCCCGCCCCGGCGGCCCCGCTCGCCTCTCGGCTCGGCCTCCCAGAGCCCGGCGGCGGCGGCCGCGGCGGCCGCGGCGGCGGCGGCACGGGGTGGGGGGGCCGCGGCGCGGCGGCGGCTCCGCTCGGCGCATTGTTTTTCCTTACGGCGGCGGCGGGCCGCGGGCGGGCGGCGGAGCCCGAAGTCCCCCGGTCGTCCGGCCGCGGGCGAATTCATTAAGTGGGGCGCGCGAGGGGGGGGCGGCGAGGCGGCGGCGGCACCACCATGTTCCCGGGCGCCGCCTGAGCCGCGGGGCCGGGCGCCGTCGCTGCCAGCCGGGCCCGCGGAGGCGGCCGGGCCGCTAGGGTGCCCGGGCCGCGGAGTGTCGCGCTCGGGAGGCGGGCAGGGGATGAGGGGGCCGCGGCCGGCGGCGGCGGCGGCCGGGGGCGGGCGGTGAGCGCTGCGGGGCGCTGTTGCTGAGGCTGAGATTTGGCCGCCGCCTCCCCCACCCGGCCTGCGCCCTCCGCGGCCCGGCCCGCGCTCCTGCGCTCGCTCCTCGCTGGCTCGTCTGCTCGCTGCCGCCGGCCCGACCCCCGTCCGGGCCGCGCCGCGCCGCCCGCGCTCAGGGCTGTTTCCGCGAGCAGGTGAAGATGGCCGAGAACTTGCTGGACGGACCGCCCAACCCCAAACGAGCCAAACTCAGCTCCCCCGGCTTCTCCGCGAATGACAGCACAGGTGAGGCTAGGGCCAGGCGCGCTGTCAGCGTTCGTGGCGGGGAGGGAGGGAGGGAGCTGGGGGTCGCAGTGGCGGGAGGCTCTGTCCCGGGCTCTGGGTTGCGCTTCCCGGCCGGGGAGGAAAAGTGAAGCGGGGGCGCGGCCGAGTGTCCGCACGCGTGGCCGGCCGGGATGACAGCGGAGGGAACCTTGGAGGTTTGGAGGGAGAGAATGCGAATGAGAGGTAATGAGGGCTTTCGGGATCAGACCCCCACTCTAGCCTCTGCAGTCGCGGGCGGGCACAGCTGCCACCGGCTTATGAGTTGAGACTGAGAAGTTTCTTGGAATGTGTTGCTTTGGAAAACGTTTAGTGGTTATTTTGAAACTCTTGATCTTTTCTTTCTTTCTTTTTTTCTTTCTTTCTTTCTTTCTCTTCTTTTTTTTTTTTTTGATCACCTAGTAATTTTTTTTTTCAAAACCCCAAACATGATTTTCAAGATGTCATCAAAGTTGCTGTGGTGTCTTTTATTTACATATGCAACCTTAAAAAGAAGCTAGCAGGCTTTTAAAGTCCACTTGGGACTTTAGTCTCCCTTTGAATTTGGGCTGGTTTTACAGTGGAGATGTAAAACTTAAAAATTAAGGACTGTAGGGTTTTCAGTTTTTCAGAAAAAAAAAAAAAATAAAAGCAAGATACTCCTAAATCCCACTCCCCACCCCCAACCCAACCCCCCGGCTAACTAAATAGCTTCCCTGCAAACTTTCTTAGGTGATCATGATCATTATCATGATCATGATCATGTCATATGCCTAGTTTTCTGTTCATTCAGTAATTCAGACTTCTTCTGGACAGCTCTATGGCAACATTAACAATTATTTGCATTTCCTCTTTTAAGCTCTCCTTCACAATAAAAACTTGTGCGCTGCTGCGAACAATGCCGGCTCACCGCAGCTAGCGTTTCTCCAGCATATTCTTGTAGTAACGGCATCTGCAAATGAGTTTCTGATGAATGGGTTCAAATCAAATTACATTGCTGCCTGCAGATTGGTGCTAGACACAGCTGTTCAAGTTGTGGAAGTCTTTCTGTCACTTTACCCAATTGTATTAAAAAATATTTTTGCTGTTGAAACAAAACTTAGATTTTGTGGCTTCAATTTGAATACGATTCCTGGAATCCAGTCATGAAAGGAGAGATGGGTGATATTAGTTAATGTAGAAATGAGAGGTGAGTGTTATCTGTCCCCCATTTTATCAGGAGATTTTTGTTGACTTAAAATTTGTTCAATAGTGGGAAGGAATAAATGATTATTACAGACAAGTCACTAATGGTACTTTTTAAATGACAAGTTGAGTTTGACATTTATTTTCATAAAAAAAATCTTATTGATGTGAGAATTGTGGAAACAATGGCTTAAATGCCTTTTTGTAGAATAGAGCTCCCTTGACTTAGTAATCTTGCCATGTTTGAGCCTGTAATCATGGGAAATATAGATCATACCAGTCAGCTTTAGTCCTGAAGCTTGTCTTCTGACATTGGTAACTTGAAGGCTTTTCAGCTTTGCTGTTACAGAGTGAGGTTATTGCAGGTTTTTTTTTCTTAGTAGGGGCAAGTTAATAATAGGACAACAAAAAGACCTAAAGTATTGTGCACATTTATTTACAAGATAGAACCCAAAAGATGGCTCTTTTTTTTTTTTTTTTTTTTTTTTGGATGTAGCTTCTGTTACTCGATGGTCAGATATTTACTTACTGTGCTGCTAATCAGAGTAGAGCTTACCAGAAAGGATTTTCTGAAATTAACCACTTTGTTCCCTTTCCTTTCCAATTTTTACTTAGGGAAAGCATAAGAGCACTTTAATGTTTCCAAGTGTATGAAACAAAAAAAGTAGTAGTTTTTAATGATTGTGACTTAAATGATCAAAAGAATAAGATGAATCTTTGGTGACATGAAATGGGGTATATCAGGGTGGCTGCTGAGGAAGGGGCCATTACTGAACACATTAAAAAGTTGAAACCTTGTCAAGAGTAACTATTAGTCTGAAGATCAAGTAACAAGATAGAGAGATCTTAAAAATGTAAATTAAACAAGTGGCTGATTTATTTATGCTAAGTATATTTAAAGGATAGAGATGGAAGGATAACATTGAGAAATTCAATATTGTTTTAGTGAGGGGTTCTCTCTCAGGTCTGTAAGAGAAAATTGGGCCAGGGTGGGCAAGGTGTGTGTTCTGAGCACAAGATTAAATTTGAGGGAGGTGATGAAAGGAGGAGAGGGAACAGAGCCCTAGACCCTGAGAAACAGCAGTTACTGGAACTATTGTGATACAGACCACATCTTTGAGGACTGTTTTATGAAGCGATCAAGTGCATTTTAGGTGTGTTTCTAGGGCTGGTAGTGGCTGGAGAGTACGATTGATATTGAGTTTACCAAGCCTGTAGAGTAAGGGAGTGTCCATGTATGCATAATCCACTAGGGGCCAGGCAGCATCTGAGTGATGAACACCTTTGTCACTTAAGATGGGGATATCATGTAGAGGAAGAAGGAAGGTGCCTAGAGAGGAGGGTAGCAAGATAAACTACTTTTTACCTCCTCATCTAGGCAGTTCTGGAGTGGCATAGATTCAGATGATATCAGATGTTGGCGTGTTACTGTTTTCTTGTTCTGTGTTGAATTGTGAAGCACTTTGTAAGAAGGGGAAAGTTTTTTGTGTTACCGATATATAGTTAGTTGGTTGTGTGTTTTGGAAACTTTCTCTTAATATATCCAAATACTTTGGTATCTTTTAACACTAGGGATTCATGTTGGGACAGTGTAGGAGAAATAAATATACAGGCAGGTAATAGACTTTTAAAAAGTTAATTATTTATTTGTATTTTATGTACATTGGTATTGTGCCTGCATATATGTTTGTGTGTGTTGAATCATCTGGAACAGAAGTTACAGTTTTGAGCTGCCGTGTGAGTGCTGGGAATTGAACCTAGGTCCTCTGGAAGAACAGCCAGTGCTCTTTGCTGCTGAGCCATTTCTCCAGCTCCCATTTCCCTCCCCCCCCCCCTTAACATATATAATTTGCCAGTTCCTTCATTTATGAAAATTTCTTTTTTTTTTTTTTTTTAAGCAGAGTATTGCTGATTGGTTCATTTTCGGTTGGGATGTGCTGTGTACCTCAAGCTAGACCCCAAACTGGCTGTGGACTTCGGATCCTCTTGCCTCAGCCTTTCAAGTACTAGTGTTATTATAAGTATACATCACCACACTTAGTGATTTGGGCAACTTTATGACAAAATTTGTGTCTAACAAATAGATCATTTAAGAGGTGTTAGGGCCAGCAAGATGGCTCAGTGGGTAAAGAAAGGTACTTGCCATATAAGCCTGGTAATCTGAGTTCCATTCCTAGAGCTCAGGTAGGTGGAAGGAGAGAACCAACTCCGTAAAGTTGTCCTCTGACCTTTAAGTGTGCTGTGGTATATACCTCTCACCCCCCCCTTTCTGTCCACTCACACTAAAATTTTATAAAAAGTTTTAAATTTGTCATTTGAAAATCAAATAGAGGTGCTATGGCTCTAAACCATTTTATAAGAAAAAAAAAAAAGTTTCCTTCCTTCCTACTTACTTTGAAACAGCAGGTATCTAACAACAAATTGCTTATATACTGTAAACTGGCCTCAAACTTGTAATTCTGCCCTAGTCTCATGGATGATGCTGGGATTATAGACATGCTGTGATCACTAGCAAAAAGTTAATTTTTCAAGAGGCATAGTCTCACTGTGTTATCGAGGCCTGCCTTCAACTCTTAGACTCCAGTGAACCTCCTGTCTCAGCCTTCCAAATAGCTATGCATCTCTTTAAGTGCAGTAGAGAAGTGTATTTATTTAAAGAAAGCTTGTGGTCAATATGATTTGTCACTAACATCTTTTACTGCTAAATGGTAATCCTCATCGTGTGCAGGCCTGTATGTATCAAAGCCATCTTGGCAACATATGAAGAGAAGATACATTTACTGCTGTCTTCTAGATGAGGATTTAAGGGGGAAATCTAGATTTCCGTGAGAGCTCAGCAAGTGGTAAAAGTACTTGCAATCACCCCTGAGAGTGTGATCCCAGTCCTGTATATAGTGGAAGGAGAGAACTGACTCCTGCAAATTGTCCTCTGACCTTTATACATGGGTCATGACATATACATGGGCATGTATACACATGTACCCAGTCCTTTCCAGAAAATTTATAACCAGTTTGGTGGCGAGATGTATACCATGGATGTGCCGGGCCTCATTTTCCTCTGATTCTGTTGTTATAATCCCTCTAAACTGGATGGGCTTACTTCTTGTTTTCTGAAGGGCACAATTGAGAAAGAGTTCTTACTTTACTGCATCAAGACTTTCTCAACTGTATTTTGCCTTGTAAGTAGGGCCCTTTTGAGGGTGGGAAGGGACTGCACTGGTGGCACTTCAAAAAAAAGATGGTGTAAATGAAATGCAAAGCATACCAGTGGTGCCATAGTGGTAAAAGGTTGGGGTTCTGTAATTACTGTTATTTTTCGTTTTCTTGAGATTCCTGATGTTTCTGCTGCCACCTTCTTGAGTTGCTGGGATTACAGATGCTCTACCTTATACCCCACTTGATTTGGTAACTTTTTTTTTCCCCTCAAGACAGGGTTTCCCTGTATTGTTTTGGAGCCTGTCCTGGAACCTAGACCAGGTTGGCCTTGAACTCACAGAGATCCACTTGCCTTTGTCTCCCGAGTGCTGGGATTAAAGGCGTGTGCCACCATTGCCCAGCACACTCTTAATCATAACTGAAAATGGCTTATAAAGGAACCAAGGCTTTTTTCTGCTGTTGGAAATTGATGCTGGTTTGGTTGTAATCCAGTGGTTTTACTCCTGCCATTGTGGTTGGCTCTCAGAGTACGCCATTACTTAGGGCTCTGCAAAAGCCCTAAGCGTTTTTTTTTTTTTTTTTAAAGCATTTTTGCTTCATGTTTGAAAACAAAATAGATTAAAGTGGGGTGACTAATATGCCTTCCTTTGTTAAGATGAAGTATATCTTATTGTGGGTTTGCAAAGATTAAGAAAGCTTGCTAGTTTAGTTTTTGGGGTTCTATTAGTGAGGGTATCACCTCTTTATCTTACTCAGATCATCACGTGGTATGTATTTCAAGAGATTATGTGGTGTCTCAGTCATCTGTGACTCTATTTCCAGGAGATCTGTCACTCTTCTAGCCTGTCACTCTTCTGGCCTTTGTGGGCACTAGGTACACATATGATATACATATAAGTATGCAGACATGCTCATAATACATAAAATAAAAATAATTTTTTTAAGGCCAGGCAGTGGTGTTGCATACTGCTTGGATGGTAGAAGCAGGTGGATCTCTGTGAGTTTGAGGCCAGCCTGGTCTCCAGAGCAAGTTTTAGGACAGTCTCCAAAGCTACACAGAGAAACCCTTTCTGGAAAAACAAAACAAAACCAATTTTTAAAAAGCTTTTGTGCTCCAATGAGCTTAGTTCTAGCAAAGGAATTTTGGTGTCAGCCTCTCAGATCTTGTGCTGGTGGGCACTGTGGATCTTCAAAGATTAGGGCTGAACTTTGCACCATTCCCACAGCTCATTAGCACAAGGAACAACCCGCAACCCCTTATGTAATGTATAGATCAGTAAACAACTTTTATAAAGGGACAGAGAGAACATATTTCTGGCTTGGTGGGGCATCTGGTCTCTGTTCTAACCATTCAACTTGGTCATTTTGACAAAAACTCAGTCATAGCATAGATAGCATGTGGACACGGCTGTCTCTTAAATTTCAAAGTAAAAATTGTCATCCAGAGAATTTTCCCTTGAGCCACAGCTTGATTTGAGTGGCAAGGGACTTGTGGTCTAAGCACCCATTTGGGAATACTGGCCTATAGTGGCTGTCACCAGCTGGGCATAGAAGTAGTCCAAGTTTTTGAGACTATTGTACCTGGCCTGGACAGTGACCAGTAGGAGGTGCTGGCTTAAGTTTTTGTTAGTTCTCTCCCCCCACCCCCCAATAGTTTTATATTTAACAAAAAGCCTGGTAACTTTGTTCTTTTGCTGGCCATTTTGCTTCTTGCTGACCCTAGTAGTCCACAGCATTCTTTTCCCTGCTACTTTGTCAACTTTGTCATCTCCAGTCTTCAGTATCCTTTCTTTTCTGTGAAACTAAATGGTGAGCAGCTCCATTGGAGCTGGTATAGGTTTCCCACAATTGCCCCATTGGCAGTGAGCACAGCAGGAGGATGCTTACTCTCACAGTAGGCCCTTAGGAGGTGTTTGAGGCAAGAAGTAAAAATATACAATTTCTGTCCATGAAAACACTCTTAGCTTTCTCAAGCCTTTGCTTTTATACTGCTTGTCACCACTTTTTGGGTTATGTTCTCCCTGCCCTTCCCTCCTCCCCTCAATTTTTTGAGGCAGGGTTTCTGTGTAGCCTTGGTTGTCCTAAACTCTAGACTTGGAACTCTGTCCTGGAAGCTCTATAGACCAGGTTAGCTTTGAACTCACAGATCTATTTGCCTCTGCCTCACAAGTGCTTGGATCAAAGGCATGTGCTACCACCACCTGGCTTTTTTCCTCTTTCTTAATTCTGATGTTTTCACTGTTGATAACCTAGTTAGTGAGTTCTGACCAGGATTCAACTCTTTAACCTCAGTTTTCTCATCTGTAAAATGGGATGATTAATATATCATTATAGTATTATTTGAGGTATTGTATGGGAAGTACCTGGCCTGGAGGAAATGGTCATGAATTAGAGCTATCAGTGTAGCTACCAGGGCATGTGGTTATGGTTTGCCCCCTGAGGACTTCCTGGGAATGCTCATCTGATCGGATCCTATTAATTGCTGGAAACAGCAGTCGCTGTGCACAGGTTACTACAGAAACCCATGTGTGGTGGGTCTGTGGTAATACCCCCACTGGATATAAAATAAGGAATTCTGTAATTTTTTTTTTGGTTTTTCAAGACGGATTCTCTGTGGCTTTAGGAAGCTATCCTGGAACTTGCTTTTGTAGACCAGGCTGGCCTCAAACTCATAGGGATCTGCCTGCCCCTGCTTCCTGAGTGTTGGGACTAAAGGCATGCACCACCAACGCCCGGCTACCATTTTTTACTTTTTAAATGTAAGATTTGTTTATTTTTATTTTGTGTGTTTTGCCTGTATGTGTGTCTGTGTACCATGTTTGTGTAGTGTCCGCATAGACAAGAAGAGGAACTGGAGTTACAGATGGTTATGAGCTGTCCTGTGTAGGCTGGGAATTGCACCCAAGTACTTTGGAAGAACAGCCATTTCTCTTAACTTCTAAGCCATCTCTCCAGCCCCTTCACTTAATTTTTTAAACTAGAAACATTATAACTATATGAAAATTTTAAATTATAAAAATTTATGTGTTCTGTAATCTCTTGATAATTTTGAAACATATTTTATGGACTTCTCAAATGTGTGATTCTGTTCCTTACTACTGTGTCTCTTAAAATTCAATGGTTGATAACTTTCAGTGACTTAGAACTGTTCACCCAACTCTGAAACAAAACTAAGAAAAGAATACAAAATACAATGAAGTGTGAAAGTATCCCAAGGAGCAACCCAAAGAGAATGTATTTATCCTCTATTGTTCTGAATGTTTCAGTATGTAGAATCCCAGGGAGTTGAGGTAGGGTCAGTGATTTGGTGTCTTCCCAACTCTTTTGCCTCCCTGGCCTTTCCTGCTGTACTGTAGTGCTGATCAGTCATTTGGGGATGCCTAGCTGTTTTCCTAGTCTTTCCTAGACTTTTCTTCCTGGGTGTCACAGTACATACAGCTCTTGTGTAACTCCTCTTCTGGTTCCCAGATGTCTCTGAGAAGCCTTCATACGCCTCTGATGTGATCTGATGTTAGTATACATATTCACACTGTACACCAGTTTTTGTTCTGTGACAGGGTCTCTACTTAGCCCTGTCTGTTCTATTGACTATGTAGACCAGGGCAGTCACTGCCTCCCAAGTGCTGGGATTAAAGCTGTGTGCCACTGTGCCCGCCTGCCCCATTCCACACCCCTCTCCCCAATCTGACCTCTCTGTACTGCTCTGGAGCCTACCTTGGAACTTGCTCTGAAGACCAGGCTGGCCTTGAACTCACAGAGACCTGCCTGCCTCTGCCTCCCTAGTACTGGGATTAAAGGCATGCACCACCAACACCCAGCCCCCTTCACTCATCCCCCCCCTTTATTGAAAATTATTTTTTTCCTCACATATATCCTGAATACATTTTCTCTTCCCTCTGTTCCTCCCACCTCCCCTGTCATCTGGATCCACCTCATTTCTAATTAGAAAACAATCAGACTTCTAAGGGATAATATAAAATGAAATATAATAACAAAACAAAAACTAACACATCAGAATAGGACCAAACAAACAGAAGGGAAAGAGCCCAAGAAAAAGCACAACAAATAGACACACACAGACCCTCTTGTTTGCATACTCAGGAATCCCATGAAAACACTAAACGGAAGCCATAATATATATCCAAATGACTGGCACAGGCCCTGTGCATGTTGTTCCAATCTTTATGAGTTCGTATGTGCACTGATACTGTTGATTTAGAAGGCCTTGTTCTTTGGTGTCCTCAGTCCCCTCTGGCTCTTCCATTCTTCCACCTCCTTTTACCTGAACTCCAAGGGGCAAAGTTATTTGATGGAGATAATTGCATTTAGGGCTGAGGGTTCCAGGGTCTCTCACTCTGCATATCTGGCTGTGGGTTTCTGTATTGTTCCCATCTCCTACAAGAAGACACTTCTCTGATGATGGCTGAGCAAGGTATTGATCTATGAATATAGTAGAATGTCTTTAGGACTCGTTTTATAGCTATACTCTTTTTTAGTAGAACAGTAGTTTAGAAAGGTCTCTGGGCTACTAGTCTCAGGTTCTTGGTTACTCAGATAGTGTCAGTTTTGGGTTTTTCTTGTGGAGTGGACCTTAAGTCAAATCATATGTGGGATGGTCACTTCCGCAACCTTTGTGCCACCTTTGCTCTAGAGTATCTTGCAGCGAAGGCACCATTGTAAATCACAGGGTTTGTGGCTTATGTTGGTGTTTTATGTTTCTCTTTTGATGGCATGAACCAAAGACACCAGCATGTATTGGTGAAGACTATAAAGGCACCAGTTCAACTTCTCCATGTTCATTGAGTTGTGGCCTTGCTGTCAGTCTGCAGAGAGCAACCTATAGTCTTGGCAACAGCCTGGATTTGGGAGTTACCATGGACTCCTTTGGCCAATAACTTGTAGATATAACCTATTCCTGGTACTGGAAGCTTCATTTAGTAGCAGAAGATGTCCAGTTGGGACTCTGCCTCCTTGTTTATTTCATTTAGATCTATATTTACATATGAAGCTTCTGTTGTATTAGATTTCCATACTGCCCCTCAAATGGTCCTTAATTTTAATTAGTTTTCTCTCCCTTACCCCCTTCTCTCCCCTTTTCACTTGGTCCTCCCTTTCCAGCCAGCCCCCCCCCAATCCATTCATAACCATCTATTCTATTTCACTTTCCAAGGAAGATTATTTGTCCCCCTCTAGTTTCTTACTCTATACCTAACCTCTGTGGTTCTACAGATTGTATTGTGGTTATTATTGACTTAATGATTAATATCCACATATAAGTGAATACATGCCATATTTGTCGTCTTTCTGGGTCTGGTTTACCTCACTCTGAATGAATTTTTTCTAGTTCCCATCCATGTACTTAAAAATTTCATGATTTTATTTTTAAGTGGTGGAGTAATATTCCATTGTGTAGATGTGCCACATTTTCTTTATCCATTTATGTGTTGAGGGCCATCTAGGTTGTCTTCAGTTTCTGGCTATTAAGAATAGAGCAGTATTGAACATGGTTGAGCCAATGTCTGTGGTAGGATGGAATGTCCTTTGGGCATGTGCCCAAGAGTAGTATAGTTGGATCTTGAAGTAGATAATTCCTATCTTCCTGAGGAACTACCACACTGATTTCCATTGTGGCTGTACAAGTTTGTAGCCCCACCAGCAATGGATGAGTGTTCCTCTTACTCCACATCCTTGCCAATATGAGCTGTCATTTTATTGATCTTAGCCATTCTGAAGGGTATAAGTTGAAAGAGTTGAAAGAGTAGGTTTTTTTTTTTTTAAATTCTGGGTTTCTGGGTCTAGAAGAAGGTGTTAGGCCTTTTGGTGGTGAAGCGTGGCTTGTGCTGGCTCAGCAGTACACGGTGAGGCAATGGGAACTTGATCTTGGAGTCATGGAACTGTCGCTCAGCCTGCCAGCGGCAATTGCCCACAGTGATCTACTCCACCTTCATGATCTGGATGGAGTGTGCACAGGCACAGTGTGTGGCACCCATGTCTCTGTAGCACTGTGTGGCAGCGCCCACAGTGGTCAGGTCCTGGTACTCTTGGTACATGTTATGTGTGCCACTGCGGGAGTCATAGCCTAGCCAGATGCTGAAGTTCTTCCCACGCAGTGGTGATTTCTCAAACTCTATCTCCCCAGATGATTTCTTCACCTTCTTCAGCTGTGACATGAAATACCAGAAGCAGGACTTGGCCACCATATGGTTTGGCGCAAAGATGCGCATTTGGTATAGTGGTTGTGTGTGGCACTCCAGGATGGGCAAGCAGCTCCTCACCACCTTGTACTCCCAAAGCATGCCTGAGGCCTTCATGGCGGTGTGTGCTCCTTCACCACCAGTCACAAAAGGCTCAGAATAGTTTCGATTTACATTTTCCTGATGACTAATGATGTTGAACATTCCTTTAAGTGCTTCTCAGCCATTTGAGTTACCTCTTTTGAGAATTCTCTGTTTAGATCTGTACCACATTTTTAATTGTGTTATTTGTTTTTTGATACATAGTTTATTTTGAGTTCTCTAATTTTGGATATTAGCCCTCTTTTGAATGTATAGTTGGTAGAACTTTTTCCATTTTGTAGGCTGCAACTTTGTGTGACTAGCAGTGTCCTTTGTAATGAAGCTTTTTAGTTTCATGAGGTTCTGTTACTAGTTCTTGATCTTGGTGCTAATAGTGTTTGGTTCAGAAATCTTTCCTTACTTTCTCTTCTGTTAAGTTCACAGTGTATCTGGTTTTATGTTGAGTCCTTGAGCTTCCCCCCCCCCCACACACGGGGTTTCTCTGTATTGCTTTGGAGACTGTCGTGAAACTTGCTCTGTAGAACAGGCTGCCCTTGAACTCAGAGATCCATGTGCTTCTGCCTCCTGAACGCTGGGATTAAAGGTTTATGCCAATAATACCTGGCTGAGTCCTTGAGCTTTTTGGAGTTAAGTTTTGGATCTGTTTGGATGTCTTCTAAATGAAGCCACCCAATTTGATCAGTACCATTTGATAAAGATACTGTCTCATTTTTCAGAGTTTATTTCTGGGGTTTTTGTTCATTTGTGGTTTTGTTTTTAATAAAAGAGCAGGTGTCCATTGGTTCATGGATTTATGTTCGATTCCAGAGATCAACAATGTGTTTTGTTGTTTGTGTGTGTTTTTTGTTTTGGGGGATTTTTTTGTTTGTTTTGGGCTTTTTTGAGAGGGTTTTTCTGTGTAAATAGCCTAGGCTGTTCTGGAACTCTGTAAGCTGGGCTGGCTTTGACAAACTCAAAGAGAACTGCCTGCCTCTGGGTCACAAATGCTGGGATTAAAGGTGTCGCCATCACTACCACCCGGCCATGCTGTTTTTATTATTATAGCTCCAGTACAGAGCTCTAGTACAATTTGAGGTTGGAGATGGTCCTTACTCGGCTTGCTTCTTGGAACATGTCTATCAGATCTGCTGTGTCCTGTCCACAGCTCTAGCTTTAACTGGGAAAGGGAGCTAACTTTCCTATTGTTCTCAAGCTCATTTTGCTGCTAATATGTGAATCACTGTACTATAGTTGTGGGGGGCTTTTGCATATTCTGTTTCTCCTAGGTAGTCCTGAGAGTCCTGCATGGGTGCTCCTAGCCATGAGCTTGGACCTTCATGGTCTTGAAGGCACTTCACATTCACACACATGCATGCACGCACAAAAGGGTATGGAAAGCTTGAGAGTAAGCAAAGTACCCACTCCCTTTTAAAAGTTTCTAGACAATATAAGGAAGGACTGTTGTCTTTGAAAAACTGTTGAGGTATTTTCTGGTTCCCTTTGGTAGCAAGACTACTTGAGCTCTGTGTCTATTTTGAATTCCTATTAAAACTACTGTTAAGACATACTTGAATATTATTTCTAGTGGCATTTCCCCTGTGTTTTGTTTCTATTAATCAAAAAGACTATTTAGTTGAAGCATTGCTAAGAATAGTTAAAATAAAAAATAAAAATAGATGAAAATCTTTCTTCTTCCATATCTTAAGTATCCCATCTGCTACCGTTTGGGACTCTTAATTTGCCAATGTTTACCTATAACTTGTTGTATATAACAGGTGTTTCTTGGAGCTGCACTTAAAATCATTCTGTAGTACAGAGAATGATCTACTTAATAGGGTTAATACAATTCTCTTATAAGTTATTTTTATAATAGAAAAGCCTCTCTTCCCAAATAGTGTTGCTTTTTCCTTATGAGAACATTACTACCTATTCATGTGTGGGTGCATGTGTGCCATGACACTGTGGAGGTCAGAGGACATCATGGGAGTTTCTTTTTACTTCTGCTACATAGTCCCATGGGTTGAACTCGGGTTATCAGGTTTGGCTGCAGGTGCCTTCACTTGCTGAGTCATTTGCATGTTTTAACTTTATAGTAACACAGCCAATGAAATAGCAGAAAATTAAATTGTTCTTTATGATAACATACGGAGAAGGCAGAGGTAACATTCAAATAGAGTAGATTTTGGCATTTGATTATGAATAGAATGATGACACTCAGATGTTATAGAAATTATCAATAAGTAGGGTTTACTTTGATAGTTATGGACGATGAAAGCTGACCCAATTCTAGATTAAAATATTTTGAGTATTTGTCACCTGATTAAAAGTAGAACCTTCTAAGCATGACTCAGAGTTGAAGGAAATGTCAGAGCTTTTTATACTGGGTGTCAGCCGTATGTGCTCAGAAGGGAGCCCTGACTTTGTCTCAGCGTGGACATGGAAGTTCCCAGCTCAGCAGCTCTGTGACTGGAGCCAGAGGCTTCACACATTGACATCTTGGGGACACAGGGAGGGGGGTCAGAGAGCTCTAAAAGAGAGCTTCCCCTTAAAATATATTTTAGCTTAGTTTGGTTAACTTTGTGTATATATTAGGCTATTAGGGAGTTTGGCAAATAGCCAGTTGAGGCAGCTATTATTCAATTAATTGAGAAACTAGCAGACATTATTCCTGGGGCAAGTGAGAATTGGGGTGACTGATACATGGATGAGGCCCTTGACCCAGACCTAAACCCATAGAAGCTTTTCCTTAGGACAGTGTGGGAGTCACTGTCTTTTCCTGTCTCACTCCCAGCACCATGGTCTAGTGCACTTTCAGCTTCAGTTATATAGAATGAGTTTAGAGCTCAGATGCAGAGACCCTACTAAAACAGGCAATCTGTGACACACTTTACTCATCTGTGTTTGTAGCTCAACTGTTCTTTGGGGACAGTTGGGAAATTTTTCTCTAGTTAAGTGGAGCTGGTTTTTTAGCTATAATTTCAGAGCAAAGGCTTGATATGCGTTACGATTTATAGAGTAAAAGGAAAAGTGAATGCAGAGAAATTGTGAAAGTTGTCTTACTTTTATAGAAAGCAGTATCTGGAGGGAGGGGCTGGCCTTGGGCCTCCTGAGTATCTTGTCAGGTGGACTCTTTGAGAGGAGTGCTAGTGAATTGTCATTCATTCCTCTTTCCCATGGGTCTTGAGGGAGCAGATCAAGCTCTGTAATAGAGTGGAGTTTTCTTTTCCTGCAACTCTGTAATGGGAAGTTCTTTCATTGGAGGTTATGAGTTTTCCATTCTCTTTGATATTTTAGCTATGATTATTCATGGTTTTTACTAGTAAAAATTGTCCCGTGGTGGACAAAGAATTTTTTTTTTTTAATTTGTGGGTGTCATTACAAATTGAGGCTTGTAACATAGTAAGCAGCAAATACTGAATAAACCAAAGGTGTAAACTATGGATAGGATCTTGAACTTTGGGGATCGGATATTGCTTGTTGACCTGTCCACAGTTGATCTTTTCATGAAGCCTCTTCAGGGATCATTCAGATGTCAGCAGAAGACATCGATGTTGTGTGTAATGTCTTCTCAACAGCTAAGGGTGGGGGGTTTGGATAGTGCCCTCTTTGAGATGCTGTTGGTGATATGGAGGTCAGTGCTGCTCAGTAGGAGTTAACAGTCTACCTGTGCCATCAAGTACTTGAGATGTGACACGGGAACTATTCAATTTTATTATTTTTGTTTGTTTGAGACAGGGTCTTTAATAGCCCAGGCTTGTCTCAAACTCACTGTGTAGCTGAGGTTTATCTTGAACTGCTAATTCTTCTGCCTCCATCTCTTGAGTGCTGGTATTACAGGCATAGGCCACCATGCCTGGCTAAATTTTAAGTTTTGTCAACAATTAGGTAAATGGCCTCTGATAATTAGTGGTCATCGTTTTGAACAGTTTAGTCTAAACTCATTGGCCCCTCACATTTGTCTAGAGTTTTCAGGTATTTATGACTAAGTCCTTTTAAAGATGGAAGATACTTTGAGAAATACTCATGGCGTAGGTTATTTTTCCAGGGTCAGTCATTGGGGAAACAGTTATTAGACCATGGTGTAGACCCTGGTGAGTGAGAATGAGAAGACAGGCCCAGACTGCCTTCATGGATATACTTAGGCTAGAAAAGACAGGTCTTGGACAGTATGTTACAAAACTAAGAGGGAGGCACTGAGCTTGTGGAATACCAGATGAGGCAGAACCTGTTCAGAAGGGTCTTGGGAGGCTTCTTGGGGATGGTGCTGTATGCTAAGATCTGAGGATGAAGAGATGGCAAATATTTGTTTTTAATGGGCATGGGGGACAACCAATGTCAAGTGTGAAGGTCTGGAAGTGTAAACTCTTGATCACCTAATAGTTCCTCAAAAAATCAGTTTTGTTTTTGGATTGTTTGCTGGGCCACCCTAACTTAGGAACTTCCTTTGGTTTCTGAGATAGTGGGTGGGCACAGATGGTGTGGGTTTGTTCCTGGGGAGTTGGGCAGGCCTGGCCTCTAGTCTCAGCTTTACCACTTCATTTTTTTATCCAACAACTGTCTCAGTTTTTATTTGTGAGGGTTACTCCGTTGGGTCATGGTGATAACCTTGGTACTAATGCTGCTCTTACTAGGTGGAACTGGATTGAGTAGTAATGGTTAGGCAGTTTGCCAATTCCCATCAGTGTCTTTTGTCATCTCTCCAGCACCCCCACCAGGTTTATTTTGTTTTTATCTCTATGTATGTATATCGTGAAAAAATAAGGATTGGGGAAAACAGGCTGAATAGATGTTTATCTTAGGGAGAAGTAATTTACAACAGAGACAGATGAACACCAGTAGGTTCCAGTCCCAAGGATGCATTCAGATGCTCTCTTTCTGGTCCAGGAAGCAAGAGAGAGCTCTGGGGTTCCTGACTCCAGACCTAGTTCTTCCACATCACATCCGTCCATGTTCCTACCCCCAGTGGGCGTGGTCAGTGGGACAGATGCAGGTAGGGTGAATAACTCACTATATGTATGTCTATCTTAGTTTTCTAGATCACCGGGGCCCATACCACAGTCTTCACAACTGTTTCCTCAGTGAATAACCCTGGGAAAGCAACCCATGAGTATAAAGAACACTCTAGATCAGCTTTTGACTGAAGAAGCTGAAGCTGAAAGCTTCAGGCAGGAGGGAGACTTATAGGAGGAAACTTATAGAGGAAGGATATAGGAGGTCCTTGCAAGGTGATTTGGGGAGGCTGGTTGGGCTTCTAGAGACCAGATAAGGTCACTTAAGAGCCTTTAATATTCGATCAGGGGCTTCTTTTTAAGGTTTTAAAAATAATACAATCTTGATAAACTGACCATGTCCAGAGTAATTGAGGGAGGAAGCATTGCAGTTTGTTTTCTGCAAGTCTATATTTTCCACCAATACTTGTAATCTGTGGAGTTGGCTTTTCTTATGTTAGCCTCACTTTGGGGAGGAAAAGTACCCCTTGAAAGCAGTATAAGAATTGGAACTAAGGGTCTTTAAAAAAAAAATTTACATGCTAGGTCTTGAGTATGCATGTACACACACACACACACACACACACACACACACACACACACACAGACACACACACCACACAGATTGTGCACTAATGCTAAATAAAATAAAATTTAAAAATTGAATGGGTAATACATTCTATGTTTGAAAAGAATGAAAGCCTTTCCAGAGTCACTTGTGTTTCACCTTGGCTGTTTCTTCTCTCTCATTTTAGAGCTGTACTATGCATCCCTAAGCAAATGTGGGTTCTTTATACACCACCCAAAGTGGCTCCCTTGTACATGCTGACCTATTGTATGTGCATTTTGGACTGATGGATATCTTAGAATAATAGGACATATTAATATTATACTCACAGGGCTCATTCTGTCTTTTTTTTTTTAAAGATAGATTTTTAAAATAATATGAATGTGTAGGGGTTATGTGCATGAGAGTGCCACTGCCCAAGGCCAGAGGCTATGGGTCCCATTGGAGCTATAGTTAGAGGTTGCTGTTAGCTGTCTGTGCGGGGAACTTCACTTGGGTCATCTGCAAGAGCAGTGCATGCTCTCAAATGCTTGAGCCATCTCTTCAGCTCTCTTTCCCTTTTTAAGGTGTATTTTATTTTTATTTATATGTATGTGTGAATGCCTTATGTGTATGGGTACCTGAGGAAGCCAGAAGAGTGTTTTGGGATTCCTTGGAGCTGGAGTTGTAGGTGGTTGTGAGCTGCCTGACATTGGTGAACTTGGGTCCTCTGCAAGAATTACAAGTACTGCTGAACCATCTCTTCAGCTCTCTCAATTCTGTCTTCTTAGTTTAACAGTGAAGTTTTGGTGCTATGATTAGATAAATACTGATAATTTTAGTGTTTGCACTGTTAAAGAGAATTGGATTTTAAAGAAATTTCATATCATCTCAGGTATTAGGCATGTTACTGTCATTAAAATGTATGCCTGCCATGTAGCCAGGACATACTAAACATTCTGTTTATGGCTTTTAGTTTCTAGTTTTTAAAAGCTTTGGCTTTTGTTACCCACTTTCTTAGGTGATGGATTGATTAACTGCTTCATAGTCACCTACACTAAACAGTAAAAATCATTTTTTTTTTTTAACTTGGTTATCCTGAGAATGTGTATGTTAACTGTGGGTCTTTTAATTAAGTTAATTTTGAGATCATGAAACTCTGAAAATGACCCAGAAGTCTGGTAAGAAAAGGGTTAATTCATCGGGACCTCTCTGGAGTATGTTTGTGCCCCCTGTGCTTATAGGTGATCTGGAGAGGACCAGTTACTGCAGACGGGTAGATAATGTAGAATGCAGGGATGTTTGAAAGTCATTAAAAAAATCAGGATGGAGAACAAAGATGAAAAATAAGACTTTTTAGGGATAAAAGAAATGGACATGTGTGTACAGTTTAAGCAGCCTCTAGAAATTGTTTTCAGGAAATTAAACTAGAGATTTCAGAGGTCTTTTTTCTTTCATTTTATATTTTTCTAAACACTGTTTAAAATAAGCCAAAACCAGGGGTTGCAATGTACCTTAGTGGTAGAGCACTGGCCAAGCATGTGCGAGGCCCTGGGATTGATCCTCAGCACTGTAAACAGTAACAGAAGTTTGTTTTTGTTTTTAAATGACAAGCTAGTTAAAAATATAAGTCCAAATCAAAATGTTCTGTTAGTTGGGTGATTGTTTCATTGGTTTCATTTCAGTGGATTGAGCCTAGGGCCTTGTGTATTCCAGGTACACTACCATCTGTATTTGAAAATCCTCACTTCCTTTAAAAAAAAAAAATCCACATGGGCCAGTGAGATAGCTCAGCAGGTTCCTGCTGATAAGCCTGACTACCTGGGTTTAATCCTTAGGATATACAGGAAAGAAGGGGAGAACCAACTGCTTCTAGGGTCTGATGGTTTAGGGCATGACAAAGAACATTCAGATAAGTCTGTCTTGGGTTAAGTTTTGATTTGTTTTGTGACAAGTTCTTGTTACGTAGCCCAGGCTGGCCTAAATCTGAAGATTCTCTTCCATCTTCTTAGAGTGCTGCATTGTGAGCGTGTGTTACCATCATACCCTGTCTTGAATTCTTTGAAAGGAAGGTTAAAAAGTATTCAGTGAAACAAGATTTCCTGACCTAGTACAGAATGATCATGAAGTGCATCTGAGAAAACAATAAAATGTTCACATTTTAGTAATAATCTTATGAAAAGTTTCTTTTCTAAGTCAAATCTTGAAAATTGTATCAAGTACATTTCCTTATTTGTTTGTTCTTTTGAAGCGGGGGTCTTACTCTTTTAGCCCAGGCTATTCTGGGACTTTCTGTGTAACCCTTACTGGCTTCAGCCTTGTTGGTAAGCCTCAGCCTTTTTGTATTAATCACTGTACCTGACCTTTAACTGCATTAAAAATAAGTTTTTAATTATTTATCTATTTATCGTGTATGTGTTTGTACCATGTGGGTTCTGGGGAACAAATTCAGTTTGTCAGGCCTGGCAGCAAAACCTATTTTATCCATTTTGCCAACCCCTTAAAGTGCATTTTTAGTTATACATTTCTCTTTTATTTGCTTGATACTTTCTAAGGTTCTCTAGTTTTATTCAGTGGATTTCATTAAATATCTTGCTTGGTTTCCTTTTGTGCAGTTCAAATATTACACTGTAATATAAATATTTTAAGTACTTATTAATAAGCAGGTTTCCACCTCGGAGTGCCTCTGTTTGGATCCTCCTGTAACTTATCCAAGACTGAAATAAACCTGGCTAGTTTGTTCTACAAAGAGGGACAGTTCAGGGCAGGTGACTTGTTCTCCATTTTAGGGAGAACTGGGGAAGGTGTCCTGTCTATCCCAGTGAAGACAGTCTCTAGCAGATTAGTTCTTCTGACATTTTCTACACAGATCACTATTCAGAATGAAAAGTTGGACATGGTGGTTTATGCCTTTAATGTCAGTACTTGGGAGGCAGAGACATGGATATCTAGAGTTCAAGGCCAGCCTGGTCTATTCAATGTGTTCCAGGACAGATCCAGAGTGAGACCCTGTCTTTTAAACAAAAGGAAGGAAGGAAGGAAGCAAAAACCAGCCAAACAATCCAGAATGAATTAAAATATTAGTATTCTGTAGTAATTATATGGTAGCATGTCTGCGTAACAGAAGCCAGAATTATAGAAGATTTTAGAGAGATTTGCTTTAATTATTTCCTAACAGTCACTGGGGAGAAAAAGTTCAGTGTCTTCTGGGAACTTTTATAATTGCATGGATAAACGTACACTGGCATAGTTGCTAATAAGACTGCTCTTCCTCCTCCCTATCCCCACTCTCTGTCATTGGAGAACTATTCCATTATATTATTTGTATAATTGCTGCAGATTTCCAAGGCTAAGTAAGCTTCATTTGTTTCACAATGGGCATAAGTTATTCAGGCTGAGTTTATCAAGGCTGAGCCATAGAGAACATAGCCTAAGCCTTACTGTGTGGGTGTAGGTAATGGGACTGTGACAGTCATTGTCTTAAATTGAGCTGTCAGTTTTTGAGTGACTGTGACAATAATAATTAATGTTTATTGAGCTCTGACTATATGCCAAACTTGATGTATACAGTTTATTATTGAGTTCCCTCATCTGTGAACAGCCTGCCTGTATACTCTCAGGTCAGGAAGACAGCAGTGGCAATGACAGTTATGATTTGAATTCAGAGCCACTGGTGTTCTTCTCACTATACCAGACAGCCCTTTATATTTGTGTATAATTAGTAATATTTTGACAAATAGATTGAGAAAGTACAGGATGGTCTCCAGTTCATTTAACAATAGAAGCCTTATGAAAGTCTATCCAGTTGTCTTTAAATGTGTAATTTTCAGCATGTCTTGCCTCAAGTTTTTTTTATTAAGTTAAGTGTGGTTGCATATGCCTTTAATCCTAGCACCTGGAAGGCAAGAGACAGGTGGGCATATCTCTATAAGTTCGAGGCCAACTTGATTTCAAACAAGCAAAAGCCCCACATTTTAAAATTGACAAAAATCTCACATTTTATCATATATAACATTTTGATATATGCATATTTATTTATATGCACTTACTATATGTGGGTGTAGTGGATTGGTTTAATTGTGCTAATAGACAGATGCATTACCTCACATTGTATCCAGGAGTGACTTGGGAATTAAATTTTTTTTTTTCTTAGTTTTTTCCAAGGTAGCTGAATAGAAATGTTCAGCTTTTAAAAGATTTGAGAGGAACACTTGAGTAGTCAGTTATAGGACAAGTGGATACCAAAAGAAAACATAGAGGATTCTGAAAAATTAAAAAAAGATATTTTTCACAGAGAGTAAAGGTGAGTGCTTCATTTTTGAAAGTGGGGGAAATATGAATGTAACAAAACAGCATCTTGGGCTGGAGAAATGGCTCAACGTTTAGGAAATTTTTTTGCTTTTGTAGAGGACTGTAATTTGATTGCCAACACTATTGGTTGATTTATAATCACATGTAACTCAGCTGTAGGGAATCCACTGCCCTTTTCTGACATCTGAAGGCACATGCACTTGTATGCACATACCTCTCCCCCTCACACACAATTAAAAATTAAAACCCAGCATCTGCTTTTCCCAATACCATTTCTTCCTCTGTGGCTAGCCTTTGTGTCATGGGTGTTGAGGTGTAGCCATAGAGTGAAGGAATTCTAGGACACCAGAATCCCCCCTGGAACATAGAAGTGGAGTGGAAAGTGAAAGATGAGTCGAACAGTGCAACATCCCAAGAGAATGTATTAGTTTTTGTTGTTTCTGTTTTTAAAATGTAGTAATAAATGTTAAGATTACTGTTTTATATAGTTGACTAGGTAAAAACTTGCTAAAATTGGCTTTGTATAATTGGTGCACTCATGATGTTTATTGAGTGCCTGATATTAGCATTTTATGCCAAGGCACTAAGTGACAGTGGTGAGCCAGACATATAGCTTCTCAGTGCTTTCACAGAGCTTGTAGCCTCCCGAGTAACAAAGTGAAGCTGGTAGTCTAATTTTTACAACTCATTTGATATGTCTGTAGAGCACAAGAAGTCATTCTTCTGACTAGTAGAAAGTACCATAAAATGGTTTGTCAATATGTTTGGTAATAATGTCATTTCTGTCAGTACAGAGAAAATTTGGGCCTCCAATTGTAATGCAAAAGGGAAAAATGATTTAAGATAGTACTTTATTTTTGCTTTTTAAAGTTTGTATTGTATTTGTGTATGTATATGAAGGCCAGAGGTTGCCTTTAGGTGCTTTGTCCTTCATGTTTTCTAAGACAGGTGCTTTCTTGAGGCTCACTGATTAGACTGATTAGACTAAGCTGGCTCGCCAGTGAACTCTAGAGATCTACCTGTGCATAACACTATACCCCCCCTTTTATTTATTATTATTATTTTTTTTTTAGCCCTAGGATTTGAACTCGGGTCTTTTTTCCTTATTTGCTGGCTGAACTGTTTTCCTGTTTTTTTTTTTATTATTATTTGAGTTTTTTTTTTTGTGTTTTGCAATAGTGTCTTATGTAGTGTTGGCTGTTTACACCTCCCAAGTGCTAGGATTATGTATGCTGTATTTGGCAAGAGAAGAGGGTATTTTAGAAAACCCAAAGAAGTTGTGTTTATGGTTTTTTGACTGGTGGTGCATTTGAAACCTCTGTCAGTTATTATTGGCAGCACACAATGGTTCAGCCACTTACCTGTTTTTTGTTGTTAGTTGGGGTTCTAAGAATTTAACCCAGGACCTTGAATATATTTTAAGACTTGATAAACTGGCTGGGCTGGCCTTGAGCTTTCGATTCTGTCTCAGCCTTCTGAGTAACTTGAATTGCAGTTGTATATTTCTACACCTGGGTCTTTTAAAGAACAGTCTCACTGTGTTGGTCCTTTCAAGTAGCTAAGACTATAGTAACAGGTCTTTGTGCTTTGCTAATCCTGGTGGTTGATTGTTTGAATTGATCTGCACTCTCCCTGCCTTGGTGTCTGGCAGTAGTTAGTTCATTGTTAAATTTGAGATACTGGTGTTTCTATCTTGGTTGTCTTCCTCCTCTTCCTTCACTCCTTCTCTTTTCTTCCTATTCCCGTCCTCCCCCAACATTTCTCCTTCTCTTCCTCTCTAGCCAGCGTTGGGTTTTGTTTTCTGGTTCTTCTGTACAGAATCTTGCTCTGTAGCCTAGACTGTTCTGGAATTTGCAATCCTGAATCAGCCTTCTAAGTGCTGGAATCTGTAGATGTCTACCCACCTCTTCTGGCTCACAGCTCACATCACGTAATTTATCCTTGGTCATTCAGAACTGGATGGTTGGTACCTGAGCAAGGTTTTCAAGACTCTTGATTTGAGTTTTTCAGCTAGCAGGGAAGCATCCTTTGTTATTCTACTTGGCCATAGCATAGCTTTCTCTTAAGTCTTTACACTTTCCTATTCAACATTGTACATCCTTTGCTTCACAGTGGTTCAGTGGAAATGGGGAAACTCATTTTCTAGCATATCAGCTTATTTAAAGAGATGGATTTCAGAAAGCCTCAGCATTGGGAACATTCTTGTCTCAAGCCATGAAGTGTAACAGGAGGTGTTGGTATTTGATTTGTGGCCTGGCTTCTGCTAAGGCAAAGGCCCTGGAAGAAGGGTGCCCCTGTCTGTGCAGTTTCAGCTTCGCATTTTCCCAGGGCTCTGGTGATTGGCAGAGAAGATGAGAGACTCTGTCGGGGACTGGAAGTGGTATCCCTGAGCTGACTCTTTGGGACATCAGATAGGTTAGATTGTTTTACTAGACACACTGTGTGATACACTATGGTGTGCAGAAAGCTAGGTGTGCTATGTCATGGTATCCTGGCTCATTGTTTTTGCTTGCTTTTGATTTTTAAATTAGAGAATAGAGAAGAGTGGTGAGAACATGGGTGGTGGTTTGTCTGCAGACCATCTGTCTTTTAGAAGAGCCACACCCTGAGCTTGGTATGGTGTCTTTTGCCAGTATAGGGGAGGCTAAGGCAGGCAGATCTCTGTAAGATTAGTAGGCTGGTCTACATATCTACTTTGTGAGTTTGAGGCTAGCCAGGAGTACACAATGAGAAGCTGTCTCAAAACAACAAAAATCAAAGACAAACAAACAAAACAAAAAGCAGCCATGCCTAGGACATTTACTTGTATTGGTTCTTGTATTTGGACTTGTATTTGTAGATGAGGATATAACAGTTGGTCAACTCTAGATGCACCGAAACAGCTGTTAAATGTGTTTGGATGGATGATAAAAGTGATCAAGACAAATGGTAACAAGCTAGTAAAAATTGAAACTAAAGTTTCAGTGAACAGGGAAAAGACCCTGTTCACAATTATAAAAGTGTTTGTGGTTTGATAAGAAGTAGAATACTATGTAAATAAAAACTGGTCTGATTGTTGAGTGGTAGAGTGGTGGGTAAATATTAAAGGCAAGAAATGGTTAGAGTGAGTTTTGAACTTGTACATATTTATTTGTTTACTTTTTAGACAGGGCTTTACTATGTATCCCTGGCTGTCCTGGAACTCACATAGGTCCACCTGCCTCTATCTCCTGAGTGTGGTACATTAAAGGTGTGTGTCACCACACCTGGTTGTCTTCAGGATCTTATAAATTAAGCTCTATCTGTGGTACAGGATGTTCTCCAACTTTTATAATCATATAACTCTAGCATGTATTTATCTGTTTTTCAGATGAGGGGTTTAGGATGAAGAAAAGCAGCTTGCCCCAAGGACATGTGGCCAGGTGTTAAGTGGGGATTTGAATTCCTGGGTTCAACTTTTCCATTGTTTTCTCTCAAACAAGGGTCCTGACTTGGCCCTATGAATTTACTTAAACATCTACCCCTCACCACGTCCCACTCAGTGCCCCCAATTCTTTGCTCTTGCCTCTTCTCTTCAGGGACAAGTGCTTGAGATGTTTAAAAGAGTCTATAGGAAAATTCTTAGGTCATGTTTGCTGATCCAGTGTCTGACATGGTCTCATCCCTCTCCAGGCAGATAAGAACACCAGATTTTGTCAGACTTGCCTTCCTGGTTTGGATGAAGTTCCTTTCCTCCCTCAAGGATTGAGGAGAGTTACACTGAAAACAGGAGGTTTAAGAAGTGCTGACTAGTCAAGAGCAACTTCTGGGTTGTCTGCCCTTCTAGGATCAGATTCCCTTCTTGAAATTGACAGTTCAGTTACCCTAAAGAGGCATCCCATATGAAGGATCTTCTTCTGCAAAACAGTTGGCTGGAGAGATAGCTCAGTTAAGAATGGGTACTGTTCTTACAGAGGAGTTTGGCTCCAAATAACCCATTTCAAGTGGCTAACAATTGCCTGTTACTCCAGCTCTCCTCTGTTCCCCTCAGGCACTGCACCAATGTGTACCCCTCACTTTCTGCCACATAAACATAATTAAAAATGAACCCCCATAGAATGTGTGTATGGGGGAGAGAGAGAGAGAGAGAGAGAGAGAGAGAGAGAGAGAGAGAGAGAGAGAGAGAGCCCATTCACGTGTAATCTAGACTGTGATGGGGAAGCAGTCAGGAGGCAGCGGAGAGGGCTTATTATGAACTTTTCCTTCTTTGCTGTGGTGGAGATCAAACTCAGGATCTCATACATGGTATGTAAAACATTCCATCACCAGACTACTCTCCCAACCCGTAAACTGTATTTTATATGATTTGTATATGGAAACCTTAGTGAATCTCGTAGTTTCAGGTAATTTTGTAGCTAAGAGCTATGGATGCACCCACTGGGAAACAAGGGAATCCTCTGGGTTGTCTGCTTTTCAAGGATTAGATTCCTTTCTTCAAATTTCTTCAAATCCAGTGACCTCTTTTAAAAAAAAAAAAAATCAGCCTTAATTCTTTAGAAATGCCACTCTTGGCTGGTCGTGGCTGCAGCATTGGTAGCAATTGAGTTGGGCACCTTTAATCTCAGTAACGGGAAGGCAGTGGCAGGTGGATCTTACAGAGTGAGATCCAGAACAACCAGGACTGTTTCACAGAGAAACCATGTCTTGAAAAACAAAACAAGAGTCTCTTATAGAAACCAGTGGCTAAGAACCCTTTGTAGATTAACCAAGATGACAGGGACATCACTGGGATTCTAAATGGGGTTTTCATAAGGCAAAGAAACATGATAAAAGGCATTATTGGGACAACCATGAATTTGAATAGGGTCAGTATGTTAATGTAACTCAGTATTACACTTCTGGAATTTTGACAAGTGTGCTGTAATCATGTATAAAAGAATATTCTTTGGCAATACACACTGAAGTCCTTAGGGGAAGGGAATTTTTCTGTTTACAGCTTAGTCCTGAGTACTGCAAAATCCTTGTGCCTATGTGTGTTTATTCTGCATGTAGTATCTCATTTAGTATAGTTATGTGGGAAGATACATCTATGTGCTAGAATTGGCTTGCTAGGCTAGTAAGTTCAGAGAATGTTAGGGGTCAAAGAGGGACCTGGTAGTTCTGCAGGACACACAGCCTAAAGGAAGTCTGTGAAGTAGTGTTGAGTATTTGAGCGAAGCTAGAGTGTAGTTTCCAGCCAAGAGAGAATACAGAAGGATTACTGATAAAATAATGTATCACCACACATGGAAGCTCTGACTTGTGTTAATAGCTAGAAAATAGTGTACCCAGAGGTGCCAGCTAAAACAACTGATATTACAAGTCAAGGTTAAATAAACTTTACAAAGTCTCATAAAACAAGACACTTGAAGGTAGGAAGTTTCTGGGGCTGGATAATTTAGCAATTCACACTTTACCAATTCAGTTTTTTTTTTTTTTAAAGTACCTCATTTTGTAATTATGTGTGGATATGGGTGGGTGTATGCATGTGTGTGTGGATGTTCCTGTGAAGGCCGAAGTTTGCCTTGGAGCTGGAGTTGCAGACTCTTGTGAGGTATCTGATATGGATTCTAGTAACTAAACTTAGGGAGTCTCTAGAAGACCAGTATATGGTCTCAACTACTGTGCCATGTCTCCAGTTGCAGCAATTAAGTTTCTATGGATTTAAATGTTGTTTCCCCCCCCCCTTTTGCCCATCCAGTGTGACTTTTCCTGGTTGCAAGATGATTTCTGTAGGCTCATGGAGGAATCTAGTGATGTAACAGGAGACTTCTTTCTGAGCAACTCTTGCTAATAGGAAGGAGGGAAAACCTTTAACAGATTATTTTGGCTAACAAGATACTCAACTTCCCTTGGGTGGGGGTTATGTCTCCTGTACCAGAATGTGGCTGTGGTGCTTTACTTATCAATCTGGCCAGTCTCCCTCCTATTATGGCCAGGGAAGTTGCTGCCTTCCTCAGAGGACACTCGCAGGCAGCCACCTCAGAGCTTACAAGGGTTTGTCTACAGTGAAAGGTGGTGGTGGTAGGAGAGGATTTGGCAGGTAGAAAAGAAAGTATGGTCTGCTATTCTGGAAGAAAAGTTCTTAAATTTCTAAAGGGATGGCAGGTGGCAGTTTTTAAAGAAAGAAAACCTCCCAAACTTCACATTGCTTTCACAGCCTTACTGGTTTACCAGTGTGACTAATTTTATTTTGACCAGTTACATTCCAGCCATTGTTGTAATCTCATTTGCATACCCTTTCCCCTTTTTATGCTTTTCCATAATATATGCTTACATTTCTATAGTAATCAAAATTACTTGAAATATTTTGTAATATATGGTGGTTTATTAAGTTTTATAATAGTAATAGTTAATTATTTCTGAGACAAGATTTCTCTGTGTAGCCCTAGCTGTTAGAACTAAGAGTGCTGGGATTAAAGGTTGCCACCACCACCTAGCTGTAATAGCTAATTCTTTTTAAGTTCATATCACCCACAGACCTCAGTGATTTCCATTCATTCATCTAGGACCCAGGACACCCCCTATTAGTGTAGGGGGTCATTATTGTTGTCTCCCAGATGAGAATATGAAGTACAGGCAGACTAAGATACCCAAAGTTGTACAGTGTAGTGTAGTGTTGGGGTTCTGGTGTAGGGAGTCTCATCTGTTGAATCTCATTAGGTTGAATTGCTTTTGGGTGTTACTGTTTTTGGTTTCTTTGTTCCTTCCTGTTACAAATAACACTGTGGTGGACGTAGTTTGCATATGTCATTCTTTGCACATGTATAGACAGGCTGCTAACTGAAGATTAGCATTGGAGATTGAAGAGTGAAGGAGTAGAGGTGCTGGCTACAGGTGTAGTAAGCAGAGGAGGGTTACTTTGAAAGGAGCCAGAAAAAGGAAATTGCTTGTATTTTAATTTGTTTGCTAACCAAGAAGACTGTTCTGTTTTACTGTTTTATATCTTTGGGCTTGGTTGCCTGCTTACATGCCATGCACATTTATACCAGGAGTCTCTGTGCTCATTTTCCTGTGTGGTAATCCTTCTCATGAACTGCAAGTAGCTTTGACTAGGTTTTAACCACTTTATAGTTTCTTCAACAAATGACATTTTCTAATATATTTAAAAAAATAGTTTAATTTTCAAATATGCAATTACTCAGGTGAATTTACTCTCCCCTAAAATCCTATTTATAGAACTCATATCTAATTACATTTTTGCATGTCTACCTTTTTTTCCTTCCACACTCTCTCCCTCCCTTCCTCCCTCCCTCCCTCCATCCCGTGTGGCCCTGGCTGTCCTTTGTAGACCAGGCTGGCCTTCAACTCAGAGATGTGCCTGCTTCTGCTGGGATTAAAGGCTTGTGCCACTACTGCCTGGTTTCATCTTACTTTTTACTTTTTGATACAGAGACTTCATGTAGCTTAAGATGAGCTTGAGCTTTATATATTTATAATTACCAAGATTGGTTTGAACTTCTGATTCTCCCATCTGTGTTTGCCAAGTGCTGGGATTACATGTATATACCACCACACCCATCTTCATACTTGCATTCATAAAAGTATCTTAACATTTACATTTAATGAATTTTTAAAGATTCATTGTTCTTTAATTTGTATATGTGAGTTGTTCTAAATCCATACTGTTTAATTACTGTTTTAGGGTATGATTTAAAAAAAAAAAACAAAAAAACAAACAAACAAACAAAAAAAAACAAAAAACAAACAAAAAAAAACAAAAAAAGAACTGGCTCTTTTTTCATTATTGTTTAATGTTCCCTTTTTCTGAATTTGAAAAAAAATTCCTTTTTTTAGTCTCTACAAATGATATTTCAGATTGGCTTGGTATTCTCTTAAGATGTACTAGTATAGTAGTCTATGTGAAATGCGCCATTAGATTAAGATCATAGTAGCATGACAGTTGGAGAGCTGTTGTGTTTTCTTAGATTCTCATTTCCATTTCTGCTTAATTTCTAGATTTTGGATCATTGTTTGACTTGGAAAATGATCTTCCTGATGAGCTGATCCCTAATGGAGAATTAAGCCTTTTAAACAGTGGGAGCCTTGTTCCAGATGCTGCATCCAAACATAAACAACTGTCGGAGCTTCTTAGAGGAGGCAGTGGCTCTAGCATCAACCCAGGGATAGGAAATGTGAGTGCCAGCAGCCCTGTACAACAGGGCCTTGGTGGCCAGCAGGCTCAGGGGCAGCCGAACAGTGCAAACATGGCCAGCCTGGGTGCCATGGGCAAGAGCCCTCTGAACCAGGGAGACTCATCAACCCCTAGCCTGCCCAAACAGGCAGCCAGCACCTCTGGGCCCACCCCCCCAGCCTCCCAAGCACTGAATCCACAAGCACAAAAGCAAGTGGGGCTGGTGACCAGTAGCCCTGCCACATCACAGACTGGACCAGGGATCTGCATGAACGCTAACTTCAACCAGACCCACCCAGGCCTTCTTAATAGTAACTCTGGCCATAGCTTAATGAATCAGGCTCAGCAAGGGCAGGCTCAAGTCATGAATGGATCTCTTGGGGCTGCTGGAAGAGGAAGGGGAGCTGGAATGCCCTACCCTGCTCCAGCTATGCAGGGAGCCACAAGCAGTGTGCTGGCTGAGACCTTGACACAGGTTTCCCCACAAATGGCTAGCCATGCTGGACTGAACACGGCACAGACAGGAGGCATGACCAAGGTAAGTGAGCTAAAGTGTTTGAATGCTTCTTGACTGATGGTGGGCATTTCCTCTCAAGTAACATGGCAACATGGGACTATATGGCTCCTTTTTATCTCTTCTGTTGACAATTGCACATGTCACATGAAAGAGACAGTTTTTTGGTTTTTTGTTTTTGCTTTGAGTTCTTTTCAGATAGGAAAAATCTCTACCTCTTATATTTAAAATGAAAAAAAAAATTTTTTTCGGGGTGGGGGGTGGAGATCATATTTTGTTGTGTAGACGGAGCCTAGTTTTGAACTCCTGTGTAGCCTAGGTTGTCCTCAACTCGTGGACCTCCTGCTGCAGCCTCCTAAGTGCTGGTTGCCAGTTTTTAACGTCTGAGGAAAATAAGTAGAAATGGGATCACATGGTTGAAGTGTTTCTGCTGAGAATCAACTTTTTAATGCTATGGAGGATCTGGTAAAGGATGTTTATTTACTTATATGATGAAATACATCCTGCCTTCCCCTCCCCTGCCCTCCCCTCACCTGCCCTCCCCTCCCCTGCCCTCCCCTCCCCTGCCCTCCCCTCCCCTGCCCTCCCTTCCCCTCCCCTGCCCTCCCTTCAACTCCCCTCCCCTCCGGATTAGATACTTAGATTGATTCAGTGTTTTCACTGTTGCAATTGGTTTTGTTTCATACATACTTTGTACATTTATATCTGTGTAAGTGAATAAGTGCTGGGTAAGGTTTTTTTTTTTAAGTTTATGTATGTGCTCGCCTCAGAGTATATATGCTATATGTCTGCAGAGGCAAGAAGAGGGCATCATCACCTGGAGCTTGAGTTTTAGGCAGATATGTGGTACCTGTTGTGGGTGATGGAAACTGAGTTTTAGTTATGTGGAAGAGCAGCTGTCTCTGCAGTCCTGGTGGGGGAATTCTTAATGAAAGAATACTAACATTTAAAATAAACAGATAGAGCCTGAGTGTTAGGTTGTAGTCCAGTAATTCTAGCATTCATAAGACAAGGAGGATTATTGCCAAATTTTAGTCCAGCCTGAGATGAACAAAAAATTCCAAGGCTAGCCAGACTACATGGTGAGACCTTATAGAACAAAAACAAAACTTCAAAAAGTAGGTATTACCAAATAGTTTTAAAAATATTGTGCAAATTTCATGCTTACCCATGTTGAATGAACCCATCTAAATCATCACCAACATTAGATGTTGTTAGATATTAGTATTCTTACACTTGTAATTCTAGTCAAATTGTTTTCATAAATTTGCAAATAATTGTTTTCTCAGATTATTTACATATGTGTGTGCATGCATGCAAGTGTGTGTGTGTGTGTGTGTGTGTGTGTGTGTGTGTTGTGTCTGTGTCTGCTTGCGTGCTTAGTGCAAGGGATCCATCCCAGGTATTCACATGTTAGGCAAGTGTCCTACCACTGAGTTATAGCTTATTATTATTATTTATGTATTAAAAGCTTAAGACTTTCAGAAGACATCTTTCCCTCTCTTTATCAAGTAAGTTCCACAGGTTTACAGTGTGACTGTCACATATTTTGTCACATACATGTTTTCAGGTTGTATAGAAACATCCATTTTTTTTCCTTTTATTGCTTTTAGATTATATATAATTTTCAAAAGTACTTTACCTCTTTCAAATTATAAATATTCTTTTTTGTTGGATGTGGTGACACTGTAGTCTTAAAAACTTGGGAGGCAGAGGTAAGGCGATGGCTTAAGTACAGAGTTGGAGATCAACAACAGACAAATATAAGCAAGATCTGTTGTTGCCCACTTCTTCCTAAAAAAAGTAAGAGAAAAGTTTTATGTTTCCTTATTTCTTGAATCTTGTTCTCACTTTTGGTTGTGGCATAGCACTTGTTTAGCAAGCATGAGGCCCTGGGAATCCCCAACCCTAGCACTAAGCTCTTAAGAATTCCTGCCTTCCAATCAACAAGTGATAGTAGTCACAGTGCAGTCTATTTAGATATTATTAGTCCATTTTCCCTATGTTGTTATGTGTTTTGCATCAGTTATTGATTTCTGCCTACATCAGTTCCAGAAAATCATCCTAACTATTCTCTCAGCTTTTGTTCAAGAGGGTGATGGTGAACTCACATGTGGTTCTCAGCCCTGACCACAGATTAGAATTACCTGGAGAGTTTTAAAGACACTAATGTCTGAACCTCATTGCTGACCTACCAGCTAGATTAGAATCTTTAGGGCATGACCAGGACATAGTTATACATTAATTCCTCATATGATTCATGGTAGATGGGGATAAGGACCACTATTTTAGGTAAACAGGAGAACTTTTTCCATCTGGATAGATAGGTAAGTTAATGTGCTTTCTTCACAAGCGTGAAAATGTGAGTTTGATCCCCAGTACTCAGGCTGAGCTAGGGAAGTAGATAACCAGATCCTAGAGCTTGGTGCCAGCCATCCTGAGACCAGTGCAATACCATCTCAGAAAAGTGGTAGACTGATTCTGAGGTGTGACACCCAGTGTTGCCCCCTGGGTTCCACACATGTGCACTCTATACAAGCCCCCCCCCCCCAACAAAACAAAACAAAACTCAAAACTAGAGAAACAGATTCTTAACAAGTGATTTTTTTTTTAAATATTGTACACGTTTGTTGGTTTTTCTTTTGTTATGGGTTTTATTGCTTATTGGGGGCAAGTTTCATGATTTAATTGGCTGTTTTAATACAGGTATTAATGTGCAGATGTCATTAGTCACTTTACGAACTTTTCTTCATCTTAGTACTTCTCCAGCTGATTCTTTTGGGGTTTCCAAGAAGTCATCTTTTGCATTATTGATATTTTTGTCTTGTCAATATTTTTATTGATGTTTATGCTCTTGGGGGCATCTGTGTTTCTAACTTGAATGGAAGTTTGGTGTTTTAAGTAAAAATGTGAGCTTTAATTTACAGCCAGAGGCAGCCATGTATTTTAAAATTGGGGCACAGTCTTAGGTGTTAAATGTTAGGTTTTATTATACTTATTTATGTCTTACTATAAGATCTTTTTGCTTTACCAGATTGGTAAACCATTATTGTGTTTCTTTGGGATTGTTTTTTCCTTTTAAATAAAGACTATTTATTTATTTATTTGGACAGAATTTCTCTGAAGTTTTGGCTGTTCTGGAATTCACTTTGTAGACCACCTGGTCTTGCCTTCCTCTGCCTTCTGAGCAGATTTCATTATTTTTAATTGTGTGTGTGTGTGTGTGTGTGTGTGTGTGTGTGTGTGTGTGTGTGTGTGTATGTATGTATGTATGTATGTATGTATGTATGTATGTGTATGTGCATGTTAGTGCAGGTATCTGGGGAGACTAGAAGAAAATATCAGGTTTCCTGTGAGCTGCCAGTCAGTGTTTTTAGCCGCTAAGCCATCTCTCCAGTCCATTCTTTTAGGGTTTTTGACTTGTGATTCTTTATGTGCTTTTTAGGTTTTCTTTATCAGTGTTGTGTTAACCCTATCAAAGAGGTATTAGACATTACTTCTGTCTCCTCCTGGACAGTTTAAATAGTGTTGACATGATTTAGTAGAACAGTATCACTTATACAATCGTGGGGACCGGAAGTTGTCTTCTCTTCTGTCTTTGTCTTCTTTTCTATGGAAACTTAAGGCTTCTCCATTCCAGACTGACTTGAAATCCGTCAACTTTTTTTGGTCTTTGGAATTGATGTAGCTGTCTTTGTGTTTTCCAGGAAAGTGTAAATTTCCTCTGACTTTAAGAAAAACCCAACCTTTCTTTTATTTCTCATTAAAATATATGTAATTGGCTGGAGCAATGACTCAGAGTTAAGATTACCTTTGTTTTTGCAGAGGACTCAGTAGGCTCAATTCCCAATACTTGGCTTACAACCATCTATGACTCCAGTGCTGGGGATGCAGCCTCCTCTTCTGACCTGACCTTAGGCATATACATACATTAGCAGGCCAACATTTATACACATAAAATCTAAAGTGTGTGTAAGTGTGTGTGTGTGTGTGTGTGTGTGTGTGTGTGTGTGTGTGTGTGTATGTATGCATGCATGCATGCATGTATGTATGTATGTATGTATGTTTGTGTATATGTAGAGTAAAGGCATTTAAATTCCATAGAACAGATTAAGACAATTTCATGTAATCTTAATAAGGAAGTATTACACTCAGCCTGGCTTTAAACCCTCTTAGTCATGAGCTATGCAGTCTGAACCATGGATCAGTTGTACAATTTATATTTTAACAGAAATTCTCATCTTTCATTTATTATCTTAAAGTTAATATAGTTCTTTGCTGGAAAGATGGCTCAGCAATTAAGAGCATTTGATGCTCTTCCAAGTTCAGATCTCAGCACAAGCTCCAGCTCCAGGGGATCTGGCGTCCTTTTCTGGCCTCTGCTGGCACCCATAAACACAGATACAGATTAAATAAAAAAAATAATCTTTAAAATTTTCTTGTAATTCTTATTGTGGGTTGTTTCCCCTCTATTTATATTTGTGTGTGACTATTTAATAAAATGCTGTGGGGGGGTTTGTTTGTTTGTTTTTGCTATATCTGTAGCCTAAGGTGACTAAACCTGAGACTCGGGGTCTTTCTGCCTCTGCTTGCTGAGTGCTGCCATTATAGGTAAGCACTACCAGCAAGAAACAGTTATGATAGGAGAAATGTGAGTAGAAACTGGCAGTGTGATAAGGCATGGCACGGTTAAAATCTGGAGCAAACTAAAAATCAATTCTCCATTTGACTATAGCAAAGCCTGGTGTGTTACTGTTATTTAGGGAGCTTGTATCTCAAAAAACAAACAAACTTACTTTTATTATATGTGCATTAGTGTTTTGCCTGCTTGTATGTCTGTTGAAGGGTGTCGGATTCCCTGGAGCTGGAGCTGGAGTTACAGGGACAGTTGTTAGCCACCATGTGGATGCTGGAAGAACAGCCATCTCTCTAGCCTGCCCCTCTCCCCGTCTTTTTTTTTTTTTTTTTTTTTTCCAGACAGGGTTTTCTACATAGCCTTGGCTATCCTGAAATTTGCTCTGTAGACAAAGCTGGCCTTGAACTCAGATCTGCCTGTCTCTGCCTCCCTGTGCAAGGGAAATAGGTGTGTACTACCACTACCACTTTTGCTACTGAAAATAATCCAAATAGTTGGTCTGCATATAGAAGGAAACCAAAAGAAATGAACATTAACGGGATTAGAAACCACACAGACACCTGTGTGGTAGGTGCTGAGAGATGTTGCTTTGTGCAGAAGGTTGCAGAAGAGAGTGGAAAGTGTTTTGTGTTACTTGGTGTTCTAGTTTACTTTCTATTGCTTTGCTTTTGCTGACCAGAAGAGGTTTAGTAGGGAGAATTTCAGCCTGTACTTTCAGGTCACAGTTCTTCCTTGGATAAGTCAGTTCAGGAACTCAAAAAATGAAGCAGAAACCATGAAGTAACACTGTTTACTGGCTTCCTCTGGCTTATGTTTAGCTAGGTTTCTTTTACAGACCTTCCTGTCCAGAGGTGGTGTTACTTCCATGAGCTGTGCCCTCCCATATCACTCATCAGCCAACACTATCTCATAGACATAGATTATAGGCCAATCTGATCTGGGCAACTCCTGAATTGAGGATTCCTCTTCCAAGTGACTGTCTAGGTTGTGTCAGGTTGACAATAAAAGCTAACCAGAAAATCTGGTCAAGTGGTTCAAAGTCTTTCTGATTTTAAGGCTAATAAAAATTTTACTATTGTGTGTCACCCTCGAAATCAATTTTGTTTTTTCTTACATACCTGAAACGACATTAAGTGGATACAGTTAAGGGGGAAAAATCCTAGAGGGTTAAGGAAGAGGTGTGTGAAGTATGTCCAGAAAGATGGTGCTTGATACTATCTGAGAGTCTTCTTCCTATTCCTAGAGTAAAGTCTTTCACATGGATCCGGGTCCCAGCCACAGTCAGCTGGAACAGTGGTTTAAAATCAAAGCTGGGTTTTACACACAAAGTGTCCAGGAGCCAGATAGAGTTTTGATTTGGGGGTGTTGCCTGAGAATTTGCATTTTTAACAAGTTATTCCAAGGTGAACCTAATTATGTCAGTCAGAAATTGCACTCTGAGAATTATGTTCTAAAATAATAGATTAACTGAATGTAGTTATTAAAGAATTAGAAGAATTAAGGTGACTGTTGAAGCAACGGGTAGTCCATCTTCGTTGGGTTCTACTCAATTGGGAATCTCTGATCAGTAATAATAAGTGAAACAAAACTGTATGTTTATCTGGTGCTTTTCACTTTGATGTAATATCTTTTCCTTAAGATAATGTAAAGAAAGGAAGCTCCTAGCAAGATTTCTCAGTGGGTAAAGGTGCTTCCTGCTAAGCACCCCTGGGACTCACATAGTGGCAGGAGGGAGCTGACTCCTGCAGGTTTTCCTCTTATTCCAAGTCAACATCATAGCACATGTATATATACAGACTCATACACACTCATCCCCTGTAAAAATGTAAAAAATATTGCAATTAAATGGGATTGTCTATTCAGAAAAAAAATCATAAATTTGGTCTCTTTTAGAGAATCATAACAGAAATAAGTAGATTGTAAAATGAAACTTCCTAGCATAGTGAATTACAATGCAGGGTGGTTTGTTTACAGCCAGTGGAGGAGCAGCTTTTGGGCAGAAGTGAAGAACAGTTTTGGGTACCTTATAATTGCTGAAGATGATTCTTCAAGAGTGGAACTTGGATTCTGAAGAGAGCAGCCTGGATTCATATGTATGCAGGCTCCAAATTGTTACCTGTGTGAAAATTACTTTGCTTGTCTCTCTCTCTCTCTCCCTGTCCCTGTCTCTCCCTCCTACCTTTACATGAGATAAAATAGTGCCTACCCCCAAGAACTGTTATATCAATTATGAAAGGAGAGATGTGTGTGAGCAGCTCTTAGAACACAGCCTAGGTAGTTTTGCAGAAGTTGAGGATTGCTACTTTGCTGTAGGACATCAGATAGTCATAAACGACGAGACTTTTTGAAATGTTTTCAGTGAATGTTTAATTCATGAAAATTGTTTGTTTTTGCCCCCCACCCCCCATTTTTTCTGTGTAGCTTTGGCACCTGTCCTGGAACTTGATTTGTAGACCAGGCTGGCCTTGAACTCACAAGAGATGTCCCTGTCTTTGCTTCCCAAGTGCTGGGATTAAAGGATGGAACTTGAGTTATCATGCCATCCAGCAAAGTGCCTTCACAGGGCTCACTTAATATGTATAATTATGTGTCTTTTTAAAGTCATAGTTGCAGTCAATGTTTCTTTTTTCTAGTTAACTGATTATTCTCTGTAATACAACTTTAAAGAATGTTTGACATATTAGCAACAATGAAGACTTCTTTGATAACTCTCAGAGACCAATACTTGTATGAGAAATGAGTGACTAGTTAAGGAATCTTTGTCAACTAAAAGCCAACTCTTATGATCTGGAATTAAAGACATTATATTGCTAATTTAAAAAAGATTTTTATGTTTTATTTTGTATTTTTGGAAATATAAGTACTTATAATAGAATGAACAAGTCTTGTATGTGTTATAATTCATTATCTTTTAGGATGTAGGATGTTCTTTTGTACTTCCCTTTTTTTGTTCTTTTGTACTTCCCTTTTTTTGTTCTTTTGTAGAGAATTCTTTTGTACTTCCCTTCACCCCACGTTACTTTTCCCATCAATGCATCAAAACACCCAACCAAACAGTTCAAATAAGAGTTTATTTTGGCTCATGGTTCCAGGATCATACTGCAGGACCTTGAGACACCTGGTCACCTTGCATCTGCAGTCAGGAATAGAAGAGTGATAACTGCTAGTGCCAAATTGGCTTTTGCCTTATTTATGCATTCTAGGATCTCATCCATGGAATTGTGCTTCCTGCTTTAAGATGGATGGGTCTTTACATCTTAATGAAGCTAATTTAGAAAATCCCTTTCAGATATGCCCAGAAACTTGCCTCTTCAGTGATTCTGGGGGTCCTATCAAACTTAAAATATTGTCCACAACATACCCTGCATTAGTCACTTTCCTATTATGGTGACATATGGTGACAAAACACCCTGAGCAAGACGTTCTATAAAAGAATGCGTTTATTTGCATTCGTAATTCCAGAGAGATATGGATCCATCATGACAGGGAATTGTGGCAGCAGGTGGCAGGAAGAGCTGAAACCTCCACGAGCAAGAAGCAGAGAGGTAACTGAGAATGACACAGTCTTTAAACTCTGACAGTGACTCCCAATAACATACTTTGTCCAAGAAGGTAAACCCCCTTAAACAGTACCACCAACTGGAGACCGAGTATTCATGTGCCTGATAACTGTGACAGCATTTCACATTCAAACTACCATATTATATTCTTGTTGCCCCCACAGTCTTGTTGCCCAAATGTAATATAAAAGAATTTAGTTCAAGTTCAAAAACCCCCATTTTTCACAGTCACACTATTTAAATGTCCAAAATCTTTTATGAGACAATATTTTGCTCTAAATACTTATAAAATCAAAACGCAAATTACATACTTCCAAAATAAAACATTACAGAGTATACACTACCATTCAAAGGAGGAATAATAAAGGCATCATAATAAGGAAATACTGGATGAAAATAAGATTGAAACCCTAAAGCCATGAAGGAAGATTCCATGACCCCTTGACTTCCATGATTCTAAAGCTATCACCATATGGATAACATTGATAAGTTTGCCTGCTGGTTTGGGATGGAGTTTGGCCCCATTGACTCATGTATGCTTTTGTTTGTTGTTTCTTTCCTTTCTAGGATCAGAGGATTCCTTAAGCCTCCACAAATTGGAGGCTTAGCTGTGTTGGATCTTGCCTTAAGGTCACTTTCCCTTTATTCCATTGTAAATCAGGCCTCTCTTTAATCTTATTTCTTTTATTTAGCATGATCCTTAGCTGTAACATTAAGTTTCCTGGTTCTCTTTTTCTCTTTCAAACTGCATTCAAACTTCCCCACTTGTACCTTTTCATTGTAGGCCTGGAAAGGAGTTACTTACTAATAACCATTTGACAGGATCAGTATTGGCTGCCTTGAAACCTCTGTGAAAGATATTAATCCTAAATTTAGTTTGAGGCAAGTTCTTAGGATTCTGGTAGAAAGCAGCCATCACCCCTGCTCCCCTCCCCCCAATAGCACAGGAACATTCTGTAGCCTAGTTGCTAATATTGTTCCTCTCCAAAGACCTCTTGAACAGGGGGGGCCTCCACAGTACATATAACTACTGTCTTCCTAGCTCCTCCTAGGAGTCTCATTAAGTTCTAGTCCAGAGTTCAAGGTCACCCATATTCTTCTGAAAAGCAGCATTGTTAGGCCTTTGACAGCAGATGCCAACTTCTATTTAGTTACTTTTCTGTTACTGAAAGGCCTTATATGAGTAACAACAGCTAGCAGGTATGACAGCAGGAATAGCTCAGAGTTCACTTCTCATATCACAAGCAGGAAGCATAGAGGAAACTGAGAATGGTTTTCACTTTGAATTCTCTAAACCTTCTCTTCTCCTAGGGACAGACAGACAAGGAACATCTAAATTTCTTCAAGCAGTGCCATCAACTAGGGACTGAGTTGATGGTTGTGGGGGAATATTTCTCGATCACACCCCCCTCCCCATTGGAACTAATATGAATGAACGAAAGACTAATATGGATGCTTTTAAATTTTATTTCATTGGTCTACTTTTTTTTTTGCAACAAATAATGTAAATTATCTACTAATAACAGTATGATGAACTATATAGTTCATATGCCATATAATTAGTTCAATAATCCAGTGGTTTTTTTTCAGTGCATGCAGAGATATATGCAGCCATTGTAAATTGTGAAACATTTTAATTAGTTTATATAATATTTATATAATATAACTTGTGCTTTTTTTGTTTTTTGTTTTTGTTTGTTTGTGCTTTTTGGTTTGTTTTTTTGAGACAGGGTTCCTTTGTGTAGCTTTGACTGTCCTAGAATTTGCTCTGTAGATCAGGCTGGTCTGGAACTCACAGAGATCTCCCTTCCTATATGCTGGGATAAAGGTGTGTACTACCACAGCCTGGCTTTGCTTTTTAAACTATCATGTTTCCCAACACTTTTGGATTTGACAAAGCTCTAATTTACTGTTGACTATGCATTTGCCTGTTGTGGACACTTCATATAAATGGAATTGTATAATATGTACCTTTTTGTGTCTGGGTTTTTTCATTTAACATTTTTCACAATTACTTTTATTTTATAAAATACATTTTAGTTAGTTATAGCCACTCCACTCCTCCCTCAACCTTTCCCCAGACATCTCCCTCCAAACTTTGTGTTGTCTTGGTTTTTTGTTTGTTTTGGTTTTGAAAAACTCAGTGAGTTCTATTAGTTGTTGCCCTTTTGCTCATGGGCCACCCACTAGAGCATTGCCAACCTGGAAAATAAACTGTTCTTACATTCAGCAACAGCTGGTAATTCTTCAGCTCAGACTAGAGCCCCCAGAGCTTCATCCCCATTAATGCTGGAATTTTGATTGGTTTGATCTTGTGTGTAGGTTATCACAGCTGCTGTGAGTTCAGAGTACAACAGCCATGTCATGTCAAGGAGACAGCATTTCACAGTGCTAGTTTCTATCCTCCTGCTGTTTAAATTCTTCTGGCTTCTCTTTCCTTCTTCAATGTTCCCTGAGCCTTGGGTGGGTTGATATGAATATCCACTTAGGACTGAACGAACACTCAGTAGTTAGTCACTTACAGTTTTTGGCACTTCATTTAGTTTAAGTTTGCATTAACCACCCCCTATTGGAAAGAGAAGGTTTTTGGTGGGCAGTGGTGGTGCATGCCTTTAATCCGTGCTCTCACTCTGGAGGCAAAGACTGGTGGATTTCTCTGAGTTCAAGGCTCAGTGAGTTCCAGGACAGGCTCTAAAGCTACAGAGAAACCCTGTCTTGAAAAACAGCAAACAAACAAGAACTCTTTCCAAGGTTGAGAACAGCCTGAGGTTACATGTATTAACGTAAGTATTTAGTAGATCTTTGATAACATGACCATTTAGTAAAAGAATAGTAGCAGGTTCTAACTTTTGGGCCTATGACCTCCTGAGTTAGGTCATTAGACTTGGCTGCAAGCACCTTTACCTGCTGAGCCATGTTGCCAACCAGGTATTTTTCTGTTTAACTTTTATAGTTTGTAGAATATGTTTAATGTCAGGTTTTTTTTGTTTTTCCTTCAGGAGAATTTTAAATTTAATGGATATTTTGCATCAGAGTCGAATACAATTAAGATTTTTTATTAGCATATGACATAGTTTTTATAGAGTACTTTAATACATGCATGCAATTGTTTTTACACATTCATTCCCTCCATTACCCTCTTCTTTTTCTCTCCCTTTTGTTTCGAATGGTTTTGAGATGCATCCTATACTATACACACATGTATGCTTGAATAAAATTTGTGTGGATGTATGTGTGGACACTCATGCTGTAGTGCACAGTGTGAGGGTTGGGACAAATTATAGGAGTTGGTTCTCTTCTTGCACCATGAATGTCTTGGTGATTGAGTTTGAGTTGTCAGGTTTGGCAACAGTGTCTTTGTCCATTGTTGTTCCAGCTTTATAAAGTAGTGCATCTTTAGTGCACCTTCTGTTTGATGACTGCAAGACCCTGTGCATGCTGGCTGGTCAAGCGCTCTACCACCGAGCCACATTCTTAGCAGTGCTTTTTTGTATTTAAGGAAAAAAAAATTTTTTTTTTTTTAAAAAATGTCCATATTCTACACAGAAAAGAAAGCATTAAAACAAAACAAAACAAAAACCACTGCCCTTTCTCATTTCAGCCCTCCCATTTGACCTGTCTCCCTGTAGTTTTTGGTAGATACATGCTTGAAAGATAATGCGTCCTATAGTTGTAAAGATTTTCTTTATAAAATGTCAAATAGAATAAGTTGACTAATCTTATTAGAACCTTTGCTGGCTTTGGATGGAACAGTTTATCAGTTACTAAGAGAAGAATATATAAAACTAACAACAATGTAATTACAGTCTTGCTTTTTTTTATTTCATACATTGGGGAAGAATTTTAGAACTTTTATTAAGGTTTTATTTGTACTCTTGTTTTGTTTTGAGACAGGATCTCCTTCTTTTAACCTTGGCTGTCCTCGAACTCTGTGTAGACCAGACTGGCCTCTGCCTTCCAAAGTCTGAGATTAAAAGCACATACCACCATACCCAAACTTTCATTAGGTGTATATGTATCTGGGTTGTATTTTTCTGATGATTCTAATGAATGAGATATTCTGAAAATATCTAAGCTATATTAATATTCTGCCTTAAAGAAAGTATACTTTTTAATACTAACATAGCCATTTCTATTTCATTAGTGTCTGCAAATTTTAATTTGCTTGCTTTTCATTTAAAATGTTTCTCTTATAAATAGCATTTAGGTATATCTCACTTTCTATTTATTCTGACAATTTTAATGTATTAGATCTTTAGTCCAGTAGTACCCTCCCAACAGAGTCTGCTGTTACTAGTCTTTTGATCATAGTGTTTAGTATTTAATGTTGATTACTGGACTTACACACATCCCCATGCCATTTGTCTCTTTGCTCTTTTGTTCTTTTTCTTTCTTTGCTTTCTCGTGTTTTTGAAGTTAATTCCAACATGTCTGTCATTTCTGAGTCTGGTTTCTTTGGTAGTCCTTTGCTTGTTTAAATAGATTATTCTTTAGTATCAGTTCCTGCCTTTGTGTATGCCCAGTAAGTTTTGATTGCATAGACACAGTAGATGACACATCACTGAATGTGGTTTGTTGTTTTCTGTTGGGGAATATGAGTTTTTATTCTGTTAGTTACTTTTGATCCTTTCAAGGCTAGTGTTGCTCTTCCTTATGGCAAGTCTTGAAAGAAGCTTTAAACATAGTCTTTTGGGGTCTTGTTCAATTCCTGGGGTAGTCAACAAAGCTTTAAAAGTTAGGCTAATTAGACTGTCTTCAGTGCTATATCACTTCTGTTCAGTTCACACATTTTTGAGCACTCTATTCTTGCCGCCAGCTTGAACAGGCTTCAGGTAGGGCTGATGATGGAGTATCTCCAAGGAGACACTATTTAATGGTATGAACATAAAACAACATGGAATGCAGTTAGTGACCTATAGTGATGTACACTTCACAGTTCACTGTAGATTTCTGTTTTCTGAGTTGTCCACAGGATAATTTTAGTCTACAAACCTGTAAAGTGCTGTGCTTTTCTCGATGTATTTGAGCCAGAACATGATTTTTGGCTTTTCCAAAATGTTTCTTCTGTATTTTGGAAAGAGTTACATTTACTGTAGACAGTATTTTGTTGTCCATTTGCCACTAAGTTAAACTACTTAAGGATTTTTATGCTGATTGTGGTATAATATTTTTTGGCCTTTTTCAGAAGAAAAAAATATATATGTTTATAGCATAAATTTTTAGCATAGTCCTAAATTACTCTTCCTGAATTATGGTAGGTGTGGCCAGGAAGAAGGTGCTATTGTGCCGGTACTGTGCTGAGAGTTCTGCCAACAAAGTTTCTTTGGTTCTGTGTTTAACAACCCTCTGAGGTTACACAAGGAGTAACATTCTGAGCCACAGTCTTGCTTGTACAAGACTGTGTTCAAAATGACATGTTAGAAAGTAGCAGACGTATACCTATATTCCACCTGTGATGGATTTCAAAAGCATTATTTGTTTACTACTTGTCTATAAAATGATAAACACATATGTAATGCCTTTTTTCCTCCTCTGTATAGAACAGATTTCCCCCTCTACAAAATTTATAGAAAATATAGTTGAGAAATAGTCATTTCTCAGGAGTACCCTTTCATTATACTGAAAGGGCGTACTGCTTACAGTCTAAAGAAATGAGTCTCTGTGCACTGAGATTTGCCTGACATCTGAGCAGACTACAATTCTCTAGTTGAAGTATGTATTCAGCCAATCAGGCTTTGCAAGGCCCATAAGAAGGTAGACTTTTCTCAAGAAGTTTGTGTTGAATACAGGAGGCCACCATAATTATGTCTACACATTTTGAGTCTATAGAGCAATCCTCCTCTGAAATATATTGTCTTTTTATTCTTTGGTTTATTTTGCTTGTTTATTTTTGAGACAGGGTCTCTATACACAGACCTGGCTGTCCTGGAACTCACTCTGTACTCCAGGCTGTCCTCAAACTACCTGCCTCAGTTTCCTGAGTGCTAAGTTAAAGGTGTGACCTACCATGCCTGGCTAAATATCTGTCTTTAAAAACTGTGTGTGTGTGTATGTGTATGTATGTATTGCCTGCTTTTGTGTATCATGTGCTTTTTTTTTTTTTTTTTTTTTTTTTATATATGGAGGCCAGGAGAGGTCATCAGATCCTTGCTATTACTGCAGTTACAAAGGAACCTGACGCAGGTCCTCTTAACTGATGAGTCATCTGTCTTATTTTGTGGTGGCAAAGAGGGATTTGATTTGTAACATTTTGGGTGTTTTTGTTTCTTTTTAATATTTACTTGATTTTAAATTATGTAAGTACATGAGTGGTTTGCTTATATGTATGGATATGTGCTACAGTCAAGCCTGGTGCCCTCAGAGGCAAGAGGACGTTATTCATCTCTTGGAAGTGGAGTTACAAGATGTTATGAGCCACCATGCAGGTGGTAAGAACCAAACCCAGTGCACACTAAACTACTCCACCATCTCTCCAGCCTCACCTGCTTCCAGGATTTTTAACCTTTTCAAAAATACAATATGGAACCATATAACCAACATCTGTATTTTTATTCCTCAAAATCATCATCTGTTATTTATCTCTCTCTCTCTTTTGGGTCAGTTTGCTTTTCATTTTAAAGTAGTCTTTATTTTTAGAGCTGTTTTAGAGTCATAGAAGATTTTCAAGGTAGCACAGAAATCCCATGCTTTCTCTTCACTTTCATTCCACCAAACCTTCCATGTTAACAATTTGTCCGTTATTAAATCAGTACTGATATATAATGTTGTTTAACAGAAATCTTGAATCTGACTTCCTTGATTTTTTTTTTTTTTTTTTTTTTTGCCCCCTCCCCTTTATATCCTCCTATTTTTGGAGCCCATCTATGATACGAGTAGCTTTCCCGCCGGCCTGGTCCCACTGCCTCGCCAGCCCCAAATAACACACAGAGACACTGTATTAGATATAATGCTGTTGACCAGTTACTAGTTCCTTATTGGCTAGCTTTGTCTTAAATATTAACACATTTCTATTAATCTTAAGTATTTCCACGTGGTCTCATCTTACTGGAAAGAGGGCATGGGCTTCTGTTCTCTCAAGTCAACATGTTGACTTTAAAAAACATTATTTTATTCTCTCCTCCTAGTCTCCTAGTCCTGCCTATATTGCTTTCCTATTGGCCAACAGTGCTTTATTCATTAACCAACACGAGAAACATATTTACAGAATAACACCTCCCATCACATCAAAGATATTATACCTCTGTAATAATCACAATTCTTTAGGTTTTTCTCAGAGGTGGCATTTTTCTTGTTTCTTGTGTTTTGATGACCAAGAAAACTGATTAGGGATATTGCTGAATGTCCCTCTTGGTATTTATCTGTTCCCCTCTACCCCCTTTACACGCACACACAAGAATAAGATCATAAAGGCTGGAGACAGGGCTAGTGGAAAGAAAGCACTTATTGCTCTTGCAAAGGACATGGGTTTGATTCTTAGCTTCTACATGGCCCCAACCATCTGTAACTCCAGTTCAATGGGATCTGATAAATTCTACAGACACTAGGCAGACATAGTGCATATACATACATACAAGCAAAACACTTGATACACATAATATCTATTTTGTTTTTTAAAGAATAGAGGCATAAGAATTTGTAGGAAAATCATTTCATTCAATTGCTATTTTCCTCTCATCCCATCAAGGGTGCACACACCATCAGCATCACTCATCACATATGATGTTGCTCTTGATGTTTGGCAGAGAGTGAGAGAGTTTTGATCTTTAGATTTCTCTGTTATAAAATTTTTTTCCTCTCTGTGTACTGTAACACACTTAAGGGTGGGGATTATGTTCCCTTTCCTTTAAGGTGAATGTGTGTGTGTGTGTACATATATTTATTTATTTATTTTGGGTACAGAGTTGGCTCTTCATAGTTTTTTTTTTCTTTAAATTTAAATTAAAATATACACACTTCCATCTTGTTTAAAAACTTGGTATTGGCTGAGTTTGGTGGCACACATCTTTATATCAGCATTCAGGAGGTAGAGGTAGGTGGATCTGTGTGAGTTTGAGGCCAGCCTGGTCTACAGAGCAAGTGCCAGGACAGACTCTAAAGCAATACAGAAAAACCCTGTCTCCATGGAAAAAAAAATTTACAAATATTGACTTGATTTATTTTTAACTTGGTTCATAACTTTTTGAATTATTAATTTTTTCTCCCTATTACTATTTTCTGTGTTCTTTTTGCTTCTGAGGATTTACAGTCACATTTTCAAGTGAAAATTTTGCTGCTTATAAGTGGTTCAAATAAGGGGTATGGGTGAATTTTAACAAGAGATTTTGCCCTAGTCATTTTTTCAAAATTTTCAAAATGGTATACTACACCAGTACAGATGTAACAGGACTGAAAGTTCAAGGCCAACCTGGACTTACATACTAAGATCCTGTGTTTCCTCACACAAAAACAGACATACTTAAACATTAGATTTACCCTCAAGCAGATTTATCTTAGAATTATCTTGTATAATGTTGTGTTCTGTCTGTATAGAAATTCTGTCTTATTTTTGGCTATGGACAGAGAGTTTTGAGCTTTTTTTTGATAAATATATAAAAGTCTCTGACATTACCTGTTAAGAACTAGGAATTTACCGGGCAATGGTGGTGCACACCTTTCATCCCAACACTCAAGAAGCAGAGGCAGGTGGATTTCTGTGAGTTCAAGGTCAGTTTGGTCTACAGAATGAGTTCCCAGAAAGGAAACCCAGTTTTGAAAAACAGCAACAGAGAAGAAACAGGGACTTAATGTTAGTGACGTTTTCATATTAGAAGTGACAATATTTGATAATCAGTGGAGAGTGATGTTATGTATTAAGGATAAGAATATGGTTCTTTTCCTTTGACTTTTGAAAGATAAGACAATCTCTTGCAGTCAGGGTTGCATTAATTGCTTTATTTTCTAAGTGGAAACTTCATGTGCTTGAAACTGAGCTGTACTTATTTTGTATTTCTTCTGCAAGAAATAGAGAATCAGCTGAAACACAGGCCAGCCTAAATCCTTGCCACAAAGAGAAAGGTGCAGACTTCACACATTGTCTTGAAGTTACTGACTTTAGTTTTTACCTGTCTTTTTAAACTTAAAAAAATGTTCATTTCAGAGAGTCCTGGTTGCCTAGAGAAATACTTTACATTCTATTTTTGGAAAGAAATCATAAAGCCACCTCAAGATTTTACAGTGCCTTGTGGTTTTTCAGAGCGCTTCCCTATGTCCCATTGAAGTCAGAAACTAGAAGTCAGCATGTCCTTTGCAGATGGCAAATGGAAGTATATATTCTCAGCCATGAGTAGGTGTTCTTATTGAGCAGGCATGGGATCAGATAAGGATGGATGAGGAGGTTGTAGTGCGTGTATATGTATGTGCACATGTGAGTGAGTGAGTGAGGTGTGTGTGTGTGTGTGTGTGTGTGTGTGTGTGTGTGTGTGTGTGTGTGCGGGCATGCACATATTTTGAGTGGGTGAGTGTGTTGTGGGGGGAGATAAAAGAGCACTGGCTTGTAGGATTACTACAGACTGGGAAGCCACTCTCCAGGTTGTATGATTTAGCCTATGTCTGTTCTACTGCTGTTGCTGCCATCACAGAGGGTTCTATAAGCCAAGGGAAAGGTAGCCAAAGGAGATGAGCAGCTCTAACTCTTTGACTAGGTCCTTAGCATTTGATTGCCAGATATGACCAGCTTTCATCATGCTTGTCATTGTTGTGATTGATGTTTTGAGATACCCAGACCAGCTAGGTTATTCTTGTTTTCTTCCACTCTCTGTCCATTTTGTTGTTTAATTGTGTGTGTGGGGGGGGAGGGGAAGGGATGGGGCATGGGGAGACAGACAGACTGAATGACTGAATGACTGAATGACTCTGAGTTACTATGTAACCTTGGCTCGCTTGGAACTTGATATATTAACCAGGCTTGCCTCAGATGGCCCAACAGATAAAAGTGCTTGCTGTGGAAGCCTGGCACTTGAGCATGATCACTAGAACCCGGGTGGAAGATGACAATCACTTCGCAAAAGTTATCCTCTGACTTCTGTACATGTGGTGTGGTAAGCATGCACTCACATTCACATACATCCTACATACACAGATAGTAAAAGATCTTTTATAAGCTAGGTGTGGCATGCGTCTTTAATCCCAGGATCTCATAGTTTGAGGCTATCATTTGATTTACAAAGTAAGTTTCAGACCAGCCAGAGCTACTTAATAAATTGAGCCAGAGTTCAGATTGCAGTGATAATTGTACCTTTGTTGTACCAGGAGCCAGCATATGGTTGCTGAAGCAGTAAACATAATCTGTTTGAGTAACACACAGCTGTTGGTGTCCTGATTATACTTGTTTCTGTTTCCTCTTTCCTTTCTGCAAAGACTGGTGGTAAAGATCTGATAGAGGTAGCCAAGCCTCATTTATTCAGATGTTTTTCTAATCACACTATAATACATTACAGCAACGTGTAATCTCTGAGCCATAATCAGTTTGGTTTACCTAGTTGCATTTAGTGAGCTTCAGTTAATATTTTAATATGATTGTTTTCAGTTAATATTTTAATATGGTTGTATAGGCAAAGAGTGGATAGAAAATATTTTTTTTAAAAAAATTTCTCCTTACGATAAAATAATACTTAGTTAAGGTGTTTTAAATAATATAGCAGTTTTAAAAAGAGAAAAAACTGGGACTGTTGAAACAGCTCAATAGGGACTGCCATGCAAACCTGATAACTTGAGTTTGGTCTGTGGAACATACTTGAAGGCAGAAGAGAGAACCGACTTTACAAAGTTGTCTTCTGACCTCCACAAGCACTCTGTATACGCATGCACGCACACACACACACACACCCCGGGAGGGACAGAGAAGAGACCGAGAGACATGTCTCGCGTAGCACTAATAATGTGAAAAATACAGTTTCAGAAAGGAGGGAAACCCTCCAGATTAATCACAGTGTGTTTTGTAGTTGCACCCTTCCTTTGTGTATGTTTCTTGTGGATTATATACTTTGTAATGTGTTTTTTCTTTTTAATCTTAACAAGGTGTTTCTCTCTGCCAGTAATCTGATGCTAATTATACTATGAGAGTCGTCTAACTACCCCACCAGTCCCTTCACTCTTCCCCTCTGTTTTGTAATTCTCTGGATCTCTTTATGTGTCAGATGCTAAAGCCTCTTAGCTTCTTCTGAGTCCTCTGACAGGCAGGCATCACTAGTTGGGAGCCCTCAACTTAAGAAAGTCATTTGTCCATGGTCTTTTTGATAGGGCTTTTCACAGTTCAATTTTGGATATGTTACAGAGTTGCACATTCTAAATTCTTTAAGTGTGCTTTACACTTCAGGTGATTGCATTTAGAGTTTTGGGTCTACCTTACCCTTTTCATCCCTCCTGTTGTGTATAAAGCTTGTCAGGTGGGAACAGCACAGAACCTGTTTGTATCCCTATGGCTTTCCTCTCTCAGAGCTTGTCCCACATACTCTCTGCTCACTGTCATGATAAAGCTAACTGCTTCTCTTAAGAGCTTGTTTTTGGGACCTGAGAGATGGGTTAGTGGTAAAAAAACATTTGCTGCTCTACAGGGGTTTGGTTCAGCACCTACTTTGGGCAGCTTACAACTGCCTGTAATGCTAGCTTCAGGGAATTTACAGTGTCCTGAACTTTCTGAGTACCCATAACGTGGCATACACACAGGCAAAAACGTACATATAAATGAAAATACCTTTCTAAAAGAGAACTTTTTCTTGTTTTGTGTTCTGGTGTAGCAGAGGTACATCTTTTGTGCTTGCTTTTTTCTGGGTTTTATCTGTCCTCTTTTCCATTGCTCTGGATCTTGCATTATTGATACATTGCCTTGCTCCTTTGAGCCCTCCTCTAGTGTTTGTTTGTCATTTTCATCAATGAGTAGACTGAATTGTGAAGGATGGCATAGCTGTCCTTTGTGTAGGGCACATGTATTACTCATTCAATGATGATCTATTCTGCTATGTCATATAGCTGAGCCACAGTGTGAATAAAATTTGTTGATAATGAAAAATGATATTTCCCTGATGTCTGCCATTTATTTCCTCTTTTCCTTCCTTTTCATTGCTACTGTGGGCTAGGCTGGAAAGGACTGTTTAATTCTGAAGAGGCTGTTCTTCTGCCTTAAAAAAGGTATTAGGATTTGATGGAATTAGGCAAAACACAATTAAGTTACATTTTATGCTCTATTTTGGATTATTTTGTCTTATACTCCATGCTTTCTGTAAAGTACTAGGCAAGAGTACAGAGAACTTGAAACTGTGGACACTTTCTTGGTTCCTGTGTCATGTAAATAACAGGATGTTCCCTATGTGATCTTTCATAATGGCCATTGGTCATGCTGAGAATATCGCTTATATAAGGCCCTTCAAGACAGCCAGATTTGGGATCCCAAGTCCCCACTGTGAATGAGTATAAAGTGGTCATATAATTTAAACACTGATTGAAACTTAAAAAGGCATAAGACTTAGGATTTGAAGGAATTGTGAAAGTTCCACTGTGGTCACCTGAATAAATGTTTTTGTTTTACACATGAAAAGTTAAGGCGGGAAGCAAGATGTTGGTCCCTGCCATGTGTCTAGTTAGGAGCAAGATTAGAAACAATTTTCCAATGTTTTGCTTATAAATTAACATAGATTGCATCCTGAAGAGATGGTGTCACCAAAGGCCATGGCCTGTAACACTGGTAGTGAAGTTCTAGTGTCCTAGGCCTGGACTTCTTATTGCCCTGCCTTGGTACCTTAATGAAAGTCATATCCATAGGAAATTGAACTTTTGCGAGTAGAATTCACTGTTGACATCAAGTGTTGAGATCTGGGGCTGTATCTTCCTTGGTGCTACCAGGATGGGACTATTAACTGCCCATGTCAGTTTTGCTAGTTGTGCTCTGGTTGGTGAATGTGCTGCCTATGGCATTGTGCTTACAAGTTTATGTTTCTTAACTTCCCATTCATTAAGTTGAAGTGCTGGAAGGATTCCAAGAGCAAGTGGGTGATAGCTGCTGACTGAATGCAGCCATGCCGTTCCATGAAAACTACTCTTCTTGGCTTTTTTCCAGCAGTGGTGGATTTGCCAAGAGAGAAATGCTTTGGCTTTACAAATGATCTAGCCCTTCTGTAAATTATGGTTCTTTCTATTATAATGGAAAGAACAAATATTTCTGGTCCTTAAATTATTTGCAGTTTTTTGTTTCTCTCTCTCTCTCTCTCTCTCTCTCTCTCTCTCTCTCTCTCTCTCTCTCTCTCTCTCTCTCTCTCTCTCTCTACACACACACACACACACACACACACACACACACACACAAATAAAAATCATATTTTTGGTGTTATTGTTCATTTTGGTTTGGTTTTTCCAGGCACGGTTTCTCTGTGAACTTGCTCTGCAGACCACACTGGCCTTGAACTCACAGAGGTCTGCCTGCCTCTGCCTCCCTAGTGCTGGGTGGAATTAAAGGTGTTCACCACCATCCAGCTGAAACATACTGTCTTTTATAAAACTTATATAAATCTGTGGTTTTATGTGTATTCCACTACATAGAGAAAGGTTGAAAGTATCGGCTTAACTAACCTGTTAGGTCAGACTGAAAGCACCAAGTGGAGCAGTTGCTGTGAGCCCACATGAAAGCAGGAGGCACCTTAGTTTCTTTAAATTCATGAGTGGTTTAAGTTTTGGTTCAAATTTCAGCTAATGTACATTATGCCAATATATTCTGATCCTTAATTTTTCCCTGAGGCAGTCTTCCTATATAGCTTAATCTGATTCTCCTGTCTCAGCATGGGCCACTATACACAAGATTCTTAATATATTTTAAGTTGGAATGAAGAAAGTTTTTAAGTTGAAAATATTTGTGATTTACTGGGACAGTTTAAAAAATAAGTTTCTCTTCATAGTGTTTCTACAGGTAGTAAGCCCTAACTAAAAATACTTCTCATCCTAGTGTTTTTCATGGTTCTCAGAACACCTCACAACCAAATGCAGTGATCCCAGCTGCCCTTTTGCTGCCAACTTGAGGGTAAGCGGCTCCCAATCATTTGATATTCTCAAAACTTTGTTCCTTATTTTATTATTATTGCAAACAAACTTTAGAAAGAAACCATTCATATTTAGTGTAATTTGACCCCGAAGCCTCAGAATAATCATGAAGAATACAAGTAACCAACAGTCACATACTTTGTGTATGGCATCTCTGAGTTGGAATTCTTTGTGAATTTTATTTTTTAAGTCTTTACACAGTCCTTAGAAGGAGGTATTTTCATCTTCATTGTATACCAAAGCATATAGAGACTTAAGTAAGTTTCCCAAGAACGGTCACACAGATAGCAAGCTGAAGAACACCATTCAAACCAAACTAATACCCCAAAGCTCACAGTCTTGGCTATGAGAAATTACTCTTTCTGTAAATGACATCTTACTTGGGGGAGTGTGCTAATATTTGTTGTTCCCTTCACATCAGACATTATACTGCTGTTGTCCCACTGGCTGTGGTTTGCCAGCGCCTTTTGGATGGAGCCAATGTCTCTGTCCAGTGGTACTCATTTCAGTCTGCTGTGCTTAGATGATATAGTTCTGTGCAGTGGGGAGGTGACCGTCCTCAGACAGTGTGTCTGGACTGGGTGTATGGCACTTAGAGTGAGGTCTTGAGCTGATCTCTGATGTTCCTGACCTTCCTAGGCAACCCTTCTTTTGTCTAAGAAGTGATAGGTAACTTATTGCTAAAAGTCACATTTGAGTTTTCTGTATGCTTTTTGGCCTCACTTCCTTCCTCCGTGTGCTATGTATGCTATGTGGTTTTAAGTGTATATAAAAGTATGAGGAAAACAGAAGTCTACTTTTGAAAAAATAATTTGTGGTCTTACTGACGTAGCACTTGTCACCAGAAGCATTCCCCATGGCCCTACTGAGTCCTTGTGAGCTTCTGCATGATAGCATGTGTCTGCTTGTCATCGCTTTTCTCCTGCTGGTAATATAGCCTGTCCCATTAGATGTATAGCTTTGGCCATACCTATCTGGCATTTTGTTGGAGTTGGACCTTCCTTTGAGTATTTGAGTGTTTATCTGGAGGTGAAAATCAGAGTTTATTTGTTGCAGAATGAGCGGTTTTCTGTATAGTAACACTCTTACATGAGGCATAGGGTTCTTTGAAGTCAGGAGAAGCTGCTTGTTCTCTTGAGTATTGCGTTAGCTTGAGTTCATTTTCTCATGGGCAAGCAACATTTATTTATAGGAGCTCTTAGGAATTCTAGTGGACCTCCTTTGAAAATCTAATGTATCTTTCCACACTCTCATGCACACACATGTCAATACTTCTCTGTCCTATTCCTACTGGCAATTCAGCCCAGTGGAGTGTGGTCTGCTCCTTTGGGAGAGGGGCTACCATTGGTGTGGACTCAATGTGGGAAAATGCCTCTCTGCACTCCCATCCTACAGAGAAGCAAGAAGGTAGATCTGTGGCATACCATTGCCTGGCCTGGGAAGGGGCCTCCTTTACAGTTGACCACCTGTGCCTTTGACTCACTGCCTTTTCAATACCAGTGCCATTGTGCCTTAAACCCCTAGTGTTTGGATCTCTGTGTTTTACCTTTTTGATGGATAAGAGGTGTTTGTTGTCTTTTGATATGGATCTTGCTTGATAGGATGAGTTAGGAGAGGAAGGTGAATATACTCTCTTGGTTAGTGCAGCGAAGAGAATCTTTGTGTTCTTTTGGAGCCCAGAGCTTCTTTTATTAATATTTCTGTAGCTGGTACAAGTATTTGTTCTCCATTGAAGCAAATTGAGGAGTTGTTTTTTGCTTTTGTAAGTCATCCCCACCCCCCCACCCCAAACCAGAGGTGCTCACTGAGGCTAATAAATAGTAAGTGCCCAGGAATATCTCTAGGTTAGGACATAATAGGGTCTTGCACCAAAGCCAAGGGTTGGTGGCTTAGAAAGTAAGGCAGGAAGGATTCGCTTTTATGTTCTCCCATCTGTCCTGCTCTCCTGTAAAAATCAAATCTACAGTGTTCATTTTTTTTTTAAGCATGACCAGGTGAACTGTCAATTGATAACTATCTAGTAACTTAGAACCTTTAAAGTATATTATTTTTATACTGTTTATCATTATTTGTTTGTGTGCATGGTATATATATATGTGTGTGTGTGTGTGTGTTGGTGTGAGTGTATCTTACAGGTGCATGCCACTGTGCACAGCTTTTACATCAGTGTTGAGGATCTGAACTCAGAGATCCTTAATGCTTGTGTAGTCCGTACTTAACCAGTTCCACTTCCAAAGTTTAGAATATAAAAAGAGGACAGCTGCTGCTTCTGGTGCTCCCCAGATCATGCTGTGCTGTTGCTAGCTGGCTTCAGTGACTCGCTCTCTCTAGGGATAACCCATGCTCTTGTTCCAGAAGGCTTTTTAAAGTGGTGATGTCTTGGAGTGGTCATTTATTTAGTTCCCTTCTAAAACACTAAATACACTCATTGTCAGACAAGTGTTTGAGGGAAGCAAGATCTCCTGGTTTTGTGCCCAGGACAGACTAAGCATGGATTGGCACAAATATTGTGGCAGATAACTCGTAGAGTTGAGCAGTGCTCTTCGATTTCCATCATCTGTCTGTGATGGTGTCTGTCAGTATAGAAGGAAGGTAGCCTACCCTTCCATTGTTTTGTAGACTGTCATGCCAGTTGATTATGTTGTGCAGCCCAGGATCTGAGCAGTTTCTAGATGGTTGCTGGATGGTTGGCAGTTTGCCACTGACTCTTGTGTCAGTGAGCAAAGCTTGCAAGGGTATTCTCCTTGGCCTACAGACCCTTCTCTCATTGGGTCTCCTACCTTGGCTGTGCAAGCTTGGATTTCTCACCTTATCTGTTGTGCTCATGTTTCACTCACGGGTGCTGCAGTTTATGTATAGTTTTGTTCTCCTAGTAAAGAAAGACATTACCAGATAAGCAGATTCTTGAATGGGCCATCTAGCATACATGATCACAGTGCTTTTGCATGGCAAATGGATAGAGCTATGAAGCATTAATAGATTTCATTGTAGGAGAGTTTTTGTTGCTGTTTTTGACTCCTACTGTACTCAACATTTCTGGTTTTTCTAAGATTGAACTTGAACTAAGTACTTGTTTAGAAAAATAGTGTAAATACACATTACCATGCAGGCTACTGGTAAATGAGAATATCAATATTCTCCTGTTAATAGTTTGTTCCAAATAAATTTCACCATCACTGACAGTTCCTTTTTTTGCCTTGGCTGTACTCAAGAGTTAGGGTTGTTGGGAATTTAAAGGACTAAGTAGGTTTGATTATCAATTGCGTTTAGACATCTCAATTTTATTGTTTGACTGTAAGCACTGGTGCTAAGCCTAGACTTGGGGGCCATACATAATTTGTTTTGATCAATGAAGAGTAGATACAGAATTGGGAATCCAGAAATCCAGACACTAAAAGTAAATGGCTTTTCCCTAAATCTTCAGCTGGGCCTTTGATTTCTTCCTAATCTGTCACTCCTTTTAAGATGAGACATGTCACTTGGGATGAACTGTGGTGGCCCCTCGGAGACTTCTGTCGACTTCTTTGACCTTAAAACTCAAACTACTAGCTCTGTTCTGACTGAGGATGGGCTGGTACCACAAATGGTACTCAAGTTTGGGCAGCTGGAATCTGCATCTCTTTTTGTTATAGGCTCAGGATGGGACTTTGGCCTTTAACTTTCAAAATGTGTATTGGCTTCCTTTGAGCTGGATGTTTGCAATATGCTGTCTATGACCTTAGATTTTGCCTATGAGTCTTACCCCGTGGGAATTAAAGCCATACTGAAATGCTCAGCTTGCCAAGGAGAAAAGATACAAAGAAATTTCCTGGGAAAAGCTGAGTGTGTTAGTGTACATAAGACTGAGATGGAAAGATCATGAGGTCAAAGCCAGCCTAGGTAATAAACATGACAAGACTATATCTAAATAATTTATGACTCAAGAAAGCACCAGTCATTGGTGGCTCACACCTTTAATCCCAGCACTTGGGAGGCAGAGGTAGGCGGATCTCTTAGTTTGAGGCCAGCCTGGTCTACAAAGTGAGTTCCAGGACAACCTCCAAAGCAATACAGAGAAACCCTGTCTCGAAAAACAAAAACAAACCAACAAACAACAACAACAACAACAACAACAACAACAACAACAACAACAAACAAAAAGGAAAGAAAGAAAGAGGCAGGAGTAACTGGAGTAGAGATAGAGGAAGAGATTTTTCTAAAGGCACCCATGGTTTTGAAACACAGTATTAACCCCTTAAAAGCAGCCTGTTAGAAAGTGTCAGACTTTGCCTAATCAAGCAAACACTAACCAATCTGACCAGATATACACACCTGATTTTTGCCTTAGTAAGGTGTTTTGTTTTTTGGTTTTTAGAACAGAGTCAGGAATGTTTGCAGTTTCAGAAATAGTTTGTTTTTTAAGAACAGGTCAGACATATTTTCATAGAGAGCCCTTGGTATTGCCCTATACTTGTGGTCTCTTTCTTTAGTGAGGGGCATATGATGGCACTCAGCCCTTTCCCACACATGCTACCTACTTTGGTTCTTGGTGCTAATTATTCTTGGTGCTGAATTCTAATTAAGTTGGAAGCTTCAGCCAATGTTGATTAAAAAAAAAAAAGTGTTTGTCATGTTCAAGTATATAAGGAGCCAAGTTCCTTGGAGAATAGGAAAAAAAATCTCTCTTATACATTCTCAACGGGGCTTGGCACATAGCAGATATTACTTGGTGAACAGTAAGAGTGGATTGATTCTGGGTGAATGAAAGAAAGCATGTGCTCAGAAATGTTTGGTTCAAAACAGAGAAATTTAGGAATTGGAAGTTTTATGTCTGTGAGTTTTTGTTACTGTTTTTCAAATTCTAGTCCTTTTAGACCTGTGTTTTAGGACAAGTGAGGTGGGACCAGCTGGTAAAGCACTTTTCCACCAAGCTTATAATGGCCTGATTTATGTAATAAAATAAATTCAGAGTAGTAGTTGCTACTTGCATTCACCTAGTGTGTTGCTTTCTGAGAACAGATAATTCTCTCCCCGCCTCCCCCTTTTTTCTTTTTTTTCCCCCCTGAGTTTCAGATGACATTGGAGGAGTCTTGTTAGGATCTGGAATGCCCTTTGTATTCAGTTAGCTACTGCCTTGACTAAGTCTTCTGAATTCAAGTTTGAACCTCATTCCTGGGTGACGAATTTGTGTTTCAAGTTACTCACACTAAGTACCTAGTACAAAGGTTTACTTTCACAAAGATGAGAAAGCTCAGGTGCACATAGCAAGCTCCTCTTCCCTGTCCTTTGGCATATAGGCATTATTGAAATCAATTGGAGTTAATTGTGTTGCATGTTGATTTGTTTGCAATCTAGATTTTTAGAGCTAAAAGAAATTGAGTGATATAGTGACTCTGGAAGCAAAAAGATTGAAGTCCATGGAAGAAATATATATTATACATAGTGAGCTTACTGGTATGATAGTTACCAGTTGAGGCTAGTAGTGATTTCTTAGGGTAGAACTTAAACCAGTGTGTGTTGCTGGGGATAAAACCTGTGAACTAGAAAATTTAAACTATTTTTTACTGAGCTTTATTCCCAGCTTGGTTGTGATTTCTTGAATTAAACTTAGTCTCCTGAAAGTCTTCCCTGCTTAAGGTTGTTCTTCCCAGTCCAAGCATTAAACAGAATATGATGCCAGACATGCAGAGCCGGCAGTATTCAGCGGGGAAGAATATTTTAGCTCTGTGAAAAACAGATGGGTAACTTGAGCACTCTGATTCTTTATTCCTTCTCAGGGGGACTGGGTACTTATTTGGGCACTATTTTGGGGGCTCCCACATATACTCAAGAAGGTTGGACCTAATTGGACATGACGAAACTGGCCTAGCTCCATTTGTGGCTAGTCTGTGAAGACAAGAGGTGGGAGTCCCTCCTTCCTGACTTTGCCTTAGTGTAAAAGAAAAATCTCCCCCTCCCTCTCTCCCTCTCTCTTTCTCTCTCCCTCCCTCCCTCTCTCCCTCTCTCCCTCCCTCCCTCTCTCCCTCTCTCCCTCTCTCCCTCTCTCCCTCTCTCCCTCTCTCCCTCTCTCCCTCCCTCCCTCCCTCCCTCCCTCCCTCCCTCCCTTCTCCTCCCCCTCTCAAAATATGCAGCATGTGTAATAATGGCTGATACAGTCTCTGCTGTTGTGAAGTTGCCTTCACTCTTCACCCCCTCCCTCAATCTTCACCTGCCTTGCCTGATCATTTTTATGCAGAGCCCACATATTTTATCCTATCACTGTGTTCTTACTCTGCATTTTGAACTAGTTGAAACTGTTAAAATTTGATGAAGAACCTGAGAGAAGCAAAGCACTCAGGGAACACTTAAAGACTAGTTGTAGAAGCCCCCAGGGTCATCAAGTCGGGGTCTTTGCTGTGTAAGAGTTGCTGTTGGTGGACAGGGCTTTGCCCAGTGGTGAGGGAAGAAAGTGCTGGCCTTTTCTGGAATGTAAATTAGGACACCCATAATTATTTAAGCTACTTTGTTAGCTTTCTGTCTGTAGCATTAACTTTTTAAATGAAACTGTTCACAATTCTAACAACAAACTCTGTTAATGAGGCTTTTATAAGTGGGGGGGGGGGAGGGGTCACAGGAGATGACACCTTGGCACCTCAGTCAAGCATTTCTTCTTCGTTTTTTTTTATTAATAATATAATTAAAAATTTTATGTGTCAATCCCAGTTTTCTCTCCCTCCCTCCCACTTACCCTCTTTCCCCCTTCACATGCACCCTGACAACCTCCCCTCCCATCCCCCCACCCCATTCCACATGTAGGGCTATGCTATCCAGGTGGGGTCATGTAAATCTGTCCATTCAAGCATTTCTGAAGTCTTTTGTTTGTTTTGTTTTTTTTATGATTATGTCATGGCAGCTGATTGTGCCCATTTTTATTTCAGATGGGAATGACTGGTAACACAAGTCCATTTGGACAACCCTTTAGTCAAACTGGAGGACAGCAGATGGGAGCCACTGGTGTAAATCCCCAGTTATCCAGCAAACAGAGCATGGTCAATAGTTTGCCTGCTTTCCCTACAGATATCAAGAACACGTCAGTCACCAATGTGCCAAATATGGTAAGTTGCCCTTGGTTTTCTGTGCTTCGGGTCTTGGCGGGTGCTTTGGTGTTATGAGTAGATTTTCCTGCCTGCCGGTCCCACCGCTGTGCCAGCTCCAAATAACACACAAAGACGCTGTATTATATACAATTCTTTTGGCCAGTTACTAGTTTCTTATTGACTAGCTCTTTCTTAAATATTAATCCGTTCCTATTATTTCCATGTGGTCTTATCGGAGAGAGGGGCTGGTGTTTTTCTCTCTCCGTCCTCCATCTTGGAACGCCTCCCCACTCCTTCCAAAATCCTCCTTGTTTCCTGGTCCCACCTATCTTGCTTTCCTATTGGCCAACAGTGCTTTATTCATTAACCAATAAGAGAAACATTTACAGAATGACATCTCCCGTCATTTTGGTATATGGATTTTATGGGGCTTACAACGAAGAGCTGTAACTGAGAGTGTGATATTGGGGAGAGCATCATAACTCACATAGCCAAAGAGCACAATAAGTTTTATATTTTCTCTGATGAGCTATCAACAAGAGGGATAGGGAAGGTTGTTTTAGCAGCTCTTTCTAGATTCCCTTTGTCGATGGAATGATGTATGTAAACTATCTTACCTTCACAAAATTCTGAGTATCATCAAGACTGGTTCACCTTACTGTTTGTTAATGGGGTTGAAGCTGTCAATAAAAACTTGATTTGTATTACAGGCAAACAAAAGACATTTGTGTTACAAGAATTATGTTGTACGGATGAGACAGGTGTTAGGTCTGACATGATAGATGATTTTATATCTTCCTAAGAGTTCTAAATCATAACAAATTGTCTATGGAATCTCTGACCCAATATGCCAAGGTATTAATGTGACTGTCTGCTTTTGCCCAAAGTAGAATTTTTTAGTTTAGAACACTGAGATCTAGTGCCTTTGGTGCCCAGTGGTACATCTCAGCTGCTGAAGGCATAGTGTGCAGGTGGTGGCTAGTCAACCCCCAGTCAGTCACTTCTCTTCTAACTTGTGTTTGTTGGTGACAATGAACCTTCCATATTTCCATATACTTGCTTGAACAGTTATGCTTTGACAAATCTTAGCCAAACAAAAAACAACACTCCCCCCCCCAAAAAAAAACAACAACAACAAAAAAAACACCTGACTATGCTTTTTAGAAAGTTGTCTTTTGGCCTTGAAAAACTAATTTTCAAATATTAGTATAGGGAATTCCTGAGTGTTGTTTATTTTTCTTCCCCATGTAAAATCTTCTCTAACTTTAGTATTTCTCAGAACTAAGAGAATGACATTATTTACAATGTGCAATGTTCTCAGGCTGTTGGGAAGCAAGTGCTGAGGCCTTTTCTCCATTTAGTGTACAATAATCAGAAAGAGGCATCTTAGTAAGAGGTGATCACTTTCCTTTTTTTTTTTTTTTTTTTTTAAAGTAGTAAAACCTGCCTGTTTTCAAAACCCCTAATCCCTCAACTTCAACCCCAACCCCAACTCCTTCTTTGTTCTTATGACAATCCCCTTAGCTCTCCTATCTTTCTTTCAGTAGCTTTTGGTTGCGAGTATTGTGTTCAGGGCTATGGGAACAATATTATTAGCCTATGGGATCTGGGACCCATACCCATACTGCCTGGCCTTTTTCATGTTTTGTTGTTGGTCCTGCCTGAGAAGACAGTGGCTTGAAGTTCAGGCCCAGCTGCCATTGCCTGTGCCTGCTTGATAGCCAGACACGTTTAGGCTTTGGCGAGAACATTTTCTTTTTCTATGGTGTTCTATGTTTTATACACAGGGATTCACTTACCTAATGTCTTTCTATCTTTCCTCTTTCAATTTTTCTCTGGCTCCACTACTACTCTAGAGTGATAGAATCCTGTACTCCAGGTTCCTATGCCAACCTTGGCTGCTACTTTGGAGACCCAAACTTGCTAGGTGTAGTGGCCAAGGGTTTCACAGAAGGACTGGAAAAAGGGACTTGCCTTCCCTTTAGGACTACAGCAGGGATCCTTTCAGCCTCTGCAGTGACCAGTGTTCTACTACAGGGCCACCTGGAACCTTAATAATGTGGTAATGTTTGGCAGTAACACTGGCCACTACCCATGGCCCTTCCTCTGTCCTGGATATTACAATCCATTATCTCCATGCACTGTCAAAATATGTTCCTTAGGCTATAGCTGTCCATGTTGGGAACCCCTGCTTTGAAGAATGGTCAAGAGGAGCTGTAGCAGTATGTCTCATTCTTTCTTTTTTTTTCTAGAATCTTGGAGGAATTCAGTCAACACTGTTTCCCTTGACCCCCTCAAACCACAGTAAACTAAGGAAGCATTTTTGTTTACAAAAGCTGTAGTGCTCACCCAGGGTACCTTTCCTATAAAGGCACATGTGAACTTTTGAGAAAGATTCATAGATGACTTTGGGAAGACATTGGGTCCTTTGCCTGTACTGTTTATTCTGGAGGCACAGGGTGGGCCAGGCCATGTCAGGCCATGTGCCATTGAGTATCTGGGAATAGTCTTCAGTGGAACATTGGAGGTGGGACTAGTAAACAGGTCAAGGCACAGGCTACATGGCATTTTTTTCAGTGTGTAAATGACCTTATTCCTGTAGTGGCTTCTTAAGGTCATCATTAACAGGTCCCATTTGATGAAAAGGAGATAGAAGTTCTGAGGGAATCTTCCTTGTTCATGGCCATGCAGTTTTCTTTTTGTGGAGTTTTAATTATAGCCAGATGTTTAACAGCCCTGAGTTCTCTGGGAATGGCTTCACTAGCCTATGCTTACATAGTTTGTCTGCAGTTCTTGACTATGTTTTGTGATCTTTCTTGAATTCTCTTTATTATATCTGGTGCTTTAAAATGCACAGATTTTTATAGGGCAAGGAAACATTGATATAAAACAAACTAGATCTGTTAGAATAAAAAAGGAAAATATGACACCCTGAATATGACCTTCCTCTTTTTTGGAGGAACCAGGGTTGGGGGCAGATTATACTTTGAAAGTTGTTATAGTTTGGTTTTCCTATTTCTATGATAAAGGACCAAAAGCCGATATAGACAAGAACTCAAGGCAGGATCCTGGACTCAGGAGCAGAAACAAATCCATGGAAGAATATTTTTCTTGTTCCACTTCTTATTCCCCATGGCTTCTCAGTGTGCCTTTTGAAAATACAACTCAGGTCCACTTGCCTAAAGGTGGCATCACCCACATAATTGCCTACAGGCCACTCTTACGGAGGCAATTTTCATAATTGAGGTTCCCTTTTTTTTCAAAACGACCTGAGCTTGTGTCAAGCTGACAAAAAACTGACCAACACATGAAATAATTGTTAGGAGCCGATACATTTTAGTTCCAGACAGTTCCTATTAGGGAAACTGATAACAAATTACACAGGTTAAGTTCTTCTTGGGACAATAAGCTTCATAGCTGGGGCCAAGGGACTCCTCTCTCTTCCTGCTGGCTTCAGCATTTCTCTCTAGTGTTGAGAATGGAAAGATTTGTTTGAGCATTTTGTTATGTTTGCTTGGCTCTGCTATGGCCCAAGTATTAGAGGAGCTCTAGAAGGGACTTGTGAGGAAAGGCAAGCTTGCTCTTCAGTGGGAAAAAATTTTTTTAGAACATCCCAACAGCTTGTGTATCATGCATAGTTAAGGTGGACACATCAGAGAAGACCTCAAAGGCAAGGAGGCCCTAGCGCAGTGGTTCTTATTCTCCTCTGTCCTGGATGTTACAATCCGTTATCTCACGGCAATGACAAAATATGTTCCTTAGGGTACAGCCATCCATGTTGGGAACCCCTGTGAAAGGGTTATTCCACCTCCTGAGATACCCCCTCAACCCCCCACCCCTGACTTTCCCAGGGTGAAAGGTATTGACTTTGTAAAAATGGTGGGAAGCCTGTGCTTTTTAACAATGACTCTTAAGGTCAAATACTAGTGTATGAACAAAGCTGGGGGCCAAGCAAGAATCAGCTTGGGGGTAGGCTGGAGACATGGCTTAGCAGTTAAGCGATGTATGTCTTAAGAGAATTGGCTTCTCATCTTCAGTACTGGGTTTTAATTCCCAGCACCCTTATGGTATCTCCAGTTCCAGAAGATCTGATGCTCTCTCTCCATGAACACACACAGCATGGAAGTGGTACACATACATATAGGCAAAACACCCATATACATAAAAATATATTTTTAAAAAAGCTGGGGTGAGAGTTGAGATCTTGAATAGAAGAAGGACTGTCAGTTTGCAGGGAAATGGGCTACAGTTACTTAAGTTATTCAAGACTTTTTTAAAAAGTAATTTCCTGCTTCTTGGTTGAAGCTAAAGGAGCTAGTGTTCTGGATATATTTAGTCACAGTGGGTTAGTAAACAAGACCAGGTTGTCACTTAGGTCAAATATCTCCTGAGGCGTCCTGGTAGAGAATCCTTTACAGAGCTGGAAAAGGAACAGAATCGAGGGAGGGGACAAAGGTATAGGTACAAGTGACTGGATGGTAGGCAAGTGGTGGTTTTCTTTTTTAATAACTAGGGCAAACTGCTGACCATCTTGGGAGTCACCAGCTCACACATGACATAGTGTAGTGACAACTTTATGATGTGGCCCAGGAAGAATTTCAATCATATAGATCCCAGGCTAGGGACTAGAAGAGAAGAGAGCCGGCAAAGGAAAAGATAGGGGAGTAATTCCCTACTGGAGAGGGGACCTGTGGACTGTGGATTTTGTGTTAGCAGGCTTTTAAGAGAAGGGCCAAAGAGCATCATTAGAGCATAAAGCTAGCCTGAGAAGGTTCATCCTCTGCTGATGGAAATGTGTGACCTGAATGTTTGGAGGCCGTGGGATCACCTCTCCCAAGGACCCCCCCCCCCCCAGTGCTTTGGTGCTAGGAGCTCCAAAGTGTTAGAGACTAGAGACCTTGGTAGAAAAGCAGTAGAGTCCATTATTGAGCTAAGCGTAAATAAATAAACATGTTCTTAAAATTTCAGGTATATCTCATTGTAGCTCTGCCTCTGGTCGGTCTGTCTTCTTTTTTTTCCTCCTTTCCTTTTCCATTTCTCCCCCCTTTTTTTCCTTTCCCTTTTCCCTTTCCCTTTTCCCCTTTCCCCCTTTCCCTGCTCTCCCCCTTCCCCCCTTCCCTTTCTTTTCCCTTCTCCCACTTTCCCCCTTCCCCCCTTCCCCTTCTTCCCCTTTCCCCTTTCCCCCTTTCCCCTTTTCTCTCCTTCCCTTTCTTTTATCCTTTTCCCCCTTCCCTTTCTTTCCCCCTTTCCCTCCTTTCCCTCCTTTCCCCCCCTTTCCCTCTCCCTTTCCCTTTCCTTGTGCATTGGTGTTTGTTTTGCTTGTGGAAAGGTGTTGTGAGCTTTCATGTGCTGTTGAAAATTGACCCTGGGTACTGTGGAAGAGCAACCAGTAGTCTTAACTGCTGAGCTATCTCTGCAGCCCCTGCCTCTGGCCTTATTTATAATTTCTTTATATAGATTTTTGGCAGGTCTTACCCTTTTGATTTTCAGAAGCACTTTTTGGTGTATTTCTTTGCAGAAAGATATTTCTGAAATCAGCATGTGTATTAGATTTAGTCATATTAAATTTAATTATAGATAGTATGTATACTGTTGTACATGTTCATAAACTAGTAAGACTGAAGTAATTATTAAACATATTTACTATATAATGTATGAAATTTTATATGATAAAGGGAAATTTTCTTTTTTGAGGGAGGGGGAGATTTTCTTTTCAGGAGTAAAGACTATATTGCCTATCTGTATTTTGGGTTTAGGTATTTGGGAACCTTCTCTGAGGAGAGATAGGAATACAAGAACAGGATGTTGCTCTCCATTTTCAAGAAAAGCAACTGATTAGTGACATTTTCCCTAAGCATTGGATTAGGCTTGCAGCCATTTTCTTAGAACGGTCTTTGAGGTGGGACTTGTCTTAGGCTAAACATGTTTAAGAAATAGAGGAGTTGCATCTTCATGGCCCAGTGGATCACTGCAGGGTTACTTTCTGATAGGAAGTTCTTATATGTATGGTTTTTAAATAACACACACACAGACCGCTGTAGAGATTTCAGCATTCTTAAGGATATAATGTAGCACATTCATTAGGTATGCTGCTTAGCTCATTTAAAGTGGCTTATGAGTGTAACATTTGATTATATGTTAGAATTTTGAGGTCGAAGTTTAGACAAGGCCAGGACAGCTACTGATAGACATCTGCCTTTAGGTGAAAGGGAAATGTGGCTGGCCTGAGTATTTTTCAGACAGAGGAGAATTGTAGCTCTGCTTCCTAGCCTATCCTGGTGGATACAGTGATGTTGGTAGCATCTCAGTGCTTAAACAGATATGTTAAACTTTCTTGGATTGTGCCTAGACTTCAGTAAGTAGTAGTACATCTCATTGTGCATGTTAGAGATGGGGCATCTTGAGCCTTATCTGGTCTACCAGATTCAGATTCATCCAAGGCGTGGGTGGGGGTGGGGGTAGACAAGAAATCTGTTTCTGTGGTCACTGAAGCTTCAGAGTGTTTCTAGCTTAATTTCCGAGATTAGGTACCTAAGTCCCTTTAATGTAATTCAGATAATTCTTACATAGATGACCATGTAGTTCTTTCTTTTATATTAGAATTTGCAATTATATATGTGCCCCTTTAATAGAGCTGACCCAAATAAAATAAAGCACCATTGTCCTCTAAAATGTTGGCCTGGTGAGCAACTGTGCTCTGTGGAATGGGCTTGCCTTATTTCCCCCAGCTTTTGTTTGCCATGTTTGTTTTCTTTCTCTTGGGTCTGGTTCTGATGATTGTGCATTGGGAAGGAACTGGCTTAGCAGGCAAGAACTGAATAGAGGCTAGCATCTATCTACTTTGTGAGTGTAGTTGACGTGCATCTGTAGATCCAACACCTCTCATATGGAAAATAAATACCTTAAAATTGTGCCTGTATATACCATGTACAAAATTTCTGTTGACTTTATTCTCCAGATACTATGATATAACAAGGATTATTTACTTAGCATTTTCATTATATCTGGTTTAAGTAATATGGAGGTGATTTACATAATCATGTCCAACCCGCAGTTTGTGGGCCACATGTATCCCAGGACAGGCTTGCATGTAGTCCAACAAGTTTGTAGATGGCAAGATCATGTTATAGGTTGATCATCAAAAGGTTGGGCGTCTTTCTATAGAGAATATAGGAGATGTGCATAGGCATGTTCTCTTCTTACCACATGCTGTTTATTGTCTGTGAACGATTTTTCCCTTATAGGTAATAGCTGTAGTAGTTTTGTTTTGCCAGGTTCTTACTATGTAGCTCAGGCTGGCCTTGAACTTCTGCCTTAGGCTTCTGAGTACTGAGGTTACAGGCATATGCCACAATGTTGGGCCTTGATAGTTGTGTATATTTGATGAGCCCTTTGTTTTAACCCTCATCTTTGCATTATCAGTGTTCACAGAGTCCTGGAGGGAATGAGAGCAAACAATGTGGCAGTGTTGTGCTCTGGCTCCCCCTGTGTTGGCTTTGAAGTCATTTTCTGATTCTAAGTGAAGTTATAGAGGATTGTGTTTCCAGGTGGTTCGAGAAGCAGGGCATGTAGAGAGTTTTGGGGTGGCTAGATCTCAAGAGCTACCTCAGAATCAGAGCTCACTGCATGCAGCTGCTTGGGTCTGTCATTATGTAGAGGGTGAAAGTTCTCTCTCCTTTCTGTTCTGCCTGCATGTATGCCTGCACACCACAAGAAGGCATCAGGTCTCATTAATAGGTGGTTGTGAGCCACCATGTGGTTGCTGGGAATTGAACTCAGGATTTCTGGAAGAGCAGTCAGTGCTCTTATCCCTTGAGCCACCTCTCCAGCCCAAACTAGAGGGATGCTAGGATAAGCTTGTTTATACCTTTGTTCATATCTCTGAGTATGTTCTTGGGATAGAACTTCCATTGAAGACCTCTTTTTCATCCAAGAAATGTTCATGTGACCCTGGCAATGTAGGTGTATAAGATAGGTGTACAAAATATTTTCTGAAAACATAAGATCATAAACTTGGCTTTTGACCATTTTCGGGCATACATATAGTCTTACCATTTATGAAAATGAAGTTAATGAGATCTACTTGTTTATTTTTACACGAAATTGAAACTTTTTAATGTTTGACTCTATAATGTAGTTTATAGAGGAACTTCAATGATTTTCCTAGTTGATATTTTGATTTTATAATTGTCGGTGCTGAGAATGCTGCTTTATGTAAATATGCACTGTAAAACAGTATAAATATATTATAAGTATTTATGGGGACATTTTTAAAATTTGGTCCTAGTTCTAAGCCAAATTTTAGTTTGTTTGATATGTATTTTTTTAAAATTGGAACTCAAGCCAGAAGCTCAATTTTTAAAATCAAACATTCTGATGCATTGAAACTAGAGAGACATCTCAAAAGTCAAAAACACTGGTTGCTGTTCTTCAGAGGACCCTGGGTTCAGTTCCCAGTGCCCCAGTGGTGGCTCATAACCACCTAGAACTCAGGTCCAGTGGATGAAACAGTCTCTCCTGGCCTCCTCAGTGTGTCTATGCACACAAGTGATTCATAGACTGACATCTATGCACAACACCCATACACTTAAATAAAATAAACCATTAATGTTTCTTTGAAAAACAAAAGTTTGTATGTACAGTAAAATCATTTAGTCTCAGGTGTCCAGGAACTTTTGGCGCTGAAAATTGGTATGATGGCCTCTGCAATGCAGAGTACACTCAATTTGTTTAGAGCTGAAGTTACTACAGTGAAGTCATGTGATATGACACAGCACTGCCAGACAGACCTCAGGATTGTTGCCATTTGATTTCGAATTATTTTTTGGGTATTGACTGTTCAGAAACATTTTCCTGCTGTCAAATGTTCTCAGCATACATACTCAAGTAAGTAGTTTCTTGTAGTATTGCCACATGTTAGCTCATCACTCCAGGTTGCAGAACAGACAAATAAACAAAAACTGTCAAAACTAACTACCTGCCAAACATGTAGTAACATATGCTCACATTTAGTGACATCCACTGGTGTATGAATGGGCTATATGTATCATGATGCATCTGGGCCAGTGAGTTTTGTTCTTGTTTCTCAGTAGTTTAGAATTCAAACCTTTGCTCTTAACTAACTTTTTTGTATGTTTTCCATTTTTATGTGAGTTAATTCTTTTTTAGAAGGTGAGTTAATTCTTGTTTTAGGGGCTAGAGAGACAATTCGGTAGTTAAGAGCAGTTGCTGCTCTTGCAGAGAACCTGAGTTCAGTTCCCAGCACCTTCATGAAGTACTTTTCAACCACTTCTCAAGAAGAGGGTCTTGCCTCTGCAGGCACTGTCGAGTACATGGTGCCCATACATACACATAAAATGAAAATAGATGTTCAAAAATACTTCTGTTGCATTAAATTTAAGGCTTTTGATGAATGCTCATTAAATCACCTTCCAGAAATGGTTGTGTACCTGGTCCCTCACACCATGTCGTCTTCCAAAGATTGGGGACAATTTTTGTAGAAGAAAGTCATGTCATCTTTATTTTTATTTGTATGTCTTTGATTATTAGTAAGAATTAAAGTTCTTTAATATTTAGGGACATGGTCATTTTTTACTTGAGTTGTTCGGTTTCTAGGCTTTGTTGGCTGTCCTGTTAGGAGTTTCTTAGCATACTTCATAAACAAGGTCTGACATTGTGAAAGATGAGAGCAAAGAGGTTCAGAGTGGGGTCCAGCTGTGACGTAGCCTCTTCACAGCCAAAGTGTTTGCCTCTGGACCTTAGCTTTTCCTGTCAATTAGGACCCCTGAGTAAGTCCTTGCTTTGAGGATGGATAAATACTACACAAGTCACTGGTTATTGGACCTTGAACTCATCCTGCCACTGTGTACCTGTAAAATGAAGAGGATGAGAAGTAATACTCTCTTGTTGTTATTATTTGCAGATTATGATACATACTTCCAGTCTTTCCCCTAGTTTATGGGTCATCTTTACTTTTCCACTTGTTTCCAGGTTCTTCAGTGAGAACTAGTTATCAGTTTCCCTTCCTTCCTTTCCCCCCTTTTTTTTTCTTCTTGAGGCAGGGTTTCTTGTGTAGTACTGACTGTACTGAAACTCATTCTGTAGACCAGGTTGGCCTGGAACTCAGTGATCTTCCTGGCTAGGAGTGTTAATTTCTATGAAATGTGGTCTCTCACTTTGTCTTTATGGCATTGTGCTCTCCAGCATGATAGTTAGCCAGGAGGTTTATGTTCTTAAATGTCTTTTTCTTTCTGTGAAGATTATTTTTAGAATATTAGGTAAGCATCAGTCTAAACCAGTAAGGTAGTTTTGGAACTTTAACCAATAAAAATGCCTGTGCTCTTTATAAGTGCCTGAGCAGAACCAGGAGGCACCTGTCTGAAGAGCAATGGTGATGGTTTGAGATTATTGACTTAGGTTTCTTGACTAATAAGGCCTTTATACCCGTTCATTACTAAATACTCACCTTCTAGTACTTTTCTTCATAGATTTTTAAAAAGCATTTTATTAATTCTTTGTGAATTTGATAACAGTATATATTGATAACACACATAAACACACACATTTTCCCCATAACTCTTTCCATTCACCTTTCCCTATATCCTCAAGGTAGTGTCGTCTTTTATTATTTTTTAATGATCAATCAACTAAATTTGTGCTTTCATATGCTCCCACTGAAGTATGGTTGACATACCACATCCTTTAAGAAAACCTGCATGCATTCCCTGAATCAATCAACTGTCAGGATCTTTCCCTGTAGCTGCCTCTTAAGCCAGCAAGCCCCAGGAATCCTCCTGTTTTCATCCCTCACAGAACTGGTGCTAAAGCTATGCCCCAGGTGTTTAACTTATATGGTGTTGGGATACAGCTCTGCTTCTCAGAGCAAGTACTCGTAATCACTGAGCCGTTTTTCTGGGCCGTTCTATGTTTTTTTATATTTAATTCATCATTTTCTTTCTGGGTGTGTGGCTTCACACATGTGAATGCATGCGTAGGGTATGTGTGTGCATGTGCACATAGAGGCCAGATGTTAGTGCGTGATTAGAGTCTGTTACCTCCTTAATAACTCTCTACTTTACTTATGTATTGATCAGAACTCTCTGATTCAGGTAGATTACCTATCTGGCTAGCTTTGGGAATCCTCCATCTCTGACCTCCAGTGCCTACCCAGCTTTTTGTTTGTTTTCATTTGACAGGGTTTCTCTGTGTAGCTTTGGAGCCTGCCCTAGAACTAGCTCTTGTAGACCAGTTTGGTCTCAAACCCACACAGTTGCACCTGCCTCTGCCTCCCAAGTGCTGGGATTAAAGGCATTTGACACCACTGCCTAGTACCTGCCCAATTTTTTGTGTGGGTTTTGGGGAACCAAACTTCATGCCCTAACACTTACTCCAGCAAACTCTTTACTACTGAAGTTATCTTCCCAGCTCTATTTTTAAAAACCAGTTTCTGTGGTTATTGTAATTTTATTTTTTCCAGAAATTTCTTTATAAAGAGGAATGTTTTGGTTATAAAAGTAATGAATACTTTCTGTAAAACATTGATCCAATACATTAGTTTTGGGAAATTAGGTAAAACTAGACCCTGAAAGATCCTCCTACTGTGATAGAACCATCATTTCTGTCAAGGTTTTTCTCAAAAAACTAGAACTAACAAGGAAAGACTGAATGACTTTGGTATTGTTTTAAATACTAAATTCGAAAAATACTTCAAGTAGCTTTTTGTTGAAACTAACAAGACTACTTTGTTATTATTTGTTGTAAAGTAATTTTGTTTTGTATTCTAATTTTTTGTCTATCAGAAATTTAGACAAAGCTAAGCTATTCTTCTACTCCACCTGGCTTTTTACTAGGATTATTACAGATCTGTCATATTTTTGATGGCTGCATACTATTTCCGCATAGACCTGTGACAATATTTTTTTTTGGCCATCTCTTATAGGCATTTACATTTTTTACTTATCAAGGTGGTACTTAAAACGTATATATATATATTGTAACACATTTTTGTCAGGTTACTTCCTTAGCAGTGGATTAAAAGTGGGTTTGGGTCTTAAAGCATGTACTTAGCATTCATGAGACCCTGGGTTTAATACCCAGTACCATCAAAAAGGAAAGGAAAACTGGATGGGGGGTGGGGAGATGAAGTGCAGTTGGTGACGGTGGCACCTTCATATAATTTCAGCATTCTAGAGGCAGATTCAAGAGAATAGCCTGGATTACAGAGCAGATATTGTGTCAACCCTTACCCTACATTCAGAAGGAATGCACAGAACCTCTGATAGAAGTTCTTTTTTCCAAGTCTGGAAGTTTGTCTTTCAAATATTACTCTTAGCTGTGTTTTTACCAGAACACTTTAGAGTTATTTTCAATAACCACGGAGATTGTTTTTCTGTATTTTCCATACTGATAGGTAGAAAACATCTGTTTTACCTTGATGACATTGATCAGTGTAGTGAAATTTTAGAAACAGATTTATTGAGTTGGGCATGGTGACATACAGCTATTATTCCAGCACTTGGGATGTGGAGGGCAGGATTAGCCCAGCCTAGACGATGTGAGATCCTGTCTTAAAACATTAAAACGAATAAAGCTTTTATTGAGATAACATTCATGTATTATGTAATTAATTTCTTATAAAGTAGTCAGATCTGTAGTTTTGGGTAACCTCAGACAATTTGAGTCATTCTCATCATCCCAAAAGAAAACCCTATACCATTATCCAGCCACTACTCTCCAGTTCTCTGCAATCCTCAGTTCTAGCCAATCCTAGATCTATGCTCTTTTCCTATTCATTCATGAACACAAAACATGCAATGTATGTATGGGTGTATGTGTGTATTAGACCTTTTTCACTGAGTTAAGATTTTCAAAGTTTATATTGTAGCATGCATCATTTTTTTTTTTTAATGGTGAGAAAAATATTCCAGTTTGAAAATGCCACATTTTATTCTTCCCTTGATGAACACTTGGGTTGCATGTGCTTCTGGCTGTTATAAATAATACTCCTATGAACTTTTTTTTTTAAAACCACATGTTTTTATATGAACATGTCCTTTTAATTATCTTTGATATGTGCCTAGGAGTGCAGTTACCGAATAATACACTGTTTATTCTGTTGAGAACTGCCAATTTCCCAGCATCATAGTTTTTTCCAGTGATGTGTGTTAAGTTCTCCCATGTTCTCTTCTATGGAAACTCTGCTTTTGTTTGGATCTGTACTCTCTCATTTATAGACCTTGATGGATTGAAAGATATACTCTGTGGCTTTGATTTCTATCCCCTACTTCTGTCCGCTACCTCCTAATGGTCTCTGGAGCTCACTATGTAGAACAGGGGGCTTCAAAGTCACAGAGATACACCTACCACCTACCTCTGCCACCAAGTGCTGGGAGTAAAGATGGTCATCACTTCCCAATTTGTTTGGCATTTTTGTAAAATTATTTTTGTGTTACTTTATTTTTCCTCTTTTTGTGTGTATGCATGTGTGATATGTGAGCATGGTGTGTGTGTGTATGTGTGTACATAAATATATGCACTTTAAAAATTTGAATTAGAACAAAAATTGTGTTTAAATGTCAATCCCAGTTCCCTCTCCCTCCCTTCCTCCCCTGCTGCCCTAGCTCATCTCCTTTCTGCTCCCCAGGGAGGGTGTCACATCATTTGGAGCAGGGCCTAGGCCTTCCCCTATGTGCGCATGTTTTATGTATGCGTTTGTATGGGGTGTTCCTGTGTGCACATGTGCATGTATTTCTGTGCTCATGTCCATGGGAGACTGAGGCTGATATCTTTGAGCTCTTTCTGCTTTATTGTTTTTGAGGCAGAGTCATTCACTCATCAAATTTTAGCCTGTCGATATGGCTGGTATTTTTAGCCAGTTTGCACTGAGGGTCCCTAGTCTCTGCCTTCTGAGGAAGGAATTACAGTGAGCTGCCACAGCTGTCAGTCCTCAAGTGCTTTAAATGTAGTGCGGTGTTTCTTTCCAGTGTCTTACTTTGCTGAACAAGCTACTCAGGAACATTGTAACCCAGGCAGACCTTACTGGAATCCTCTTGCCTCAGCTTGCTGAGCACTGGGATTACAGATGTATGCCACTATGCTCAGATGAAGAAGGATTTATTTCAATATTAGAAAATACTGCCCCCCCCAATTTAATCTACCCCCTTAAAAAACCTACTTTTTCCTATGTGTAGTTAAGTTTTGAATTGTGGGGAACATAGGTATCAAAAGTCCTCCCACCCTCTGCTTGGACTCTCTCCTTTATTTTAAACTACCAAGTGCTTCCCAGCTTTTAAAAAGTCTGTAAGTAGAGGCTTTAAAGAGATTGTTCTGCACTGAAGAACACACACTTCGCTCTCTTGCAGAGGACCTGAGTTCAGTTCTCAGCTGCCACATGGCAGTGCACCACCTCTTGGAACTCCAGCTCCAAGGATCTAACACCTTCCTCTGGATTCCACAGGCACTGTATTCATGTGCACATAAGTAAAAAGAAAAAATTAGCTAGAATATTCTCAGTATGTGACAACATAGTTCCCCCTCCTCCTTTTTGGAACAGGGTCTTGCTATATCTCTGGCTGTCCTAGAACTTGCTCTGTAAACCAGGCTGTCCTCAAACTCACAAGAGATCTGCCAGTCTCTGCCTCTTGAGTGCTGGGATTAAAAGCATGTATCACCACACCCAGCTCCCCTTTATTTTTTGAAAGATGAGTGTTTTAAATGTATGTGCATGTGCGTAATCACGTTCTAGGATTGGAGTTATGATTGTTATGAGCAGTCATGTGAGTGGTAGGACTTAAGCGCCCCCCCTCCTTTCCATCCTTTAGAAGAACAATCAGTGCTATTGACTGCCAGGCCATTTCTTTAGTGCCCCCTCCCCCCATTTTTAACCGTTTTTAAAAATTTTCTAAGCTTAGTTTCTAAGCTTAGTTTGTGCCATATTCTACTTAGGGCTCTAGCATTTGAACTTGGGTACTTGTCCGTAAGACAGATCTCTTCCCCCACAAAGAGCCTGCTTTGTGCTTCAAAGGAACAGTACTGTCTCAGCACCTTTGTTTTATTGGTACTTGTCTGGACAATAGAGACTAGATGTGTAAGCTGAAAGAGACTCTGAAGAATGCTTCTGACAGATTCTAGGCCCACCTGAAGCCCTCTTTTTCTCATTAAATAAATACCAATCTGGGAGAAGCAATTAAATCTGCCCCTCAGTTCCTGGGAACTTTGTAAAAATTGGAACAGCCAGTGCTGGGAAGGTGGCTCAGTAAAGTTTCTACATGTGTACTTGTGTTTAGGTCAATGACCCACATTTTAAAAAGCCATGTTTAGCCCCAGTGCTGATGGTACTGGGTGTACAGGACCATCCCTGGAGCTCACTGGCCAGGCATTCTATCTGAAACCACAGCTTGGGTTCAGTGAAAAATGGTGTCTCATTAGATAAAGTGGAAAATACCTGTCTTCTATACATTCATGTGAACACATATACACTTAATATTTTTGTAAGTGTTTCCTTCTAATTGTTAGTTATGGTTCTTAAAAAACACTTTTTTTTTTTTTTAATTGGAGCTGGAGAGATGAGTTGGTGGTTAAGAGCACTTGTTGCTCTTGCAGAGGATGTAGATTTGATTCCCAGCACCACACAATAGTTCCAACTCCAATGTACTCTTCTGACCTTTGTAGACACCAAGTATGCACACAAGCTGCAGGCATACATGCAGGCAAGAAACTCACAGGTAAATTAAATAAACAGACTAAATTTTTTTATATATATAATGTTTGTTATGTTTCTATATATGGAAGAGGTCAGGACAACTTATATGTTGGTTCTCTCCTCTCACCAGGTTGGTACTGGGGACCTAACACAGGTCATCAGGCTTGTCAGCAAGTACTTTTACCAGTGAGCCATCCCACCAATTCCAATGAGTCTTTAAAAAATTGCAGAAAGCTGGGCAGTAGTTCTGCACACGTTTGATTCCAGCACTCAGAAGGCAGAAGCATGCAAATCTCTGTGAGTTCTAGGCTAGTCTGGTCTATACTACCGAACAAGGGCCAGGATAGGCTCCAAAGTTACACAGAGAAACCCTGTCTTGAAAAACCAGAAATAAAATAAAATAGAGAAGACAAACTAGTGACCTATTGGGAATATCAGAGTATTCAAAGAGAATCAGAAGTCCTTACATGTGGGTGGTACAGTGTATGTTATAGACATAATTTTTCTCCTTTTTTGTAAATCTGTATGTATGTGTGTGAAGAGTACTGCTAATTTGTTTAAAAAAAAAAATACCACACAGGTCTCTTTTTTTCTAGTTTTCCTATAGTTAAGACTTATGCTTGCCAGGCAGACATGTTTCAGACAGATGAAAACAAATTAGTTTCTGTAGTTTGTAGGAGATTGCCAAATATATTTTTTTTTTTTTTTGAAAAAAATTATTATGCATGGTGCACACTCCTTTAATCAAAGCACTCAAGAGGCAGAGGCTCTCTTGAGTTCAAGGCCAGCCTGGTTTACCGTGTGAGTTCCAGGACAGCCAGAGCTACACAGAGAAACTTGTCTCAAAAAAAATCAGAAAAAGAAAAGAAAATGTTCTGAGAGGTAATTTTAATGAAAGACAAAATATTTCTTTTTTAAGAAAAAAAATAAAAACGTTCTAGATGGTGTGTTTCCAGTAAGTTGGTCCTTAGCCATGTGCATTCACCAGGGCAATCTTTTTCATTAGGTCGAACCATATGAAATTGCCAAAATTTTGCTTCTTGGGGCCTACATAAGCAGCAGCATCCTGTGGATCAGCTAACACATGGCTTTCCACTGATGGGATGGGTCAGGTTTATGTTGCTGCAGTTCAGAGCAAGTGTCATTTTTGTGGTTGTCATTGGATGTTAATTGTATTCAAGTGAACTTGAAACAGCTTTACATCTGATTTAACCTGATTTTTGGATTTGGGATCTTCTCAAAGTTTTTGGTGGATTTAAAGAAAACTCTCCCAGTTCTTTTGGCCATGTTGTCCATGAGCTTTCCTAATAATTAGGGTGAATCAAAACTCTAAAAACTTAATAAGATATTTTATTTTGTTTTATTTTAGTCCCAGTTGCAAACATCAGTGGGAATTGTACCCACACAAGCAATTGCAACAGGCCCCACAGCAGACCCTGAAAAGCGCAAACTGATACAGCAGCAGCTGGTTCTACTGCTTCATGCCCACAAATGTCAGAGACGAGAGCAAGCTAATGGAGAGGTGCGGGCCTGCTCTCTCCCACACTGTCGAACCATGAAAAATGTTTTGAATCACATGACACATTGTCAGGCTGGGAAAGCCTGCCAAGGTAAGTGCCCTTTTCTAAACCTATGGCTGTTGTTAGGGTGCAATTTCCCTTTATTATTTTCAGCAGCTTTGGTGGCTGGAAGCCTACATGGCAAAAGTGCTGGCCTTCTTTTGATGTGATCCAGAATATGTTGTTCCCATAGCCCCCACATCTGACAGTCAACTGTCCCTGAAAAGCTAACCTGCTGAGGAGGCATGTGATTCAGTGTTCTGATGCTCTCAGCTGCTCCTGCATGAGGCTGTGCCCTGAGTTTGTTCTTTTTCTTCTGCCTTTCTCAAAGGTCTTCTCTGTCACTTCTTGAGTACTCCTTGTTAATGTCTGTGTTGTGGTTGTCTGGGGCAGTAATACTCACAGGCAGGCACAAAACTTTCCTTGCACCCACAGCATCCGTCTTGTGGTTGTTTCGTGGATTTGACTATCAGTAGCCTTTCTCCTCTGCCCTCTCTCTTGATGAGGCTACTCTGATGACACCCAAGTCATTATCCCTAGAGAGGGGGGATATCAGCCACATGCATCTTGTGCGCTCTCTCTCTCTCTCTCTCTCTCTCTCTCTCTCTCTCTCTCTCTCTCTCTCTCTCTCTCTAAAATTTCTATTTATTTATTTATTACCATGCACCTTAGTTTCACTGAAGGAAGTGTTTCCTGTTAACAGCTGTGCTTTCTTGTAATCTTCTCTTGCTTCTTGTGTTCATAAACCTTGGGGTACTTAGCTCCCTGGTTCTCTCTCTAACCTGGGTTGCCATTGTGAATCGCTGGAATAACCATGATCATGATAGAGACATAGAACAGGGGAAGTTACACTTCAGAAAATGAAGACTGGAAATATTCAGGGTTTATTACTATCTCTGAGTACTTTACAAAGTCCCCTGGATTCCTTTCAGAATTTCTACAGACTTCTCATTGGTATCTCTCTGTTTCTTCAGTGGTAGGTCTTAGGTGATATCATCATTAAGTATAATTTAATGTTTTTATTTTTAATAGTGTTGTTGTAGAATTCTGTTCTGCCTTCCATTGTAGGTGCTCAGTATCTCAGAGGTTGGTAGCTTTTGTTCTGTTTTGTGGGGTAGAACCTTAATCACCCATCATTCATAACATTGCTTCTATGGGAAGTTTTTGGCTGGAATTACTGACAGTCATCTTACAAACTTTTGGACAGCCTGTTTGTAAGTTAGGGACTGCTGTATTGTATTATGGTTACACTTGTTCCCATTTTTTTTTTTTTTAATGGAATCTGGCATTATAATTTAGGTGTAACTGAAGTATGACGATTTGGATAGAAAAATAACATCTCGTTGTTTTTCTGGTCATAGTTGCCCATTGTGCATCTTCACGACAAATCATCTCTCATTGGAAGAACTGCACACGACATGACTGTCCTGTTTGCCTCCCTTTGAAAAATGCCAGTGACAAGCGAAACCAACAAAGTAAGTGAGCACGGGGCAGAGAAGCTTGAGATGAGAATAGATTCTGTTCTTAAGAGAACACTGAGAGTAGGTAGGTAGTGGGTGAGGGTCACCAGCACACCATGGTGGGTGAAGTAGGTGCAGCTGAGCTCAAAGGGTAGATGGGCTTCCAGTGAACTTTGTGGACAGCCATGGCCATGCTGGGCTTCCATTTATCTCCACCAACCTGCACACATGCACTTGAAGGAGTGCAAAACAAAACAAGGTCACTTTCATCAAATAGCTGTCAGGAAGATTTATTATTTTCTCACAAATACTTAGTATGAAGATTTGAATGTCAGGTCACCTACAATGACAGTGACACTATAGGAGCAATAGAGGGGTACCTTTTTTGTGAAGACCCTTTTTGGTTGTATCATTGTTAAAAATGTGGTAAAGGTTTGCTTATGCAGTTCCCTTACCAGCTGGTGTAACAATATATTGAGCTTTAGACTGTGAATCTCAGCCTCAGGGTTGGCACATCCTGCTCATCCCCATCATTTGTTGTCTTCTGAATCATCTGTGTAGTCCTTGATGTGACCAGTTCTTTACTAGTTACTCTTTTACTGCATGTGGTCCCTGGGTCCTTGCTCTTTATAGACATCAGTGCATTTGGAAGTTTTCAGACTTTTTGCTTTCATTTCAGAGGATTAATTGTGGTCTTTGGATCCAGTGAATGCCCTTGGGTTCATGTCATCATCTAGTTGGAGGCATACCCTCCCCTAGTGATCTTTCAGGATGGCAGTCTTTCTCATCTTTCACCATCTCTACTCCCTAACATTCTAAGTGTTTCTCTCTTAGAGCATCTTCTTGAACATCCTCACAGGTTCCCCTTCTCCTTGGTGAACATGTGCTGCTTTTGGGCTGGCTGTAGATGACAAATCACTCTTAAGAGTGCCATGGAGTGGGGTGCCATTGCTGGCTGCTTGCTCTCTTATGAATCCAACTTTGCTTTCTGTAAGCTTACTCACACTGCACAGCATGCTTCATTGAAAAAAAAAAAAAAAAAAAAAAAAAGGGATAGGGGTGGTGGTATGGGATGGGACTTACTAGCTTCTTTCCCTGCTGAGGCACCAAAATTAAGCTTCTTTGAATCAGTTAAATTGTTGTTTGATGGGTGTGAGTGTGGGCACTAACCACTGCTTGTGATACAGGTCAGAGAACAACCTTGGATGTTGGTCTTTACCTTTGAGTTTGTTTTGAGACAAGGTCTCTGTTGTTCGTGTGAGCTCTGCAAGCTAGGTGACCCTGTAAGAGTCTAGGGATTCTTCTTATACCACTTTCCATTTTGCCATGAGAGCACTGGGATTCCATGTGTGCTACCATGCATGGCTTTTTTCCATGGGCTCTGGGAATTTGAATGTAGGTTCTCACACTTGCATGGCTCATGCTTTTAGCCACCAAGCCATCTTTCTTACTCCATAATTACTGCATAATTTTCTTTGACATCTCTTAGAAAATGAAGTTCTGGGACACTGAGTCTTAACTTATATATTTGGAATAACATGTAGTGAAATAAAGTGTGTTTTTCCTTCAGCTTACTGGAGACCTCCCCCCACCCTCTCCCACCCGCCCAGTAGTGGTGAAATTCCTTGTACTTTTGGGTGCTCTCCCCTTAAAAAAAATAAAAGACTCTGGATGTGCCAAAAAAATTCATTGTTGAGTTTGTATTTCTATGATACTATATTATTTTCATGAATAATGAGCTCAGATTTCATTCCTAACTTTTAATTTAGTGGTGTGACTTGTATGGGCTCTTTTAAGCTGAATATGTACACACTGGTATGAAAATTATAAACCTTTGTGATTTCCTCTTTTAAGAAATACTTAATGTGGTTTTTATTTAAGAGGTAGAGAAAAGAAATGTGTGGCTTGTTTTTCTTAACATCTTATAACTGTCTAAGTGTGAAAATTGATTCAGTGCATGCTTTCTCAAATGGTAAACCACAGTGTTTTTTTGCTAGTCATAATGAGAGGTGTTGCCAGGGGATTGATAATAAAATAAAAAGTCACAGGGAGACTTGAGATAGTCTCTGCATGAGACTTTGGTATTTTTAATATGGGGGGGCTGAAAGTAATTTGTAAAAAATTAAATGTTGTTTAAATTTTTAATTATTATGTGTATGTATGCGCATGTGTCTGCAGGTGCTTTTGTTTATATGTGAACCTTCCGAGACCAGAGGTCATCTGGTGTTTTTCTGTAATCTCTCTCCCTCCCTCCCTCCCTCCCTCCCTCGGTTTGTTTTGAGATAGTCTCTCATGAACCTGGATCTCACAGTTTTGGCTAGATTGATTTATCCAGTGAGCCCTTGAAATATGTCTGTTTTTGCCTCTTCAGCACTGGGGTTATGGGGCACATGGCAACACCACAGCTGGCTTTTTTTTTTTTATGTGAGTGTTGGATCTGAACTCAGCTCCTCATGATTGAGCAACAAGCCTTTTTCCTACAGAGCCATCTCTCTAGCCGAAGTGCTTCTTAAATTATATTTCAATTTTGAGTGGTCTCTTTGCGTTATACTTGTAGGTGTGAGCGTATACAATTGTTTGTTTCTTGTCATTGGTGAGAATGTTTTAACAATGTCCTTTCTTTAGAAAATTGTGTTCAACTTGGCGTTGGTGGTACATGGCTTTGATCCTAGCACTCAGGAGGCAGAGGCAGGAAGATCTCTGTGAGTTCAAGGCCAGCCTGGTCTACAGAGCAAGTTCCAGGACAGGCTCCAAAGCAATGCACAGAAGCCATGTCTTGAAAAACTAAAAGAAAAAGAAAAAAGGTGTTCGGATCCTAGTTTGGGGGGGGGAACCCAGCTTTTTAGTAGCTTTAGGTTGAGTTCTACAGACTGAAATATATATATTGAAATTAGTGTTGTTGGGCATTCTAGTATTCTGGAAGCTGAGGCAGGAGGATTACAAATTCTGGTCCATATTAGACAATAATTTTTAGACCATGTCCTCTTAGAGTAATAAACATTACCAAACAAAAGAAAAAACCCACCATTGTCAAGTTTAGTTATGATTTTTTGATATTAATGCAATGATCGATGAGCTTGGTTTCATTCTTAACTTTTAGTTTAGGGGAGTAACTTTTCTGAGGTTTTCTTTGTGTGTGTGTTTACTGGTCAGTCATATTTTTAAAAAGTAGTAATGGTCTCTGTTAAAGGACCAAGTATAGGCATGAAGTACTCTGTTTAGTGCTTATGGGGAGAATCAGATTATGCTTAGACTACTTCATAGAGAAGAGTGGTGCTCATGGAACCCAGGAACAACTAAATTACAATGAGGGCCAGGGAGATGGCTCAATGGTTAAGAGCTTTGGCTGCTCTTCCAGAAGATCCAGGTTTAACCCAGCACCCACATGGCAGTTTACAACTGTCTATAACTCCAGTTCCAGGGTATCTGACTCCCTCATACAGGCATACATGCAGGCAATATACCAGTGCATATGAAATTAAAAAATAAAATAAAAGAATTTACAATGGAATAACATTCCTGATGGCAGTAATGAGCCAGCACAGCATATAGCCTATTTGGGAATAAAGCTTACTGGGTGTGTTGGTTTGAATAAGAATGGTCCCCATAGGCTCATGTATTTGAATGCTTAGTTAACAGAGATTAGCAATTAGGAGGTGGGGCTTTGTTGGGGTAGGTATGGCCTTATTGGAGGAAGTATATGTCACTGGAATGGGCTTTGCGGTTTGGAGCCAAGCCCAGTGTCTCTGCTACCTGCAGATCTATATGTGGAACTCTTAGCTACTTTTGCATGTGTGCTACCATGCTCCTTGCCAGTAGCAGACCTCCAATTAAATTCTTTCCTTTTGGGGAGTTAACTTGCGATCATGGTGTCTCTTCACAATAGAATGGTGACTTAAACCTAGTGTAAGAGACACCAGCAGCTCAGGTGGGCTATGCAAGTTTCTAAATACCAAAAGGCTGTGCCGGGGCTCACTCTGGAGTTAGCACAAGGTATGTCAACGCTCTACCTTCTGAACACATGACTTTGACAGATACTGACCAGTATCCTCTACTTGGTAGGCACACTTTCCATATTCTCAAACTGCTGTGCTTTATGTCTCTACTCATAGAATTTTGGAGAATTACCCAAGGCACTAACATGATGTTTCTTGAAATGAAACCCATATTGTTTGTTGTTTTTGGACCTGTTTGATTTTCCTGTTTTACTATCTACAACTACAAATAACTGAACTACAAATAGTTGTTCAGTTATCGGAGCTTTTCAATCATCAGTCCTGGCATCTGACCTCTAGTAGATTCTGTGTGACATATGCTCAAGTCTCCATGTTGGAACACACACGTCTCCTGTTACTCAGAGTTGCTTCCTTCCAAGTTGATTGTTAAAAACTGTGGAAATCTGTACCCTATGTAGGCTTCTTGTATTAGAGCCTATATTTTTAACAAATTTCCAAGTACTTGGTGTATACATTAAAATCTGGAATCTGGATGCTTGGGATGCCTACTAGGGCCAGGTCTGTATCAGAGCTGTAGGGAAGGATAGAGATATTCTCCAAGAAAGACCCTGGCTTCTCCACCTGAACCCATAGGGATTTAGACCCGTGCTTCAGGACAGCCCTAGCCCTAGCCCCAGACTTGGCCCGAGCCATTGAACAACAATCCACAGTGACTATGGCAACAGTCCTTTGCTTCTTGTTTCAGTGTCCTCATTACCTTGGCCCTTACTTCCCTGGTATGGCTCTTTTTCCTATTTCTAGGCACATATTGGACTGCTTGAAACACTTTTTCTTTTTCTTTTTCTTTTTTTTTTTTTAAATACTGAGTTGAAGTCAACCTCCAAATTCCCTTTCATACAGGGTCTGCCTAACGAGGCCCTCAGTTCCACTTGGAAGGCCTATAGTCTCCCCAACACACTGGGAGAGATTGGGTTGGAGAGATAGGCCCTGGATGTCTTTATAGAGTGAGAGGACTGTGAGCTCTGTCCCTGCTTCACCTTACTATGTCTGTTGGCATTTGAGGAAAGCCACCTTTGAGAACTTGGACACTCTAGTCTTCTTTGTTATTGTGCCCTGTATTGTGAACAGGGAGAGACTGATGAGGTGGTCCCTGATGAGGTGGTCCCTTCTACTTGGCAGAGATACGTACAGATCTGAATGAACTTGGCACTGGCTTTTCTGTACTAATCTATGAATGAGTATTGTAGCTGTTTGCATTGTGATTTGTCTTCCACTACTCTGACAAGGTTTGACATTTAATTTGTGTCAGTTTTTATTGAATTTCCAAATTGAGTTCTGTTCACATGGCCTCATGTGGCAGGAGAAGAGTAAACTCTGCCACTTAGCCTGCTTAGTACACCAAGCCTGTGGTGAAGAGTAGACCAAGTCTTACAGAGTGAGTACCAACTTTCAGTGATGATTAGAAAGGATGAGGTGATCAAGATTTTCTCTGATCCAGGTGTCAAGCTGTGGTTTGGTGTGTGTTGGGTGATTATTATTAGATCTTTCTTGGTTTTTCCATTAGGTCAAAGCTCATGGAGTACATAGACTATGTACTAACCACTGTATCAGGAAGCCTACTAGGGTGTAGTTTGAATGCTGGAAGTATGAATGCCTACAGATAAACAGACCCTGTGGGAATTTAGAGAAGGATATGAAACACTGGTTGCCACTTTGATATGACTCTGCTGTCAATCCATACCCCCAGATGTTAGTGCTGTTCATACTGTAGCACTATTTGGATCACCTGTTGAATTATTTTTTAGGGTCAAGTCTATTGTTTGTCTTGTTTCTTTTTTCTTGGTTCTGGATTGTTGAAAGTGTCAGGTTCTAACATGTACCCATGTTTTCTGCTAAGCATATTCAATTTCAAAATGAAGATAATATTTATTATTAAGGAAACTTGTTTTTAACATAAACAGAAAATAGAGTGACCATATCTATAGCACCCATGAGAGGCTCTGGTGAATGAGACTCTAGGTTTAGGAATGCTATTTATTCTAGTGTGGGCATTTTGTCTAAATAGATGACATTTTGGGTTATGCAGATGAAAGAATACAGTAGGACATATAAAGCTCAGCTATTGCATCTTCAGCCAGAAAGGGAAGCCACATAGACACATTGTTTCTTCAGATCCTGGATACTTCACTCACTCTTTGGTCTTTCCTATGTCTAAGGTGAGAGGAAAGTAAACTGTTCTGAGCTGTGGTTGAGCACTTGAGTAATGTGTGTGAGAAGACATGAAAGGAGAGAGAGGTGGGGAGGGTGAGGAAAGAAAAAAGAGAGTGAGAATATCTTAAAGGAGAAGAAACCACTGGGTGATTTATTTTTTTTTTCTAAGTCATAACTGAAAAATTGCCATGCTAGTTGAGGAAATATGGGTACATGACTTATAGTTTAAAAAGTAAACTTTTAAAGATATTATACTTGACATTTCAGCGACACTCTTGTCAAGGTGTACTTTGAAAATTGTGTTTTATAATGATGAAATGTTTGCTGTATTTAATTGTATGTAATGAGTATTAATGAATTTGAGATCTGACTGTCCTTATTAGAAACATTAATAGTATGGAATGGGTAATTACCAAAATTTTTTTTCTTTTTACACATTTCATTTTAATTAAGTTGCTCTGATAAGCCTTTCAGTTGTATAATTGAAAGAAAGGCTTTGTGAATGTTTCATATGTCAAAACGTCATTAAATGTCAACTTTATAAATTTAATGTATAAAGCATGTCTTTATTTTTTACATGATCTAACCTTTGTACAAAAGAAAGAGCCTCATAAAGATAAGAATAAATAGTGACAGAAAACCTATGTCATATAGAAAACTTACCAAATGGATGGGTAAATGGGTTAGACTTGAAGTGATTCAAGAAACGAACGTTATAAGTTATGTGATTTCATCTGAAGTCCTTTAGGATGAGTTCCTTATGTAGGCAGTGGATTTTCTTTTAAATTACTTTGGTGGGACACCGTTTTACTTCCAGGCTTGGGTTGTGGTAGCTGATAGCTACATGAGTCACATCTAGGTTCTGAATATCAGGGATACTAAGGTAACACCTAGATAAATTAAAGCTCATGTGGAATCTTGAAGCCCCATTCCATCTGTTAATTTTAGCCAGATCTATCAGTAAACGAAGTATAGTACAGCCTAGCCTAGCATGGCGCTCACCTAGCTGAGTGTTCCATGAGAAGGTCTTGTTAAGAAAGGCTTGATGCTAATGCTGCCAGTACACAGGTGAGTTTAGAGATATGTCATTTTTGTAATTTAGATCACATCATAGATTTACTGGATAAAAATTGGCCAACCAGGTCTCACCTTTGCTATTTTCAGTTTACAAATCTGAGTACCAAACGAGCTGTGGGGCAACAGCTTCTAGGGAGACCCCCTTCCTTCACTTGATAGGTGGTAGCTGTTGAGTCATATAGAATGACGTACTTTGGCTTGCCATAATTTTGTAACTGACTTTTTCGGTGTCTCTAGATTTTAATATATACTGATTTTTACTAAGTGCTCTCTTCAATTTTTTTATGTTTTGTTGCTTTTAAACATAGAAGGTGGATTTACTTTAGATTTTTATTACTTAATTCGTGGTAGACAAAATAGATGAATTCAGCACTACTTTTTTTCTTGTTAGTTTTAAAGCTTTACATACATTCCTAGCCTTTGAAAGTTGTATTTGCCTCACGTTATTCACAGTTCATTTGTGGGCCAACTCCCTTTTACTTACCTTCTTTGCTTGTCTGTCTGTTTGTTGTTCTAGCCATCCTGGGATCTCCAGCTAGTGGAATTCAAAACACAATTGGTTCTGTTGGTGCAGGGCAACAGAATGCCACTTCTTTAAGTAACCCAAATCCTATAGACCCCAGTTCCATGCAGCGGGCCTATGCTGCTCTAGGACTCCCCTACATGAACCAGCCCCAGACACAGCTGCAGCCTCAGGTTCCTGGCCAGCAACCAGCGCAGCCTCCAGCCCACCAGCAGATGAGGACTCTCAATGCCCTAGGTAAGTCAAGGAACACTCAAGAAGTAACTTTCTCCAGATCCAGTGTAAAGATGACAATGCTTGCTGGAACCCTATTTCTTCAGTTGGTATTTTGACTTCAGATTGCTTTGGATTAACAACCTTCCAGAGAAAACCTAAGGTGTATTTTTGCAGGAAAGATTCTACAAGATTTTAAAAAAGAACTACATTTTCAAGTGATGCAATGATTTGCTCTGGATGTACCACTTTGTCTTGACAGTTTATAAAGGTCATCCTTGTGGCTCAGAATGGAGAATCTAACCTGGGTAGACTCTAAAATACACCACTTATTTAAGGACTGTGGAGGGTCCTGCCTTTTTTTTTTTTTTTTTTTTTTTTGGGTTCTCCCATCATTGAAAAATGCCGTGTAGAATCAGGAATCAGGTTGGATGCTGTCATCCATCACCTGTTACTGGATAGATCAGTATTTCACTCTGGTCACCCTAGCCCATTATTTGTCAGCTTTACACATTTGTTTATAATCACATTTTTTGTTATGCCCTGGTTTAGTTTTTTGAACGTTTTTCCTCTGTTCTTTTAACCATAGGTGTTCGTTCACAGTATGGGTAGTGCTGTCAGTGAAGTTGTGACTGGTGGCACTAGTGAGTCATCAAAAAATAAACAAACAAATAAATAATGACCAGTTAAGGGATAGGGATGTAGGTCAGTGGTAGAGCACTTGTGTTTTAGTTTGCATGAAGCCCAAAGTTTGATATCTAGCAGTGCGGGAGAGAGAGAGAGAGAGAGAGAGAGAGAGAGAGAGAGAGAGAGAGGGAGGGAGGGAGGGAGGGAGGGAGGGAGGGAGGGAGGGAGGGAGGGAGGGAGAGAGAGAGAGAGAGAGAAGAGAAAGACCAGACTAATTAAAATCACCTCTGTATTACTTTTTAGAAAAACACCTAAGTGATTATCAATTAATAATGGCTGGGAAAATGGGTTGAAACCCTAATACCCAAATTCTATCTACTTCCCTTCTGTTTTATGGTATAATTTGGGGAATCCTATTAATCTTTCTCAGTTGCATCTTTTTCTTTAATATGAAGATATAGGCAAACTGACTTTTTTGTAATTTTCCTGTAAACTTAGATTTTGTAGGTTTACTTTCTGATAGGTAAGAACAATCCCAACACACAGGCATGTGCCAGGAAGGCCAGTGTAGTTGTTGAGAATTTGATATTAATGAAACGGAAAAGTTGGAGACTGCAAATGAGCAGTGATCATTTTCTCTGAAGTATATACTGTTAGGACACTAGCCAACCTCCAGACACATTTTATTCAAGCTGTTGAGTAAAAACAGGAAAAAATTGACAGTGGAATATCTTTGAAGATAGTCACCTTGAACAAAAAATACAGTTTCTAGAGTCCTACTATATCTTGGTATCCTTCATATGAGATATTATTATAGTCACTTGCTTATCCATTATAGGAACTTGGAAGTGTGTAGAGTATAGGGATTGATTTCTTTTCCTTGTTTTTAAAGGAAACAACCCAATGAGTATTCCAGCAGGAGGAATAACAACAGATCAGCAGCCACCAAACTTGATTTCAGAATCAGCTCTTCCAACATCCTTGGGGGCCACCAAGTAAGACTAAAGATTCCAATAGCTTGTATCTGAAGAACAAGTGGCTATTATAAGAAGGGGTGGGAATTATACAAAACTCAGCATGTGGCAGAAAAATCACTGGGGAAGTGGGAATGAATGCTATTTTTTCCTTTTCTCATTTTTTAAAAAGAAAGAGTGTGGGGAAGGGCGAGGAAAAGAGAGAGAAAGAGAAACTGGCCCACAAGAGCCAGAAGAGGGTGTTGGATTCCATAGAACTAGAGTGACCAGCAGTTGTGAGTCATTGATGTGGGTGCTGGAAACTGAAGTCTGATCCTCTGAAGGAGAAACAAGTACTCTTAACAGCAGAGCCATCATCTAGCCTCTCTTTCTTTTAAAAATGATAAATATAAAACAACCAATTAAACAGTTTGAATTTTTGTTGATATACATTGTTTCTCTTAAACATTTTAAGTCACACATTGTCAAAGAAGGTGGAGTGCATTTGATTGATTTACTTGAGTAGCTGGATGAAGTGTTCTTATTTTCCTCTCTAGCCCATTGATGAATGATGGCTCAAACTCTGGTAACATTGGAAGCCTCAGCACGATACCTACTGCAGCACCTCCTTCCAGCACTGGTGTTCGAAAAGGCTGGCATGAACATGTGACTCAGGACCTGCGGAGCCATCTAGTGCATAAACTGTATGTAACCCTCATCAATCAGATTCACATTTTGTGGCTGAGGTATTGTTGAATCTTTGTGGGTGCATAGATACTTGATTTTTGTTTTTCATTTGCATGTTGAATCCCAGTTGATAGCTCATAGCTCCAAACGGTCCATTCTTATTTCAGAAAGCCATCCCCACTGTTAGAAGGCTGAGTTTCCCAAATCCTATTGTATGTTGGCATCAGAAAGCATAGAGATGGGATCTGAAGCCTACCTATCTGTCCTTTTTTGCTTTTGAGCTCAGGTGTGTCAGTGACTTGGGATTAGTTATAGAGTTCCCTAAATCTTGGGAGGAATTTGGGTCTGGTGAATATGTATAGTATGACCACCAAGTTATTTTTACATACAGAAAGTTAATGTTTCAAGCTACCTCCCTAAGTTGAAGGGAATCAATTATAGATTCTTCTTATTTTAATGTTTATAATGAATAGTTTCAAAATAGAGATTTGGAATCATACTTTTCATAAAATGATATAACATATTTGTGATTGATGTGTAGATTAAAGGTTAGTATTGTTTCTCATGTTCATTTGCAAGGCAATGAGAGTTTTCCTGTGACCGCCTTGAAAAGCAGATTGATAGAGTATATTGTCCTTTCAGTGTCCAAGCCATCTTCCCAACTCCTGACCCTGCAGCTCTGAAGGATCGCCGCATGGAGAACCTGGTCGCCTATGCTAAGAAAGTGGAGGGGGACATGTATGAGTCGGCTAACAGCAGGGTAGGTTGTGAGGTGGTTGTTGAGCCGGCAGGTGGGAAATTATATTTGTTTAGTTAGTTCCAGAATTAGGAGAATCTGTGTGGTCTAGAAGACTCCTTACCTGGAGAACCTTGACCAGACATATCCCAGTAAAAATGAGATTCCTTTTGTGCAGCACAAGTGTCATAGGAGGACAGAGGATGCATAAAAAAAAGTGTATCCTTGGGTCATCTTTTCTTTAGAATTCTTCTATTATATTATTGTCAGCGTCAGTGAATACCCAAGAAAAACCTCAGTTGGGCAGAAAAAATAAATAACAGTATTTAGCACCTGTGATTTGGCATGTCTAGTAATGTCACTAGTTCAATAAAGTTGAAATTAAAGGGTATGTTGACTAGAAATATGGGGGTGGGGAATGATTTTTAGTTTATTAGATGTGTTAAGCCTTTGTTAATAAATGCACTTAAAATATGCTTAACAGTATAGGCCTACTTAGGCACTGAGTTTGATCCCCAGCAGCAAAATGTGAATATGTGAATGAATGAAAAGAGTTCATTTGCTAGTTAGAACATAAAAAATAAATGATTCGTTCTTAGTTTTTTCAGTTCCTTAATATCGAATATTACTGCTTTTCAGGATGAATACTATCATTTATTAGCAGAGAAAATCTATAAAATACAAAAAGAACTAGAAGAAAAACGGAGGTCGCGTTTACATAAGCAAGGCATCTTGGGTAACCAGCCAGCTTTGCCAGCTCCTGGGGCTCAGCCCCCTGTGATCCCACCAACCCAGTCTGTGAGACCTCCAAGTAAGGACCGTGTTTGTTTTTACCAGCTCTTAGCCTGTCTGCTTAGTTTTTTTTTTTTTTTTTCAGTCTTTGGGGTATATTTCTAAGTATGGTCAATTATGTTCTCCAAAAGTCTGTGCTTTGGAAGCTTTCTGTATGGCAGTGGCCTGTGAGGACATTGAGCCTTCCATGAAGAGATTGAGCTTTCCTCGTGTGAAGGTTTCTTTGTTTTTTGTTTTGTTTTTTATTTGTTTGGTTGTTTGTTGTTGTTGTTGAGAGACAGGTTTGCCTTATGTAGCCCTAACTGCCTTAGAACCCACTCTATAGACCAGGCTGGCTTCAAACTTCGAAATGCACTTACTTCTGCCTCTCGAGTACTGGTATTAAAAGTTTTGTGCCACCGCTGCCTGTTATAGGAAGGCCTCTTAAAGGGCATGCTACCAAGTTTTTTTTTTTTTTTTGTTTTTGTTTTTTTTTTAACATAAATATAACCCCCTTTCAATTAATTAATTTTTTTCTCTTATAGATGGGCCCCTGCCTCTGCCTGTGAATCGCATGCAGGTTTCTCAAGGTATTTATTTATTGTCAACCATGTTTTAGTTTAACTTTCAATGGCAACAAATTTAACGCCTTCTCCCCCCAATTTTCCCTTTTGCATTCCTTTTTGCTCTTTCCATTCCTTCTTTCTTATAAGAACATAGTCCGCCAAATAATGTGAGGAATCTGTTGTTTTTAATAATTTGGAAATTAGAGGAGAGTGTTCCAAAGAGGTCAGAAATAAGATTTTGGACGAGCAATCTCCTCCCCCCCCACACACACAAATATACACACACACACAGATCTATATATTTCAAACAAACAAAAAAAACGGGAGGCGCTCTTAGATTATATAAAAGAACCATGTTTTAGGAAGGAAAAGGCCTTTCTGAATATTCAGCAGGAGAGTCTGAACCAGTTGGTGTCAAGCACTTGGGGACTGAGAAGGTACAGTTCTGCTTCAGGCCATCAGGATTGAAGCTGGTTAGTAGTTAACAACCACAGGAGGCTGTGTGCATAGCTCCATGCCTGGCTGGAGTAGTGATAGCTGTCTAAACCATTAAAGGCTCAATTCAAGATTCTGTGGTTATTTAAAATGGATAGGGCTTCAGGGCTGGGGGGCGTTAGTATGATTTTCAGCTCTGACATAGTGAGACCTGAATAGCAGGGTATTGCACCAAGTTGTGAAATAAAATGGAAACATTATCCAAATGGTAAAGAAAGGCATTGCACTTTGAAAAGGACAGGTAAGTGATTTGAAGTTGTGATAGTGTTACTACTGCACACTGAATCAGACACTGAATAAACTTGCCAAGATCTTCCTTGAATGGATTGGATTTGAGGGGTAGGGGAATTCAGGTAGTTAAAAAACTGAGCCATAGCAGTGTAGCTAAGTGCTTATGGGTTCATGGGCATTGATCTAGATAGGGAGCCACAGTTGAGTTGGGATCTAACAAGATAACTGGTTATCTACAGATGGTAAGAGATATTTTCTGGGTCAGTACTTGCCAGCCTTTCTTACTGGCAATATCAGTGCCTGCAATTGTGGGCTTCTTTCAGTGCTATTTCTCAGGATCTGCATAAAATTGTCATGTTGAGAAGACTTTTATGTTATAAGCTCCCTGGAAAGTCCTCTTGGGCCTTGTTGGAATTTGGCCATTTAAAGGTGGCAGTTTTGGATAGTCACTGGAAGTATTATCAGATTTTCTTGTGGCTATAGCAATGGTGAGGCAAGGTCTCTCAAAAACTTCCTCAAGGATTCTTTTACAGTTATAGTGTTGTGCAGAATAACAACTTGAACTGGGATTTCTTTAGAGCTCACAATTTGCATAGTTTATAGAAAGCTTCTAAGAATTAGTCCCTGTGAGCTAAAGATACTTCCCAACAGAGCCTTTATCATTGCTGTGGTGTTTCTGCAAATAAGTGGAGGCTGAGGGTAGTCATTGGGCACTTCCTAATGAAGCTACTTGCAAAACTGAGATGCTGTTTTGAATCTTAGTACAGATTCTAACAATTGAATCAAGGTAGCCAAGAAGGTTGGAAGCCTGTAATAATGTGAGCCAGTTGCTGTTAGGGTTGTGTGGAGATGCACTCAGGTAGTTTTAGGAAATATCTCCTGTGTAGATGGGGCAACCTCATTCCTTCACAAGGCCTTCTTGTCTGCTCCATGCTTTATACACAACCTGTTTTCATGTCATCATCTACCCCTAACCCCTGACCTTCTCATTCACTGCTCCCATCAGCTATGGGAAGGCCACTATCATCTGTTCTGATTTGCTTGTTGGTTTCTTTCCATTGTCTGTTACCTATGTGTTCTGCCTTAGTTAAAGTTTACTTGATGAATATATTTTTTCCTTGTCTATGCTTTCATTAATAACTATCAAAACTTTGCAGGGATGAATTCATTTAATCCAATGACTCTGGGAAATGTCCAGTTGCCACAAGCTCCAATGGGACCTCGTGCAGCCTCCCCCATGAATCACTCTGTCCAGATGAACAGCATGGCCTCAGTCCCAGGTGTAAGTGCTTCTCCTTTTAGTCCTTGCTCAATATAATGTTCTCTGAGCAGGGATCTTCCATTGTCATCTGAGACTTCTAGGATGTTTTCCTTTAATTTGAGTTGTTGTTTTTTGTTTGTTTTCCCTCCTTAGTTTCTCTTAAACAAGCAAACAAAACTGTTGCTATAATGGTGAATAATATTATTAGAATAATAAATCTGTAGAAATTGATATTAAAGGTGGAGCAGGAAGCCAACAGCTCATATTGTCAGTGTCTATTGACTTGAATTTGCCTTCCTGAAATAGCCATTAACTGATTAAATGCATGATTGAATTCCAAATTATAGCATGCTATTGATTGCCATTCAGAGGACAGTTCAGTGTTGACTTAAGAGATTGCTCAAGAAAGTGTAGAAAAGTGCCTAGAAATGGGGGCGTCCTTGCCAAGTGCTGGCCCTTAAGACCAAAGTGTACTAGATGTGTAAGGCTTTGGATCTCCATTGCACTGTATGTCTTGAAGACTCTGGCCTGCTGCTTCTGTACTGTAGCACTCCTGGTTCTTGTCTTGTAGATGGCCATTTCTCCTTCCCGGATGCCTCAGCCTCCGAACATGATGAGCACCCATGCCAACAACATGATGGCCCAGGCGCCCACTCAGAACCAGTTTCTGCCACAGAACCAGTTCCCATCATCCAGTGGGGCAATGAGTGTGAACAGTGTCAGTATGGGCCAGCCAGCAGCCCAGACAGGTGTTTCCCAGGTACATTCAGTGTTGGAGCCTAGTCAACCAGTATCTATCTAGCCCCAGCCTCTGTGACAAGATTCTGTCTCATTTTATAAAGTTAGATTTCTAGAATATATATCTCTTCATTGTTCTCTACTTTGTCTTGTGATTTTTAATTTTTCTGTTCCTTCTAGGAAAACTACATAAAAAGTAATATGGTTGTGATTTTTTTTTATATATTTTTGCACAAGGCTTTACGTTTTGATATTTGGATTTTGATTGCTGTTTGTGTATTTTAGAGATCTAAGATTAACATGTCACTCTGAGAAATGCTGGAACTTAAGAAGGGTGAATTTCCTCTTACTGACTCAATTTGTGTATATCTTATTGCCCATGTCAGGGTATCAGAAGTGTCAGGCTAGCAGAATCATTAGGAGCATAGCACTCTCCTTGAACATGTTTCAGTTTTCCAGTTAAAGCTGAAGACGTTCCTTTTTTTTATTCATTTCCTTTCTTTCCCCCACTCTGGTTAATTGTAGAGTATCAAATGTCAGCTGCATGCAAAGTTTTTAAAATAAGCCAAATCTTTCTCAATATATATTTTTTTCCTAAGAATGAGTTAATGTTGAATGAGTTGTTGGGATATATTAGATTTTCTCCATAATGATTAATTTTCTCTATTATATCATTTCTTTAGACCAAAGATCAGGAACAAACTCCCCTCCTTCCCACAGTTTCCCCATGTAGACTAGGCTGCAGTCTTCCTGTCTCAGCCATATGCCACAATGACCAATAGTAAACCTTTTCTTACAAAATGCCAGATAGTAAATATGTATGTTTTTCTGGAGCATAGTTTTAATCCTATTTAGCTCTGTTTTTACAGTGGTGAAATATTTAGAGAAAATATTTAAGTATATTATTGCTGGTTGTGGTTGTCATTCTGTAAAACTGTTCTGAGTACCTAGGCCAAACTTCTCTTTGGAATGGTGATGCTGATTCATTTTTGAAAGGTCAACAATTCTCAAGTGTCTCACCAGTGGAAAACCACTGAACTAACATTATTCAGTGTCTCAACTCTCCCCACAAAGAAAACAGCCACCCTTTTCAGTGGTCTAAGTTACAAGTAGATGTGCAAAAGATAAAGTCAATAAACTAACTAAACATGTGTCTAAGCCATGAATATTGTAATCAGATATTATAGTTGTACAACTTAAAGTATGAGAAGCAGTTTAGTGTGAGTGAACTTTTACACAGTACAGTGTTTAGTATGTTTATTACTCTGAATTTGTACAAATGGATCATCTCCATGAAACTACCAGAAGTAATTAAGAAACTATGATTAAAATTTCTTTAAGTCTCTTATGTTTTCAATGGGGTACAGTAATTTTAACATGCCTTGTCTTTCTTTTAGGGCCAGGTGCCTGGTGGTGCTCTTCCTAACCCTCTGAACATTCTGGCACCCCAGGCCAGCCAGCTGCCCTGCCCACCAGTAACACAATCACCATTGCACCCAACTCCACCTCCTGCTTCCACAGCTGCTGGCATGCCCTCTCTCCAACACCCAACGCCACCTGGGATGACACCTCCCCAGCCAGCAGCTCCCACTCAACCATCCACACCGGTGTCATCTGGGCAGACCCCTACCCCAACTCCTGGCTCAGTACCCAGTGCTTCCCAAACACAGAGTACCCCTACAGTCCAGGCAGCAGCACAGGCCCAGGTGACTCCCCAGCCTCAAACCCCAGTGCAGCCACCATCTGTGGCTACACCCCAGTCATCACAGCAGCAGCCAACACCTGTACACACTCAGCCTCCTGGCACACCGGTGAGCCTCTTTCAGTCTGTCATTATCAAGCATTATTAAGGATATCTTGACATAAGACTTCTGTCAGGGCCTTGGGACATAGAGGCAGGCAAATCTTTGTGACCATGAGGCTTGTTAGAGCTACAAAGTAAGACTGTCTTTAAGAAGAAGAAGAAAAAGGAGGGAGGGAGGGAGGGAGACAGACAGACAGACAGAGAGGAGAATTGTGTCAGGATGCTGTAGCGTTTTGCTCTTCTCTTTCTCTCTCTCTCTCTCTCTCTCTCTCTCTCTCTCTCTCTCTCTCTCTCTCTCTCTCTCTCTCTCTCTCTCTCTCTCCCTTTCCCTCTCCCCCTCTCCCTCCCTCCCTCCCCCCTCCATCCTCCCTTCTCACAGCAAGGAACTGTGATTTGTTCCTACTATTTATTGTCCCTAAAGGTATGGTTTATAATTACCATTGGTTAAAGTAGTTTACAGAAATTATTAGTCATTAATATATCATAGCATAGATAGAGCTGTTTACTTTATGTGCTACAATTATTTTCCCTATTTTCTGTCCTGGATTAATATCATCCAGGTTTTAATAGTTTCTGTGCTTAGTTTTATGTTTGGTAAAGTGCCATGTTCCAAACTACAGGTCTGCCAACCTGGCTAATCAGACTTCTTTTGTACAAGAAACTTGTCTTATTCATAATGAAACAACAGAGTGAGACGTGTACCTTCTGTGGCTCTAAACAGCCCATTCCTCTCTGTAGGTGGCATCGGAAGGATGGGAGGCATGTCCTATATCACCCTAGGCCCACTGGCCATTGCCTAGCCAAGTGCCTTTCTAGAAATACAGAAATCTTAAGTCTAACCTATAGATCCCCTCCTCCCAGATTTACATTAATTCCATTCTTTCAGGATATTTGTAGAATGACAAAAACCAGTGACAGTTCCAAAGATGACATTATTATTTTACTTTCTCATGCTTACTCTGACTCTGCATTTTATCTTTAAATAAGTTATGTTTCCTGCTTTTAAATCAGGGCCTTGCAAACACTAGGCAAACATTGTGCTACTGAGTACATCCTATGCCCTCTAAAAAGCTTCTTTTTAATCCTTTTATCTCCTTTATTAGTGTGTGTAGTACTTCATTGAGTAAAGTCTGTTACATGGCCATGGTGTTATCTTACTCCACCACCATCATTGTTCTGTGTTAACTCAGGCTCATTGGATACTCTGCCATTATTTCCCAGCCTCTTCGTAACTACTTAGGTGCTTATAGTTTGTCTTTCTCCATAACCCTGAATGCTAGTGAAGGGAAGTAATTGTAAAATAATCTAGTAGAAAGCCAAGAGAAAATAATTTTATGTTAGAATTTAGAAAACTGTTCTTCTAGCTCTGCATTCTTTGGTAAGGAGTACAGTGACTTCCTCTAGAGCTCTTCTGGGAACTTCTGTTTTTTAGGTTGTATAGAGAAATACTAAACAGAAGACTGGAATTGGAAGGGCAGGAACTGAAGGCCATTGATATCTGCTTTACAGCGATGAATGATTATGATTTCTTTGCAGCTTTCTCAGGCCACAGCCAGCATTGATAATAGGGTCCCCACTCCCTCCTCTGTGACCAGTGCTGAAACCAGTTCCCAGCAGCCAGGACCTGATGTACCCTTGCTGGAAATGAAGACAGAAGTCCAGACAGAGGATGCTGAACCTGATCCTGGTGAATCCAAGGGGGAACCCCGGTCTGAGGTAAATGTTGTTACCCTATGGCAGTACATGGCTTGTATGTGGTAGCTTTACCTATATATCCTTAGGACCTTCATGATATTTGGATATCAAGTCTTTTTTTTTTTTTTTTTTAATCTGCATTCATTTCTAGTTCTGTAGAAAGGGAGATCTAGATCTATTATTCTTTACTAACTTAAGACAGAAGTTGAAACCAGGGGCCAAGAGCTGAATCCAGCCTGTGAATTTGTGTTTATGTTTGGCCTTCTCTGCTTGTTATTTTAAAAATCAAGAAGTTGCAAATAAAACTTGAGGTACCTGATTTTTCTCAAAAGATGATCAACACTGTCATCAGTACACTTATACTTCTTTATGGTGCCAGTGTCTCACCTAATGTGGGATGTTGTGTCCCTCAGGTAGGACATGTCTTTATCTCAGAGCATAGGGTTTTCATCTTTGATTCAGTTTTCTAGGATACCTTTGCTTCCAAACTAGTTGTATCAATATACTGAGCCTTGTAAACATACTTTTATACTGGAAAAGTTTTTAATTAGAACTATGATTGCAACTAGTGCTATATTCTGTTCCTTTACCTAATTGGAGGGGGGGGGGAGTATAGTACATGTACCTTTAATTAAGGGAACACTTAGCAAGCCTGTGTGTGCAAAGAGACTGGAGAGTAAAGCTGGTCTAGGTTACAGGGGTCTGACATTTATCTGTCTTCTGTGACTGTTTTCTCAAGATGATGGAAGAGGATTTACAAGGGTCTTCCCAAGTAAAAGAAGAAACAGACACAGCAGAGCAGAAGTCAGAACCAATGGAAGTTGAAGAAAAGAAACCTGAAGTAAAAGTGGAAGCTAAAGAGGAAGAAGAGAGCAGTGCTAATGGCCCAGCCTCACAGTCAACATCCCCTTCCCAGCCACGCAAAAAGAGTAGGTCACATTTTCTGTGATTTAGGGACAATGTTGTGCTTCCACACCAAAGTTTGAAAGCTCAGCTAGGAAAATGATTGCAAATTCCCCTTTGTGTTCCTTGCTTTTTCATCTTCTAAGTTTTACTTCTTAGCATGGAGACAGCAAGAACTAGAGAGGGTCAGTATGTAAGGGAGTTTGCTGGGCAGAAGTGAGGACCTAAGTAGAGATCCTATCTCTTGTGTAAAAGGCTGGGTGTGGCCATACATGTGCATCTGTAATCCAAGCACTGTAGGAGACAGAGACAGGAAGCAGGTGGAGTTAGCCACCAGCCTAACTCCAGGTTCAGTAAGAGACTTTTTAAAGAAGTAAGGCAGGGTACCAATTGTCTTCCTGTCCTTTGTGAGTGATGCAGAGGTGTGCACACTCCACACTCTCAAGGACCATGTACACGTCCTCCACTCCTCATATGAATGAAAGAAAATGGCAAAAACAGACTGGGGGAGGCACCAGCCCTGAATTGTCTTCTGAAGTGAGATGTCATAGACAAGATAGGCAGAATTGAAATGCCTGTGGATCCTTGCGCACACTAAGAAGTGTAGGCTCTGCATATCTGGTTATAAAGAACTGATGAACAAAAATGTTCTCATTTGAAGCAAATGATCACTGTCTACATGTTTGTGCTTTCAGTACATATGTGTATGAATTAGAGATTTCTGCTGATGGAGGGTAATAAGGGGCCATAGCTGCTATGACTTGTCATGGATTGGGCATCTGAAGCTTCAGATGTGCAAGGTTAGCTCAGGACAAGTAAAAATTGGGTGTACTCCATTTAAGATGTGTCCACAGTAAGAAGCAATAGGTTGTTGGAAGATTGTCAACTGACCCTTGCTTAACATGGTGGCCTGGACTTTGGAAGTGACAGGCACATTTGAGAAAGAGTGCAAAGAATATTGGCATCTGAGGCAGTAATTGGGGGTTCAAAAGGGTTTTTGATTATTTGGACTGAATCTCCCAAATTAGGAAGTAGAGCATGTCTTGTCAAGCAGGCTTTTTCTGTAAAATGCTAGGTAGTATTTTCAATCTTCATACATCATAAGGTCTCTGTTAAAACTAATCACCTCAAAGGCAACAGCAAATACACAAATAAATGAACATGGCTGTGTGTTAAAAACAAAACAAAAAGCCTAAAGTGAGGAAGTTAAGTTGAATTTCTGTGTTAACCTTTAACCTTTCATGTGAAAAAATAATAAGGTAAAATTCCAGAATTTGACAAGATAGACACCCCAAACAGAAGTGACAACAGATATATGCTGTGGCCCTACTGGTTCTTTGTCTCATTATGCTTGGTTAGTATGACCTGGCTGGGAGCTGACAGAGAAACGCGCACCCCCCCCCCCAAGATTAAAGGCATTGGAAGCTAGCAAGCTTCCAAATGTAGCTAGCCAGATACAAAAACAAAACAAAACCCCACAAAGCTGGATCACTTATAACACCAGTCATCAGAAACCATTTTGATACACTTTTTCTGTTCTGTTTTCTTTGTGGAAGAAAATCCAAGGGTTATGACACATTGACCTGCACCCTAAGGACTAGAGTAGGGCATCTTACTTTCTTCTTAAGACTGTTCTATCTTGAAGATATTTGATAGCCATTTTTTTTATTTATTTACTTTTAGTGGTTTTTTTTGGGGGGGCTGGCTGGTTACTTCTTTGAGGCAGGGTCTCACTCCATAGCCCACACTGGCCTGGAACTCAAAGCAGTCAGTCCTCTTGCCTCAGTCGTCTGAACACTGGAATTAAGTGGCAGAAACATAATAGGTGGTGGGAATTGTGATGGCTGAGAAGTGAGAGCAGTGGACACTGACAAATGCTGGAGAAACTGTGGAACTTTTTTGTAGTTTAGTTATATTTTTACATTTGTATATGGGGGTGCAGTTGATAAATGTTTATTTCAAGTTAGTTGAATTTAATTAAGTCAAGGATAGAAAAGTATCACGTGAGAATTCATAAAAGGCCCCTGCAATGAAATGGCTTTATTTACTGCCCAGTTTAATTAGGGAAGCAAAATTGGAAATTAACTTTGTATTCTGTTTCAGCAATATTTGAAAATTGGGAATTTTTATTGTAACAAACTTCCACATGCTGTATTTTGTCTCATGATCTGAGTGTCAGGTTTAAAGGCCACTTTATTATCTTTAAAAACCCCAACTTACACCTCTAGCTCAAGGATTCTTACTATGGCGAATGTCAGAAAGGTGGCTGGGAAGTAGAAGCCACTACACTTGTAGTTTGGATGTGGTGATAGATGTGTTTGTAATTTCTCTTTCTGACGTTTTCTCCCTCTAGTCTTTAAGCCCGAGGAGCTACGCCAGGCACTCATGCCAACTCTAGAAGCACTCTACAGACAGGACCCAGAGTCTTTACCTTTTCGGCAACCTGTAGATCCCCAACTCCTAGGAATCCCTGTAAGTTAATGTGAAAGGGATAGAGCTTTAAGTATCTGTTGTTTCATCTCTTAAAACTGGTTATTACCTTGCTTTAAGGTTCTCCCCAGTATAAAAAATTGTGCCTGTCAGCAGTTATTGGTTGAACAGAAGCATTTGTTGGAGCTAAAGCCCACTTGCTTTAGTACAGAACCCCTTTATATTTGAGGTTTTGTGTACAAGTTTATCTAAAAGGATTGGCTAAAAAAAGTAAGATGCCAATTATGTTGTACATATCAATCCCTATTTGATATCCCTGGGAGACTTGGAAAGGCCATGTCTTTTGAGGTTGGTGTTTGTGTGTACCATTAAATTGAAGTTTATTTACATAAACCAAAGGGAATCTGTAAAAGTACACATTTTTGATTTATTTGTTCACCAGTTCTATTTAGTAAATTAAATTCCTCATGTCCATTAAAATTATGTTCTAATAATCCCTTGACTTTGCATTAATTTAATCACACAAATATCAGTTACCATATTGAGTGAGTCAAATCAGAGGAATATTTGGGATTATTTTCCTTTTATTTCTTATTCTTGGGAACTGAATGTCTGATCCTTTTTATTGTTAAACTTAGGGGGATTTGCTCACAGAGTTGACTTTTTTCTTTTAAGGATTATTTTGATATTGTGAAGAATCCTATGGATCTTTCTACCATCAAACGGAAGCTTGATACAGGACAGTACCAAGAACCTTGGCAGTATGTGGATGATGTCTGGCTTATGTTCAACAATGCTTGGCTATATAATCGAAAGACATCCCGGGTGTATAAATTTTGCAGTAAACTCGCAGAGGTCTTTGAGCAAGAAATTGACCCTGTTATGCAGTCTCTCGGATATTGCTGTGGACGAAAGGTATCTATTTGTATTTGTGTGAAACAAACTTTTCTGGTTAATCTGGCCACAGTGGTGTTAACACTAAGATTCTGACTATACACATGTGCTCAGGAGCTCTAGGGTATAGTGTAGTCTTTGTAACATATGACTTCCTGACATGATGTCATAGTCAACGTGAAAGGTACTCACTGGCAGGCATTTATCACTGCACCATGCTTGTTGTATCTGTCTGAATTACCTGAAACCAAAGCTTTTCCAATTCTGTCATGCTACGTCCAAAAGTGTCTTGAAATAGCTATGGACATTGTTAAAATTTTACCTTGTGTTCTAGTTAGTAACTTAACAGCTTGGTGTGATTCCATAGCATGCTAGAATACTTGAGTGTGGTAATGGAATATATGTTTAGTATTTTCTCCTTGTTTTTGCAGTATGAATTTTCCCCACAGACTTTGTGCTGTTATGGGAAGCAGCTGTGTACAATTCCTCGTGATGCAGCCTACTACAGCTATCAGAATAGGTAAGCATTGTGCAGGTCCCTGTGATCCAGAGTAAAGGAAGATATTAAGACAAAAATTGTGCATCTGATCATAGCCTGAGTGTATTATATATTTCCTGAAATTCCTTTTAAAGGTACCACAATTTCTGTGCCTCCAGGAAAACATAACATTTGCTGAACATGGTGGCACAGACCTTTAATCCCAGCAGTTGAAGGCAGAGGCAGGCAGGTCTCTGAGTTTGAGTCCAGCCTGGTCTACAAGTTGAGTTCTAGGACAGCCAAAGTTATGCAGAGAGACACTGTATCAAAACAAACAAACAAAAGAAGCCACATCATATATTTATAATGAAAAATCTTATTACCCTGAGGTGAGGCTGTAGCTTAATAGTAATTACCTGAAATACAACACTGTAGCCAAGAGGTCAAAGTTGAGACTAATCTTGGAAAAACATGAATGACTTAACATATTTAGAAAATAGAAAGTTGCATTTTATTCTACAGCAAATGGTGTGTCTACATTATTTCTGGTAGACTTGTGAGGTTTTGTTTGTTTTTTAAGAAAGAGCACAAGGGTACACTTTGCTAACACTGCAAGGACAGGGCTGTTTTTCCTTAATGAATTGAAGAATGGTTCTCCTGAGGCTGGTGGAAGCACATTGAGTCACTGCTGTTAAGTTTTTATTTGTTTTAAAGAATGTTTTGTTTGAGATACTGTTGTCTTTAAGAATGGTAGGCCTACCTGGAAAATAGTTGCCATCCTTTTGGAATGTGAAGGTGGTTAGACTGAATACCTCTTATACAGAGGGACAGTGAGATGATAATAATACCCAAATAACTTCTGCAGTTTGAGGCTTGCTTTGAAAGTTAAATTCCTAACTGCTGGTCTGCTTTTTTGCTAAGATGAAGTAAAAGTTAAATTCATTTTTGTCAGTTATGTTATGAGACCTTGAAGCTATGACTTGTGCTGAAGTTAGTAATGTTGACTACATTTTGTGAGCCAGCAGCGAGATCCTCTATGTGACCAACAAGGAGCTTTTCACTTGTTCCCTTTCTTAGGCCTGAATGTATCAGGGTTTGGTGCTTTGGATAGTTAGACTTTTTCTTATTTGGTCCACAATAAAGTCAAAGGAGGGCTGTTGACTTGTTCAGAGGTACAGACAGATTTGGAATTTTGAATTTTTCGTCTTAAGTAGGTTTTTTAAATTATACTTGTAATTTTAAAAGAAAATGTAACTATCTTCATGATTACTCCTATGCAAGTGCTATTTTTGCCATAAAAAGAACTTGATGGCTGATAAGATGGTGTTTGTGGTCAAGCTTGATGACCAGATATTGATCCCTGAGCCTACATGTTAAGAGAAGACTACTGACTCCTTCAAGTTGCCATCTGATCTGCATATACATGAATGTGTACATAAATAAATAAAATTTTAAGTAATCAAACAGGAAGATTCCTAAGCCTTGTGTGATCAGTCTACTGTTCTTCAACCTGGCTTAGGGTCATCTCTAATAGAAGTATAGCCTGAACAACCTGTCCTACTGTTTAATTTCTATCTAAACACTCCCCCTCTTAAATATGAAAGGGTTTGTGGGGGTAGTGGTTGTCAAGGTGTGATCTGTGATGTTGTTTGCTGTTGTTACTGCTATGGATAGAATCCAGGACATTGCTCATGCTATGTCTGCTATCTTGGCCTTTCAGTAGAAACACTGTGACTCAAAATTAAAAGGATACTATAACCCCTTATAATGGGATCCATGTATTATGCAGGAGTTGTCCCCTCCATTTATTCTTTTAGCCCTTTAACTCTTAGCACATCTCATTGTGTATCAAACTTAACCTTGCCCAAGGTACAGGCACAATAGGATCTTCCCTAACAGGCTCTTGTCCTGACTTCAATGGTGTAATGCATAGGAATGTACTTTGAATGCCACTGTGATCTATATAAAGTTGTAAGTTTATCTATTTAGCTGGTTCGTTTTGGTTTTGTTTTGTTTTTGGTTGGTAGGTTGTTGTTGTTGTTGTTGTTGTTGTTGTTCAGAACAGGGTCTCACTGTAGCTCAGCATGGCCTCAAACTTGATCTGCTTGTCTCAGACTCCTGAGTGCTACAATTACAGATGGAGACCACAGCACCTGACTTCTAGAGTTACAAGATTGTATGGATTAGTGTTAATTATATTTTTAAAAAATTCTGTGCCAGATTCTCTTGTAGCTAGCACAGTTTTGATCAGGAAGGGAAACATGATACTAACCACTGTCTCTAAGCATTTGGACCTTTGGGTTTTCTCACTGTTCTGGGTGCTTAGGGACTCTGTTTGCAATGACTTACACAGATTGGGGCCCATCCACTGAGAGTAGTTAAAGGTAAATTGAAAAGGAAAGTTCAGTGATAGAGGACAAACTCCAGGACTATTTGGAAGTTCTGAAGTGCCCAATTTTATTTTTGTGTGGAACTCCACTTTTACTAAACAAAAGTGATGAAAATGAAAGTATAGGAGTTGTATCCTATATCTGATAAATTTAGAAGTTTTTGTACCCTCTGTGTCCCTAGAAAAGCACATAAATTGATTAATACCCTGTAATTCTAAGAAAGCAGTGGCTAAATTCAACAATGAACTTTTGATTGCTCATCATTTTTTTTAATTGACTATGAACACTATTGTGTTTCAATAAATAATTATTCTCACTTGTGCTAAAGTTTTAGGGACTTACATCAGTAAAACATTCTACAGACCATTTAAACAAGTGAAATTCTTAATGCATATGTTAATGTGTGCTTATATTTTCACTTGTTTCTATACTTTTAAAATTTGAAAATAACTAAACTTTGAGGAAACTTAGTTTTTCCAATAGTTTTCTGAAGATAATGTAGAAATTATCTATAGATATCCCAGTTTGTAAATATAGAGTACTTAAAACAATCTGCATTTGAAAAGATCATACATTAAACTACCTTCACAGCTAAAGCATATAGTTACATGTACTAACTTAGCAACACAGGTTTACACTATCATTGGATTACATTAAGTATTTCTCCTTCACAGTTCTGTATTTGTCACACTACTTCCTTCACACATGACAAAATATTATCTGGGCTGTTAATGGTGAAGAAGTGAACTTCTGAATTTTATTTTTAGGGAGAATGAAGTGTAGACTTTGTCATAATAGGGCTGTCTACATCACATCTGTTATCTAGGACTAGACATGTTTCATTACTGTCTTCATCTCAGTGAAGGTTGATGAAGTGAGGTTATGGGCCCTGCCCTCTCATCTTACTAATGAACAGGTTTAATGTGTAATTTTCACTGCCAGTGCTTTTGGACAGACACTGGAGTCTTAACACTATCCCTCAGAATTTTTGATCTGAGATTCTCAGAAGTGGAAATTGGTCACATACAGAGATTAGGTTTCCTTAGCCACTCCCAGGCTGCCTCTTAGTCATCAGTGCTGCTTTCTGCATTAGTTCCCACCACTGGAAACAATGGGCTTTGTGTTCTGTCCTTCATGTTGTGAGGCTTTAATGACTGACTGAAAATACTGATCTTTTCCAAGTTCTTAAAGTCATTGAGACTCATTTGTAATTGTGGTGGTTTCACTGAAAATTGAGTAGCAATTCTTGATGGCCACCATTAGTATGTTCTTGGCTTGAGGGTATGTCTGCTTAGGCCATGCCCAACTGTATGTGGAAGATTTTTTTTTCTTATTTACTCTCTATAAGAATATTTACTAATTAGTGAATGACAAGGACATTACTATGGTTCATTCAAAGCTAGTCAATTTTTAATCTTGTCCTGGCAAGAAACTATCATTAGTCTAGTCATTATCTACAGTGAATTTGCCCTGTTCATCAACAGAATGTGAAAAATTGGATAACCTGGAATTGTTATGAATGTTTTGAATGAAGTTTGATGCTTTAAGTTGGCTGCATGTGTCTCTTAGTGTAGTCTGTGAACAAAATTCTCAACGCTTTAATGAAAATGAAAACTGGGACTTGTGGGGGCCTTTCCTTATGCCTCACGTCTCATTCTGTAGCTGAGTGAGTGAATGAGTGAGTGAGCGAGCGAGCAAGTGAATGAGAACACAGTTACTGAATGCCTCTTCCTCTGCACTGGGTCAGCTCCTGTCCCAAGTCTCACCAGTGTCCCTAATACTAATCCTTCTTGGTATCTTGTAGATGTAGTTTTGGGCACTAAACCTGCATTTTATTGTATTGCTGCTGCTAGCTTATGCTCATCTTTTTGCCTGTGTAATTTACCTCCATTCAGCTTGTTTATTTTACAGTATTTTTGTGTGCTCATCTTGTTTTATGCAGAACCCGCCTTTTTGTTAACTTCCCATTCATGTCCTTTCCAAACATTTAATAGTCTTTATTTTAATTGTTGTCACTTAACAGCATGAGCCCAGGCTCTCTATTATTATCACACAAGAAATTGGGATGATGAATAATTTTTCAAATGCAGATTGTACTACTTAAAGATTAACTCTCTAAATTTGCTTAACTTGGGTTGATACCAAGTCAGAACAGTCATTCGCCTTGTACCTCATGAATGATTGGTCCCAGTACCAAAATTCAAATCACAGCTTAGAAGTCAACCAAAGCTTCAAAAATTGTTTGTGGGTTTGCATATATTGTATTGTTTATACAATATATCACAACTTCTCTCTGTATATTTTTATTAATAAATGGCTGGAAAGTCTTTGACCCTGACTGCATTTCTGTTAAGTGTTTGTCTAGAATATGGATTTGGTTTCATTTGTATTATAACACAATTATTATTAACAGTGATGAACTTGAGAAAATAGCAAATAAACAGCAACAATAAAAGATGTTTCTGGGTGCTCAACATTGTCACACATTGGAAGATCTGGCTTAATACTGGAAATAAAACCTCTGATGCTGTCAAGCATACAGTCTCCATTTTAAAAATGAAGCTATTCCAGTTTAACTTGCTTTTTAAAGGCTTTTTTCTTAAACTGTTGTTCAAAGTAAAATTTTCTATTTTAAACCCTGGCTCAATATTTGATTTTATAACAAAATTCAGATTTCTAAATTAAGGCTCCATGCAATCCTAGTATTAACTCCATGAAAGTATTTGCATCTTGGAGCCGGACCAAACCTGTCGTTGTTAGTGATGATGGCCTATGATGCGTGCAATGAGACCGAATGCTAATCAATGCTTTGCCTTGGCTTTCTGCTTTGTGTTGTCTGGTGTTTGCGTCTTACCTCTGTGTCTGTGCTATTTGTTCCCTTCCCTGTTCTCTAATTCTGCCCTTCCCCACCTACCCCCCTGTTCCTTTCATTGTCCTCACTGACCCATCAATCAACCAACAACGCCCCCCCTTCGTCGTGGTGCTCTGCCCTGCTCTGATTGGTGGCTTCGTTGCTTGGGTGGCTGTATGTTGTGATGGACCAGTTCACCCAAGTATGGCCTTCTTGCTGACAGGTATCATTTCTGTGAGAAGTGTTTCACAGAGATCCAGGGCGAGAATGTGACCCTGGGTGACGACCCTTCCCAACCTCAGACGTAAGTACAATCTTGCCATACTTCCTTGTGTTGATGACTAAAGAAGAATTCAAAATGTGCTATTTTCAGTTGTGTGCAATTTTGTGTTTTTTCTTCACATATTAACTATACCCACATTTAGTGGAAACATGGTTGCATGGGTAATACTTAAAGATGCAGGAGTCAACCAAATATCAGCAATAGTTATCTGTGTTATTCTATTCCAGACAGGAATCATTCAGTTCTTGACCTTGTATATTTCACTAACAAATGGCTTTCTACATGGTGGTGGGTAATCTTTACTTGAAAATTCTAACTTCAATTACACCTAAGAAACCAGATAGCTCCATCTACAGAAAATGAGCTTTACATACATAACACCACTAACAGCACCACCCTTAAAAACGAAATAAAAAAACAAAACAGGGCTGGAGAGGTTGCTCAGAGGTTAAGATCACTGGCTGCTCTTCCAGAATACCTGGGTTCAATTCCCAGCACACATATGGCAGCTCACAACTGTAACTCCAGTTCCAGGGCATTGAGACCTTCACACTGACACACATGCAGGCAAGATACCAGTGCACGTAAAAATAAATTTTTACAAATTAACAACAATAAAACTTTGGAATTAACTTTACCTTTTAGAACTTCATCTTTTAAGTAACCAAGCTACTACAGGTTAGAATCCAGTCCTCTATCCACATCTTTGAGTATAATATAAAAATATCTGTCAATCCTTGTTAGTGGTCTGGCTCTTGCTCCCTAACTAGGTCCAACATGCCTGTTAATTTATTCCTGCACATCCCTGCTGCTTGTCTTCTGATAAAGTTCCTTTTGAGTGGTAGAATATCCAGACCACAGCAAGAGAAATGAAAATTACAGTGCAAACTGGACTCATTTATATTTGTAAAATACACAAACGCATGCTTTCCTTTTCTGCACACATGGTAGTTCCCCAGTCTTCCATGCTTCTTGTCATGTTGAAAATCTGGCCCCAGAATTACTAAGTCTCACAGGCAGGAAGGTTGTACTCCAGCAATGATTTTATTACCTTTGTCATCTTAATTTTTTGCTCTAATTGGAGTTAATCATTGACATGTAGGGCACAGGGATTGGAGAAGGCTAATCAATGAATGCTAAGGTTCAGTTAGATACCAGCAAAAACCATGGGTTACTCTTGCACATCATGGTGACTGTCAGTAACAACTATACACTGTACAAAATCTAGAAGGAAGGCTTTTGAAAGTTTTTTGTGCCCCCCTCCAAAAGGTAAGTGTTGTAGGTGATTAGTATGTTTAGCCTAACTAAAGCATTATGCAGTGTGCACAAGGATCACAAATGTGGCATACCATTAATACGTGCAATTTAAATTCTTGTGTCACTTAGAATAAAAAATAAAAGATGCAGAAAGGGACCAGTGAATCTACAGGTACAGGCACTTTCATCGCAAACCTGGCAATTCACATGAAGGTGCAAGGAGAAAACTGAGACGTGTCCACACATGCACATTATGTTCGAGCATGCTCCCACTTGCACACAGGCACACACAATATGTGGGTGCTTTTTTTTTTTTTTTTTTTTTTAAAGAAACAACAAAAAAGAGTTATATAATTCCATGTGTTAGAATTAATTCACATATGCATGGAAAGTGGGAGTCCTCGGTGGATTCTCACCTTGTGTTGAGGGTATGTTGAATGGTTGGCATTCAGCTATGGTCTTAAACAATGTCCAATTCATTAGCTATTCACCATATGAACTTGATTGAAAATAAACAGAATTTCAACACAGTTTGGCCATCATAATCTGAATTAAGTCTTTCAGTAAAGGCCAACGAACATTTATTTATAGTAGTTTGGAATAGTGTTTTAAGAAAAAATTGTGAGTCAATTAAAAAATTTTTTTTCTTTTAAATAAGGACAATTTCCAAGGATCAGTTTGAAAAGAAGAAAAATGATACCTTAGATCCTGAACCGTGAGTATATATACATATGTGTAACTTTCTTTTTCTTTTTTCTCTCCCCCAGCCCCCTTTTATTTTATGTTTGTTTTTTGAAACAGGTTCTCTATGTGTAGACCTGGCGGTCCTAAACTCAGACACCTGCCTGCCTCTGCCTTTTATGTGCTGGGATTAAAGGTGTATCATTATACCTGGTTGTTTTTTTGTTTTGTTTTGTTTTTTCTTTTAGAGTCTTAGATGAGGAAGGTTATTGCTTGTGATTAAATTATGGCAGAATAAAAATAGGGTTTCTTACTGGAAGTTATCCATAACTCAAAATAAAGTTCTCTGTAACACATTCTCCAGTTACTGGGTTTTAATAGATTAAATAATAAGATTAAGTGAGTATAGGGCTAGAAAGATGACTTGATGGTTAAGAGCACTGCTCTTCCAGAGGTTTCAAGTTCAATTCCCAGCAACCACATGGTGGTTCATAACCATCTATAGCTGGATCTGATGCCGTCTTCTAGCATGAAAGTGTACATGAAGATGAGCACTCAGGCATATGAGTGAGCCAGGCAGTGGTGGCACACTCCTGTTATCCCAACACTTGGGAGGCAGAGGTAGGTAGATCTCAGGGTTCAAGACCAGCCTGGTCTACAGAGTGAGTTCTAAAACAGCCAGGGCCACACAGAGAAACCCTGCCTTGAAAAGCCAAGGGGGTGGGGGAGAGATTATGTGGGTGTTTCAGTGCCATTGGAAGCTCTCTAAAGTTTGGTTCTAGACATCTTTAAGGACTGTTCAGTATGATTCTATAAAGACTACAGGCAGTTGCTTGAAGTGCTGATATTGTCCCAGAGAAAATCTCAAATGAAAACATCTTAAAATGTGTCCTGTCATATGTAGTATATATTCTTACTACTGCCCTTGTTCATGAGAATGCTTCACTTTCAAAGTTGACTTTTAAAGCTTATGACAGGTCTGTCAGTTTTGTGTTGTTCTCTTGGCCCCAAGTCTCCTAGTTCCAGAGAGGTCAGCTGCTATAATGTAAGATACTGACTTCCCACACAGTCAACATTTGGAGATCAAGCTTTTCTCTAGGAAGGGTTACTTCTCTATCCTGTCTGATACCCAGGACAGGATTGCATTAAATAATGAATGCTGGCACATATGGAGACTTCGCCCAAGGAAAATTCAGTTTTCTTTCTGATTCTCCATGTTATGTTGTCATGTTGCAAGTTGTTGTCGTCCCCCCCTCCCCAATGTTAATGATTTATTTATATGTATCAGTGTTTGCCTAAATGTATCTATATACAAGACAGGTGTGCCTGATACTCCATAGGCCAGAATAGGTCGGATCTCCCCAAACTAGAGTTACAAATTACTGTGAATTACTGTGTTTGTTGGGAGGTGTACTCAGTTCCACTATTCTTAATTACTGAGCCATCCCTTCAGCCCTCTTTCGGTGGGTTTTAAGTTTCTTTTTGCAGCAACAGATGAGTGCAGGCAGCAGGAGGCACAGTGTGTATGGCACAGGTGAAGCTTTTAGCATGGTCACAATAGCATCACCATTTGTGTGGGCTTCCTGGAGTTGGTGAGTCTTATCAAAGAGCAGGTGTTAGAGAGAGGCATATAATGGAAGAAAAGAACACAAGATACTCAAAACACCTGTCATGGGAATGATTGGCTAGTCAGGCTCAGGGTAAATGTTCACTCCCATGGGATGTAGTGGCAGGAATGTTTGACATTTTTTTATACCATTCAATACTGGGTTGGTTTTTTTTGGGGGGGGTGGGGTTTTGTTTTTTGTTTTGTTTTGGAGGGTTTATCTGTTGTAAACTCTGGCTGTGCTGGAACTTGCTCTGTAGAACAGTCTGGCCTCTATCTCACAGAGATTCACCTACCCCTGCCTCCCAAGTGCTGGGATTAAAGGTGGGCACCACCACCACCATGTTGGGTAAGTTTTGAAGAGCAGCTTTGAGTCTAGTGTAGAAAGTGCACCTCTGCAGCAGGGTGTGATGGTACTCCCCTATACTCACAGCATCTGGGAAGCTGGGGCACAATAGCTAACTCAAGACTGCCCTGAGCTGTTTAGTGAGGTCGTGTTTCTAACAAAAAGCTAAGAAAGAGAGAGACTGAGACCCTTGAGTGAAGAACAGTAGGCGTATGATTTCAGTCTGTAGTCTCTCTAGGAACTCCCTTGGAGATATACGTAGAACCAAGGCAAGAAGTGAGGGCTGAACTAAAGCAGGACTGTAGGATGTAGAGGAAGGGCCATACTATGAGTGGAAGTGGAATATCAAGGACATGGTTGTGGGTAGTGGATTCATCACAGCACATAATTTAGATTTGACATTTCCTTCCCTGACAATGGAGGGAAAACTGATCAAGTTGTCTTTATAGAGAGGATGGAAGTTATACTGTTCTGACCTTGCATCTCAGCAGAGGCCAATCAGGCTCACTTCAGAGATTGTAGGTCCAGATATGATGGTATGAACATTGGTAGAATACAGTGCAGGCCATAAGTGATCAGGTAGGGTATGAGGAGGGAACCTCCACCATGGCTATTAATTAGTAGCCAAAACCAAGTCATACTGCCTTTTTGACAATGTTACATGTATTCTCTCTCTAACGAGAACAGCAGCAGGGAGGCTGATTAGGACATACCATGGCTGAATGTTTGGATAGTAGGTGTGGCAGCAGTATGATAGGACAAGAAGAAGCTAGTCATTATCAAGGGCTTAGCTCTCCCAGGAAATGGGATGCTTTTTGGTGCCTTACATTTTCCTGGGATGTGGATTTTGGTAACAGTGAGACAGTAAACTAAAAAGCTAAAGGTTTGACCACTGTATATCTTGGTTACAGTCGTCTGTTGGGGGTAATAAAATGCATTTGTAAGTGGCTGCAGCTAAACTGAACAGGGTGGAAGTGGTACCAGGACACTTGAGTGTGTATTCAGGGAAGTCTGTCCACTTTCTGTTAACAATGGTGCCTTCCACTACCTGTCACCAACTTGAAGCGGATGTTTCCAATGCCTTGGGCCTGCTAGGCCTGCTCTTTTTGTAGCCTTAGGAGGGTAGGTTGGGGAAAATCTGAAAATTAGGAGCAAGTATTTCTAACACTGAAAATACTGTTCTGTTTCCTGACCCCATTTAAGTACAGGAAAATTACATAAAGAATGGGCCCTGAAAGTGTATGGTAACATTAGATTTACTAGACTATGGAAAATGCCTTTATCATAGTATTTTTTTCTTTTTTTACTGTTTCTTGTTGTTGTTCTTGTTGTTTTGGTGTTTTTCTTTTCTTGAGACAAGGTTTCTCTATGTAAAAGAAAAGCCCTGACTGTCATGGAACTCACTTTGTAGACCTCAAACTAACAGATCTGCCTGCCTCTGCCTCCCAAGTGCTGGGATTAAAGGCGTGTGCCACCACCACTACTCAGCTTATAATTGTAAATTTTAAAAATAATATTTTATAGGCTAGTAAGATTACTCAGTGTATAAAGGCACTTGCTGAGGAAAAGACCAACATGATTTCATTCCCAAGAATCAAAATAAAGGTGGAGGGAGAGAAGTGACTCCACAAAGCTGGCTTCTGTGTTCTGTACATATACCTGCATTTGTACAAACACTACCCCTCACCCCCACCCCCACACACACACACACACACTGATTTGGAAAGGGACATGGGGAGGAAAAAAAATGGCAGTGCAGGCTTCTAATTTTAGCACTCAGGAGACCAAAGAAGGATCATAGATAATGTGTTTAAGTCCAGCCTGGACTATATGGCCAGACCTCATTTACTCAAAAAAAAGGGGGGGGGGCGGGAGGGGGAGCAAGAGTACACTCCTATTTATTTGCTAAGAAAATTAACATAGGTGAGCATGTAAAACACTTCTGAATTAATCAACACATGCATGGATGTCAGAGCTCCTAAAAACATCTCAAGACAGCAGTTGTGCCCATATACTCAAGCTTCCGCCAAAAATTGTTGATGTGTGGTTCTGGGTGTATAATTGTGCTTTCTTATATCCCAGTTTTGTTGACTGCAAAGAGTGTGGCCGGAAGATGCATCAGATTTGCGTTCTACACTATGACATCATTTGGCCTTCAGGGTGAGTGGTTTGCTGTGATCTATGGGAAGGGGAGCAACTGTGCCCAAGTCAAAGGGGCTGGGGCTGTGGTGCTGAGTCTTTTTCATTGTCAGCAAAATTCATCAATTAAGGAGTTGGCAGTTGGTTCTAAATTTAAATCTTCTGTTTCTGTGCTTTACAAATTGTAGAATCAAAGCTGTCTGTCTTCTCACAATGACATGATTTAAACTGCCAACGAAGTTTTCCAGTGCTACATTTCACTGGATTGGCAACATTCACTGTTGAATATAATCTGATCACACCCATTATTTGTTGTACAGTTTTGTGTGTGACAACTGCTTGAAGAAAACTGGCAGACCTCGGAAAGAAAACAAATTCAGTGCTAAGAGTAAGTTGGCTAAAGATTTCTGTACTTTAACTCTTGTAGTTTTTCTTCTCTTTTTGTTACCTGTCGCTGTGAGGTTTTACAGCTACCAGTGGTCGGTGATTTTCATGTGTAAGTTTTTCTTGTGCTTTTTTTCATTGGAGTAATTAGCTTGATCCTTTTATGATCCGCTCATGTTTTCAATAACATTTAGAAAGTAAGTTTCAGAAGAAAATGCTTTAGGTGGGCGGTGGTAGGAGAGACTGGTAGATCTCTGTGAGTTCAAGGCCAACCCAAGTCTAACGTGCAAGTTACAGGACAGCCAGGGCTACAGAGAAACCCTGCCTCAAAAAACCCAAAAAGAAAAATAAGGAAAAGTAAATTTCAGAACTGAGAACATTTTTTTTTTAGCAGATCCCTCTCAGTAGCTCAGAACCAAGAGCCCTATGTAGAGAAGGTTCTGTCACAGGCTTTCGGGGCTGTCTCCTAGGGGCAAGGCCGGCTGTCCCACAGTGCAGGGGTAAGAATTATGAAGATTTTCCTCAGGGATTTCAGCAAGAATGGTGGTCTTACAGAACCCTTTGTGCCTACAGCTGTGCTTGTCAGAACAGTCACTTAGCCCTGAAGACTGCTGGGCACAGAGCTTAGCGGACCAAGCTTATGAAATGGGATGCCACTGGAGTATAAAAAAAACTCAAATCCACACCTTACAGCTTTTAACTTTACAAGTCTTTATTTTTCTGTTGATATTTTTTTCTTTGCTATTGTACTTTGTTTCTTTTTAAATCACCTTTTTAGGCATATTTTAATATACCACCAAAGCACCACTCTTGGTGTATTTATTATATAAAAATTAAATTTACTCGAATTGTAAATTCTTTAGACTTTTAAGTAGATTTACTTTTAGAAATATTAGTTTATTTTTAAATTAGTGTGAATATGTGTGTTTCTGCTTATTCGTATATACATCAACTGTGTACAGTATCAATAGATGCCAAAAGAGGAGGTTAGATTCCCTAGAGCTAGAGTTTGAGGTGGCTGTGAGTTACCTAATACTGATGCTGGTACTGAACACAGGTTCTTTGCTAGAGTAGGTGTATTCGGTTTAATAAGGATCAGGATAAGCAAATAGACCAAATAGATGTTTATTCAGGATGAAATAACTCACAAATACACAGACGAACAACAGCAGATTGCACTGGATGCTCTCCTCTCTGCTTCCCACTAGCTCCTCCTCAGACCTAGTTCCATGGGTCACTTCCACCCCTGGCTCCATCCCCTCAACGCGCGTGGTCAGTGCCACAGAAGCAAAGTGAATATCCCACTACATAGGTGCTCTTAACCAATGGACCATCTTTCTAGCCCACCCCCCAATTTATTTTTTATAAGCAATTTTCATAAATGTAGAAAATATTTAAAAGCCAATAAAGAAGAAAACTTATCTAAAATTTTATCATCTTAAGATGGTTATGGTGCCTCATGCCTATAATCCCAGTTTTGAGAGGCTAAAACAGAAGCCCATTCCAGCCTGGAATGAGAGACCCTGCCTTTTTACAAAAGGAGGCAAGGGATCATCTGATGTGGGAGAAGGAGGCAGTATATGTTGAATCCTAGGTTAAGTTCCCCAACACCACCCTTCTAAAACCCATTCATTTTTATAATCAGTGAATCTTTTACAGCTCTCACATGCTAGTCCTCTTTCCTGGAAAGCAATTCTTTATACTGATGTTTATTCCTTGTAGCTTTGGTCACAGTGGTCACTTGGGCTGTCTCTTGTGCTATGGCAGGAGCTAGCACAGAACAGGCCACATCACCAAGATGAGGTTGCCTGAGGCTAATGTCTCACCTGCTCTGCCTCTCAGGTGAGCACCGTACTCAAAAGGCAGCAAGGAGTCCTTGGCTGATGCTTGATGATTTGGCCTGTGGAATCCAACTGCAACTGAGCTAGGTGGAAGGAAACCTAGTCATTGATTGGGCCAAAGGTGTACCATGTTTTTTGTTGCTATTAGAGTTCCTCAAGTGTAGTTCAGGAGCAATAAGCTGTCTGCCTGTTGGCATCATTGAGGTAGCCCTACACACAGTAGACTTCTGCTCAGCATAGCTCCAGGGCAGAGGCTGCCATCTAGCTGCCCAAGACTGAGGTGAAGGGCAAGAAGCACAGTGTCCTCGGTCCTGTCAGATTCAGGCCATCTTTATCTATCCTGTCCCTTACTGGGAAAGGAACAAAAACATTTGAACAGACAAATAGCCAACAAGAAGCAAAGTACCTAAGGCACATAAAATAAAAACAAATCATTTTTAAAAACAGAAGGAAGGAAAAAAAAATAGCAGAGTGAAGCAGTAGCCTCAACAGCTCTGCCTAATCCTGTTCATTCTGAACTTTTTAGGGCTTCAGACCACACGATTGGGAAACCACTTGGAAGACCGAGTGAACAAGTTTTTGCGGCGCCAGAATCACCCTGAAGCTGGGGAGGTTTTTGTCAGAGTGGTGGCCAGCTCAGACAAGACTGTGGAGGTCAAGCCAGGGATGAAGTCAAGGTTTGTCGTCTTTTTTCCTGCCCTATAGTGTGGAGTAATTCCTACTCCTATCTTTGTAGGGCTTCAAGTGTTGTCCTTAATGCAGAGGTTTTTGGTAACTAGTATGAGACCTTCTTTTCTGAATCCCAGTTCATTATCAGAGATGGCTCTCTTGCCTAAGAAACAGAATCAAGAAGAGCTGCAGCACAGCCCTGCAACTGTTCTGGCTATCGTTGCCTTGAGCCGTCTACACAGAACAGGCTTTGGTTTCTGTTTCAGGTTTGTGGATTCTGGAGAAATGTCAGAATCTTTCCCATATCGAACCAAAGCACTCTTTGCTTTCGAGGAGATTGATGGAGTCGATGTATGCTTTTTTGGGATGCATGTGCAAGAGTATGGCTCTGATTGCCCCCCGCCAAATACAAGGTAGTCTTCTATCTTACTTCCAAATGTGTCTTTTAGTCCCATGTTGGATGGTAGCAGACTGAAGCTCAGGTGTCTTAGAGCTGTGTAATGAATGAAAATGGGTAATGAATGAAAATGGTCACAGTTACCTGATTGAACCAATTTTGTTTTCATGTAAACTGTCAGGAAACAAAGAGTCTTGGTGGTAATGTGACTTGCTTGTATATGGCTCTAGTTTTGGTTTGGCTCATCAAGTTAGTCACTGGGGAGCCAAGGCAGCAACAGCTGGACACCCCTATTCAAACCAGTCATCTCCAATTAGTTTGTTTTGTCTGAATTTTGAGTGAGAGGGGAAAAGAAGTGGCTTCTCCCAAGTTGCTCCCCCGGGGAAAGTTTTCATTTCTTTTATTGGACAGTAGAAAATTATTTGTTTCCTTAGTTAGTTTTCAGCTGGAACTGTGATGAAGGGTGTTTCACATCCTGCTAGGTGGCCTGTGTGACTGCTGTTAAAACCTGTTTCTGGGGGCTTTTGGATGTTAGTGTTTGTTTTCAAGCTTGAGGCATACCCTGAATGAAAAAGACAAATGACACCCCACCCGCCCACTCCTGCAGGCGTGTGTACATATCTTATCTGGACAGTATTCATTTCTTCCGGCCCCGCTGCCTCCGGACAGCTGTTTACCATGAGATCCTCATTGGATATCTAGAGTATGTGAAGAAATTGGGGTGAGTCTCCATTATTCAGAATCAATAAAAAACATTTTGTCTATTTTGTGAAATAATGAGTTTTTCCTGTTTTAGTTTAGTTTTATGTGTTTTTATTCTAATATATTGAGATTGGTTCAGAAGTCTGCTGAGCCTCCCACATATCTGACCCCAAAGAATAGTATCTAACTTTTGCCTTAGCTTGCTTTCTGTTTTCTTTTCATTTTATTGAGGCAAAATCTATATAATATGTTTTGCCTATTTGAGGTTTGGGAGTCAGTGGTTTTTAACATTATAGACTGGTGCAACCATTACCATAAGTCAGTTTCCACACACTTTCACCCCTTTCCCAGAGCCCTGTGCCCTCTTGCTACCACTCCCTGTCCTGCCCTGCCCTCAGACAGCCACTAATCTCCTTTCTGTATACATTTGCTTTGCTGGTCTTTCATTGGAATTCACTAATTGAACATACACGGTGTGTCTTTTTTCTTTGGTACTATGTGCTTATATATCACACCTCTCACATTGTTTTTCCCAAACCTAAAAATTTTTGCTGAAGTGAGTAAATATATTGAACAGAGTAAATATAAGATTATTTGATGTGAATCCTCTAAAGAGGATTACTTGCTGAGCTGCCTTTCCAGTGCACAGGAGGAAGTAGCAGGAAGCTAGTGCTTCACATCCCAATACTGTGTCCTGGAAGGCTCAGCTCTGTGTGTGCACTTCTGAGAATAAAGTGCTCAATGCCAAATCTAGGGTTCAGTTTGTAAACGATGAAAATAATGCTTATTTATTCTCTCTCTCTCTCTCTTTCTCTCTCTCTCTCTCTCTCTCTCTCTCTCTCTCTCTCTCTCTCTCTCTCTCTCTCTCTCTCTCTCCCTCCCTCTCTCTCTCCCACCCCGCCCTGCCCCCATTCATACTATGTTGGAGCCCACGTATTTTCTAAGACCTACACAAGCATTATAGTCATTTCTTTCATTTTCATTTCCCCTCATTTTAATTTCTGCCCTTGCTTTAGTTCCTATTCTTAAGCTGCAATTGCCTCACAAGTAGATCAGAGATCCCTGACACTTCTGTCTGGCTTGTTTCATATGTGTCTTATAGGTATGTGACAGGACACATCTGGGCTTGTCCCCCAAGTGAAGGAGATGACTACATTTTTCATTGCCACCCCCCTGATCAGAAAATCCCCAAACCCAAACGACTACAGGAGTGGTACAAGAAGATGCTGGACAAGGCATTTGCAGAGAGGATCATTAATGACTATAAGGTACTCTTGTAGGAGGAAGGCTTTGGATTTGTTGCAGCTGATTAATATGTTTTGTGTATTTTCCTCTGGCACTCGTGTGCTTTATGACTATATGATCAATTACAAAAAATAGAAACCAGAGCCTAAAACATCTGATGAAACTGCAGAAACAACTGTTCAATTGGTCAGAGCAGTGGGTCTTTCAGTCAGTTGATATCTGGTTTGTGTGTGAGATTCCCCTCATCTCTGTTCTTCCTCCTAGGACATCTTCAAACAAGCAAATGAAGACAGGCTCACGAGTGCCAAGGAATTGCCCTATTTTGAGGGAGATTTCTGGCCCAATGTGTTGGAAGAAAGCATCAAGGAACTAGAACAAGAAGAAGAAGAGAGAAAAAAAGAAGAAAGTACTGCTGCTAGTGAAACCCCTGAGGTACTGCTCCCCCTAGAGCTATGTCACAGAGTGGCAGGCCTCAAAGCATGCATTTGCTGTGGGGTCTTTCTATGGGTGTTCACATGCACACCGGCGGGGGATCACCATCAATAGCAATAAGCAGTTGTGGGGTCTCTATACAAGAGATATTCCCTATGGGGCCTGGTGGTTAGACCTGGAGAGTAGAGGGAAAATGGTGCTTTGTCAGAGCTAGGACAGTACATGGAGATGGATCCAGGCCTTGTGGTGTACATTGTGACAATTATTCATTTTTTGTTTTTTGTTTTGTTTTTTCTCTCAATCTGTACACTGTTTATTATCCCTGTGTACCAGTGAGTGCAGAGTAAACTAAACAAGACCTTGTACCTGCCCCAAGTGGTATTTTATACTAGGAGAAACAGGAAGTACCTGGATAGATGTATGATGTGTTTTCAGGTGATGGGGCAACTCTGAGAAGAAAGGAGTTTAAGGTAAAGAAGACAACAGGAGGTCTGAGGGTCGCTTTGGAAATAGTGACATAGGAACTGGGAATCCCACTTGAATTACAGGGAATGAAGTCTTCCAGAACGAGGAGGAAATATGTTGTATTGAAGATTACACGGCACTGTGTGATTGCCAGGTAGAGCTGGCAATGGCATATATTGATTGTAGTTATAGGCTTGCTAGATGTGTGCAGTGACTTCTGTAGAGAGTGTTTGTGGCGTGTGGGAAATCATGAGTTAAGAGTGTCTTGTGTGGAGGTGGAACTCAACTTTGAGGGAGAAGGAAAAGAGTGGGCTGCCATGCTCCAAAGGAAGTGGTCAAGATTGGGCCACAGTGGGGCTAGATAGAGGTGCTGGCAGTGTGTGATGACCCCTGAAGTCTTGCATCAGCCTGCATGCTCAGTGCACACATTTGTTGAATGGTTACAATGTGCCAAGCACTGTGCACTTTTAGCTATGTCTTTAAAAAGACGGCCTTAGTAGAGAATACACAGACCAGGGTGAAGCAGAAGCTTGTGTCCTGGTAGTTCCTAAAAAACTCCCCAGTTGTCCCTATTGTCTTGACTTTTTCCTCACTGGAACCTCTAGAAGTTGGTCCATCCTTTAACCTTCTCAGGAACTGGCTGGTCCTCACAAAGGTTTGATTTCTTACCTTCCTGCAAAACAATTAGTTCCCAAGGAAACTGGAGAAGAGAGGCCATATTCAAAGTGGCTAGCTCAGAATACATTGCAGTGGAGACCAAGTGACCAGGAGGCCACTGGCCAAACCAGGCTCTAGAGCAAAGGAGGCCTGACCAGAACCATTTTTCTGGGCTTATAAAGGACAGCAGTTGTGGCATTGTTTGAGGGAGTGGCCCAACTGTGGGAGTCACTGGTGCACAGCACAGCATAAAGGATCTCTAGGTCAGATCTGATTAGCTTTTCTATGTTGTATTCTATGTTGTATTCTAAATGGGTAACACCCCAAGTACTTTTCATAGTAGGATCATTGGAGCACTTGAATTGGGGAATGCATCCTTTTTAGACCTCAGCCAAGTAGTAATGAAAAGTAGTAACAACAGGTTGCAAGGCAAGCTTGGTTATGTTCTACCTAGTGCAAGTGTTGAGTGGGAACTGGAAAGTCAGCTGGGTTTGCATGCTTCTGGTGCTACTCACCATTTGAAACTTCCCCGAGTCTTGAGAATTCATAGAGGTGAACAGGCCTTCCCAAGACAAAGAAGCAGTTACTTTGTACAGGATGAAACAACATGGCACTTATGTGTAGAGAATTACGAGGAGTAGGAAGTAAACTTCCTCTTAGAATCTAAGCTTTTGAATTAACATCCTGAAGAAGTAACAGGGCATACAGGTGCCGGTTGGAGGATTCTGTTCTAAGCCCCTCTGGTGGCAGCATGTAGCCCAGATGCATATGGGGTTTCTGGAGCCCCAACAGCCTCGGAAATGGATTTTGTTGTGACAGTTTTGTATGTGGTTACAGGGCAGTCAAGGTGACAGCAAGAATGCCAAGAAAAAGAACAATAAGAAGACCAACAAAAACAAAAGCAGCATTAGCCGCGCCAACAAGAAGAAGCCCAGTATGCCCAATGTGTCTAACGACCTGTCCCAGAAGCTGTATGCCACCATGGAGAAACATAAGGAGGTAGTGGCATAGTCTTGTGCAAGGTTCTGGGGATACACAGAACCCAGAGGAACAGCAGGCACCTGTACAGATCTTTGATAGAAGGGGGGCTTCCTCTGTAGAAGGTGGGACAGTAGTTTGTGTTGCTTGTCATCAATTATGCTCCATCCCAGGAAACGGTGGCCTCAAGCAGGCCCTGGGTGTGGCTAGCCTCCTATTACACAGGAAGATGTGGTCCAGCACTTGGCATATGCTACCTCTCTGTGGTATTAATGCATCTCCTTCTTTCAGGTCTTCTTTGTGATTCATCTGCATGCTGGGCCTGTTATCAGTACTCAGCCCCCCATCGTGGACCCTGACCCCCTGCTCAGCTGTGACCTCATGGATGGGCGTGATGCCTTTCTCACCCTGGCCAGAGACAAGCACTGGGAGTTCTCTTCCTTACGCCGCTCCAAGTGGTCCACTCTGTGCATGCTGGTAGAACTGCACACACAGGGCCAGGACCGCTTTGTCTATACCTGCAACGAGTGCAAACACCATGTAGAGACACGCTGGCACTGCACTGTGTGTGAGGTAAGCCCCGCCACCTCCCTCCTGACCTTCCCACATAGGTAGTATTCCAGCATTGTCCTCTTCAGTATCAGAATGGGTGCAGGTGTTGACATCTGTGCACAACGGTGTTTGTACTATCCCAGCATGGGGAATCTGGCATGAGTGGCACCCTTGTTGTCCTCTTACCTGTGCTCTTGTCTGCCTGACTGTAGGAAGACACTCTGAGACACTGCTTTTACAGGGATCCTGGTGCATTTATTTTTTCCTAGCCTTGCTAAGGGATTAGGGACACCTCTCAGCCCTGCTTGCAAGTTGGCACCTTTGATCAGGTCCAATTGCATGATCGCAGCACGTGATTAGGAGACCTGTTGGTCATATAAGCTCACTGTCTCCTGCCCGGTGGGTAGCTTGTTTTTAGCCATATAGAGCTTGTCTTTGGCAGGACAAAGGCTGCTTAGCCCTACCTACCTTGCTTTCTCCAGGCTTCTCTGTCCTCTTTCTACTTCGCTGAGTATAGGATTTTATGTCTGCTTTCTTTGAGCACAATTTCTAGACCCAATTTTGTTTGTGTGTGGATGTGGGTGTTCTGTATGTATAGAAACAATTTTTGTGTATGTGTACAGAGGCCAGAGTCAAATTGCTCTTTACTTCATTTCCTTACAAAAGATCTGTCACAGAACCTGAACTTGGCTGCTGACCAGCAAGCCCCAAAAGTCTTCTTACCTCCTTCTTGTCTGGTGCTGCAGTTTTTGTGTGATTTTTGTGTGAATGCTGAGGATCCCAGACTCGGGTCCTCATATTTGACCATCCAATCCTCTTACCCACTGACCTATCTCCCAAGCCCCCATTCTTCCTCAGATTTAATGCTTTCTTTTTAGTTTCTAAGTTCAAGTATCTCTAAGGCACTTGGACTTTTTGTGTTGGGGAAGGATCATTTGGTTCCTTCCAGGGATAGTGTCTCACATCCTCTGGTAGTACTTGGAGGAAATGGCCATAGTATTCTTAGTTCTTGCTGTTAAGTCTCAAGGTAAGGTCTTGATGCTTTTCACAAAGCACATGAAACAAAGGAGCGGGACCATTAATAACTGCTCAAGTCTTGAGCCTATGCTATGCCCCATGCCCAATGGTGTCTGCTCATGCTGGGCCTATGCTGATGCTGGTCTGTCCCTTTTGCTTCTCTTCAGGACTATGACCTTTGTATCAATTGCTACAACACAAAGAGCCACACCCATAAAATGGTGAAGTGGGGCCTGGGCCTAGACGATGAGGGCAGCAGTCAAGGTGAGCCACAGTCTAAGAGCCCCCAGGAGTCCCGGCGTCTCAGCATTCAACGCTGCATCCAGTCCCTGGTCCATGCTTGCCAGTGTCGCAATGCCAACTGCTCTCTACCATCTTGCCAGAAGATGAAACGAGTAGTGCAGCACACCAAGGGTTGTAAGCGCAAGACTAATGGAGGATGCCCTGTATGCAAGCAGCTCATTGCTCTTTGCTGCTACCACGCCAAACACTGCCAAGAAAATAAATGCCCTGTGCCCTTCTGCCTCAACATCAAACACAAGCTCCGCCAGCAGCAGATCCAGCATCGCCTGCAGCAGGCCCAGCTCATGCGCCGGCGAATGGCCACCATGAACACCCGCAATGTGCCTCAGCAGAGTTTGCCTTCTCCTACCTCAGCACCACCTGGGACCCCTACACAGCAGCCCAGCACACCCCAAACACCACAGCCCCCTGCCCAGCCTCAGCCTTCACCTGTAAACATGTCACCAGCTGGCTTCCCTAATGTAGCCCGGACTCAGCCCCCCACAATAGTGTCTGCTGGGAAGCCTACCAACCAGGTGCCAGCTCCCCCACCTCCTGCCCAGCCCCCACCTGCAGCAGTAGAAGCAGCAAGGCAAATTGAACGGGAAGCCCAGCAGCAGCAGCACCTGTACCGAGCAAATATCAACAATGGCATGCCCCCAGGGCGTGCAGGTATAGGAACCCCAGGGAGCCAGATGGCCCCTGTGGGACTGAATGTGCCCCGTCCCAACCAAGTCAGTGGGCCTGTCATGTCTAGCATGCCACCTGGGCAGTGGCAACAGGCACCCATCCCTCAGCAGCAGCCAATGCCAGGCATGCCCAGGCCTGTAATGTCTATGCAGGCCCAGGCAGCCGTGGCTGGGCCACGGATGCCCAATGTGCAGCCACCAAGGAGCATCTCGCCAAGTGCCCTGCAAGACCTGCTTCGGACCCTGAAGTCGCCCAGCTCCCCTCAGCAGCAGCAGCAGGTGCTGAACATCCTCAAATCCAACCCACAGCTAATGGCAGCTTTCATTAAACAGCGCACAGCCAAGTATGTGGCCAACCAGCCTGGCATGCAGCCCCAGCCTGGACTTCAGTCCCAGCCTGGTATGCAGCCCCAGCCTGGTATGCACCAGCAGCCCAGCCTGCAGAACCTGAATGCAATGCAAGCTGGTGTGCCACGGCCTGGTGTGCCTCCACAGCAACAGACGATGGGAGGCCTGAACCCCCAGGGACAGGCTCTGAACATCATGAACCCTGGACACAACCCCAACATGGCAAACATGAATCCACAGTACCGAGAAATGGTTAGGAGACAGCTGCTACAGCACCAACAGCAGCAGCAGCAGCAACAACAACAACAGCAACAACAAAGCGGTGCCAGCATGGCTGGGGGCATGGCGGGACATGGCCAGTTCCAGCAGCCACAAGGACCTGGAGGCTACGCACCAGCCATGCAGCAGCAACGTATGCAACAGCACCTCCCCATCCAGGGTAGCTCCATGGGCCAGATGGCTGCTCCAATGGGACAACTTGGCCAAATGGGGCAGCCTGGGCTGGGGGCAGACAGCACCCCCAACATTCAGCAGGCCCTGCAGCAGCGGATTCTGCAGCAGCAGCAGATGAAGCAGCAGATTGGGTCCCCAGGCCAGCCGAACCCCATGAGCCCCCAGCAGCACATGCTCTCAGGACAGCCACAGGCCTCGCATCTCCCCGGCCAGCAGATCGCCACTTCCCTTAGTAACCAGGTGCGGTCTCCAGCCCCTGTCCAGTCTCCTCGGCCCCAGTCCCAGCCTCCACATTCCAGCCCATCACCACGGATACAGCCCCAGCCTTCACCACACCATGTCTCCCCCCAGACTGGTTCCCCCCACCCTGGACTCGCAGTCACCATGGCCAGCTCCATGGATCAGGGACACCTGGGGAACCCTGAACAGAGTGCAATGCTCCCCCAGCTGAATACCCCCAACAGGAGCGCGCTGTCCAGTGAACTGTCCCTGGTTGGTGATACCACGGGAGACACACTAGAAAAATTTGTGGAGGGTTTGTAGCATTATGAGAGCATTGGGTGTTTGGTTTTTTTGTTTTGGGAATTTTATTTTATTTTATTACTTTTTGGGGTTTTTTTTGTTTTGTTTTTTTCTCTTTTGTTTTGTTTTTTTCTCTTTTGTTTTGTTTTTCCCCCCTTCCCTTTCATGTTCTTGGACTTTTTGTACTGAAAATCCAGGCGTCTGGGCTTTTTTTTTTTTTATTATGCCTAGATGGACTGTGACTCCCAAGCATGGAAGGGTGGATTGATGTCTAAAGAAACAATACAAAGAATATATTTTTTGTTAAAAACCAGTTGATTTAAATATCTGGTCGGTCTCTCTCTCTCAGCTTTTTCTCTTTTTTTCTGTTTTGGGGGGTGGGGGGTTGTTTGGATTCTTTTGTCGTCATTGCTGGTGATTCATGCCTTTTTTTAATGGGAAAAACAAGTTCATTATATTCATATTTTTTATTTGTATTTTCAAGACTTAAACATTTATGTTTAAAAGTGAAAAGAAAAATAATACTCAGAAACTGGTTCCAGAAATAATGCATCTTATAATGTGTCCCGATAACGAGCTGATGTTGCGGGAAGATTTTTTTCTATAGTGAACTCTGTGGGCATCTCCAAGTATTACCCCTGGACGATAGGAATTGACTCCGGCGTGCACACATGTACACACCCACACACATTTATCTATACATGCTGGCTTAAGCCAACCTCTTGTCTTGCAGATGTAGAAATTGTTGCTTTGTTTCTCTGATAAAACTGGTTTTAGACAAAAATAGGGATGATCACTCTCTTAGACCATGCTAATGTTAATAGAGAAGAAGCATTCTTTTCTTTCTTCTATGTGAAACTTGAAATGAGGAAAAGCAATTCTAGTGTAAATCATGCAAGCGCTATAATTACTATAAATAAGAAAATTCAAGAAGATTCAATCACTGTATAGAATGGTAACATACCAACTCATTTCTTATATCATATTGTTAAATAAACTGTGTGCAACAGACAAAAAGGGTGGTCCTTCTTGAATTCATGTACATGGTATTAACACTTAGTGTTCGGGGGTTTTTTTGTTATGAAAATGCTGTTTTCAACATTGTATTTGGACTATGCATGTGTTTTTTTCCCCATTGTATATAAAGTATCGCTTAAAATTGATATAAATTACTGAAGTTTTTAACATGTATTCTGTTCTTTAAGATCCCTGTAAGAATGTTTAAGGTTTTTATTTATTTATATATATTTTTGGAGTCTGTTCTTTGTAAGACATGGTTCTGATTGTTTGCTCAGAGTGGAGAGGTCGGGGCTGCAGTCATAGTTGCAGTGTGGGTGGCAGCTGGGAAGTTTCTCAGGCTTGTGGCCACCGATGGGTGGTGGGGACTCCCTGTGCAGAGAGTGAGGAGGCAGCTCAGCATTGCCTTCATATTCAGTACTCACAGGTGAATGTCACCCATGCCAGGAGGGACAGTCACCACTGGGTGAGAAACAGCACTTTGCCTCCAGCCCACTCTTTGTCCTCCTTGTTGGCCAGCTGCCCCTGTGGGGAGGGCTCCTGCCCCCCTTTCTCTACCCAGAGCCCACAATCAATGCAAAGGGTGCTCCAGGGACTTGAGGTGGTTCCTGACCTCCCCTCCCCAAAAGTCCACCAGGGGGGTTACCTCCATCAGCCTGCCCCATGTGGCCTCACTAGGGTTTTGCAAGCCTGGTGCCACCTTGGGGGCTCCTACTTCATGGTCTTACCCACTCATGAAGTCCCGTTACAGGTGCCCTTCCTGAGCAGGGGATGGTAGCTCCTGAATACTATAAATGTCACATCTAAGAGGATGGCCACTGACAGGGGAACTAAACCCCTAGCCTACTGCTCCCAGGGAACTTTTTTTTTTTTTTTTTTTTTTTTTTAATACCTGTCTTCCAACAAAAAGTGGTCTAGATGGGGGTGGGGGCAGCTAAATTTAGAAATCATGACCCAAATAGCCTTCCTTTTGGCCTTTTAAGTTCACAGACATATTTTCAAAATTCTTGATACTTGGAAATCTAAATTTGAGGAAGCCTTTCAAGATTAGAGTTTTGAATGTAGAATTTTGAATCTTGGATTTTAATACTGTGGATAAGACCAGGTAAGGAATAGACCATCATCTAACATCCCCAACTAAGCCCTGTCCCAAGTCCTTCAGAGGTGATGCTCTGTCCTTGCTCAGCTTGATGGGTCCTTGTACATTCTCAGCTCTCATCAGAATTCCTTTGCTGCCAATTGGGAAGCCCTAAGCTGTGTGTTCAAACAAGAGGAGGAACTGGGGCCTCAGAAGAGCTGCTCAGCCCCACTCAGAAGGTGGCACTTGGCAATGTGCAGCCTTTTCATGTGGGCAATGGGGACATCCTTTTCAGTTATCCTGATGTTCAAAGCTATGTACCAACCTTCTTGGAGTCTGCATCCTGTGCAGTTGTCCATCTGGATGTCGAAGGATGTGGCTGAGGGTGTGGGCTGTGAACAATATCCCTAAGTTTGTCCTAAGGGAATCTGTGTAAGAGCTGGAGTGCCCAGACACTGTGTCTCATGCTGTATACTTAAGAGGAGAAGAAAAAAAAAGTCCTATATTTGTGATCAAAAAGAGGGAACTTGAAATGTGCTGGTGTTTATAATAAAAGCTGGTAAAACTGCTTGGATTCAAAGGTGGTTCCGATTGGCTAATGATCCCCTTAGCACTATTAGTTCAGCTGCTGATCACTGAGCAGCTGAAGCTGTCTGGTGTCAACCCTGCATGCATTTGAGGCTCTTAGAAACTCTAGTCTTTAAGAACTGGATATTAGGTCCACAGATAACATTGTTTTGCACTATTGGGGTGAAGACATGTAACTTCCTTTTGATTTCTGTTAGATGGGACCAGTTGTACATGGTAACCCATCCCTTTAACCCAGAAGAGCTAGAGCTAGAAGTACCTGGAAGACTTCAAACCCTGAGATCCACATGGGGAATTAAAGAGCAGTCAGGGCTATGCAGTGAGAGACCCGTTCTCAAAGGGGGGAGGGAGCAAAGGTTGTATTTGAGTCAACATTAAGTTTTAGCGCTACATGACAAAATAAGCTTCTCATTAAATTGATTTATGTTGGTAGCCACTGTGATGCCAGGAAATACAATACAGGATAGTGTATTGGGAAGTAGTTTTGTGTCCAGACACTGTAGCCTGGAGAATGTAGGAATAAATCTGCCCGTCTGGGACTGATGATACACAAGAGCCTGGTGGGTATTGGGTCTTTTGTATGCATTGTTTATGTTTAATTCTGTTCTGAATAGTAGGTGCAGAGTGGGGATAGTCAATGATAACATACTGAAGAAATGGTGCAGAACCCAAACTAAAAGACTTCCAAGGAGTTTTGGTGAATGGGTCTGCAGCTGATGTAAATTGCCTAAAACAGTGCTTTCATCATGCTCCCATCGGTTTACAGAGGATTTGTTAGAAATATTTTTATCACTTTTCAGCTAAATAAAAATTCAGAGGGAGTTCAGAGGGAGTTAGGTGAGCCTAGTATCCACAGAATTGAGCCTCTTGGACCACACTGTCCATTCTACAAAATTCCTACTGGAGGCTTGAAAATGAGATGGCCATTAAGGTCCTTCATCTTGTATTCTATGGCTCTTGTCACAAGGAAGCCCGCAGGCTGACATTTTCAATGCATGTAGGTTAACTGAAATTCAGGTGAAAGGGTCCTGGGGGAGAATGATCTGGAGAGTTCCAAGCTTGAGTGAGAATCTGGACACAAGGTCCTTGAAAATCTGCTGTGCACAAAGGGGGACTGAAGAATTGTTTTGACATCTCATGGGTATTTTCTCCCCTGTTGCCAGGACTCTATCTCTGATATTGCCCAGAACATCTCATCTTTGTACAGATGGGCCACTACACTAAGACAAGAAAACTTTCCGTGTTCCTTCCTGGAGTGAGCATTAAAAGAAGTTACTAAAAGTCCCAAAGCTGGGAAGTGGAACCAGGCCGGTCAAGGGACAATTGTCAAGAGGTGTCTGAAGTGTACCACTGTTTGGGCTATGGTATACGTACAGAAGGCCCTCCAAGTTTGTGGGAAGTCATTTCCTGTTCCTAGCCCTTGGTAGGGACATAGGTTCAAACTTTGGTTTCCTGGGGACGGGAGGGTCTAGGCTTACCTGGATTGTAGATGGTTTACAATTGACAGAACCTACATCTACATCTTTAACCAAAGCCCAGCTTTTCCTTTCTTTGCCAAATGTTACTTCATCTTTCTAAACATTCAGCCAGGTCCATAGATCACTCTGTCAGCTCTGACAAAAGAGAAGATTTCAAAATGGAGAGTTACAGCTCCTCGTTAGTATATGGTTAGTATCCCCATCTGTAAAAATGGAGAGTTAAAGGAATGAAACATAAGGCATCTCAGTTCCACTAGGAGTCATACCCAGGAAAGTTATTCTGTGTGGTGACATGACTGGGACTGAGGCAGGGGAAGGGAGGTGATGTCTGGCAGGGGGCAGAGGCATAGGCTAGAAACCAATTAGAAGGATCTAGGAAAGGACATGGTAGGACTCTAATGAGGAAGGGTGGGGTTGGTTGTGAAGGATATGGCCCCCCAGGAACAGAACTGGCTGGGGAGAGAGGATAGGTGTTAGGCATCCAGGTGCTCAATGAAATGTGTTTTCCTCAGCTACTCTCCTCCTTACCTTATATTTTGAAACAGGGCTTTTTCACTGAAATTGGAGCTAACAGATTTAGGTGGATTAGCTGATAATCAAGATCCGAGGATTCTTTCTCTTCTTTCCCTAGCACTGAGATTACAGACACATATTGCCCTGTCATTTTCCTTCGGACACCAGGGGATCAAGTACTTACAGACTTAGTCATCTCCGGTCTCATAGAACTGCCTATTTTTCTATTTTCCATCTATAAAGTCAAGAATGTAGGAACTATCCTTGACACATTCGACCTAGAAGCATTACTAAAGATGCCCTCTGCCAACATTTCAAGTCGATCCGGGATCCAAGAGGTAATTGCTCCTGTCTCCTGTTTTGTTTGTTTTGTTTTGCAGCACCATTTTACACATCTTAAACTGTTTTTGTGTGGTGTGTTCCTGCAGTTGGGATTAGTGTGTGGTAGCAAGCTAAGCAACCACGTTAACGTTTTTGTAAAATTTGATCATAGCAAAATATATTCATCAAGTGAGAACATGTCACGAAGGAGCCGTCTGGGCCTTACTCTGAGATTAGGACCAAAACATGCAATCTTGTTTTACAAAGTGGCTAGAGAGTTTGCATCAGCCTTTAGAGACCAGGTTTATGGCCGAATCCCCAAACAAACTTCCAGTAGGAAGAAAGTTGCAATACACGGGTAAATCCAGTTTCTGAAGTTGTTGGTTACTGAGTTCACGTTTTTGGTGACTAACAGTCCAACCTAAAACCTCTTTGTCACTGTAGCTTTTGGCATTGCTATAGAAGCCTATTCCAGTGGCCCAAACAGAAACACATTGGTGGGTAGGTCCGCTCGTCCACACTGCAGCCTGGATCTCGAGAATGAGGTGCTCCCGCCTAGGCGCAGCGGTTCCGGGAACACAATCCCGACACACTCCACGACCTTGTCAATGACATCCGAGGTCAAAAAGTCCGGTCCTCAGGCCCCGGCGCTGGGGTTTGCTCCGTTAGTGTTCCCGCTCAGGCAGAGCCTTGGGCAGCCCAGGCCCGTCGCTTGTCATGACATCACTGCGCCGCCCCCGTGGAAGGCCCTCCTCGCCACTCTTAGCTGTTCGTAGCTCTTGCGACAGGCATGGCGCGCGAGCTGCGGGCTGTACTACTGTGGGGTCGCGGGCTGCAGACTACACTGCGTGCTCCCGCGCTGGCGGGCGTCCGGCGAGGTGAGCGCAGCGCAGGAGTCTCTTGACTGGTGGGAAGCCGCACAGCACCAGGGCTGCCACGTTGGGCCGGGGGCAGCACCAGGGCTGCCACGTTGGGCCGGGGGCAGCACCAGGGCTGCCACGTTGGGCCGGGGGCAGGCAAGTGCGGTCGCTTCCTGGGAGACGGATCGCGGGTACCTCCCGCGTGGTCTGGTCAGTCCCTGGCTTTTCTGATTTGCGGCCTCCCGCGTTTGGGTTCACTCGTTCGTTGCACGCAGCTGTGCACACGCTCAATTCCGGCAGAGCTCAAGCCCTGGGGTAGAAACGGTGAACAAAACCAGTCGTCACCCCGGACTACAGGAAGCCAGTGAACTCCGAGTGTTTGGTCCCTGCATCCCTAGGGCCTGGAATTAAAAGATAACAAGGAATGGAGAGAGAAAGGGGCCTTAATCTGTCCTTTCCGACCCCGCACTCAAGTAACGGTGAAGACATTAGCGTTACATACACATAAGCTATATGTATTTACAGCTTTTTTTTTTTTAACATAAAAGGGCCCAAGTCAAGTATGAATTCTGCTAAAGAATATTCTTCAAAGTTTCCAGCATTCCTTACACAACTTTTCATATTAGCATATACCGGTACATTGGCTTTTGGAGCTCTGTAGTGCTCATTCTCCACTAAATGTTCTGTTGAACACGAAAATTGCTACATTGTGGTAAAAATTGAGTGAGTGGTTATATATTCAGGAACATGTATTCAGTTTCAGAATTGATGTTTCAGAGTACCTGTTTGTTTGCTAGCTGTTTTTGCCAAACCTCATCTTGATTTATTTTAGAGATGGGGTTGGGGCTCCACTATGTTCTGGCTGGTCTGGAGCTTGCTACGTAGACCAGTCACAGAGATCCCCTCTGCCTCCCAAAGTGGTGGGATTATTGGCATGTGCCACAGTGCCTAGTGCTCAAAATGCTTTTTGTCTGTGTATTTGTCCTCTAATAGTAAAACTTTCTATTCCATACGGTCTTCTCCAACATTTGAGTATGTCTTTAAAACATAACAAAAAAACCCCAAACAGTGCCCTAAGGACTACCATGTAACTCACTGTCGTAGAGTTTGTGCTTGGCTTGCATAGGCCCTGAACTGGTCCCCAGCACCACCAAGAATACTAAAAAGAGCCCACTGTAGAAGACACCTGTGATTTGTATCTGCATGGATACTAGTGAAAGACTGTTTTTACTTGTTTAACAGTTGACTGGTGTCTTCTCTCTGATTTCTTCTTTATATCTTGCATCATGCTCTGCAAACACCTTCTCAGCTTTGTTCACAAAGTCTGTTCACAAAGGCTTCTAGAGTCTTTCCGAAGCTTATCTGCAAAATGTGGTGTTCCATTTCATGGACTCGATTCCCTTTCACTTTCTGGCTTCCTGTGGTGGCACTAATTCTCCCTGAGTCTCAGGTGGAGGAAAAAAAAAAAAACCATATATATAAACAAATAATACATTTTTTATTGGCATTTTAGTGACTTCATTAAAGCTCTGATTTCAGTCTGCTTCCATGTTGTGTTGGCTTCTTCTCTGAAGTATCAGCCCTCCAGAACCCACTGCTGTTGGTTGGTTGGTTAGTTGGTTGTTTATCCAATTTTCCTGAATTCTGTCTTTGATGGTGATTCTAAGTTCACAGTTGTCATCTATAATAAATCTGTCATAGTAAGATAAAGTTCAGCCAGACAGGAAGTAGCACTCCATGTAAACTAACTCACCTATGTCATAGAGATGGTTCAATTGAGATTTGTAGTTCCAGAAAAACAGTCAGCATATCTCACAACTTAAAACACTGTTTCCCTCTGTATGCCCTTATGAAACAGCTCCAGTAAGAACAGTGGCAGATCTATAGGAAAGGTGGGTGGCCTTTGTCAAGTAGAAGCCCATACACAGCTTGTGTGTTCTTTCTTCTAGCTCACTTGAATGGCTTCTGTGGTCAAGTGACTTTTTCCCCTTGAAAGCTAGGCTGAATAACCTCTGCAGGGTGTCCTGTATCCCTGGATAAAAACTGCTTCTGTTGGAACTCAGTGACTAATGGGTTTATAGTCTCAGGCTGGAGAAAGATCTGCTTTTGTAATAGGTGTTTTGACTTATAAGAATTTGATACCAGGAAATAAAAGCTAGTCCCTGTTGTAATTTAGTGAGATAAATTACATATTAACAAATTAATAGAAGGAATGCCCCAAACTAGCACACAATAATAATTTTAAATGAGCACCACAGAAAATGGATGGTGAATTCATAGGGAGAGATCACTGTGAACAAAAGGGGCCCTGGAGAACAACAGAAGAGGCCATGGCCTGGTCATGAAGTAGTTCATGTGGGAAGACAGATGTGATCACAGCTGGGACAAACTTTGTGGGCACGAGCTGTGAGTGTGTCTTTGCGTACGTACATGTCAGCAATGTCACAGTCACATTATCAGTGCTACTCAGAGCTCTAAGCTACCCAGTACTTTAACAGGAGACTGTGGCCTGCTTTTGAGGTTTGTGGCTTTTCCTTTAGGGTGTGGGGGAAACGTAAAGAATGATACTGTACAGATAATGTGTTTAGTGTCTTGTTCAGACACTGTACTGAAAGTTCAGCTAACCTGAATCAAATCTGGGTTGCCACCCCGCCCCCCAATTTTGTTCATTCATTCTTTCTTTTATATATATATATATATATATATATATATATATATATATATATATATTGAGAAAAGACTTCTTAATGAGTATATTTTACAAAATACACTGTAAAATTGTGCAATGCTGCCTTTATTGGATGTAATTCTGAGTCAGAAGTCTGCACTCCTTTGCAGCTGGACATATGGTGACAGAACTTTTCATCTTATCCATATTGTTTACTGTGTCCTCTGCTTTTACCTCCAAAATAAATACATACCCCATCTCTTTTACCATATGTCTTTTGCTGTCAAATCACCATAGCTAGATGGACCTTTTTCTTAGTTCTGGGTTGTCTTAAGTGGGCATAGCCATATCACCCACACTAGCAGTAGGAATACTGTTGTCTGTTGGTTCCTTCACAGAGATGATGGACAAATGTTTGGCTCAGTTACAGGGTTAGTTTATAACCGTCATGGTGGGAGCATGGCGCCAGGCAGGCATGGCTCTGGAGCTATAGCTGAGTGCACATCTCATCTACAGGCTGTGGACAGAGAAAGCTTGTTTTTTTGTTTTTTTTTTCTGTTTTGGGACTGTTTCCCTAGTATAGTCCAGGCTGGCCTCAAACTTAGGGTCCTTCTGTGTTAGCTCTCCAAATGTTAATATTACAGCCACGTACCATTCAAATTATTATTTGTTATTATTATATGTGCAGAGGTCAGAGAGAGAGAGAGAGAGACAGTGGTTTTCTCCCATGTTAAGCGTGTTGCAGGGGTCAAATTCAGGTCACCAGGCTTGTGTGGTAAACATACACATTAAGCCTTCTTGCCAGCCCACTCAGATCTTTTTTGAGACAGGGCCTCATGAAGTTCAGGCTGTTCCTTGAACTCTTGATCCTATATTCCTGATGTTGGTTATATCTCCTCTGTCTTCTGTCACCTGTCATCTCTGAGTTTCCCTCAGTCTATCTAGACTGCAATCCTTGGGAGGAATTCCAGCCAGGAGTTTTCTGGGATATCTATTCAGGGATTATCTAAGGTTTTCTTATGATTAGATGAAGATGCAATTTTAGCAAAAAGATAGGAGAGGAATGATGGTGTGTTGCATCATGATGTTGGCAGGTCCTATGATGTGTGAATCACTTTCCCCTACATTTAAAATTACTGACTTTCTCTTTGAAATCAGCAAATGGTTTTTCAGGATACATGAATATTGTGTAGTTGTTGTTAGTTGACATCTGTCAGTAATTTCTGTCTGCCATAGATATCAGATATGAGTGATTTTTCTATTTGTTTTCTATTGTTCCATGACAGTTTTCCTATAAAAAGGGGGTTGTCTTTTCTCCCCTGTACATAAAAATATGGATTACTATTTGCTAGACTGAAGTCTGTAGTAGTTACTGTTACCATTTTACTTCAGATTATACTGCTACCTCAGATCATCCCAGGTTCTACCACTGAGAGTACCTTGGGGTTGGGCATGTTGTCCTGACTCACCCACATTGCTGAGCTCTTCATCACTGTCTGGCACCACAGAGTTCTAGGTCACCTGTGTGTCCAGCACACGGGGATGACAGAGTAATTCCAGTGTGTTTCTAAGAAATACACTTTTAGGAATGACTGCTAAGCAGGTTTAAGAAGGCACTGGCCTGATGGTGCTTGCTGCTCCCAGGGTGTTATCAGTCAGTAGAAGGGGTTAGAAACTGCCTGTGGAGGTGGGGTGCACTTGTGCAGGTGCACGCACTTCATTGTTGGTTTTGTGTGGTGCCTTCACTCCAGGGCAGTGCTGCAGGTCCTAGCCCTTCCCACTTGCTGCTGCCAGCTTGACAGCCCAGACTCATTCACAGTGTGTTAGTGTGCTTGACCTCAGTCTGTTCCCAGGACACTTGCAGACTTGACAACTGGGGCTGGTGAATAGATTTTCCAAGCTGAGCAGTCCTTGTGTGTCCTTTGTGCAGTCCTTGTGGAGGTCAGCTTCGTAGCCTGCAGTAAAATGACATTTTCTGGGTAAAGCCTTTACACATTATGGTCATTTTCAAAAACTTCTTTTAGAATCATACTGGAAAACTAATTACTTGTAAGCTCATATCACATTCACCAAGTCTACTTATGGCAAGGACACTACATTTCCTCTAACTGCTGTGGGAGACAGGGGTCGTTTTCCCCCATATCCCTTATGCTCACTCACATGGCCTGCATCCTGAGTGACAGATGATATACCTTGCATGTCTTTGACATTAACTTCGACAGTGTTCTCCAATATTGTGGTCTTCCTATTTGTAGCCTATAACAGTGAGGTTCTGACAGTTTCCAGCATCACATCTCTGTAGAGATTCTTCAGGGACGATTCAATGAAGCCCACTTTTTCCCAAGTGGGCTTCTGTTTTCCCAAGTTAGGGCTTCTATTGCTGTGATGAGACACCATGACCACAGCCACTCTTAGAAAAGAAAACATTTAGTTGGGTCTGGCTAAATGTTCAGAGGTTTAGTCCGTTATCGTATCATCATGGCAGGCAGACATGGTGCTGAAGAGGGAGCTGAGAGTTCTTCATCTGGATCAGCGGGCCATGGGAAGAGAGTGAGGCACACTAGGCCTGGCTCGAGCTTCTGAGACCTCAAAGCCCACCCCCCAGTGACCACCTCCTCCCACAAAACCACACCCAATGGTGCCAGCCTTTAGGAGCCTGCGGGGCTGTTTCCATTGAAAGCACCAGGACAAGTGAAGTTCGCATGCACAGCTGCGCAAATCACTGCAGTCATCTTCCAGTGAGGTGTGAGGCTCCTCGGCTGGTGCTTTCCTGTCTCTATTGGCTTAGTAGCTTGTTCATGTTACTGTGGCTCAAGGATACCAAGAAAAAAGTGTATTTAGAGATGGCTCAGCAGTTAAGAATGTTTACTGCTCTTGCAAAGGACCTGAGTTCAGTTTCTAGCACACCTGCCTGTAACTCCACCTCCAGAGGGATCTGATAACTTTGTTTGGCCTCTGGGCACATACACTCATGTGCACATAACTCACACACAGATATTGGGAGCACAGAGGTCCTTGTGCTCACAGATAGCACTAGGGAAACTCAGAACATTAAACATGTGGGATTGTGTTTCCTGTTTTTCCAACTAGAAGGCTGGGAATGGAGGTGGTTGATAGCCCTGGGGTCTGCACTAACTGTAGGGCCAGGTCATGCCAAGTTCCCACAAGCAGGACCAGAGGTGGCTAATAGCCCAAGTGGCCTCCACACTGTCTGTGTGACAGACCATACCAGATCCTCTCCAAGCCCTTAAGTTAACGTGTAGCCTGTCTCTAGAACACCTCTCCATGGAAGAGGTGACGTACTTTGAGAAGAGTTTTGAGCTAATTATGCCTCCTTGTGTAGAGGGGGTTGTGTTTCAGCAGGAAACTTTTTCCCAAATTGTACTGATTTAAATATGCCCACAATAAACTACCCAGTGCCAGACTAGAAGTTTGAAATAGCACAAGCTACTGAGTTGTATTGAACTAGGTTTCCTTCTTGCCCCTCATGGATCCATCCTTTGCCAGCCATGGTGTTTCAGAGACACCCCCCACACACACACACACACAGACACTCATACTCATTATTTAAAATAGTAAAAAAAAAAAATTTACATTTGTGAGTATGTGTGGACATTTGTGAGTCATATCACATATGTGAAGAGTCAGAGGACAAATTCCAGGAGTTGGTTCTCTCCTTCCACTGTGTAGGTTCTGGGGATTGAATTCAGGTCATGGGGCTTGGTTGCAAGCATCGTTACCTACTGAGCCATCTTGCTGGCTCTACTCATTTCTGTATATTTTTTATTCCTTTCCTGTATTAGAAATTAAGGGTGAGCAGTAGCCGGCAGGAGGGTCTTCCTTTCAGTCTAGATGTTCACAGACTTTCTTGAGGACTGACTGGGACCCTGAAATGTTTACTTGTTGATTGTCTGCTAAGCAATGCCAGTGCCCTGCCTGCTGGCTCTTGGGGCTGCTGAGAGGTGTAGGCTAGGTCCATGGCTCTGCCTGAAGTATAGCATTGGCTAGGTTCTTGTGACCGTGAAGGCTCAGGCTGACCCCATCAAGTAGAGGTCCCTCACACCTAGTTCTGTGCCAGAGGTTTCAGGATACACCAGGCTTACGAAAGTTACGAAAGTGATTCTGAGTTCCCTCCTGGCTAAACAGGCCAACCAGGTGCCTTTCGGTGCAATGTCTTTGACAGTCAGCATGTGAGGGAAGGCAGCTGAGACTACCTGCTCTAGCAGCTGTGCCTTCATCCTCACAAGCATGGGTTGGCCTTAGACCCGCTTTGGCCTCCAGTAGGCAGGCACAGTGTGGGTGAGCTAGGACATCTGCCTTCAAATAGTCATTCCCATCCATTTCACAATGTTTCTTTTCAGGAAAGCCGGTTCTGCACCTTCAGAAGACCGCAGTCCAGATTAAGGGTGCCACACAAAGCCTGGCTTCAAGGATCTCTGCAGGGCAGTTGTACAGCACACAGGCAGCCGAGGACAAAAAGGAAGAGGCCCTGCACTCCATTATCAGCAGCACTGAGACTGTGCAGGGTAAGCCTAGAGACTTAGGTTTTCCAGGAGGTGTCCACCATCCCTGCCACTCCCAGCTTTCAGCTGATGTTGCTGCCCCCTGGTGGCCACCTGAAGAAGCTGCCAACTGGAGATTAAGGACACATCTGATAGTAATCACTGAAAGGGAATACTGCCCCAGGTAGTGCAGGACAGGTAGGCTATTTTCAGGCCCAAGTGCCATCTTCAGGGCTTTGGATGGAAACAAGGACAGAACTATTGATTTTGACAAGTGATGCTTTCGTATAGTTGTGCTTTTTGAGTAATTTATTAGAGTACATTTTTTTGGAAAATATACTGTAGAATCCGGTAGTTAAGGCTAGCATGAGTCTCCCGACCACACACTCTGGGAACTCAGCCTCCACAGTTTACCACAGCCTTACATAGTTTCCACATAGTCCTTAACCTGAGAGAGTGCTTAAGTGTCCATTTCTCTTAGACATTCCTTAGACATTTAAAAGTCAGAACCCTAAACATTCTTCCAAAAGGTACATAATAGCACATTGTTTTACAAAAATGGAAATGCAGTTTTATTGGTTGTGTCTATCATTGATTACCAGGTTCTGTCTCCAAACATGAGTTCCAGGCAGAGACAAAGAAACTTTTGGACATTGTGGCTTGTTCTCTGTACTCAGAAAAAGAGGTAAGATATGTGTGCATCACTCCTCAAGCTAGTCAGGGGTCTGGCAAGCTGCTTTCATGCCATCTTAGGAAAGTGCCAAATCCAAGTCTTACACTTGCTGTCAGAAGTTACAAGGCATGGGCTGAGGACGGGACCCCCCCACTCAGGATCCACTAAAGAGAGGAGTTCTTATAGAGTTTGTTTTGGTTCATAGATAGGTATATTCAGATGGTTCTTTGGGCCAGATTAGCTTTGGGAATTAATTAAGTTTTGGTGATAATTTTTAAGTCTCCCAAATACTGGCATAGGTGTCCACTTCTATCTGATTCTGTAGAACTGTTCCTGTGCTTTGAAGCCCTGTGTTTGCCTACTTCTGCTGTACTTGCAGGCCTGTGCCTGGGTATTATAGACCAGAGAGGGCTATGGAAAAACTTTGTTTGTTTTTCCATTTTTACAAACTGCTCATGCTCCATGTTATTCTTTGCTTTTTCTTTTCCTTTTTTCTTTTTTCTTTTTTTTTCTTTTTTTGAGGCAGGGTTTCTCTGTAGCTTTGGAGCCTGTTCTGGAACTCACTCTGTAGACCATGCTGGCCTCCAATTCACAGAAATCTGCCTGTTTCCGTCCCCCCCAGTGCTGGGATTAAAGGCATGTGCCGCCACCACCTGGCTTAGAACTTTATTTCTTGTTTCTAAGACAGGGCATCATGTGTTATTTTACAGCTAAGGATGACCTTGCACTTAATTTTTTTTCTTGCATTTACTGGAATCACACTCAGGTCATCAGGCTTGACAGAAAGCGCCTTTACCTACTTAGCTATCTTGCTGGTCTGACCTGGGACTTTTTTTAAATACAGTCTAGGGCCATCATTTGTTTTTGCACTTTAAGCCTGGCCTGGAATGTCCATCAGGACCTCAGAGCCACTGGCTTTTGAACAAAGGAGGAGGAGAGGCAGGATTGGGAGCTCAGGGAGTTCTACAAACCCTGGCAGCTCAGGCTCCTCTTTACTTGTCTGGGTGTAGTAGGCTGGCACTTGAATTCAACCTAGGTGCCTTTCTCTTTGACCATTTTCCATCACCCTCAGCTGCCTCAGCTCTCAGAATGCTTAACTTGTTTAGTGTGCACACGAGTTTTCTTGACTACAAGCTTGCCCTTAACCTGTTTACAACAATGCCAACAGCATGCTAGGTAACATTGTAGAACTCTAGTTTTGCCGCAGTAAACGTTTATGGGGCATTCCTTTTTGAACAGTGGTTATCCCATGATGTCTACAGTAGCACCCATCTTGTACACTTGCATGTATGTGGCCAAAGAAAAGGCCTGGGGAACAGGTGCTTCTTTTCCTTTGTGTTTGCCATTTGGAAAAATCCCTGGAAGATGGCAACTTTCCCATCCTTGAACTTTGCTTCCCCCACATGCAGCTCTGACTGCTAGCATTACAGACGTGTCCCTGCATTTAAGTTTTAGAGGTTCTTTTTCAGGAGATTAACATTCAGTTTTGGGTGCTGAGAATCAATATTTGTAGTGTAGTGCGGGGAGAGGGGGGAGTAAGACAAAAGGATTATGAGTTTGAGGTCAGCCTGAGCTATGCAGAGACTTTGTCTCAAAAACAGTGGCAACAACAAAAACAAAATCCATATAGGAGTGACAAGACTTAGAAAAAGTCAAGAAAATTGCTACCAGTGGTGGGTGGTTATACATGCCTATAATTCTAGCACTCGGGAGGCTGAAACATGAGAATCAAAAAAAGAAAAACCTGAAAGGGAAAACTATTGTTTGCTCAGTGCTATTGATGCTAAGGTTCTGAAGTAGATTAGCACCCATTTTACAGAATTAAATTATCCGCCTCCTGGTCTCCTATTTGCTCTGTGAGGAATCAGGGCACTTTGACACCTTGAGGGGATTTCTTGGCTCTGACCTCCTTTTCTATGCAAGATTGATGCTCTGGTGTTTGGTCCTCAAGAGATGAGATGAAGTAGCCGTTTTTGTTTTCATGGTGGTAAGGACTGAAGCCAGGCCCTTATGTGCTTTAGGCAAGTGTTCTGCTTGCATTCTCAGCCTCACCTGGGTGGGGGAGAACTTACTAAATTACCCAGGTTTCTTTGCATTTATGTGTTGAATTTACAGTCTTCTGCCTCAGCTTCCTAAGTAGCTGAGACTACAAGCCTCTGCCCCTGGGCCTGGCTTAGCAGTGTCTCTCTCATAGAGTAAGAGAGACAGATAATTGGAGAATGTTTACCATCCTGTGTAAGTTAGTTTCAGGCTTCACTGGACATCTGTAAGGAAAGGTTTGCTGCAGATCATGAGCCGAGGACATGCTGTCCACTGTGGAAGACTGGGTATTGCATGCAGGTCCTTGACTGCAGCCATTGCAAACTCAGCAGTAAGATCTCAGTCAGTGCCATTCATCTTCCTGCCTCTTGCTCCCATTCCCTAGGTGTTTATACGAGAGCTCATCTCCAATGCCAGTGATGCCTTGGAGAAACTGCGGCACAAGCTGGTGTCTGAAGGCCAGGTGCTTCCAGAAATGGAGATTCATCTTCAGACTGATGCCAAGAAGGGCACCATTACCATCCAGGTACTTCTGTTGTGGCCTTACTGAGCTCCTCCTCTAGAAACAACCAGGCTGAGAAGACTCAGAGAAGCCTGCATTCCAGTTATGGCTGGACCCAAGTGATGTGCTTGACCATCCTTCCATCTGAGGGCTCTTGCCCATTCTCTCACCCACCTTGGGAAGCTTAGAGACACTGGCAGAAGAGAAGGAAATTTAAAATTTCCAAAAAGGCTGTGGTTTGCTTTTTTATTACTTCAGTGGTCTCTTTTGAAGAGACTTGTGGAGGTTTTATTTTCAGTTTATGGAGCTGGGATTTAACCTGAAGCCTGCTACATGTTAAGCAAGTTCTCTGTTGCTGGCTTGTATGTACTCTTGTGTCAGTGTTTATCATTTATTACTCTCTTTTTAAAAGATGTATTTATTTTTATTTATGTGCCTCTGTGTTTTCATGTGTGCACATGCGTGCGTGCGTGTGTGCGTGCGTGCGTGCGTGTGTGCATGTGTGTGTGTGTGTGTGTGTGTGTGTGTGTGTGTGTGTGTATGTGCTTGTGCACGTGCATGCCAACATGCATTCAGATGCCTGAGGAGACAGGAAGAGGCCAGCATATCCCCAGGAACTGGAGTTACAGATAGTTGTATGCTTAGAACCAACCTTGGGTCCTCTGCAAGTGCAATAAGCATTTTTAACTGCTGGGCTGTCTCTCCAGTCCTGTCATTTATTTCCTTTTATGCCTATGTTTTTATTGATTTGACAGGGGAATGTTTGCTTCTGAGAAAAATAATACTTTTTCTTCTTGAAAACATTCAGAAAATGTTTTTGTTTTTGTTTTTTTTTTTTTGTAGAAGTTTCTTTTACTTTAGCTCTTCCATTAACATCTGTGATACTTTCAAATGAATTTATGTATATGGTGTGACATGAGGGCTGAAATATACTCTGTGTCTGTGGCTATCATTTCTGCACTGTCTTTAGAATTCTACCCCAGCCAGGCGATGGTGATGCATGCCTTTAATCCCAGCACTTGGTAGGCAGGGGCAGGTGGGTCTATGTGAGTTCAAGGCCAGCCTGGTTTACAGAGCGATTTCCAGGACAGGCTCCAAAACTACAGAGAAACCCTGTCTCAAAAAAACAAAATAAAACAAAGTATTCTACTCCATTGCATTATCCTGAAGCCATGGTCAGAAATGCAGTGGAACACAGCCTGCACAGCCTTCTGGTTCTGTTAGCTGCCCAGAGCACTCTGTCTGGTACAACTTTTTAACAAGTCTCAAAATGAAGCATTGTACTTTCTCCAACTAGTTATTTTTAAAAATATTCCCGGTCCTCTGTATTTCTGCATAAATTTTAGAGTCAGTTTGTCATGTCATATAAAACTTGTGAAGATTTTCGTTAGAGTGTGGCAAATCTACAGGTCAGTCAGGCAGAAAGCAAAACAAGTTAAAAGCAGAAAGTATTAGATACAGTCTCTCCTGTATATCAGCCATACATAAAATTTTTCTTTAAGGAATCTGTAGAGGTTCCAGTGTGTCGGGGGGGGGGGGGGTTGCATATACCTACAATAATTTATCTATAATACAGTATTTGGGAGACTAAGGAGAATCACAAATCCAAGAATAGCCTGCACTTCATTATGAGACACTGTCTCAAAATAAAGCAAAGCAAAAGTAGTTTTAAAAGTCCTGGTGTATATACTAAGGCAAGTATTTCAATGTAAATTATATTTAGTGACTAACTAGAAATCAAGTTTTATGTAATTTTATTGGCATAGTTATTATATCTACAAATTAATTTTAAATCATTCTTTAATTATAATTTTTCACGTTCCACAAGAAAAGATTCAGACTATATGTTGACTTTTCCTCTAGTACCTTGGAGAGAGAAGTAGCTAGAAGGTTTTTGTTGCCTTTTGTATTAGGTCCTGGCCCATGCAACAAACATGAGCTTGCAGAGTGACAGTGGTGAGGCTTTGTCCAGCAACACTGAGCTACCCACTGCTGGCACAGCTTCTTATCACAGCTTGGTTGTCAAAGATAGTTTTGTTTGGTTGCATGTTAATTTTTACTCACTTGGTTTTTAATTTCGTATATGAGAGCTATATTTCCAGCCCCTCTTCTCCATCTAGCCCTCTGTGCCCCATGTTGAAGTTCTTGTCTTGCTTTTGTCTGTGTTGACTTCATTGCCTGAGTTCTCAGTGGGGCTGTAGTCTCTGCACTGCCCTGGTTGATATCCCAGAAGGAAGCAAGATTGCTCTGCTGTGTTCTCACTCTGAGTTGATGAAGTGTTAATATCTAGAGTGTTCTTCAGTCTTGGGTGGGGCTCAATGCGGGGTTGGTGAAAAGCAGTTGTTTTTGTGGTAATAAAGTGAGGAACTCAAGGGGGCGTGGCAGGAAGGAAGAAGGGCCTGTAATGGCTGAAATCTGGAGTTTTTACAGATGCAGTGAGCTGAGTCTTCATCTGCTCAGAATGCTATTGCCTGATGATTTATGAACAGGAGAAAGTACCATCACAGTCTGGACACTGAGCAGCCCGTGATCCAGGAACTAGCACATCACACATCCTTCTGTGCCTTTACATGACCCATGTGTGCTTGACACAGGCTAGAATCATCTGAAAGGAGGCAACCTAAATTGAGAAAATGCCTCCATAAGATCCAACAGTAGGACATTTTCTTAATTAGTGATTGATGGGGCAGGCTCAGCCCATTGTGGGTGGGATCACCGCAGGCAGGTTGTCCTGGATTCTGTAAAAAATGAGGCTGAGCAAGCCATGATGAGCAACCCTTCCATGGCCTCTGCATTAGCTCCTACCTCCAGGTTCCTGCCTGGCTTGAGTTCTGCTCTCATGGCTTTTGATGATGGCCTGTTATATGGAACTGTGAGTGAAATAAACCCTTTCCTCCCCAAGTTCCTTTTGGTTGTGGTGTTTCATCATAGCCTAAGACACTATGCTAGTAGACTCCTTAGGCCTCCTTTTGGAGTGCAAGCTTGGTGTGTATCTATGTGTTCCTGGGTGTGGAACCCGACCTTGAGCATGCCACTATGCTTAACTTCTTTTCTCTAGGGCTTTGCCAATGTTCTTTCCACTGAGAACATGTTCCCAGTCTCTATCTGTTGACATCTATACTATCCATCTATACTATCCATGCTGGCCTCAAACATGCATCAATCCTCTGCCTCATTCTTCCAAATCCTGACATTACAGGTGTTAATCAACACACCTGACTCATAGGACTTTTACTTTCATGTTTGCTTGCTTGCTTGCTTGCTTGCTTGCTTGCTTGCTTGCTTGCTTGCTTGCTTGCTTGCTTATCGTGGGTGCTGATCTGGGGTGAGGGAGGAGTTCCGATGCCTGCTCACCTTCAAATGTTCACATGCTAACACCATCTCTTGGGGGACACAGGATCTAGAGAGGCTTGCTGTAGGAGGAGAAGACCTGTGGCCCCTCCAGGAATACACTGACCAGGGAACTGCAGGAGGCCCTTCATGCTTGTATGATTAAACTGCCCCCAGAGGACCCTTACTTTGCACAGGACCCCACAGTTGTAATTACTGCCTTAATTGTTCTGAGTCAGAAGAGCCACTAGAGGATGGATCAGAGAGAACCTGGCATGGGTGTGGCCAGAGTATTCCTCAGTGATGGGAGCTGGATGTTTACCTGTTGACTTGCTGACTTAGTTCCTTCTTCCCAGGATTGGTTTTGTCTATGTTTGTTATGTTTGGGGGCTGAGGATGGAACCCAGGCTCTCCACAAATGAGCTAATCCACTGAGCTGTATGCTGGGCTGGGGTGTTTTCAGTGTTGAGTCCCCTGACCCTTCAGGTGTTCTCTGATCATTGTAAACTGACAGGACTGGCGTCTCTGATGAACTTGTAGTATGCTTCCTCAGCCCTGTCTAGCCAGTGTCATGGAGACTATCAGTCTTTATGGTGCTGTCCATGTGCTTTGGCCTAGCTGCAAAGGGGCTGTGTGTGACAGTATCTCTCTCTTCAGGACACTGGCATTGGGATGACACAGGAGGAGCTAGTGTCTAACCTGGGAACAATTGCCAGATCGGGGTCAAAGGTAGGTATAAACTACAGCATTGTCCTTCTAGGGTGGGCACTGTAGAACCATAGAGAGGTTTCTGTTAGTGGTCTCATTTTGTAGCGGAGATTGAACTCACACTTTACTCAGAGCTGCAACATAGTGAACAAACACATTGAAGCCTACCTGGCTCAGTCTGGGAGGAGCCATTCTATTTCTTGACACTTGTCTTCAAGTTATCCCTCATCTACCCTCTGAGCTTACAGAGGTGTCAGCAGAGGTGGCCACTTCTCCCAAGCAACATTGCTTTCAAAAATCATCTTGGGCCCCCCTGCCAACACGTGCAGTGGTTCCAAGGACAGCCAGCTGTTAGTCATCATTTTATTCCCCCTGTGATGGAGGCTGTGCCGGGAAGATAAAATATTTTTGTTTTGGGATCCCCGGCAGAGGCCTGAGGTCAACACCACTCTCTGCATTCCATGTGTTTTTTCTGTCTGTTTGTGTAAATGGCACCATGACTAAGCCAAATAAGTCTCACAGGAATTTCTACTTTTAAAATTTTCTGTATTATGATTTCAGCCCATGAAGTTCCTTTCCTTATTGAGTTTTTGTGTAAGGTAGTCTACACTGTCTCAGAGATCAGCTGTGAATTAAAACAAAATGAGATGTAAAATCAGCTCATTGATTGCACTAGCAAGATATGCCAGAAGCTCCTGTGTTTCATGTATATAGAAAACAGATCTTTGCAGGATGTTCTGGACAGCCAGCTTAGGCCAGAGCAGTGGACTATGGCAATCTAAGAATAGCCAATCAAGCATTGGGATGTTTTGCAGAAGCATGTGTTCATCTTCTATTTCTATGGGACCCCAAAGTAAAAGTATTTTACAAAGTGGTACCTGTCCTGAGCACACTTAATCTTTAAACAGTATGCTCTGACTATTTATACTCTGGGTACTGTGAGCAGGGATGGTCTTCAGTATGGGGCAGAGATGCAGGTTATATAGTAACTGCTTTAGAGAAGATGCTTAGCATCCCTGGGTCTTCTACCCTGGTCCTGGACCTATACCAAGGGCACCAAGGGACAGTGGTGGCAAGGTTTAGAGATATGACACACAAGACAACTGTAGCAGCTCCTCTGGGCCTACTGACCCACAAGGTCAAGTTGCCTCTTCCCCTGTCTGGTATGACCCAAAGTTGTTGGCAGTGAGCAATGTAAATAGGGTACAGCCCTATATCTGCCTGGGCCCAGCTGAATGGCTTTGGGCAGCTTGTTCCATCATCTGTTGACTTAGTCCTTTATGAGAATGTAGGGTGGTAGAGAAGGTGTCAGTGTGCTTGCTAACTACACTCTTGACATATGTTAGAGGAACGTGCCAGGCACAGCACAGCACAGGTGGGATCAGCCTCTCTGAGCAGTCTTTGCCACCACAGGCCTTCCTGGAAGCACTGCAGAACCAGGCAGAGACCAGCAGCAAGATCATTGGCCAGTTTGGAGTGGGTTTCTATTCAGCCTTCATGGTGGCTGACAAAGTTGAAGTCTATTCCCGCTCAGCGGCCCCAGATAGCCCAGGTTACCAGTGGCTTTCAGATGGGTAAGTAAGAAGGGGCCTGCCTTACATGAGCAATGTCCCTTTCCCTCATGGCACTCAGAGTCTAATGTTGTCTAGCATGCAAACTAGAGATTCCCTGGAAGTTTGCAGAGTTGACTCGTGGGTCTTAAGACAGGATCTTTATATTTAGCACAAGTTATCGTGGAATGTCTCACGTAGCTTAAGTTGGCCCTGAACCCACAGTAGTCCTCTTGCCTTAGCTCATCTGTTGGGATTACAGATGAGCACCACTGCATCCAGCAAGAGTTAGACGTTTCCTAAGATAAAATTGTAGTTTGTGGGCGGTTTGTATGAAACCTGATTCTTCTGCTTTGGAAAGCCAAGTAGCCTTGGACTTGGGTCAGTGTGTGCTGTGGTACTGTCCTGTTTGGGTTAGGCCCTTGGTAGTTCAGTGTAAGAACAGGCTTCCCTCTGGTGCCCTTGCCTGCAGCCAGCCTTCCCTGGCCTTGGTCACCTATCCAGCTCATTGGGGCCCTTTCCCAAGACAGGACTGACCTCATCACCCTCTTGTGTTCCCAATGGCAGTGTGAGCTTGCATAGCTCTCTTCTCCCACATATACTGTGGGGTGGTGTCTGGCAAGGTGATATGGTGAAATAAGTGCAGACTGCACTTGAAGAGAATGGCGCCTTGATGCCGAACTTAGTGTGGACACCCAATCTGCATAGCGCACTACAGCCCAGAACTCCTGGACTCAAGTGATCCTCCTGTCTCAGCTTCCTGAGTAGCTGGGACTACAGGAATGTGCCACCGTGCCCGGCTGGTGAATGTGCCACATAGGGCTTGGTCTGCAGCAAACTGTGGAGCTAACTTTGCTCTCATTCATGATTTAGTTCTGGAGTGTTTGAAATCGCCGAGGCTTCGGGAGTTAGACCTGGGACCAAAATAATCATTCACCTCAAGTCAGACTGCAAGGATTTCGCTAATGAGTCCCGTGTACAAGGTAAGAACAGCCAGATGTGCAAGGCAGACATGCCTGGGTGAGGGATGTATAGCACTAATGGGTCAGGAGAGGACTCAGCCTCCCACTCAGCAGCCATGTCTATGGAAAAAGAGTTCCCACCAGCCCTGTTTCAGCTATCTTGATGGCAGGACTATGTAGCCCTCTGTCATTTCCTGCTGGGGTTGTCAGTCATGCCCTGAGATCTTGGGACTCTGCCAGTTTCTGGGCAGAGCCTTTTAAACCTAGAGCTTGGGAGAAGTGAGTACTTCCAGCCACCGTTTGGCTCTCTGGTTCTCTGAGAGCATGAGAAGATCCTTTGCCACCAGGTGGCCCCCTCTTCCCGTGGTGGAGGTTGACCTTAGGGGTCTGTGCCTATCTAAAGGTTTGCATCTACCTGCCTTGCACAAAACAGGCAAGACCTCACTGGAGAGCTGTTGGTCTTCACTGTGTTTCTTTCTCCTCCAGATGTGGTGACAAAGTACAGTAACTTTGTCAGCTTCCCCTTGTACCTTAATGGAAGGCGGATTAACACCTTGCAGGTGAGGTCTGGGGCTGCCTGTGAGGCTGGGGCAGCTGCAGAAACCCTCTCAAGAATGTAGAGGATAGGGGGACACTGCTTAGAATCACAGGGTTGATAGCAGCTAGGGGTACAGGAAGTTTTCCTTGAGGCATAAGTCACATCACTACCGCCTCTCCCCACCCCAGCTTTGTGCATTTAGTGAGTGGTACCTGTTTTATACAGCTAGTTATACCTTCACAACTAGTTGTAGAACAATTCGAACATATGAAAAGCAGGCCTATCCCCACTGGCAATTCTTATGCCCAGGCCTTCCTTACAGCCACAATCAACTCTGTCTGCATTTGCCTAATGTGTGTATCAATGGAGTTATATTGTAGCAGGCACAGCCTTTTTTGTGACTGAGTGGTATTCCATCTCATGGATAGATCACATGTTATGGGCTTGCTTGTTGTCTCTGCTGAGTATACTCATGTCTGGTCCCCTGGTTAGTCTCCTTTCCAGTCTGCTGTCACAGGGTGGGGCTCTTGCTCCAGAGCCCTTTGCATCTCATTCCTTATGTCACCTTCAGTCTGTACCAGCGTGGGGGCTTCCCAATCCCTTCTGGCCTGTCTGGAGGTCTTATCCCAGGCCTGTGCAATCATTGAGAAACATGTTTTGAACATGACACCTCCCCTTTGATATCAATCTTCAGGCCATCTGGATGATGGACCCAAAGGACATCAGCGAGTTGCAACATGAGGAATTCTACCGTTATATTGCTCAGGCTTATGACAAACCCCGCTTCACCTTGCACTACAAGACGGACGCACCACTCAACATCCGCAGCATCTTCTATGTGCCAGAGACGGTGAGCTGCCTGGCTGTTGACAGCATAGCCTTGGGTCCAGGACTAACTCCCGAGACCTGGGGGGCTCCCTCAGAATAGCTGCATATGATTGCCAGTGTGTACTTGCCATTGTGGTACATGGTTGAAGCTTCTGCAGCCTACTGCTCCCTGGTTTACAATAGCAGCTCTGCCAAGACTGCAGTGCAGAAGCCTAGTCAAGTCCTGCTACCCTGCCTTCCCTGGCAGCATTCAGCTCCTATTGTTCTCTGGAAAGGGGCTGGGCTGGCCCTGGCCCTCCCTAACTGTGAGTGAGGTTTTTGGGCAAGACCTTTGACATCTATGGATGTCAGAAATGCTGAATCTCAGCTCAGTGGGACTTCCTAGATCAGCTCACACCAACAGCAGTCAGTGCTAAGGCAGAGTGGGTGTTTTCTAAGGGTCAGTAGGGTTTCGGCTTTGTGATTCCAGTGTGAGCTTTGACAACTCACAGTTGGTGCTTCAGTGGGCCAGTGAGACTACAGACCATGGGACCTGTAATGTCCAGATTTCAACTCCATGTCTTCATGTGTCCGGAGATACTCATGTTTTCCCACAACCATTTCAAAAATGTAAAATCCATGGCCAGGCCCCATCTTGCAATGGTGGTGGGGAAATGCATGCTGACTTTGGCCAATTTGCTGGTTCTGACTCCTGGTAACATGTGACTGTTTGGGGGACGTAAAAGCCTTGTTCAGTATCCTTTGTTGGATGCAGCTTGGGGAGGGTACCCCATCTCCTCCAGAGCACTTCAGATTCTAGCAGAGTTAACACTGGTGAGGAAAAGGTACCTTCTTCCTCTCACATTGGCCTTGTTCGGCCCTGGGGCTCACCATCTTCCTGGCCTAGGGAGGTGTTGGCTTTCTGCCATGCTATCTTCAATCCTTTATCTGGAGGATTCTACTATTACTCCCTGATCATATTCTTTCTTTTCTTTCAGAAGCCATCCATGTTTGATGTGAGCAGGGAGCTGGGCTCCAGTGTGGCACTGTACAGCCGCAAGGTCCTTATCCAGACCAAAGCTACAGATATCCTGCCCAAGTGGCTACGCTTTGTTCGAGGTACTGTTGCTGCCACCCAAACTCTGGTTGGACAGTGACCCAGTCTTCCTAAGTGTCATGGGTCCTGTGTCCTCATGCTACCCATTGTATTTGCATTTGCTGCCTCTCAAACCGTCCTCACCTGGCGGGACTCAGCATGGAGGGAGGGCTCAGCACCTCTGCGACACAGCCTGGGTGTCCTGTCTGATCATGTTGGCAGAGGGATGTGAGTTCTTTTATACTTAGAAATTTGGCCTGAATTTCATATTTAAGCCTGAGTTATGCTGGGCCTGAGATTATAGTTCAGTACAGGATTCAGCATTCACTTTCATATCACAAAGACCAGCACTATGCATGTTACAATTAGAAACTTTTTCTTGCATGTAGCCCAGGCCTCAGTCTCCTGAGTTCTGAGATTACACACTAGCTTAGTTAGTGCTTTGAAGTTGAATGCCAGGATGTGTTCGCTATGTGCCCCAACAAGCACCACCCCCAGCTTTACCCTGGGACTGCTGAACCGCCCACTACCCATGAGCAGGACTGAGAAGCAGCACTCTCCTGCCCTTCCTGCCCCTCTTGTACCACCCATGGCTCACATGAGGCCAGGAGGTGAGGGGAAGTCAGTTCAGAATGTGAAGGCCTCAGGTGAAGGTTGAGGTCCCATTGATACGGGGGTTCTGATGTTCCCTGTCTCCTCAGGTGTGGTAGACAGTGAGGACATCCCCCTGAACCTCAGCCGAGAGCTCCTGCAGGAGAGCGCACTCATCCGGTAAGCCTCAAGGGTGACTGGCATGCATTCTCATGAGGGCTGTCCTCCAAGTGTAGCTTCCAGGTGCCAAGAACTAAAAGCAAAGAGAGACCTGAGGGCAAGGTCCCTTCTGCCCTTCTACTGTCTTGACCTCTGAGGTGTACTGTTGAGCAGCTGTCATCAGGAAGAATTTGGAATTGGCTGGGCCACTACTGAGGTTGAGCCTTTGCTAGGGCCAGGTTGGGCTGTACTGGCGGGTGCCTCAGCGTGTTCCCTTGATCACAGGCACTCCCAATCATGCTTTGGGAAGAAATGCTGTGTAACAACAGCACAGTAGTATATATTATTTATCCAGGCTCTTAGAGTGGAACACAAGTTACTTTTCCCATTAAATACAATTGTACACTAAATGGAGAAAGAACTTGGTCATTTTTCTCAGCTCATCCTCAAGCCCCACTGGGTCTACAGCTTTTACCTCTCAGATTGTGAGCAAACAGGTTTGTGTGATGTTGAGTGTCTATGGGAGACATAAAAAATGTAGTGGAGTAGAGAGGGAGCTGACAGGGAAAATAAAGACTGTTGGGTTCTGCTTAGTGGGGAAAATTGGAGTTACCTCATAGGAGCATGGGACTCACAGGTATCTGTACCATGTCCATTCCAGCCAACTTCCCATCAGCATTTCCAAGACTGTGTGGCTGTGGCAGGACAATGGTTGGAATCTCAGAGGAGGGTTGGTTTCTGTCCTGAGAAAGTCTGGAGCAGTAACCATGGCAGAAAATTGACTGTTGTACATTGGTCTTTGCACAGCAGTGCAAAGACTGCTGACTGCTGCCTTGCTCCTGGTAGCAATGGTTATGTCAAGCCCAGGGAAATAAGCCTAGGTTACTTGCTTTCCCCAGAGGGTTTCTTGTGGCGTCAGGCCAGTATTCTGTAGCGTGGCCCTGCATTTGGAAATGTGGGACACTCCCAGGAAAGAAAGAGGTTACTCCTGTGGGTGGGGCAGGATTTTGACTTGCCCTTGATTAGTGGTGTTCTCTAGGGTAAAGGAATGTCTTTCAGGCTTCTTTGTTTGATAACTCTTGCTGTCTATCAGTATCATGTTAGTTTGTACACACATATACACTTTATTGTTTGGTTTTTTATTTTTGTGGGGGGTTGTATTGTTTTGGATTTTTTGAGACAAGGTTTCTCTGTATAGCTTTGTAGACCAGGCTGGCCTCGAATTCACAGAGATCTGCCTGCCTCTGCCTCCTGAGTGCTGGGATTAAAGACATGCGCCACCATCACACAGCTTAGGTTTTTTGTTTTGTTTTGTTTTGTTTTTCTTCTATTTTTGTTTGTTTGTTTTTACAGTACTGGTTATTACCAGGCAAGTATTCTACCACTGAGCTACTTTCCCAAATCCAGGGTACTTTCTTATTTAGAAGAGTATACATGTAAATCTCCAGCAAATTTTCAGGATTTCATTTATTTATGAATTTTTTAAAAAGTGGTGTTAGGATTGAACTGAGGGATTCCTATGTGCTAGGCAACCCCTTTCTATAGTATTCCATAATATTTAAAAATGTTTACCACTTTACTTGTATGGATTGTGAACTGATTCCCCAATTTAGTCAGGGAACATTGTTCCTGTCAGGGTGTATTGTATTATATTATTCTGGTTTGGAACCTCCTTTCTGCCAATTCCTCTCACTTCTACAAGCCTCACTGTGCCCTGTGTGCTGGCCCAGGCACACCAGGCACTGAGGTTCACAGCTCTGTTTTATCACAGCCATAGAAAACCTAACTAAGACAGTGACCATCCTTTACTAAAACCCACTCCTGTGTACTTGACCCTGACCCCATTAATAAAACTCCTTTAGGCCTTTATGTGATAATGCAGTAAAAAAATGTCCTGGTTGCAGAATCTTAATCTTGTTGTAACTTTGCCAAATTATACAGAATATGCATAATCTACTCAGTATGTCCCAGGTTATAGGTGTATAATACAGACAGTACTGACCTAACTGGGAGGAGCTCTTCTGTGTAGGTACAGCCTTTGCGTGCATACATACTGTGCTGTAACTTACCCCTACTACGCTTTTCATGTGATTGGTTTTGGTTTTTTTGAGACAGGGTTTTTCTATGTAGCCCTGGTTGTCCTGGGACTCACTTTGTAGTCCAGGCTGGCCTCAAACTCACAGAGATCCGCCTGCCTCTGCCTCCTGATCCCTGGGATCAAAGGCGTAAATATCACCACCTGGCTTGTTTTGTTTTCTAACACAGACATGCCTTCCTAGCTGTAGGATTGTTAGATGGAAGTTTTTCATGGCTTCAGCACTGTATGGTTCATTTTAACCCTGAGACTGTTTGTAGGGAAAAAGGACCAGCCAAAGAAACACACTCTGGCACTGCAACAAGAGCCAAATGAATGCAGCCTGACCCTGAGACCAGAGCCAAACCTGACCTTAAGCCTGTGCAGAAAGCCAACCAATCCCCACCCTGGAAATCTCCCTGGAAAAATTCTGCCCCCTACGAAGCCCTATATAAACCCTGTGTCTGTTCAGCTTGCAGCTATTTGGCCCTCCCGGCTGTCCTCTGTCATCCTGGCAGAGGCAGCCACTCTCCTGGATTCTTCCCTCCCAATAAATGTCTTGAATGAGGTTTGGGTGAGACCTTTCACAAGAGCAGAGACAATCTTGGGGGAAGCAGAACAGAACTGCAACACACACACACACACACACACACACACACACACACACACACACACACACACACACACACACAGGGCTGTAAGCTGCTGTGTTCACTGTGACCTGTGCTATTCCTTGGCTCCCAAGTGCCAGAATACCTTTCCATCTGAGCTGTAACACTCAGGATTCTGTGACTGTGCCAAAGACCATTCCTATCCATCTGAGCTGCCACAGTGCTTACATATTGTTCATAATTGTTTTGTCATGTTCTGCAGTGGAATCACTCTCCTTATTTCTGATGAGTGATTCCTGCCAGTGCTCAGGGTAAACAGACACTTTCTCAAGATGTCCACTGCTGGTTGTTCCCTCTTGTGTACTGCCATCTTCCTGCAGGGTGCTTCTCGCCTCGGGGCAGCGCGGGGTCCCTTTTATTCTATAGTTTCCATTTGACTTAGGTCAAACGGTGCTGCTATGCCTGTTCCATCGGTTTCTGGTGTGTGTGCATTTCTCTTGCACCCATGGCCCTGGTGTTTCACAGAAAGCCCTGTTTACAGTCAGTATCTCCTGTTCTGTAGAAAACTCCGGGATGTTCTACAGCAGAGACTGATCAAGTTCTTCCTTGACCAGAGTAAAAAAGATGCTGAAAAATATGCCAAATTTTTTGAAGAGTATGGCTTGTTCATGAGGGAGGGCATTGTGACCACTGCAGAACAAAACATCAAGGTAGGCTGATTTCCAGTCCTCTAAGTCAACCCCGTCCCTATTACAGAGGAAGCTGGTCGAGGCTGTGTACTGAATGTTGTGTTAAGGTAGATCCCTCTGCTGCCAAGGGTCAGCATTTGGAACATTAGGCTCCTGGGTCTGCTGATAGGTAGTACATGTCCCTAACTGTGTTGGTCAGACTCAAGTAACTGACAGAATACCAGACTCATCTGCTCTTGGTTACCGAGGTTTCAGTTGGGGGGTGAGGGTGACTGGAGCCCAGAGCCCAAGCAAAGAATCCTTGTTTTCTGACTATCCTTTCTCTTATTTTTACCTGAGCCCCCAGTTTATGGAATTGTGCCTCCCACACTCAGAATGAGTGCTTCCCCTCAGTTAATTGTGGCTCCTTCCGGTTGATTTTCTTAGGTCTTTTCTTAATGAGGGGAAACCAACAGGAATGGAGAGCTATGGAGAAACCATGTCTTGAAAAAAAAAATCAATGTCCGATGTCACTTCCCTAAAGACCATTCTTAGCTTATTGGTGACAAGGCAGGCTCTGTGGATCTTCTCTGAGCCTTCTCCCACCAGGTTGTCAACAGGTTTGAGCAATACTGGTCTCCTTAAGATCTCCATTTGTTATTTTTCCATCGCTGTGAGAAAGAGCCAAGGGGATCAGCTTGCAGAAGGAAAAATTTATTTTCACTCAGTGTCCCTTTGCCTTTGATATTTGGGGACTTTCACGAAGCATTAGGAGCATGTGGTGACAAGAAGGCTCCTGATTCTGAGGAGACTGGGGAATGTGGAATGTTTGTTTGTGTCCAGTTGCCACTGAGGACAGAGAGAAGCTTCTAGGCCCTGGTATAGTGTCTCCCATGAATGGGGCTGGCTATCCTGAAATAGTTTGCCCAATTCTCCTGGCCACCTAGGTTAAAAAGTTTTCTCACAGTCTTATATGTGTCTTCAGTGGGGCTCATGGGCTTGTCTGAAACTCTGAGGGACAGTCCAGAGAGCCAGAAAACTGCAAGCTTTACCACAAATCAGAGTTGAAGATGATGCTCAGATCTTGGCCCTGGGGTAAGCAGTGATCTACCCATGTCTGCAGGAGGACATCGCGAAGCTGCTACGGTATGAGTCCTCAGCCCTGCCTGCTGGACAACTGACCAGTCTATCAGACTATGCCAGCCGAATGCAGGCTGGCACCCGCAACATCTATTACCTCTGTGCCCCTAACCGTCATCTGGCTGAGCATTCACCGTACTACGAGGCCATGAAGCAGAAACACACTGAGGTGGGTGGGCTCCAGCCTGCTGCTGGGCCAAGGATGGTATCTTAGAGGGTCTGAGCTTTGAGGGAAGGGTTTGAACTCCCAGCTCTTCATAAGAGAAAATGATTGAATGTGTTTCATGGCCTGTAGGCTATGTGGTGTAAGGCAGTGCCCTTGTCTGTGATGTGGTTGCTGTTAGGTAGATGAATAATGTATGCATCTATCACCAAGACAGCCAGAGCCTCTCTTAGAAGCTTCTGGTGAGCTTTGCTCAGGCCCCAGAGCCCCAGTGTAGCATCCCCTGTGTGTGCTGTGGGCTAATAGGTCTGGACGCCCGCAGGTACTCTTCTGTTATGAGCAATTCGATGAGCTTACTTTGCTGCACTTGCGGGAGTTTGACAAGAAGAAGCTGATCTCTGTGGAGACAGACATCGTTGTTGACCACTACAAGGAGGAAAAGTTTGAGGATACATCTCCAGGTTGACTCCCATCTCTCTGTGGGGCATGGTCCCATGGGAATGTTGTGCAAGAGACTGTCACTTATCCCACAGGGCCATCTTGACCTGCCCATGAACATAGAGCATTCTCTTTCTCACTTGGATTTTAGTGAGGTTGCTTGGGAAAGTCCTAACAAGCAGTGGGGACATGGAGGGCTCAGGCATTGATGATGCCCCTCCTGTGGAAGTTCTTGCAATTGATCAGACTTTTGGGGAGAGGTAGAATTGCTCCCACCAACCCCCTCTTTTTTAAAGATAGGTGTTCGTTTTGTAGCCTAGGCTGGCCATGAACTCCTGACCCTCCCACCTCACTGCTCTGAGGATTACAGTCCGTCCCAGCATGGTTGGGTTCAGATTTTTCTTTTTAAAGTCCTAAAAAAATTTTTACAGAGGACAGGTGTTTCCAAAGTTTTCTGTGTCAGTGAAAGGCATTTCCAATAGCCTCTGTCCCTAATTCCTGGTAAGGTAGTATAGCTAGAGATAGCTCAGGAATGTATTAGTGGCCTCACAAAGTGAGACAGTGGTTGGTGGCCCCTGGGCTCACTCACTTCTTCTGTGCAGCTGGTGAATGTCTATCTGAGAAGGAGACAGAAGAGCTAATGGCTTGGATGAGGAACGCACTGGGGTCTCGTGTCACCAGCGTGAAGGTAAAGCCTTCTGTGGGCCTTGTTGTCTTCTTAGAGCCTGACTGTATCTTGGGATACTGGTGGTGTCCACAGAAAGGCACTGAAGCCAGGGTAGGAGCTCCACCAGGCACTAGCACCTCACCATCAAAGCTTTGTCTTAACTGGCACTGTCCTCTCTTAAGCCTGCCAGTCTGTGCTGTCTCTAGACCCCCCAGTGGGGCTTAGGCCTCAGGGCAGGGGCTCCCAAAAGCCGCCTCTGCCTCCTCTTGACCTACCTGCTGAGGGCCTCACTGGAACACAAGGTTCGTGTTTGTGCCTCCTGTCATGAAGAGGTCTCACTTGACAGCTGAGGACTTGCCTCCATGCAGGAGGGTCTCCTAGCCACTGGGGAGAAGGATTAGAGCCAATCCAAGTCCATACCCCTTAGACATCTAACTGTGGTCTTTGTCATCACAGCTGATGACTGAATTACTGAAGCAATTGATGTAGAAGCAGGTACCACCATAGAGCCAGTCTGCCTTCTACCTGATGGCCTGGTTAACTACAGACTCTGTCAACCCTGGGCCCCTCACTACTAGGTTCTTCCTCATCCTGGGCCTTGCTTGCAGGTGACTTTCCGCCTGGACACCCACCCTGCCATGGTGACGGTGCTGGAGATGGGGGCTGCTCGGCACTTCCTGCGAATGCAGCAGCTGGCCAAGACCCAAGAGGAACGCGCTCAACTGCTACAACCCACTCTGGAGATCAACCCCAGGTATGCCCAGGCCCAGCTCACAGCTGTCAAGGGCTCCTCCAGATTGTGTGAACACAGGGTCTTCTGTCTGGAGAGCATTTAGAAAGTGTGCATGTAAGGGTGGCTCTAAGAGAAGGCCCTTGCAGTTGAGCAGAAGTTAAAAGGTGCTCACTGAAAGCTTGAACAGAATATTGCCGTTTCCCATTAATATACTAGAGTTCTGTTTCTTTGAGTTAAACCACAAACCTGACATTTTCTCACTTTGCCTGTTGTTTTGGTTTGGTTTGGTTTGGTTTTTGCTATCTCTGTGTCCTTAAAGCCACTTTTGGTAGTTGCCATTTTCCCCCTGAGACAGGGTTTCTCTTTGTAGTCCTGGCTATACTAGAACTCACTCTGTAGACCAGGCTGGCCTCAAACTCACAGAGCTCCATCTGCCTCCCAAGCGCTGGGATTAAAGGCGTGCGCCACCACCACCTGGCAGCAGTTGCCATTTTTTAACTTTATGGATGGATTTTGGTACACGTGGCAGAGAATGTAACATTCACTGTGTGAAGCCATCCTTGTACAGCATACGTGTTTGACAGACATTTTGTGTGGCTTCCAGTCTGGAGCTGTTGGAAACAGCTGTATGAACACATGCTTCTCTAGGTTGTACGGTCCTGGGTGGTCCAGGCACCTGTCCCCACAGAGTTCCCAGGTCTATGATAGGGTGAACGCCTTGCATTTATTGTCTGTCTTCTCAGTCTTCTCTCCTACTGGGTTCTCTTCTTTAGTGTTCTTTTGTAGTTAGTTTGAGATGGGGGTCTCACCATATAGTCTTGTCTGGGGGTCTCACCATATAGTCTTGTCTGTCCTGGAGTTTGCTGTATAGGTCAGGCTAGCCTCTAACTCACAGAGCTCCTCCTACCTCTGCCTCTCAAGTGATGGCATTAAGGTGTGTACCACAATGCCTGGCTTTACTTTCAAATGTCTATTGTCTTGAGGTATCTTTTGATGACAGTAAGATCTTGATTTTTATTATAATCAAATTTATAAATCTTAGTCTTTTAGGGTTTCAATTCTTTTTAAAAAGCTCTATAGTTTAGGCTTTGGGGTCAGTTGGGGGTTTTTTTTGGTTTTGTTTTTCAGACAGGGTTTCACTGTGTAGTCCTGGCTGTCTGGAACTAGCTCTGTAAACCAGGCTGGCCTGGATCTGCCTGTCTCTGCCTCCTGAGTGTTGGGATTAAAGGCTGCACCATCACTGCTGAGTGATGCTGACAATGGTTGTTGGCTGGGTAACTTCTAGAATCTGGGTGTTTTTTCCTGCTAGAAAGTCTGGACACATTGTAGTTTTTAGTGTTGTAATAATCATAACATAACAGCAGAAGCACTGGGTTAGTGATGCTCAACTTGAGTTGGTTTCCCTCTTGGCTTCCATGATGCAGGCACACATTAATAAAGAAGCTCAGTCAGCTAAGAGACCGGGAGCCGGAGCTGGCCCAGCTGCTGGTGGATCAGGTGAGGAGGACCGACTGCATTTCTTTGTCTGCCTTGGGGGTAGGAAGCTACTGTCTTCCTAGGGGTCACATGTAGGTCAGGTGGGACTTGAACCCCCATTCTGATTTTACTGTCCCATCCCTACTTTTCAGATCTATGAGAACGCCATGATAGCAGCGGGACTCGTTGATGACCCCCGGCCCATGGTTGGCCGCCTGAACGACCTTCTGGCCAAGGCCCTGGAGAGACATTGACAGCCTAGAGACTGGTCCTACTATGCAACCCAGATCTTCTCAGGTGACAGATGGAACTGCCCGGGAACGAAGGACTTGATATACAGATCATACCACCAACTGCTTAAGCTCAGCTTTATTTGCCTAAATTAAAGCGGATTTCTTAGTCGTATGGTAGACTGTCTGCTCTGGGATGATGGAGTGCTGCAGCACCACACGTGTCACCACAAGCATATGCCTGTGCTGCTTGATGACATCAGGTTTTCTTGAGTGTCACCTCCACTGGGTAATGGTCACTGATGGCTTCAGCCTGCAGAGGTGGGGAGGGCATGAGGCCCAAGCAAGCTGCTCCACACTCATAGAAAGCGGGAGCCGATAGGAGAGCCTTGCTGTTTCTGACCTAAGCCACCTCCACCCACATCTTGTGTGGGAAGCGGTAGCAATGTTGGTAATCACTGCAGCCAGCTCTTGCTTGGCCGTGGGTTAGCTTAAACTACATAAAGGAAGGACACATACCAGCTGCTGGGTAAGTCTGTATGCTGCCTGGAAGTCAAAAGGACCAGCTGAGTTGGAAACAACAGCTCCCTGGAGCAGAGCTCCAGCAACCACGATCCTGCAGGACATCAGAGGACAAGGTTCCTTCACCCTCTTGTCTCACACAGTCTTAGGTAATGGTTTCCTGGCCCTGGGATCTAAACTTGATCCACCCCAGAGCATTAAGAGAGGGCCTTGCACTGGCAGGAACTAGCATGTAAGGGATACCCAATGGGACCCCATCACCAGCAGCCTTTCTGACAAGAAAACTAGGACCCTGTGAGCCAAAGTTTCTGCTCATTTGAGTAGGAGACAGGAAGTGAAGGGTTGGTTGGCCAAGCACATCCTGGATGCTTACCTGTCATAGGCACAGTGTGTGGATGTGGCAGTAGTGTCCACACTGTCAGGGATCAGCCACTGGAAGGCAGGGCTTGTACGGAGGCGGATGGAAGACCACTGGGAAGGACTAACATAGCTACAGCCAGCATTGAAATCTCCCATCATCATGACGTCCTACCAGGAAACATGCCTGTTGGTCCAGTAACAAACAGGACCAATAGAACCCACTGTCCCTAGGATGGTCTCACCTCCAGGTCCCACTTTAGTTTGA